>CM035426.1:130040931-130708431 GCA_020310875.1 Ceratopteris richardii | reverse complement strand
GCGGAGTGCTAGCTTCTGTAAATTAGGAGTTAGTGTGTCAAACATTTCCCACCAATTGACTGCATATTGCCTTCTTTTCTCATCTTTTGCAATGGGACGACCAAATGTGCCTGCCATAGAGTTGTACACATTTAATTCATCACATAAGATACTTTGCTTCTCAATATCACCATTTGTGCATCACTCCATGAGATCCATCCATCCATCATTAACTTCCCCATCATTCTCTGGACATTTTTCTTTCCATATGGGATGAAGCACATATGCTTGTGCAGGTAAATGGAGAATGCATCATATTCCATCTTTTTATGCATAAATTCCTCACATCTTCAAGTCTAGAAGAGTCAATTCCTTTCATATTTCCAATCTTCTGAAGGAGTCAATCAGTCATTTCATAAATTAAAGCCCATAGTGCTCCCTTCTCTATCATCCAAGCATAAGTTCTTTAATATAGGATCACAAATATACACAATTTCCCTGCAACTTCTTCAAAAAAAAGGGTGCAATATAATAGAAGATATATCTTTTGCCTTTTTGCTTTTAAACACTTTTTTCATAGTGTATTCAATAGAAACAATCATGGCACACAAGCCATTGTACACCCTATCATCAATGATCAATCAAATTTGAAAGCATGACAAACATGTAACCAAACCTTGTTTGTGCTTGCTTAACCAACTCTCTCTTGCTGAATTTTCTATACATAGCAAGAATGGTGGGCTTCATGGTAACCGAAGTGACAATCTTTATAGCTTTAGCCAATATTGGATTCACCATGGAAGTCCACCAATATCCTCAAAGGGGAGATCAATGCAATGGAAAGTGCAACGAGTATAAAAATGTGTGGCCATTGCTCTTCAATCAAGCATCCAACGCTCACACAATTAGCTGCATTATCCATACATACTTGGTCCACATTTTGTGGTCCAACGTCCATAATGGCATCTTTGAGAATCTCAAAAATAGATTCATCTATTTTGATTTGACTAGAGGTGTCAAGTGACTTTAGGAACATAGTTCTGTAAATGCATGAGGCCATAATATTAATGGTTGAACGATTTCTCGTATCAAACCAACCATCACAACATATAGTAACATATAGTGCAACCATATGTTTTCCACTTGTCACGCAATATGAGTAAATAATTATCAATAGATTTGACCTCCTTCAAATGCCCATCACTCAAATGATTATATGAACGAACTTTGTATGAAGAGATGATCCTTCCAATGGAAGTCACAAACTCTTGGAAGTAAGGACTCCTTACTTTCCAAAATGGTATATCCTTAGCAAAAAAGAACCTACGCAAAGTGTTATCTGATTTGGACTCCCAAGCCTTTTACAATGCCCCTGGAGATTCTCTTTTTCTTTTGCTTGCATTCATTTCATAGGATTCACCCGATGCATGCACATCACTTTAACCGACACTTTCATGTGTAATAGTATCACATTAGTTGGGTCCATAGATAATAGAATCCTCATTGGATTGCATGTATGCATAAGAAACATCATCACATTCATTACCTTCCTTTGCTTGCAATTTCTTGCGCATATCTTTAGCCTCTTGGGGAGCATTATCACACTTACCAACACCATGTCCTTTCAAGTCAAGAATATGTGCTCTTATCTTGTTAGCCCCTCCATCCCATACATGATCACAAAGTTTGCATTTGCATCTATGTTGACCTTTGGTCAATGCCAATCAACTTATTTACATAGTCCCTTTCTTGTCCTGGTCTCTTTGGCATCTACAAGTCACAACCAACAAATAAAACAAAAAGTCACATATGCACAAGCATAAACATGGATTATGCATAATGAAACTTGATATGGATAATATCATAATGAATCTCCAAAGCCTATGGATGAATCATGAGCATAAATGCATAAATGCATAAACATGCATTATGCATAATGGTACATTGATTATTGTAGTATAGTGTACTAGTATGCACACATGTCATTTAACATATATGATATATTATATGCCATATATGATATATGATATGTCATTGTACATGCTAAAGTTGTCAACAATCAGTGTATCATTGCATATGTGTATATATTTGCATAATGTTCATGAGTGAATGCATCATGAAGAAGATGCCAGATACTTTAAGGCTTGATGTATCAAATCTGAAGGTTGAAGGCTGAAGCTATGTAAATATGTAGGAAGTTGTAACTTGTAAGCCTTTGTACTATGAAATCAAAGTCTCTATGCACCTTCAGGCCTTTGTATTCTTCTCAATAGTCGATTCTAGCACAAGCGTGGGCAGTGCTAGCTCTTGATCTTGGTACCTATACGCGCTGCCGACTTCGGAATACGTCAGAGAAGCAACGAATGCTTTGGTCGATAAGTTAAAAACCTATTCTTTGGTCGACTTTTACTAACACGTGGGCGCTCAAAAAAAAAAAAAACCCTTGTTCGGAACCCGATATGGACGCTTTCGGCTAGGAAGTCCACAAAACGTTCGTCAGAATCATGACGAACACGTCCGGATGTATTTATGCATCGGATTATTGCACTTATGTTGTGGCATTCAATTTTCATATGTCAAACATGGATTATTGCACTATTATCTTGGCTTTCGATTCTCATAGGATGATCTTTCTCTCTCTATGAATCAAAGAAAGTATATCCAAAAACTTGTTGAAAGATTTTGCATGTAGGGTTGTAAAAGTATTTGTACACATATGGAAACCAACCTCAAGTTGATAGCTTATAGTGATTAAGATGAAATATTTGATACTACATTGTATAGTCAAGCTCTTGGTGGTTTGATCTATGTATGTAATACCATACCGAACATTCAATATTACGTGTTAGTGGTAAGTAGATATATGCATGATTTTACATCTACACATTGGAAAGCAGCGAAGAGAATTTTAAATACATGAAAAAGACAAAGATTATGTTCTTGATTTTTCTAGAAGGCAAATCAACTTCATAGGAATTTACTAGAGGTTATTGTTCCTTATTCGAGATTCACTTATCTCATGACTTAGCAAAAAAAAAAAAAAACACAATTGTTTCTTCTACTTGTGAGGTAGAGTATAGAGCAGCTTATGACATATGTAGCTTCTAAGAAATGCATTTGGATATAAAAACTTCATAAGGAATTTCATTTTGAAGATTCTTTACCTACAAACATTTACATAGATCATAGATTGTAGTGCCATTGCAATTGCTAAGAATCCATTGTTCCATTGTAAAACAAAATGTATTGAAGTTTATTACCACTAAATCAGCATGGGAAGAGAAATTGGACTTCATCATATTTCTACTTGAGATAATGTGGCTGATATTTTCACCAAAGCATTACCTCGGGATCATTTTGAGGAACACAAAAAAAGCTCAAACTAAGAGCTTCAGGGAATCGTAGGAGATAAATTCAATTTGTACTTATTCTTTGAACATTATTTTTTATGCATAATTAGGTATTTGAAGGAATTTTAGACTTGGAAATTCAACTACTCTATGAGGGCACTCAGCTTTCTGAGGATATCCTATTTGTCCTAATCCACGCTCACCTTGATCCTCAAAAATCAAACCCTAATTTTTTTCTCCTAAATTCAAAGACAACTTAAGGGAAGATGAGCTAAAAAGTGAACATAAATCCAATGGTTAGGATTTAATCCATCAAAAGCTATAACCAAAAGCATTAAAAGCTCAACAATACTCATCTATACTTCCATGTATATGTGTGAAAGATATGAAAGTAGAAAGCTGATTTCCAAGAACTTTTTTGCCACTCTTCTTGTTCCTATGAATACCTCTCATAACACGAGTGCTATGAAAGAGGCCGTGGAGAGCTACATTGTGGTGTGCTCGGTTGCTCCAAACGCAAAGGGAGTGGGCTGGTGCGTGAGGAGAGAGAAAGTAGAGAGAGAAACCCATGCAGAAATTTGGAGAAGAAGATGGAGAAGCTGAAGTTGAAGAAGCTCCAATCAAGTTATGAAAGATTTGGGACCAAGTCTTATTGATAAGTGACTTTTAGGTCATTTGGGCATGTTCACACATGACCAATGACCAAAAATCATAAAAATAATTTAAATGTCTATAACTCCTCGATTTGGGGTCCAAAAAATATAACAAAAATATGCCTGGAAAGCTCTCGAAGAGAACTTTCACATGGAAGGAGAGTCCTTGGGGCCTTTATCCCCAACAACCTCCCACTTAAAGGACCAAGGAGGCTCCTTCAAGCTAAGTAATTCCCACCATCTGTATACATAGCTGATGATGTGCCTTGGGTAGACACTTCGTGAGAGCATCTGCAGGATTTTGTGAAGTATTGACCTTGATCAAAGTGATCAGGCCATGCTCTAACACCTATCATCAAGTGGTATCTCACATCAATATGCTTTGTGCGAGCATGAAACGTGTCATTCTTTGCCAAACATATGGCACTCTGGCTATCACATCCAAGAACAGGTGCCTTTTCACGCATCCCAAACTCACTGCATAAGCGGGCTAACCAAATGGCTTCTTTGGAAGCCTCTATAGCTGAAATATATTCAGCCTCCGTAGTAGATAGTGCAACTATCCTATGAAGTCTAGAGCACCATGAAATAGCTCCACTTGCAAGGGTGTATACATAGCCACATGTGGACTTGCGTGTGTCCACATCACCTTCCATGTCTGAATCACAGGCATTTACCATTTCCATAACATAGGCATTTACCTTTGTTCCCTTTCAAATATCTCAATAGATTTGACTGCCTCCCAACGAGCTCTACCAAGGTTAGCCATGAACCTGCTAACAACTCCCACTGCATGAGTGGCAACCATAGCGTACATAAGTGAAGCACAAGCTGATGCATATGGAACACTCTTCATGTAATTGGCTGCATCATCATCTTTGGGACAGTCATCCTTGGAAAGCTTAACATGTGGCTGCAATGGCACTCCAAGAGGCTTAGCATCAGCCACATTAAATCTGTCCAGCACTTTTTCAATGTACTTTTCTTGGGATAATGCTGCTGCCTACCCCTTTTTATTCGCATACCAAGAATATGCTCAGCTTCCCCAAGGTCTTTCATTGAGAATGCGGAGTTCAGCTGCTGTTTTAGAGCATTCAGAGTGCTCTTTTTCTTCCCAGCCATATCATCTACATACAGCACAAGAATGATTGGGCTTCCATCTTCATCCTTTTTAGTGTACAAACAGTGGTCTGCATGGCTTCTTTTGAACCCATGTTTGAGCAAAAATGCATCAAACTTCTTATACCATTGTTTGGGGGCCTGTTTCAGCCCATATAAGCTCCTTTTCAGCTTGCATACCAGATGCTCTTTTCCAGGAATGGCATATCCTTCTGGCTGTTTCATGTACAGCTCTTCGTCTAAATCACCATGCAAAAGGCTGTTTTAACATCCATTTGGAATAACTCCAAATCCAAGGCAGCTGTGAGAGCAAACAACACACGTAATGTGGTCATTTTAACCACTTGAGAGAACACCTCTTGGAAATCAATGCCCTCTTTTTGGGCATATCCTTTAGCAACCAGCCTTGCCTTATACTTGGGTTTGCCATCAACAATTTTGATTTTGTACACCCACTTGTTGGGAATGGCCTTCCTACCTTTGGGCAACTCAAGCAAATCCCAAGTATCATTTGCATGCAAGGCCTTTATCTCTTCCTGCATGGCTAACTCACACTTCTTCTTGTGCTCAAGCCTCACATAGCTTTGCCTCTTTATAAGTGAGAGGCTCACCCTCATCTGATAACATAATGTAATGTATAGAGGGGTCATATCTATTCACTGGCCTCCTAGGATGTGTAGATCTTCTTACCCAATGATCCACATTATCTGGCAATGGATTAAGATCAGGTACATCAACTTCTTCATTGTTAATGGGCTGCTGTACATCATTTCCAGCATTGTTTTCAGCATGAATAGGTAGCTGCATATGCCCATCAGGAGCATCATTTTGCTGTCCAGCATCATCTGGTTCAATAACCACGGGCTCATTGTCATTTCCAGCCATATGTGGTGCATCCCGTGGGTTCATATTAGATTTAACTGGTGGCTGTACATGCTAAAATTTGACTCTTTTATGGTCATCATTAGAGGCACAATTGTTTTTGAGCAGCCTTGCCTCATTAAATACAACATCTCGGCTGCGTATTACCTTCTTGAGTTGAGGTAGCCAAATCCTTTTAGCCCATTTCACCTTCATTTCCATAACCCATGAAGATTCCTTTCATGGACTTTTCATCTAACTTGCTTCTCAACTCATGCTTTATATGCACAAAAGCATCACAACCAAAGATGCGTAGGTGGTCATATATGATATGAAGTTGGTTTGCCATACCAAACCTCTTTTGGAATGCCACCTTTTAAGGACATATGAGGGGATCGATTGCAAACATGAACTGCAGTTTTCAAAGCCTCCCCAAAATCTATGAGGGAGATTAGCTCTAGAGAGCATGCATCTCACCCTCCCACATAAAGTCCTATTATACCTTTCAGCCACACTGTTGGAAGAGGGGCTGTATGGGATTGTTAGCTCCCTTTTAATACCAAGATTGTCAGAAAATCTATTGAATTCAGCACTTGTAGACTCACCCCCATTATCTGTACGTAAGCATTTAAGCTTTCTACCTGTTCGGTGTTTGGGCGATCACAAACGCATGAAATTTCTTAAATGCAGCAAAAGCTTCATCGTTAGATTTTAACAAATATACCCAAAGCTTCCTAGAGTAGTCATCAACAAAAGAAACAAACTAAAGAGCACCCTCCATAGATTTTGTGGGCATGCTACAAACATCAGCATGAACAAGATCAAGCACATTAGACCTACGAGAGACACTAGAGTAGCAGGAATTCTTTACTTGCTTACCATATTGGCTTCATTACAAAAATCAAGTTTTGAGCCTTTCGCATCAAACTTGTCCAAATTACATAGTTTATCAAGGCCTTTTTGGCTCATGTGGCCAAGCCTTTTATGCCATAATTCCATATGTGACTGGATTTCAGCCAAAGCAATAAACTCGCCCAACAAGGCTTTACCATGCAAGCAACAAAGAGTCCCTTTCTTTGTACCTTTAACAATCAGCCTAGAGCCTTTGATAAGCTTCCATGACCCCTTCTCAAAGAGGGTACTATATCCATGCATATCCATTTTGCCCAACATACAATAAGCTTTTCTCGATGCTTGGTACATACTTTACATCATGCAAAACCAACTCATTCGTACCATCCATTGTGAGATGCACTGTGCCATTACCTTCAATAGAACAAGCATGGTTATTTCCAAGATATACATGTCTATGGCTGCCTACATGAAAGGTAGTAAAACACTCCTTAATAGGAGTAACATGGAACGATGCACTTGAATCCAGAATCCATGTTTGTGACAAAGCATCATTCACAGTAAGCAAGGCATAAATCAGATCCCTCTTTGTGATTTGCATATCTTGTGCATGAATATTAATAGAAGTAGCGATAACTTCGGCATGATCTACTCCCATAGTAGCATAAAGTATATCTTCAGCATCTGATGGTGTTGATATATTTAGGTAGTGATGTGTGTGAATACACTAGGACCGCAGGGAACTTTTTTCCCTCTTTAGGAGGTTTTTTCCCTCTTGCTTGTATATATGCCTATTGCCCTAACGGGTTTTTAATCTTTGTACATTCCATAGTGCCCAACATGGTTGGACACGGTCTGTTCGGACCGGTCGGAAATGGAGTTTCCAAAAATTTGGAAACGGCAAGAAACAGGAGAAACGGTTATTTAAATTAAAAAAAAAATAAAAAATAAAATTATATATATATATATATATATATATATATATATATATATATATATATATATATATATATATATATATATATATATATATATATATATATATACATAGTTGGACCGAGAGATTTAAATCGCAAGATTTAAATCGAGATTTAATCGTTTAAATCGTTTAAATCGTTCAGACCCTAAATAAAAATCGAGGTTTTTATCCACTCATGGAGAAATTTATACTTTTCATAAAAACCTTAGATATACATATGTCATGACTCATTTGCATGAATAAAGATAATTACATTGATGATTGTATGTACTATGAAGATTCAAATGTAAAACATTCATCATGATTCATGAATCATAACTAATAAGTATTAACTTCAACTTTTAAGTTTGCAAAGAAGTGATAGGATTCAGGAAACACACACAAACATAGCATAAACTTTAAACTTTAAAGAGACAACTTTCAAGGTCAAAGCATAATATGAAATGTAGAATCTGAATACATCACGAGTCATGAACAATAAAATAATATGTCATAAGTCAAGCTTGAAGAGTCGGAAGTCAAATCTCCAACTCTTCATCTACAATATCATCAATATCATCATCCTCATCAAATGAACTAGCCCATGAGGAGGTAGATGCACTATCACTATAAAAATCCATGACTCTCCGTGTGTGAGCATGTGAATCATCCTCATCACTACTAGAAGATGCGGATCTCTCCTCCCAATCCTCTGGTATACTAGAATCCGGATGTGGCCGGATGATGTGGCCTCCTCTTCTTCCACGTCCTCTCCCACCTCGACGAGAAGCCATCTTCCTAGATCTCCGACTAGTAGATGGTGCATGAGGATCTGCTACAAAAAATTAGGATTTAATATTAACTTGACATCATACATGTAAAAAAATCAAACAAGATCAAAACTTAAAATTTAAAGCATGAATTTATAGACTCTAGTATACTGTATATTGTAATTTGTATACCTAATGTGGTAGCTTTTGATCTTCTTCGTGTTTGTCTCACAAACTGTTGAGACTCATGAAATAACATGGAAAAAATATCTCTCTCTTCCGCGGGGATTTGAGGGATATCTTTCACTTTAGCAATGTCAATGGAATCCACATTGACCTACAATTTACAAATTGAAATAACAAATCCAATGAGTCATGAGTTTAGGGATTATTAGCTTAAGCCTTAACTTTAAAGGCTTAAGCTAACAATTATCAACTTGGAAGTTTCAACATAAATTACAATTACCTGAAGGGGTGCAATGTGGGTTCCTTTGCTCTCCAACAACTTGAGATTACAGTGTGTATACACTAGTTTCTCAAGTTGTTGTGGACTCAATCGGTTCCTTTTCTTCGTGTGAAACAATGCCCATGTACTCCAATTCCTTTCTGCGGGGCCGGTACTGCAATCTTGTGATAAAACCTGCAGTGCTAATTTCCTCTATGAAGAGGAATCATGATTCATAATTTATAAGTATTCTTGATGTTTAAATTTAGACTTTAATCATAAATTATAATCATGATTCACACTTACTAGAAGAGGAGTACCAACACCATATATTTCCCACCAAGTGACGGGGGAAAGCTGGTTCTCTCTCAATCTCGCAGATGGCTGTCCAAAATACCTCTCCATGGATCGAAATTGTAGACGCTCTTTCTGCAACTGTGAATATAATGCTACATCCCCTTCGGTCCATCGTCCCACGTACTCTATCCAGCTGTCCTCTAAAGCCATGTCTATATCCTGAGCCTCTGATCTCCATAAAGGATGGAGTATGTGAGCAACTGCGTGGATTGGTTTATGAAACCAATCCCATCTCTTACGCACTGCTTCACACAAATCATGACGCCTGCAAAATTCAATTTAAGATATAATTTTAAGTTTAAATAATAAATATATATAATGTATTATGTAACAAACATTTTCAAACAAATTAAAATATATAAATTTATAAATTATAAATTATAATGACTTACTCTGTATCTGAAAGGCCGGATACGTCTGCAATGCAACCTTGTATACGGCTAATATACTCGTATACAAGACCAAGTGTGCTTCCCTCCATATCTGTGATACGAAGCACGGAATATAGTGGCTGAAGGGAAGCAATAAGAACCTCTGCCTTCGACCAGAAGGCATCATCTCCCATGACAAGTGATGAAAATCGTAGAAACAAAGGATCTCCATGTCTAGCTTCTGGTATCTGGTACCACTCCTCTGCTACAACTGTACGAAGAAGACCTTTCCTCACTCTCAATACTCTATCCAACACAATGAATATGTAACAAAATCGTGTAATGGATGGCTTTTGAAGCTCCAAGTCAGTATGTGAGCGAAATATGTTTTGAACTTTGGGCCTACTAGTCACAAACTTTACAATGAATTTTGCTTTGCTAAGAATAGTCTCAACCCATGGCAAGCTTCCTATATCTTCCATCAAGAGGTCTAAGCTATGACTCGCACAAGGGATCCACATGATTCTAGGGAATGCTTCTTCTAGCAAACGACCCATTGCCACACAATTAGCTCCATTGTCTGTGACCACTTGAATGACATTATGTGGGCCTACATCCTCGATGGCTTTTCGTACATGAGAGAATATGAATTCACCTGTGACAACAGTTCCAGGTGCATGTGCTGGAATGGCACGTAAAAACATAGTTCCCTTGCAAGAGGAAACCATGATGTTATACACATTCCTCTTGCGCATATCTGACCATCCATCACATAGAATGGAACACCCATATTTCTCCCATGTACTACGCAATGATAACATCTCAGTTTCTACAGCAAGCTTTTGTTTGGTAAGCTCAGTAGTGTGTAGGACTTTCCCAGATGGCCCTTCCCAAGGAGCACCTATGCGACTGACAGCTCTCATTGCCCTCTTCCATGCAGTGGTACTGGTTACATTGAAGGGGATGCCACATAAAATGAACAATCTAGTGATCTCTGTCTTGGCTTGCTCTATTGCTTGTTTTTGCATAGATGCTCTCATGCTACCCTTCACGAAGACATTACTTTCGGGTAGGTTCCTAGGTATGGGACCACTACTCGAAGGTGCTCGTACTCGTGTAATCGGAGTAGTGCTAGCATCTTGGGATGCAACACTAGAGCTCACACTATCAGTGCGAGCCCTTTTTGAAGGTCCCGTAGAAGACTCTCCAATATTGTGATGCATCTCAGAAGTCTGAAGAGGGTCTTCATTCACGTGGATATTTCCAACACCTTGAGACAATTGCAACTTGGCAGTCAGGTCCTCTATGATTTGTTGAGGCACAGATTGACATTTTCCAATGCCACCACCTCGCAAACCAAGAAGATGTGCCTTGATCCGAGATGCACTACCGGTGTATAGACCCTTGCAATACTTGCATTCCCATGTATTAGGCCCAGTGACCTTGATATGGGATCGGATATCGGCAGGAGTGCGACCCATAATGTCTTCTTATCACTATAGATGGAAAGAGGGATTTGGAAACTTGAAAGGCTAAAGCTCTCTCTCTCTCTCTCTCTCTCTCTCAAAAAACCGTCGAACTCGTTTCTTATGGACTGTAGGGCTGAAAAAAATCGAAAAAAAAAAAATCGTTAAAAAAAAATAAAAATCGTGCCCCACGATTTAAATCGTTCAGCGATTTAAACGATTTTTTTTTTTCTGAAAAAACCGCGGTCCGGTCCAACTATGTATATATATATATATATATATATATATATATATATATATATATATATATATATATGTGTGTGTGTATGGGACCAGGTGATGTTGAAAGTCTCTCTAAAAGCTTCAAGTTTGCATTGCAAAAGACAAGTCTCTCAAGTTGGGCTGTTGTAAGTTTATTTCTCTTTTTTGTGTGAAAAAGAGCCCATGTACTCCAATTTCTCTCACAAGATCCAGAGCTACAATCTTGAGAGAAAACTCAAAGAGCAATAAGTTTCTGTTAAGCAAAAACATAATGATATGAAATTAGCAAAAACATAATCTTGAGAAGCACTAATTAGTAAACAATAAAATCAAAGTAAATAAGAAAATTACCAATGTAGGTGCACATGCACCATATTTCTCCCACCGTGAGATAGGCTGGATTTGAGTCTCTTGGAGCTTTGCTGTCGGTCTACCAAAGTGGTGTGTCTCATTCCTAAAAGCAAGAAGATCATCCTCTATGCGACGGATGATCTCTAAATCATCACCGCGATAACGCTGTATGTACTCCTGAAAGCCGAAATCTAGCTCCTCACTCTGAAGCTGATCCTCACTACGCCAGAATGGATGCAATATGTGAGCGAAAGCATGAATTGGTATGTGAAACCAATCCCAACAACTATTCCATACCTGTCGTATCTCTTCCACTCTAAAATTATGAAAAGAAGATTCAAGAATTAATACATTACATATTTTATGCTTATATAATGACTAACCAAGATTAAAGAGTAATGAAAACATAAAACATGGAAAAAACTTACTTCTCAACAAGTAAGTATGTGTTTTTATTCAAGGCCTCTCCAATTCTGTCCATATACTCATAGAGAAGACCCATCGTACTTCCCTCCATGTCGGTGATACGTAGGACGGTGTATATAGGGTTTAGGGTTTTTAACTAAACCCTTTGCCTCAACCCATCAAGACTCATTCATTACATTGCGTCTAAACGGCAAGAACTTTGGAGTGGTGCTTTTGTCCCAAGCAATCCACTCATCACTGCTGATTGTGCGAATCAAATTTGTTCGCACACGAACAAGTCTCTCTAATACCACAAACATGTAACCAAACCTTGTGACGACGGGCTTGAGGATCTCGAGCTGATTGTTAGCTCGAAACATAGCCAACATCTTTGGACGTTTGGTCACAAATCTGACCATACGTCTTGCTGTGGCAAAGATTGCATGCACCCAAAATATGTTGCCCACATCCTCAATCAAAAGATCTAGGCAATGAGAAGCACATGGGATCCAAACAATGGAAGGATATTCTTGTTCAAGTAAAGTCCCCATGGAAACACAATTGTTTCCATTATCTGTTATCACCTGTACCACGTTATGAGCCCCAGTCTCCTCTATGATAATTTTTATATGCTCCTAAATATATGCACCTGTAATAATAAAAAAAATTCAGAAATTAGAATTTACACTTTACATAATATACAATGCATATGAAATCAAAATAAAATACTCAACCAGTTACCAATGGAAGGTACTTGTAATGGTAAGATCAGGAGTCGATGCATCTATAGCTTCCCAAAACATAGACCCCTTACAACATGAGACAATAACATTATATACATGCCTCTTTCGAGCATCTGACCAACCATCACACAAGCAAAAACTTCTTCCATACTTCTTCCATGTATCCTGCAAAAACTTCTTCCATGTATCCTGCAAAAACTCAAGCTGCACTTCTTCCATGTATCCTGCAAAAACTCAAGCTGCACTTCCAAACATGCCTTTTCTTTCTTTAATTCCCTAGTGCACAATGTCTCTGCTGAAGGACCGTCCCACTCACATCCAATGCGGCTAATCGATTTTATGGTGTTTTTCCATTGAGTGGTCCTAGCCACATTGAAGGGGATAGCACAACGAATGAATAATCGCGTGATTTCCTTAGTGGCCACTCTCATTGCTTGCTTTTGCAAGCTAGCTTTGACGCTTGCACTTTGCAAAGAACCTCTTGCATGACTGTCCACTTTGGGTAAAGGTGTTCTTATTGCACTAGGATCTTCACCCACACTAGAGGAGGCATGAATACTGGAGCTTTCAACTCTAGTTCTCTTTGAAGTGCCAACACATTGGCTTGAGGTAGCTGTTTGGGTGCCTTCTTCTTCCTTTTCCTTATCACATGAGGGCATTCCCATCCGTGATAGTCTCCATGCCTCAAGCCCTGCATACACATCTTTAGGGACCTCTTTGCATGGTCCGGTATCTCTACATGGGACACGTGCAAGGTGGTCCTTCACTCTTGTCACATAACCTGTCTTTTCATATCCACAAAAATTACACTTCCATTTTCTTGATCCACCTCCACTAGAATATTCTCCAATTGTTTTGACATATCTCCAGTAGGGATCTGGAGCCATGTCTAATATTCAGCTAGCTGCTAGAGAATCTGCATACATAAAGAAAATTAGACTTTAGTGATACATCATACTAGATAGTAAGCTCATGATGAATGATGCATGCAAGACTCAAGTTGCAACATACATGGTACTATTTATAATTTCACACATAGTGCACACAAAAGAACATTGTAGTCATATGTATTATGTATACATACATAATTTCACACATAGTGCACACAAAAGAACATTGTACATACATACATATATTACATAATAGTATAATACATATGACTACATACATGATACTACTATCTACATAGTGCACACTGCAGGAAGCATGTCATAGATAGATGAATCATGATAGATAATGCACACACATGCACTCATACACACACAATGCACTCAAGTCTCATACACACACATGCACTCATACACACTTGCTCCATACATATTACACACAATGCACACATACACACTTGTCACTGCTCCATAGTACATACACACACAATGCACATGTGTCATGCACTCATACGCACATATGCACTCATGCATACACATGCACTCATGCATACACATGCACTCAAAACACATGCTTCATACATACACAATGCACACACATGCACTCAATGCTCATACATTTATAGTCATTAGAATTTATTATATATACATACATGATACACATGTCATACATTCATGCATTCATAGTACATACACTATTACACAACTTACAAGACACAATAGTATTATAGAATGGAAGAAATCGGAAAAAACAAAGTGTTAAAGTCACTTGAAGGCTTTCAGTAGTTGAGAACCAAGTGTCTCTCTCTATCTCTCTCTCTCTCTCTCTCTCTCGGATTTCGAAAGCGGAAGAAGCTAGAACAAAGAGTTCGACGAATGCGCAGCCAAAGAACAAGTAAAAAAAAAATCTAGAAAAAAAAGCCCAAAAACGGCGTTTTTGGGCTGGACCGTTTCCCAGAAAGAGCTGAACCGTTTCTGGGGCCCAGAAACACCATTTTTTCGGCACTATGGTACATTCTAGTGGTAATACATTCAGTATTGTGTGTTTTGCTCCAAGCTTCTTCTTCTTCCTTGTGTTGTTTGCGTGCTTCCGCATACGTCTAACTCCAACAATTGGTATTAGAGAAAGTCGTCGCTTCGTCTAGGGCATCGTCGACACCCCTCCGGTCATAGTCTCAGAATTGCACGAAATTTGGTGAGCATACTCAGGGTGCTTAGGGCGATCTCAGCTTGTTTCGTTCGGCCTTCGAATGCACTATCGTAGTGCTTGTGTAGGCTATTTCGTCTTTTTGTGCCAAAGATATATACAGGTTTCGGTTTGCAAGTATAAGCGTCTCGAAGTCTTATACAGGTTTAGTAGAACTGGTCAAGGTAGTTCTATTCAGCTTTTTAAGATACAATCATTTTTCTGCATCAGCGTATTTTAGTCAGTGGCCATGGCTTAAAGCAGTGATGTATTCCGTATGTTGGCCGTTGAAGATAAGTTGGACGGTATCAATTACCCATTGTGGGCTTATATGATGCGACATGTATTGGTTGCAAAAGGACCGTGGAACATTGTGCAGGGTGTTGAAAAACGTCTTATTATATCTACAAATACAGGTATTGAAGCTCATGCAGATGGCGTTGACGATGCAGATATTCTTTAGATTCCTGTTCGTGCTTCGGTTTTTGCTGCGCCTACTGCAGAGCAAATTCGCTGGGATGATAGAGATACTCAGGCACATGCATTGATAGCCTTGTCTGTCAAACATGCCATTATTCCTCACATTCGCTATTGCAGAAGAGCTAAGGATGCTTGGGATACACTTACCACATTGTACCAAGCTAGGAATGAGGCTCGTGTTGCTTACCTCCCAAAACAGTTGGAGAGTGAGCATATGAATGAAGGTGATTCTATGGGCAGTTTTCTAACAAAGATCAACGATTTGAAGGAAGAGTTGATTTCTGTTGATGAAGTTATACCAGATAGCTCACTTGTGAAGACTGTTCTGAATGGTTTTCCAGATTCATATGAGAGTTTTGCTTCTACTCTTCGTTTGATGATCAAAGGCAATCCAAATGCCTTGTCATTTGAGGAGTTAGTCTCTGTTCTGTTGTAGGAAGATCAATCTAGGGAGAACAGGTCCATTATGCGTGTTGCAGATCAAGCTTTCCTGGCTAGTCAGAAGGGCAAAGGTAAATGGAGCTATCTACTAGTAAGCAAAAATTTGCAAATGTTGCACCTTCGAAGAAGGAAGATAAAGATAGAAGAAATCAGAAAAGCAGAAATTCTTTTGTTAAGTATTGTAAAGGAACGGATCATGTCATAAAGAACTGTCCAAAACTGGATGCAAAAGAGGCAAATAAAAAGGAAGTTGGAATGGTTGTTGTAGAGGTCTGTACACCAAAAATAGAGTCTACTAATCTTATGCAGAATGAAGAATGGGCGTTTACTACTGTTTGTAGTTTTGATCCATCTTCTCCTAAACAGTGTGTGTCTGCAGTAGACTCGGATGTTTGGTACTTTGATAGTGGGGAAGCAAAACATATTACCTCGCAACGCAATTTTTTAACTTCACTCGAGCCTGCCCCTATAGGAAATACTGTCACATGCGGCAACAACTCCTCTTATCCTGTCATGGGAGTTGGTAAGATCATTCTGACTACTGCTGATGGTAGTTCTTTCACTTTGTCGGATTCTTTATTTGTGTTAGGGGTCAAGGAAAATTTGATATCAGTTTTTACATTAGCCAAGATTGGCTTGGTTGTGAAATTTGTTGATGACAGATGTACAGTTCATGATCTGTCAAATGGTGATATGATTATTGCCTCTGACATTTTATGTCATGGGCTGTATAAGCTCATGGACTATGAAAAATCTATGAATGATTCAGCATGTGTAGTACATGATTCTCAAGCTCTGTCAGATGCAAAGCTTTGGCATGCACTCTTTGGTCATTTGAATCTTGTTAGTTTGCTACGCCTGCAGAAATCTTAAATGGTGTCCTCTTTGCCCAAACTTGAGGCACCCGAAAAACATGTCTGTGAATGCTGTATTTTGGGAAAAATGAAGCGTTCCTCCTTTCCAAAAGATGGTTCAGTTCGAGCTACTAAAAAATTGTAGCTTGTTCATAGTGATGTATGTGGTCCTATGCAGACACCCTCTTTTGGAAGCTATCTTTACTTCGTGACTTTCATTGATGATTTCTCCAGGCATGCATGGGTATATCCATTGAAAGTAAAGTCCGAAGTGTTGATGTGCTTCAACAGTTTTTGGTTTTGGCTGAAAATCTGTCAGCATGTAAAATAGGTACCCTCCGTTCTGATCGCGGGAGGGGGGAAATATGTCTTCTGACTTTAATGCATTTTTTGGGTGAACGTGGGATAAAACATCAGTGTATAGTGCCGTATACACCTCAACAGAATGGAGTTACTGAACGGAAGATCAGGTTACTCATGGAGATGGCGAGGTGTATGGTCAAGAGTTAGGCTTTATCACATAGTTTTTGGCTTGAGGTTGTCATGTGTGCAACATATATACTTAACAGGTGTTCCACTAAAGCATTGAAGTCTATCACTCCATATGAGGCTTGGCATGGTCGAAAGCAATCTGTTGCTCATTTGCATGTTTTTGGTTGTCTTGCATATGCATTAGTGCCTGAATAACATCGCAAGAAATTGGATGATAAAGCAGTAAAATGTAATTTTGTTGGGTACAGTTCTGAAAGCAAAGGCTATCGTCTATATCCTCCACATACTAAACACATTTTGGTTAGCCGTGATGTTGTTTTTGTGGAAGATGCTATTCAGCCTTTACTTTCATGTAAGAAGGAGCCATCTGTTAGCTCCAAAGACTTGTATGATACTTTGCTACCTCTTTTTACAGGTGGACAGTATAGTGCTAGTCTTATTGAGGCAACTTCTCAGCCTTTATAGGTTTCATGTGATGATGCATATCATTGCATTTTCGATGCAGATTTGCATGATCCACTTGTTGATGAGAGAGCTGATATTGAAGAGGCAAAAACTATGCCAAAATGGTTAGTGAAGACTTTGCGTGATAGCAAATTAGATGCACCTCTGTCAGACCGTACTCGTTTAGGCTCTCATAGTGCCTCTTTTGCATGAGATTGCTATGCTATGGCTGCCTCTAGTCTATGTGATGAGATTGACCCTGTTTCGTTTGATGAAGCAAAAAGGATGACTCCAATGCAATTTGAATATAATGCTATCATGAAAAATGGTACCTGGTCTTTATGTGACTTGCTTCTTGACAAGAAGGCCATTGACATTAAGTGGGTATACAAGTTGAAGCGTAAACCTATGGAACAGTTGACAGGTATAAGGCTATGCTTGTTGCAAAGGATTATGTGCAGGAAAGAGGCATTGATTTTGATGAAACCTTTGCACCTACATGCCAAATGACTATTGTTCGTAGCATTTGTGCACTTGTAGCTCATCATGGTTGGAATGTAGATCAGTTGGACATTAAAACAACATTTCTGAACGGTGACTTGCATGAAGAAGTGTATGTTTTTCAGCCCCGTGGCTTTGTGCGGAAAGGGCATGACAGCAAGGTGTGCAGGTTAAAGAAGACATCATATGGTTTAAAGAAAGCACCACGTGCTTGGTACGAAAAGATACATGCCTATCTGATTGCACATGGTTTTTGAGGACAGTCCAATCGAAAGCACCTTATATGTTAAGCGTGCTAATGATGTACTTCTGATCATTGTTTTGTATGTTGATGACATGCTGTTCATTGGTCCTCATGAGAAGCATATTGTTGATTTCAAGGCTGAATTGCATGCCTCACTTAAGATGTCTGATTTGGGGCATTTGCATCATTATTTGGACAGTCAGTTTATGCAAGTTGATGGCAGAATAGCTTTGTGTTAAACAAAATATATTGACACATTATTGCAGCGTTTTGGCCTTGAAGACTGTAAACCTATTGCCACTCCTATGGAGCAGGTTTATGATTGAGTCTTCATGATGCTGTAGATGCATTTGATGCTGTTCCCTATCAATAGGCCGTTGGATGCTTGATTTACTTATGCATTACTCAGTCAGATATTCAGTTTTCTATCTCACTGATGAGCAGGTTTATGCATTGCCCAGGTGTCAAGCATTGGCAGGCGGTTATGCGCATCTTTCGCTACCTAAGCAGTACCAGACTACTTGGGTTGTTTTATCCTAAAGGGGGAATCACTACTGCCAGATTTGCATGCTTTTTCTGACTCTGACTCGGCTAGTTGCTATGACACTTGTGTGTCCACTAGTGGTTTTCGCTTCATGCTTGGTAGCTCATGCATATGTTAGCTGAGCAAGACACAGCCTACGGTGGCCACTTCTAGTTGTGAGGCTGAGTATAGGGAAGCTTTCACAACGACTGTTGAGTGTGTGTGGCTTAGACGCCTTATGGTTGATTTGGGTGTTGGTCAGTCTTCTGCTACCACCATCTTCACTGAGAGTCAAAGCGCATTGGCACATGCGAGGAACCCTGTGTTCCATGCTCGCACTAAGCACATTGAGGTGCATTATCATTATGTCAGGGAGAGATTCTGTTCTGGAGAGATCTGCTTGGCAAATGTGCCCATGCAGGAGAACCTTGCAGACCTTTTCACGAAGCTCTGCTTAGGGAGAAGGTTGAAGCTTTTTGCAAAGCTTTGGGCTTACTTCTTTTTGTGGATTGATTTCACATAGCTTGGCACTTCCTTATACATGAGTGAAAGCTCCTTGTTCACTGCATCACTCCTTGGGGGGATTTGTTGATATATTTAGGTAGTGATGTGTGTGAACACACTAGGACCGCAAGGTCACTTTTTTCCCTTTTTAGGAGGTTTTTTTCCCTCGGCTTGTATATACGCGTGTTGCCCTAACGGGTTACTAATCTCTGTACATTCTAGTGGTAATACATTCAGTGTTATGTGTTGTGCTCGAAGCTTCTTCTTCTTTCTTGTGCTTTTCGCGTGCTTTCGCAGACGTCTAACTCCAACAGATAGCTCCTCAATGACGACACTAGAGGCCACATTGGCTTTCTCTTTGTCCTTGTCCTCTGAGTTTTCATGTGCCTTATTCTTGGTGTCCTTTTTCTTCCTGTCATTTGCGTTCTTCTTTTTTTCTAGTTCAGCTTTGTAGTATCTGCAATCTAGCTTTTTGTGACCTTTCCTATCACATTGGTACACAAGTCACTTCAGCCTTGCCTTTGCTTTTGCTTCTGTTTCTCTGTACATTTCCGTTTTTCTTTTCTGTTCTTCCTCTAGCCACATTGGCTGAACCTCTACCCTCTCCAGTAGTTCTCCTCCTGATTTCCTCATTCAAAATAGAACCCCTTACACCATCAAAGGTAAGATTGAGGCTATTCGAAAGTGAAACAACCAATGTTTTCCATGAATCAGGTAAGGTCATCAACAAGAAGATGGCCTTAAGCTTATCATCAAGTGCAGGTAATGTGGAATCTTGCAATTGTGAAAGAGTACCTCTAAAAGAAGATAAGTGCTGAGCATCATTTTTTGACTCATCAAGCTGCATACACACTAGCTTGCGCATAAGATGCACTTGATTTACAGGCATGATATTTTCATAAGTGGCTCCCATACCTCAAAAGAAGTTCTAAGGCCTTTCAAATCCACTAAGATTTCATATGATACAACCATCTTGATATAAGTGATTGCCTTTTTGTTTAGGTTCATCCATGCTGCATCTGTCATATCTTCAGGCTTGACTTCCTCAAGAGCCCCTTCACAATCTTTAAGAAAGAGGATGCCCAACATTCTCTCTTTCCACAAATCAAAACCACTACCTTTAAATCTCTTGATCTCAAACATGCTTTTGACATCAGAAGAGGTAGAAGCCATGTTTGCACACTGGGAGCTTCAAAAATTTCACCAAAAAAGGTAAAATTCACCTATTGTCCTGTGCACGATTACTTTACTAGACTATAGCTGAGAAATTAAGCCCAAAAAATTGTTCAAAACTTGTAAAAATCAATTTTTAGAATTTTTTTCAAAAAATTTCGAAAAATTCCAGCAAGTTGTAATTGCATAAAAAACAACAAATTCGTTGTTTTTCAACCACAAGAGGCATACATAGATGCAAAACCGAGTTAATGGGTGCTTGTTTTCACAAAAGCCTCAATTTTTGCGGCAATATGACCTGTGAAATCAGAGAAATGACCTATTGTAATAAGTTTCCATCAAGTATGCACTTCCTCAATCGTTGTACATGTCCTCCCACTTGAAATAAGAGAGAATTTTTGCAACAAAGGACCTGTAGATGAAAAAAATTAGCACTGTGAATGTTGAAATTGACCTGCGAGGATACAAAAAGAACAATAGAAGAGATTTTTCGCGATGAAACTCTGTAAAAAAAAACCCAAAATTTGCTTCAACTTCGCTGCTCGCTGAAGTAATCCTCCAAAAACAGCACTTTTATTGCCCAAAAAAAAGGTTTTCGCGATGAAATTCTCCCAAATGCAAGAAAAAGCCTTCAGCTTGACATATACTGAAGTAGAAAAGCATTTAGAGCAACTCTGTCGCGATGGAACAGTTCAAAGCTCTGATACTAGTTGAAAGGGGTCGCGGAGAGCTACATTGTGGTGTGCTCGATTGCTCCAAATGCCAAGGGAGTGGGCTGCTGCGTGAGGAGAGAGAAAGTAGAGAGAGAATACTGCACAAAAATTCGGAGAAGAAGATGGAGAAGTTGAAATAAGTCCCAATTTATAAGAGATTTGAGACCAAGTCTTATTGATAAGTGACTTTTAGGTCATTTGGGAATGTTCACACATGGCCAATGACCAAAAGTCGTAAAAATAATGTAAATGCCTATAACTCTCCAATTTGGGGTCCAAAAAATATAACAAAAATATGTTCACATGGAAGGGTCAAAATATACAAAAGGAGAGTCCTTCGGGCCTTTATCCCCAATAGTGCTACACATCAATTTCATTCCCTATCTCAGCTTATTCTTGGAAGGTGTGCTGCCTACCTATTGGAAAGCTTCTTGGACAGCTTGGAGAGCTTTTACCTCAGCCTTGGAGGTGTGTGTGTGCAGCATACAGCCATAATTGGAGGAGCTTGGTCAGCCTTACTTCAGCTTTATCTCTATCCTCTTCATCCATAGTCTCTTCCTCACATAATACGTTGCTTGGAAGGCTCTCCTTTGCTAGTTTCAGTAGTGAGAAGTTTGCTATTTTGGTTTCATTGTATCTTTGTATATAGTTACTCTTGTAATTTTTTGGAGACATCATGGTAATGTTTGATTCATTACATGTGTATATGCTCTCTTGGTGTGTGTATTTGAGTTTCTCTTCTATCTATCTTACTTGGGCTAACAGATGAAAACAAAAAAGGCCTTGAACAACTGTGGGTATCAGGATAACATGAATTTGTGGTCATTTTTCTTGGTCACAACTGATGCACATCATACATGCTATCTTAAAGAATCACTTGATGATATGGTACGGTGATGATTCATACTAGATAGATTTAATGCTTTGGACTCTGGATTGTAGAAATTCTCTCTCTAGATTTACAAAACTCAAGGTGAACCTCTTAAATCTTGAAGGCTAAATAGACCCCAAACCTGAAGCTCAAGGCAAGTGGCCATGTGATTGCCCAGGATCTCTATACCTGCACCTTCAATGCTCTCATAATTAGCACAGCTGTATGCAATGGGATGCAAAAGAAATAAATTTCATTGCTGTCCTGATGAAAGTAAAACTCTAAAAAAGGCTTGTTGATCAGTGACTAAAATGCTGTGAAATAGTTTGATGATTTTATTTTTTTAGGAAATCAATTCGTGCACTATGGGTGGAAGGATTCACATGGTTCAACTCTACTTTTATATTCATTCAAAACTCTTTTTTGCTGAGTTTCTTTCTTGTCTTCCAAGGGTGTCAAAGTTTTGGTGTTCACATATCTCTCTGTCCGTCATGAATAAATTTCTACTTCATTCATTATTGTTTCTCAAGAAAAAAATGTTTATTGGAGCCCTGCCATTCAAGGATGGTGCCAGTTATGAAAGAAAATCAAAGATAAAAATGAAGTTCTTATAACTAAACTATAGACTTAACTGGGGAGCAAATGTCTAAAGTCTATAGAAACTTTCTGGTATAGTCTTGTAAGCAGATTGTTATGGGTTATATATTTTATCTTTTCATTGGATTTTGGAGCTTCGAGTTTGAGCATCGTCTCTTTCTGGCAGGTAGTAACAGAGGGAGGACAACGTGTACAATCGTATGTTTATCACTGCCAGGAAATTGATCGGTCACATCCTGTGCAGGGTGGTGATTGGCTGCAGCACTTGAACCAGTAGGTCTATATGAAAGTCGAATATGGACATTTTGGGAAGGTGTCATTTTTCTGATGGAAAATGTGTCTTTTCCTTGCTTATTATTGGTTTCTGTAGTTTCTAATGAACCAAGTTCTCTGGTTTGTAACTGTACTTGCAGTAGCAACTGGAACCAAGGCCTGTACTATATCGTATATGTAAAAGTATGAATTGTGTATAGCTCTTCTTTCTTTCTTTTGTGCTTCAGATGAATGTTGTTTTGATAGTATAATAAAATTTTGGCAGTGTGCATGCAATATCCATTGATTGTGTAGTACCTAACTCACGACTACAGCACAGAAATTATAAATTGTGATAGATCTTTGGTTGTTTGCTCAGGATGAGTAAATCCTGTTACGTTGGCAGTGTGTATGCACCATTTCACAAGTTGCAACGGATGCACCTTAATGATAGTATCATGTCATCTTGGCAGCATGTATGTACTGCCTACTCAGCTTGCATCTGTTTCATCACAATCAAGACTGCAGAAAGATTGGAAGTGAGTGTTTCTTCATGCTCGTGGTCTCTTCATACACATGATTGTGCAGTACATAACTGGAACATAAATCTGTATTACAAGATAGACTTAAATATGATAAATTGTGCATAGCTTTTTTGATTGTTTGCTTTGGGTGAACAAGTCCAGAGTGTGCGAACTATTTACCCAAACTTTATAGAAAGAAAGCATAAATTATGAAAGGAATAGAGGTATTTCAGAGAGGTTAGAGGTTTAGTCACGAGTCATTAAGGTTACTTAGAGAAGGACTATGTTCTTATCATGAAGGGGCTTTGTCTTTGTGAATGCAACAGCAAGTCTAGACACAGAAAAAATACAGTAAAAAGTATACAAAAGGTAACATGGGGAACCATTTCCAGTAATATTCATCACTGGGGCGAATGCCAGTTTGAAGGAATTATTCGCTCAAGAAAAATTAGTCTCCATTGATTGACTAGAGATTCAGCTTAATATCCATATTTTTGTAAGCCAATCATCTATCCAGTCTGGTTCCCGACAGGTTTTGTAGTTGTAACAGAAGTAGGCTGACATCTCTATACAAAATGATGAGAAGAGCACAACTGTATAGGAAGCACTCAAAGACCCCAAGTGGAAAGGAGCAATGAAGAATGAATATGATAGCATACTTAAGAATGATACTTGTGAATTGATTGATTTACCACCAAAGAAAAAGGTAATTAGAACTAAGTGTATTTGGAAAGCGAAATACAAGCCAAATGGTACTTTAGATCTCAATTTGTTCCATAAGGATCTTCATAAGTGGAAGGATTTGATGTCCAAGAGACATTTGCACCAACAAGTTGAATGATTACAATTCACATAGTACTTGCAATTGTTGCACATATAATGTGGCCTATATTCTAGATGGAGGTAAGATCAATTTTTTTGAATGGATACCTCAAGCAGGAGGTATATCTTAACCATGAGGTTTCGTGGTAACCTCATTCAAAACACAAGGTTTGTAGCTTAAAAAGAAATTATATGGCCTTAAGCAAGCTCCAAGAGCTTGGTACTAATGAACTATGAGTTTTTTCCAAAACTCAGGATTTCAAAGAAGTAATTATGATGTGAATTTGGTGAATTCGTATGTTATGAGAAAAGATAACCAACTAGTGATTGTCATCTTGTATGTAGATGAATTGATCATTATAGAAGATCATGCATATTTCATCAAATAAACTTGTGCTAGCTTGGGCAATGAGTTTGAGATGATAGATCTTGGGCTACTCCATTATTGCCTTGATATTGAAGTATGACAAAAGGATGATGATATTTTCATATCACAATAGAAATATGCTACAAAAATCCTTAAAGCTTTTGGGATGATGGGCTACAAAGCCACTAGCATACCTATGGACATGAATCTTAAACTTTCAATAGAGGATGATACACCAGAAGTAGATGCTAAGAAGTCTAGAAATCTTGTTGAGAGTCTTATCTTTTTGTGCAACACTAGATCAGATATTTGTTATGCTATTGGAGTATTGACCAAGTTCTCTAACAAACCAAAAGAGAGCCATTGATATGCAGGCATGCGAATTCTAAGGTACATTGAATGAAACTTGGATTTTAGTATTCTTTATACCATTGGGGATACGCTTCAAGGGTATTGTGACTCGGATTGGGTTGGAGATTATGATTCTAGAAAATCAATTCTTGGATATTGCTTCTCACTTGGTTCATGAATATTTCCTTGGTTAAGTAGGAAACAAACAACTCTCACACTCTCCTCCATTGAGGCGAAGCACAAAGCATGCTACTTTGCCTCTTGTGAGGAAGTCTAGGTAAGGAGAATTCTTGCAAATCTAGGCTTTTCTTAAGTGTGATAACAAAGTTATATGGCCATTCCAAAGAACCCAATATTTCATGCTCACATAAAACATATAGAAGTACAATACCATTATGCTTGTGAGGTAATAGAAAATGACATTGTGGAGCTCAAATATTATCCAATGGGGGCAAATTGTGTTGATGGATTTGCTAAAGCACTTGCAAAAGAGCAGCTCAATGGGTATCTTCAACAGATGGGCATAGGACAAGGACCTAGTTGATTTATGGGGGGTGTTACTATATGATTAATGTCTACCCTTCATGATTGTATGTACTAATGCACATTTTGTAAGCCTTTTGTTATGAGAAGCGAATTGTGCATTACCCAATTGATGGAAAACCTAACTTCCATGTTGGATGAAGGTCGAATTGGAACATCTAAGATCTTGTAAGGAAAGGGAGTTACCAAGGTCCCCAATTGTGGGGATCGGGGTAGCAAGGAGAGGCCCCGATTCAGGGTTTCCAAGGGGGCCAGCGGTCCCCCTAGTTGGGGGAGTCCTAGGGGGTCAGCGGTCCCCTTAGTGGGGTTAGTGCTCCGACATGATGGTAAAGAGAATATTCCATGGAATATTATCTCTCAGACTCAAAAATCATTTATATTTGTTAGGTCGGTTGAGCGACTTAAGCCACATATGAGGATTACATGGGTGGTGGTTTCCCACATCGTACCGCCATGTATAGTCTTCTACGAAAGGCCACACCTCTCCATTAGCCTATATATACATGACTTCTGCACTACCCTATACATCGGATTGAGTGAGCATACCTCTACCTTGTAACTCCCTATCTAGAGTTGTCTAGACACCATTTAAGTTCTACCTTGAGAGTGCATGGGTGGACAATGCCATCATATTTGTACTTCTTGTTAGCGGCAAATTTTTGAAATTATACTATATTTGTTATCTTTTCTACCATTGTTCTTGTGTTTTCTCGGGTAACTACTTTCTTACACATATTACTTGTGCGGCTCATATCAAAGCATTAAAAAAGATTGCATTAACACATTGTGCTCTTTTAGGTGCATACATGTAATATATCTTTGTGGAGGTAAAGAAGCTTCACGAATTATTAAGCCACATTGTTGGATACACACATGCTCATATAAAGCACTAACAATGTATCTCCTTGGATACATGCCTATTTGAAGGAGATGCCTTTTCTATGCATGCAAAACCAAGATATAACGTTCATAGTGGGCATTTGTAAGTCAATATACATTCAATGATCTACATTAAAGAGAAGAAATAGAAGCTAATTTAAAAACCAAAGTTGAGTAAATGTACTTCCTTGATTATTTTTGATGATGAGAATCCATTTGGTTGCATCCTCTCCTTGCTCATGTCCTTTCTCTTTGATGCTCCATCCTCTATGTCCATGTATGAAGCCAATGTACTTTACCTCTCTTTGATGCTCCATCCTCTATGTCCATGCATGAAGCCAATGTACTTCATGTCTCTCTATCTCTTTCTCCACTTGATGCTGCACCAAATAGATGGGGAGAGAGTGGATCACTCTTGGTTTTCAGTTTTGGTAGATAATCCTTAGAAGCACTATTCATAGCTTAGACACTATCTTGTCCTTGAGCTACCATATTATAAATGCACCATTTTCATGAAGAGGGCTCTACAATAATTCATGATGGGCACATGCAAGGCTTCCTTGAAGGCGTGTAAGGAGACATAAAAGACTAATCTTCACTGAGGTCAAAGTTCACAGACAATCCTTTTCCAAAATTGCAAACATGGGCTGAGATGAGAAAAAGAAAAATCCCATATGAAAAGTGGAGAGACTTAAACAGAGAGGTGTAAGAACAAGGCTTCATTATTATCATTGCCAAATGGAAGAGAAGATGGAGCACGTTGCTGCATGGCTTTGAGACTTCCCACCCATGAAGAAAAGGTAGTTGGGCATGTAGCTATGTGAAAGCCTACGATGGGTTCAAAACCTTGAAGGTGCTTCATATCTCAATTCTTTGTGCAAAAATCAAAAGGTAGAGGTAAAATGGTCCCATGTGAGATCTTTGTCTGCATAGCTCCTACACAATCAAGGCTTGCTTTGTTACCAATTTGTAAAAGCTCCACACACATGAGAAACGACACAAAACTCACCACCCAGCCAATCATCATATAACTTTTCTAAATAGAGGTGATTTTTGGAGTTATCTGGAACTTGAATAAGCATGCTTAACCTCCACAATTCATGCGCAACCACAAGCCAGTATCAACTGGACAAGTTTCCTAATCGACTGGAGTTTACGCATGTTAGATGTCCTAGTTATCTTGAGTTTAGTCTTAGTGTACTCGAGTTAATTCAAGCTAACATGAATTAAGATGCCTTTAGAAGGCTTTAGATAGTCTTTGGCAAAATACTCTCCCCAGTGCACCTCTTTTGTAATTGAATCGAGACCTCCTACCTTCCATCCTTTAGATTTAATTGCTAGGCTAATTTTATTCCTTGGATAAAAATCTAAAGATTATAATGTTATCTTGATGTTAACTTTTGTGAAGCTACTTTATAACAATGACTCAATGGTCCATCGAGATAGTCTTTTAGATCTATGAAAAGCCTGATTCTCGTACCTTCTTGATCTCCTTGTATATTCATGAAATCTTGACTTGAAAATAAAAAATTTCTAATATTTGTATATTCTTCATAAGTACTTAATGCAAGTGATTGGCATCTAAATGGATGTAACTTCTACTTTTTGACTCCTAGAACCATTGAGCTTTGGGTAAAGACATGCTTCTTAGAGCAAAGTCCTATGTGGTAGAAAACTCTTCAACCATTAATCTATGCAACATTGACAAAGGAAACAAGGAAAAAAAATTGATTTTCATCAATAGAGGGATAATTTTGAATACCAATATGCTCTTGAGATGTAGACCTTTTGAGTTAAGCACTTTTGCAAGAAGTGAAAAAATACAAATAAAGCAAAAGAACATGACATATTCTTTTCAACCATGATGCATTTCCTATAAGGCATGTTCATGTTTTTATTTGCTTAAGACTCTTAAAAAAGAGAAATAACAAGAAATATTGTAAAAAATGGTATACGGGATCTCATAGCAAAGATTTGCACTATCACTGCCTTATGAGATCTTGCACTATCTTTTTTTATACTATCATTGCCTTATGTGATGTCACCGTGGGAATATCTTTTTTATAGAGAACTCTCCCCGATCTATGTCTTTTCAAGTAGAGACTAGGGATCATGCATGGATTCACTTACATCTTATGATTGCGATTGGTATGCCCTTTGTACCTTGGACTTAAGGAATTCCTTTTTTCATGTTGGT
The DNA here is from genome assembly GCA_020310875.1 of Ceratopteris richardii. Classification (NCBI taxonomy): domain Eukaryota; kingdom Viridiplantae; phylum Streptophyta; class Polypodiopsida; order Polypodiales; family Pteridaceae; genus Ceratopteris; species Ceratopteris richardii. Next base: position 130,679,645 of record CM035426.1, on the reverse strand, counting down.
GGCCACACTTGTGGTACCTTGTGCTCTCTCATTAACTTTGGTGATATGGAAAAATATCCTTCTTTTTGTGAGTCTTGTGCTCTTGTTTATAATGGGAGTCTTTACTTTTGTCACTCATTATACATGTAGGGAGTACATTACTCTATATGCTTTGATAGTTGTCATTGAAGGAACATTTGTTAAGCCCAATGAGATGATACATGCTCACATGGTGGGACATGTTCTGGAAAAATAGCAATACAATTCCCATGTTCTATAGTGGTTTGTTAATATATCCAAATCACATCACACTTTGTGAGCTCTTAACCACAATCGACCTAAAATCCTTGAAACTTTTGTATTCAAGATTTGATGCTATTGCACAATAGTGTTCTCCCTCATTTCCTTACATTTCTTGATTTTTTCCTTGGCTTGTTCTTGGGCCTCTTACTTGATTTGTTGTTCCTCAAGTCTTGGATTTATTATCCATCTAGAGTCTCTTTAATGTTTCTTTGGTTAGTGGCTCTAGATAATGCTTGAATACATGTCCAGTAATCTAGTTGGATAAAACATCTCCCTCTAGATTAGCCGATTGTATTGCTATGATTGGTGAAATTTGCTTTAGTACATTTGGCCCATTGTCTCACTTTTGCAGCTTTCATTGAATTCCTTGATTGTGTATTCCATCACGAGGTCTCCTTCTTTCAATTTTTGATCTTTACATGAGAGTTGAAAAACATTTTTTTTAATGTTTTGTCTACAAAGATACATGTGAGTATCAATAATGGTGACACAATTATCTTCTCAACATAATGTAGGTAATTGATTAGCTCATGTCCATGGCATTTTAAAGTTTTAGAAACTTTAAATGTACGAATTCAAAGTTCCATTTGTAAGATGAGATTACAGCCATAGAGTAAGTTGAATGTTGTTTTGAGGATGGTCTTATATGAAACTATGTATGCGCATAATACATGATTCAACTATATATCCTAATCCATTCCCTTTGTATTGAATATCTTGGTAATAAGGGTGCATACAATATTGTTCTTGCTTTTGAACAAGACACTGGATTGTGGATGGTATAAGGCAGCTTTTGAATCCCTAGAAATTCTCATAGTAATCTTTCAATTATTTTACAAAATCCATTCCTTGGTCACTGAAAAATTTAGACATACCAAATCTAATGAAAATGTATGTGAATACATCCCTATTTGTGGCTTGTGCATAATTTATCATGGTAGATTTTTGTTTTACACACTTATTTAAGTAATTTATTTCCACAATAGTATACTTAGCATGTGTGTGCCTTGCATTTGTATTTATTGGACCTGAAAATATTTTTAGTCCACTAGGTGAATTCTTGTGCACTCACCATATTTCTCAATGGGATTTTTCCCACTCTAATTGTGTCACAACATTTGACGTAAGACTCAATATCTTGAATGGACAATGGGACACCACAATTATGAAAGTAAGATTATCCTTGTAGTCCTCTTTGTAGAGAGATAGCCACCAATAACACCTACATGAGCTACTTCTAGAGTAGGGAGGGTTTCCCCCTCATGGAGGCATAGTCTCAAACAACAATTTTCTCGTTGTATATACAATTTTCCATAGAGTAGTTTGCAGCTTGTGCTCTCCTCTATGAGATTTCTCACGTTAACATTTCTAGACTAATTTTAATCCTCCTTTTGTGATTGGTGTACTATGTGATTGCTCCAATAGGGATTCGCTTGTACTATGTAAGGAGTATTAGCCTTCGAAGTCTTAGAGATTTGGCAAATTTCACGTTGATGTATATGATCTCTTTTTTCTCATTCTCTAATCATTCACAATGAGAATTTATAACTGAATTGGCCATCAATCTTGCAATGCTTTTTTGAGATTTCTTTTTCCTAGAGACCTTTATTACTTGAGAACATTCTTGAATCTAATTTTTTATATGGGAGAAATACATGTCAGGATTTGATCCATTTCCATAGAGCAAGTGATTTTCACTTTTTGGTTTGTTCTTACCTCTTTCTTGTCAATTGATTCACTAAGAAAGTTTATATTTATTTCTAATGTGAATTTCTTTGTTTTTCTATTTTTATGTTGGGCCTCATCTTATTGTTTCTTCATCCATTTTCTCACTTATTTCTTTGATTCAAGGCTCTTCATGTCTAGATTCCTCTTCCGTTTCTTTTTGTACTTGATTCCAAACTTCTTATTCCATAAAATCCCTTATATTTCCATTTGGAATTCTTCTTTCAACATGTGGGAGTTCTAGCTATAACATCATTTTGACTAGCTCTATCATTCTTTGCATGGTTGAAATCTTGCGGCTTCTAAGTCTAGCCCACAATATGTTTTTTTTCATGTTTCTCTAGAGTTGGTCCAACTTTGATTCTAGCTTAACATTCTTTCATCACTGTCTCCAATTGCTTAGGTAAGGGATGATGACAATATAGGTACAACTTCCATATCCTTATCTTGTCATTCTTCTTCCATTGTGAGTTTTTGAATTTCTTCAAGGGGGTTTTGTAGGTTCTCTACATGTTTCACCCACTTGTTCCTTTTATTTTACTTTTCCTTCCAAGATGTCCATTTCCCTTTTTTTCTTTTAAAATTTTCTCTATGATTTCCTTAACCGAAATCTCCTTTTGATCCACATTAAGAGTTTCATCTTGCTTTTTCTTCGATTGGGCTCTTGTATTCATGTTGATGGATTTAGTGTTTTCCATCTCACTCCTTGAACTAGGAAAGACTTGAGTAGCCTTGATTATAAAGTCTCATGGGTTATAACATTCTTTGAAGGATGCTTAGGGTAATCTTTGTACATGTGTTCCTACCCACAATACTTACACAAGGTTCCTTCTCTTATTGGGCCAAGGGGATGGGTCCAATGTATAATATCGTGATTGCTACCACATCCATAATAAGTAACACTTTCTACTCCCTTAGGTGGGCTCTTTGAGTAGGCATTGTTTATTGGTAACACATAACAATGTAGCCTACTCCATTTCAACTCAACCATATCCTAAGGCTTTGGCTATTATATTATTGGGTAGCCCCATTTTTCTTCTATGGAACTCACACTATAAGAGTTTGGATATCTTATCTCTATCTCTTCCATGAAACTTTGATTATGAAGTAGATCAGAACTCTTTGTATTCTTTTCCATAGGAAGGCATTTTACAAGTACTACATAGGTTGGTAGTGGGGGTTACAATCCTAAAGCCAGTTCAATGGATTTCATCATCTTTGTCTTTTTTCCTAACATCCCTTGTGTGGGATATCCCATTTCTTCCCTCACATGTTGCTAACTGTAGAAAAAATGCATGGTGCTATCATTATTCCATTTTTGTTGAAAATGATGATAATGCTTGACCATAGAACAAGATTCCAATCAATCTGACCTTGGATGTGTCATCTTGGTAGCCATCAAGTTTCATGCAAATTTACAATTTAACTAGTTACAAGAATCGTCAAAACTTTGTGTGGTCACCAAGACATTTTTTTTGACATATAAATCTCAGGTTCCTTCATGACAGAGGAAATAAGACATGGATTTGCTTGATTGGTTCCTTCATTTGTTTGAAGATTCTTAATTTTTTCTTGCAACTCCTAAATTACTATGCCTCAATACAAGGGATGTCCCATCTTTTATTGCATTTCAAAATGAATTATTTCCTTGACTGGTTGCTAGAGATTTTGAAGTAATGCCACACTCTATTCAATTGTGTTCTCCATGGTGCTTTGTCTTGGTTAGCATCTAGACTTTCCAAAATGTTAGAGGTGCAAATAGATTTTTCCCATAACTAGATTAGAAAATATTTTAAAAATATACTTCTACTTATAGGATCATCCATGCAAGAGAAATAATAAAAGAATATATAACTCTTACAAGAAGTCCCACAAACTAGGGCTGATGGGTATGGATAACTAGAGGAGACACTATACAAGAGATCCCACAACCCAAGATCATAGGCATGAATCAAGATATGTGAATGATAAGAACCCCCTTGAAGGAGATGAAAGAAAAAATTGGAAAGGATGTCTTACCATGGGATTACAAGAGGATAAGACTGGATGTCCAAAAATTAGACTACATAGGATTAGAACAAGGAACAAGATAAGAACATAAATTGGAACTTGCATTGTACTTGGAGATCACGACTCCTTAAGATCCTTAGACTCGCATTAGAAAGATTAAGGATATATATGGCCAAGCCCTACTTATATAAGTGTTGATGGGTGACTTGTAAAAGGTGGCTACAAATTGATGATGTCATCAATGATACTAGCGATCCAAAATAGGACATTTGGGTGTCCGAATCAAGCAAACAGATAGTTAATCTTAGGGTATTAGACTTTCTGAACGTGGCAATAACAATAAGCTTTCCAAATTGTGGACCAGTCATGAGATATAGGAAGTCACACGAAATATAAGGTTTAGGATGGTTTCCCTTGTTCCCATGACATCTACCTCCTAAGCTTTTAACTCTAATTGCACATGCATCTCCAAGCCAAAATCATAGAATGAACATGAGTTTTGTGCCACTCAAAACAAGATTTTCATTCCATATAGCTCCAAATTTGTATTACATACAAATTGTATCCTTGAGTGTTAATGACACACCCTACATTAAAAGAGAATCCCTCAAAAAATGTAAAGAGAAAAAACCCTAAGTCTTAGTGATAATAGAAAAACAAAAACCAAACAAAGACAAAAATGAATCACACAAACGACAACGCTTGGAATGAAATCCATAACCCTTTGGATTTAAGAGAAAAATAAATTGAGACTTTGTTTTGTGGAGTAGAAAAATATAATTTATAGGAAAAGAGCTACAAACATTCAAGTTCTTCCAAAAACTAATGTACCTCCAAGTTTAAGGCATAGCCACACACTTCTATTCTATCAACCTATGATAATTTTTGATAATATCTCCATGACCAAAAGTCCTATTGTCTTAGATCTATGAGAAAGGGGATAGCCCTCCTAGAACACACAGACAGAGACAAGCCCGCTTGTGCACTCCCCCCATTAAGGTTCTATGGGAAAACTATGCAGCACCATTAGGCCTTTCTTTTCACTTTGTATGTCAACCCAATGGCCGGAAGTCTATGCACTACCTAACTTCATGGCCAGATTCATAAAGACCATTTATTACCATCAACAATCACTCATAGACCTCATCTAACTTGGAAGTTTGGGTTCCACAAATGTTTGAGATCTAACAATGACTTCTTCTCATAATGGGGTCTTACAACTTAGGGCTTCATGGATTGTTTGTGGTCACTTAAGGGTGGATTTTGAGTATATCTAACGATTGGCTTCTCAAGAGGTTAGTTCTTATCCATTGGATCCTCACATTCTTGGAACCTTGAGAATGGATTTTTTTTTTGAGATGGGTTTCGTTCTTACATTGAGATTCTATCATACATTCCTAAAGTTTTTCATGCCAAGAACCCTATGTATTTGGCACTAGAATGTCCTCCTATAGTAAGAGCTCATCAAAATAGATGGGTTCTATTGGGGTGCCTTGAGCATCATGGATAAGCCCTTGTTGTGGCTTAATAAAATTTTGGAAATGCTCTTTGGGTATACACCTAGGAAGACTAATATTTGGAACCCTCTCTAGAAACCTTTCAACTCCTTAAATCGTTCGCTAGAAAATTTCAAGATTCTCTTTTCTAAGATCCCCCTTGGATAGCATTTTTCATGATGCTCGATTGATTTTCCATATTTGATTCAATCATCATAAACTTACAATAATTCTTCTAACTTGACTATTAGCGGATGAGCTAGGATCAGCCAAGTTGTGGCCATGGATTTGTGGGTGGGACTATCTTTTTTCAATTTTGTGATTTTTCTTGAGGGTGGCTTTACTCCTTTGCAAGCTCATCTTGCATCTGGTTGAATGCATCCTCAAGGGCAAAAACCATCTTTTTTCATTTTTTTCTCTCTCTCTATGGGCCCTATGAGTCTTTGAAGTACTCTTTGTATATGTGGGATCCTTGGAAGCTTGTCCTAACTATCTGAGGAAATTGGATCAAGCACTAATTTTCCTTTAGCTTTTAGCTTAGATTTTTCTTGTGCATGTGTGACAACTTTGATCAGTGCTATCTTTTCTTCTACTACATCACTACTAGAAGGAAGTGTAATCACCATATTCATAGGTGTATAGTTGTTCACTCTATCCAAATGCTCAAAAAAATCTTTATAAAGGCTAAACCAATGATGGTTGGGGTACTTTTTGTGGAAGTGGATAATCAAAAATCAAATAGTCCTTCTTGTAGCTATAGTAAGGATATCTCCTTTTAGTAAGTTGAAATTGAGGTCTAGCCATGGCTTGAGCTGGAACATTAACATAATAGACCTAGCTATACTCGTGTTCACTATAGTTATAACTCTAGTGGTAATCATCATATCTACTAGAATACTCTTGATAATTATTATAGTTCGTGGATTCTTCATAATATAGCGAACATGCCACTTGTTGAGTAATTTTTACTAAGTTTTCTTGCCCACTAATTTCTTTAATAACTTGATCCAATGATGGCATAATTTCTTGCTTATTTTTTTCTCTTAGTGCTTATCGATGCTTGAATAGAACCATGTGTAGGGGAGTAGGTGTCTGATGATCCAACATGGGTTTAGGTGGGTACATTGAGTATTCCATCTTTAGCCTAGATGGATATTGGATAGGTTGTCTAGCCATGTACTTGTACCCTATGGGATAGTGATATGATTGTGGATAAAACCTTTGGACTTGATGATTTCCCATGGGTGATCTTTGTTGATACTAGCTTGGGGTAGTGGAATACTGGATTACTAGCTCTCTATTATAAAAGCACTTGATAATAGAGTGATATATCATTTTTTTCTTCTATTTCATAATAGTGCAATTATGGGTATGTAGGAGGAGGTGTTCCTTGATTATGCACATAGGCCAAAGTGGTTCCCTCCACATTGAGAGCATCTTATAGGGGGTAACCTATGCTGAGATATCAAGCTCAACATGTGATGATCGAGAATGACACGTACCACTTTTTCATCTCTTTCACATGAATAGTGGTTACACTGATATATGTTAGGGAAAATTTTAGTGAGCATTACCAAATTTATCTATTGAGGGTGATGACACATTTTTTTCTTTCCAACTCACTCATTTGTGGACATTAGGGTTTTCTTTTATATACTATTATTTATATATCATACTAGTTGTATTGTTGTATTAGGTCATTCTTGTATATCTTTTTACATAATACAAGAAGTAGAAGAAGATCATTATTCCTTGTTAAGTCAGCATACAAGATAGCATGATTGGGCACATACAGGATGCCAAAACTTCGAAAGAGGATTGGAATAGTTTGGTCACATTATATGAGACCAATACAAAGGTATAAAAATTACAACTCAAGAATGAGCTGCATACACCAGAGAGAAAGAGCATGTTGGTAAGTGAATACACCTTAAAAATAAAAAGAACATGTTATTTGCTTGCATCTATTAATGTCAATGTAGATGATAATGATAAGGTTGAAGAGTGGTTTTGTGGTTTAGAAGGTGCATATAAGCAATTCAAAACTTTTGATCAAACTAGGGAGAATATTCCAAATTTTGCTGATCTTGTGTCTATGCTGATAATTGAAGAAAAGAACCTTGGTGACGGCTCAAAATCACATGGAAAAGCTACTTCAAAGAAGGTATTTTACTCTAGAAAAGGAAGAGGTGGATCAAGAGGCTTTGGAAGTTGGGGGTTTCCACGCTTGTTTCTCCTCATAGACAAGACTACACGGTTGCTGTCTCACATGCTAGAACCAAAAAAATCCTGCAAAACCTAAAATCTCTTTATGAAGCTTAGATCTCAAATGCCAAGATTTTGGAGGTAATGGACTCCCTTCCTAATGGCAAGAGCCCGAGTAACTAGGACCAAGATCAACAACAAACTAATGCAGGCGGTCGAGGACAATTTTGAGGTAGGGGAGCCAGAGGCGATGGAAATTTCTAAAGAAATGATTTAGGTAATGAAAATAAGTGATGTTGGAATTATGTTAAACCTAGTCACTTTAAACATGATTGCATGTTAAAGAATCAAAACAACAGAAAGCAACGAAGAAACTATGCCTCCACAAGTGCAAATGATTCGAAGAAGCTGTTCATGGTCCAACATCACATGATGAAATAAAATGTCTGATGATGTTTCAAAATTAAATGGTAATTTTTGCTATGTTGATTTAGGTGCTTCAAACCACATGAACAGTCATGTCAAATGGTTTACTAGTTTACAAAAATTACCGATTCTTGGATTTGTTGAAACAAGTGATGACACATCACAACCTATTGAGCATGTGACAAGAAACAAATTGTTATCCATGGAGGATGGGACAATAAAACATCTTATTGATGTTCTACATGTTCCCAAAATAACAAAAAAGCTAGTTTTTGTTGTACAAATGGTTGACAAGGAATTACAAGTCAGGTTCAACACTGATGGTTTATGTGTAGAAGAGTACAAAGAGAATGGAAGGTTGATCACCAAAGGGAACAAAGTGTGTAGGATGTTCATTTTGAATGTGAAAATTCTTGAAATCAAGTGTTTACAAAACTTGTAAGTGTTATTGCTCACATAACGATTTGGCACAAGCAAATTGGACATGAAAATTTGCGGAGGTTGAAGTTGATGCAGTCAAATGATATTTTCATTGGACTACCAAAATTTCAAGGTTGCAGAGATGCATTTCATTCTGGTAAAAAGTCACGCATATCATCTCCTCATGATATGCATGTTGGTGAGAGTGTTCTAGAGATAGTTAGGGTCTTGAAAGACCACATCTATGGGAGGTTGTAGGTTTTATGTCACTTTCATTGATGATCATACATGATAAGTATACGCATGCTTCATGAAGGAGAAGAGTGAGGTGTTTAATCTCTTCCAAAATTTCAAGGCTATGGTGGAAAAGGTGATAAGCAAGTATATTTAGATATTAAGCTCTAATGGATGAGGTGAATATATCATATGAGTTTAGTAATTGTGTAAAAATTCATGGAAAATGGAGGTAGTTTTCATGCAAGTACACACCAAAATAGAATGGTGTTGTTGAATGCAAAAATAGAAATGTTGTAGAAGTAGCAAGATCCTTGATGGCAGCAAAAAATATGCCTCATTGTTATTGGGTAGAAGCTATGCAGACTACTATATACATCATGAATAGAACTTCGATTACTACTGTACATCAAGTTACACCTAAAGAGAATTTTATAGGTGAAAAGCCAAACTTATCGCATATGAAAGTAGTTGGTTGTATTGCATATGTACATGTTCCAAATGAGCCAAGGATGAAACTTGATCCAAAAGTTGAAAAATGTAGCTTCATTGGGTATTCCCTTGAGAAAAAGGGATATAAATGTTGCAACCCACTCACACAAGAGGTGAAGGTAAGGAGAGATGTGGTGTTTGATGAAATGTCAAGCTTTTATGCTGATGCCAAAGAAGGACTTAATCTTGACTCAAATGACAAAGGAAATTTAGAAAACTCAAGTGGAGAATATCAAGTTTTGTGTGGAGGACCTCATATCTCACCCAACAATAGTTCCAACTCAAACTTGTGGAGTGGAAGATTGCATGGAAATCTTAGTCTAGCGAATTCATCGACTATGTCCAAGAAAGATAAAGAAAAGGTTTTTGTTGGTAATAAAACATTTGAAGACATTGATGGAGAATCAAGCAGTTCAAAAAAGAGCCTTGATGAGGAACTTGCATTATGCTCTGTGAAGACTCCAGGAATAAGAAGGGCATATGCAAATGATACAACAAGAAGAAGTGACCTAGGACTTAGAAGATTTGAGAGGATGCATAATTAACTATAATGATTAACATATGATAACTACATGGCTCATCATTGTGCCTACATGAACAAGGTAATACAAGATGCTGAACCTTCGTCTTTTGAAGATGTAATTGAGAGAAAACTATGGACAAGGAGATGGGTGCATTTTATGGAAATTAAACATGGAAGCTAGTTCCATTGCCACAAGGAAACAAATCCATAGGCTGCAAGTGAGCTTACGAGGTAAAGCATAATGGTGATGGTAGCATATGTAGGTATAAAGCACAATTGGTAGAAAAACGATATGCACAAACATATGACATTGCTTTCAGTCTTGTAGCTAAAATGGCTATTGTTAGAGCAGTTGTTGCATTGGATACAACAAAAGGATGGATTTTTCATTAGATGTATGTGAAGAATTCTTTCTTACATGGTGAGTTGATGGACCACAAGGATATGATTATTGAAAGCATCTAGAATATGTTTGCATGTTGAAAAAGGCTTTATATGGGCTTAAACAAGCCCCTTGTGCTTGGCATTTCAAGGATGGCATATTACTTAACCTCCATTGGATTTTCTAAATATAATATAGATCACTCATTATATGCAAGGAAGGGTGAGGATGGTATCACAATTGTGGTTATTTATGTTCATGTCTATATTGTAGGTGGTGATAATGAAGAAATGATTAAAGAGGTAAAGCAAATCCTTATATAGGAATTCGACATGAAAGATCTTGGTTTGCTACATTTTTTTGGGCATTGTTTATACATATAGAAACATGTATATGGATTTCCCAAAGACAATATGCCTTGCATATGCTAAAAAAGTATGCTAATTGTTATCCAATTTCTATGCCATTAGATCAAATTTTGAAGTTGGATACTACATCACGTGAAACATGTTGGAGTTCGGGGTCTACGCAAGCACACAAACAACACAAGGAAGAAGAAGAAGAAGAAGAAGAAGAAGAAGGAGAAGAAGAAGAAGAAGAAGAAGAAGAAGAAGAAGAAGAAGAAGAAGAAGAAGAAGAAGAAGAAGAAGAAGAAGAAGAAGAAGAAGCTTGGTGCACAAGAGAACATTGATTGAATTACCAAATCAATGTACAAAGATAAGTGACTTGTTAAGGTTAGAGGTTTATATACACATCAAGGGAAAAAACCTACTAAAGAGGGGAAAAAGTACCCCAACGTTCCTTAATGTGATCACACACATCACTACCAAAATATATCAACAAATCCCCCCTGGGAGTGATGCGGTGAACAAGAAACTAGCACTCATGTATAAGGAACTGTCAAGCTATGTGGATAGATATCAATCCACAAAAAGAAGTAAACCCAAAGCTTTGCAAAAGTCTTCAAACTTTTCCCTAGGCAAAGCCTTTGCAAAAATGTTTGCAATCTTATCCTATGTGGGCACATATGCCAAACTGATCTCTTGAACAAAGAACCTCTCCTTGACATAGTGATAACACAGCTCAATGTTCTTTGTGCGAGCATGGAACACAAGGTTCCTTGCAACTAGGAATGTGCTGTGACTATTAGTGAAGATGGTGGTGGTAGAAGATTGACCAACACCCAAATCAACCAAAAGGCATTTAAGCCACACACACTCAACAATTGCTATGAAAGCTACCCTATACTCAACCTCACAACTAGAAGTGGCCATAATAGGCTGCTTCTTTCTCAACCAGATATGCATGAGCTACTAGGCATGAAGCAAATACCATTAGTGGTCACACGACTGTCATATCAACCATCCCAATCTGATTTTGAAAAAGCATGTAAATATGGTAGTAATGATGCCCCCCCCTTGGGATAAAACAACCCAAGTAGTTGGTTACCACTCAAGTAGCAAAAAATGCACTTAAATGCCCACCAATGTTTGAGACTTGGGCAATGCATACACCTGCTCATCTGAAGGACAATGAATTGAATATCAAGCCGAGTTATGCATAAGTAAATCAAGCATCGAGTAGCATGCTGATAGAGAACATCATCAAATGCATCTCCAACATCGTGAAGACTCAACCATAGACATTTGTTAGGAGTGGAAATAGGTTTGCAATCTTCAAGGCCAAGAAACTTGAATAATGTGTCAATATATTTTGTTTGACACAAAGCTATTCCCCCATTGACTTGCGTAAAACGAATGCCCAAATAATGATGCAAACGCCCCAAATATGACATCTCACAAGAGGCATGCACATCAGCCTTAAATTCAGCAATATGCTTCTTATTAGGACCAATGAACAACATGTCATCAACATACACAACAATGACTAGACATACATCACCTGCATGCTTAACATATAAGGTGGTCTCAATTGGATTATTCTCAAAACCATGTGCAATCAAGTAGGCATGTGTCTTTTGATACAAGCATGTGGTGCTTGCTTCAAACAATATAATGCCTTTTTCAACCTACACAACAAATTTTCAACCAAAACCAAAAAATATATAAAGGACATAAATGACTCAGACTTTGCTTTCAATTGATACACCCATGCATGCCTAGAAAAATCATCATCAATAAAAGTTATGAAGTAAAGGTAGTTACCAAAAGAAGGTGTCTGCATAGGACCGGAGATATCACTTTGAACAAGCTACAATTTATGAGCACCTCTGCCTGAACAATCTTTAGGGAAGGAAGAACGCTACATTTTATCCAAAATACAACATTCACATACATGTTTACAAGGTGCCCAAAGTTTGGAAAGAGAGGAAACACTTTTTTGCAAGTGTAGCAAACTAACATAATTCAGATGACTCAAGCATGCATGCCAAAGCTTTGCATATGAGATAGCCTTAGAATCTTGAACTTTTGAATCATTCATAGACTTTGCATAGTATATGAGCTTATGAAATATCCCCAACACCCTTTGGTGTCTTGCACGAGCAAATACAAGGGATAATGGCATGTTTGACAGACAAGGCTATCAATTCATGTGCTTGAGCATCTCTACCATCCCAACAAATTTTCTCTAAAATAGGAGTAGTAGGAACCATAGCACAAACAGGAATCTGAAGGTCATCATCTTCAATTCCATCTACATCACCTTCAACAACTGTATTTGCAAGTGTAGTAGCATGTTTTTCAATAATTTGCACAATATTCCAGAAACCTTTTGCTACCAATACACGATGCATCATATATACCCATAACAGGTAATTGGTATCATCCAACTTATCCTTAACAACCAATATATAGAACACATCGTTGCTTTTAGCCATGGCCACTAACTAAATACCTTGATGAAGAAAAATGAATGTATCTCAAAAAGTTGAATAGAACCAAGCTTTTGACCTCTACTAAAATGTAGTAGACTTTGAGATGCTTGTACTGGTGAATCAAAATTGTATATATGTTTTCCAAAAAAGGACAACATTGCTTACATATGCTCACTCCTAATTACCCTAAGTATGCTCACCAATTTTTGTGCGATTATGAGATTATGACTAGAGGGGTATTTACAACACTCTAGATGAAGTAGAGACCTGCTCTGATACCAATTGTTGGAGTTCAAGGTTTGCGCAAGCACACAAACATCACAAGGAGGAGGAAGAAGAAGAAGCTTGGATCACAACACAACACTGAATGAATTACCAAGTGAATGTACAAAGATAAGTGACCGCTTAGGGTTATAGGCATATATACAAGCTGATGGGAAAAAACCTCCTTAAGAGGGAAAAAAGTGCCCCATCGGTCCTAACTGTGATCACACACATCGCTACCAAAATATATCAACAAAGCATTGGAAAATGCTACTACGTACAGGAAAGCTGTGGGAAGTTTGATACATCTCACAATTACAATCCTAATCTAAGCTACACTATAGGAATTCAAAGTCAATTTATGAAGGTTCCCAAGAAAGCACATTTTGATGCTTTGAGATGCACTCTATGTTATGTCATTATCAATCGAACTATAGGTTGTGGTGGCATACCTAGCATTGACATTATAATTGATAGTTCCAAAAGAAACTATGGGCACATGTTTCTACATGGCTCCCAATGGAATAATTGTAACACTGGAGACTACTCTTAAAATAGACATACTTTGAGACATAGTAATAGGATTAGTCTAGACCATTATAGATATGGTTTGCAAAGAGAAACCTTGAGTTTGGGATATAGTAGAACTCACAAGATAACATCTAGACATAGAGGTAGGTGCTGTAGGATTTTTTGAGGACCACAAATCAGAGCGAGCATTGTTTGGGAAATGCCATTCACAAAAATTGGTAGACAATAATGTCTATTCCACTCATCTTTCTACATGGCTAGTATCATCATATTTGCATACATAAAATCATGTATGTTCAAGTGATATGGACCTATGCGTGTAGGCAATGGAAGAGCCCAAAATGCAAAGGCAAAGTACACCTTAAGGGAAAAGCCCATCATGGATGGACCTTGGCTATGTGTATGGTCTAGGTCAATGATGGTAAATTATTTGGGTCTACTTAGTTTTGGTTGGGATTTTCTTGATCTAGGCTTGCATTGTTTCTAGACTTTGTGTATTGTAGATTGATACTCTTTGGTTTATCTATCATTGTATAATAGGCTCCCATTTTGTCTACAAGGAGTTCCTCTTCATGATTGACTATTATGACATTGGGAAGACTTAATTCGTTGAGCCCATGAAGTGCCATGAGAGACTAATCATAGTTATCTCAAAAAATGATGGATCCTACTGCATAAATATGTATGAAAACGAGCTTTATTTTGTGTTTCCTTTCCCTTTAGACATCCAAACCACTTTCATATCAGGGCCAAAACTTGCCTATCATATGAACTTATAAATCCATGGTCTCAAGTTCTCTCTCTGAGTTGTTGGAGGTCTTCCAAGTGCTCCCAATAGAGCCTATAATTATTTCTATAGTTGAGACACTACTTCATGTAGACCTACCTATTCCTATGAGATTTCCTCATCAAACAATCATGAACACACACACACACACACACACACTAGGAAAACTACTCAACATGCAACGTGATGACTTTTGTAGGCTTTCCCTCTCTCAAATTGACTTTGGAAATTTAGGTCCATACCTTGGTGTGCAAATCTAATGGAAATCAATCCTTACATACCCCTTAGAGATTCACACTTGCAAGAAAAACAAACTACAAGTTTATAACCCATTTGATAAATGATAAGTGCAAAGTACTCTCTAGAGTGAAGTTTGGAAATCCATCTCCTTAGAGGTGGTTGACCTTTTGGAGTCCCTACGTGACCTTATGTTTAATCCTCTTTGAATTTTGGGGTGAGATAGGTGGTTTACTCAATTTGTGTTTATGGAAAACCTTGATTTTGGTTCTAGTATGGTTCACTTTGATTATTGAAAATGGGTTTTCCTTGGTCAAATGGGTGGTATGGTCTTTGCAATACTTGCTCAAAAGGGGCTGGATGAACTAGGCATAGTACACCTAGGTTCACTAGGGTTTTCATAAGGGTAAATCTCATTATGCTCTGGTGACTCCATATAGTAAGCTGGCGGACTATCCATGTGAGCTCCGTCAAAACTATAATTATTTGGGTCACTTTCTAAAATCAATGGCGATGTTGGCACTAAGGCTATATTCAATTTTTTTTCAACAGATGCATACTTCACTGCTATCACATAGGCTAGAGGTGGAGGTTGTTAAACTAACATTGGTTGAGGCCTTTGTGGAGCTTGATAGGGTGGCTAGTAGGGTTGCTAGGGCCTAACATGCTCCTACAATGGGTACTTGTTCTAGGATCTCCCCTGTTGTGGATATAGTTGTGGATAATTTTTCCTAAGCACTTGCTTATTATACGGACAATCTTGTGCAATGTGGTTAGTATACCTCCTTTCTATGGTGCAATATTGGTTGTTAGGGTTCACTTGGGGTTGAGCCATGATTGGGCACACATTAGCCATATGGTCTCCTCCACAAGTATAGCATCATTTCAATGAGACAAATCTAGGTGTTTGCTTGCTAGAGATTCCTAACTTTTGAGCTACCTTCTCGACAAGTTCCTCAATAGATGTGGATGGTTTGGAGGTGAGGCTAATAGAGCTATCTAAATCTTTATACGTTTTTGAAAGCTCTAATTCATCACCCAAATTATCCTCAATGTTTATTCACATGCATACGCACTGTTCTATGGATCCAAGGTCCTTCAAAGCCATGCCTACACTTGGAAGGGTGAATTTTTCTTTTCCCAACCAATATCAAATGTCTCTTTTGGTCACTAAGGAGCAGGAACATCCCAAGCTCATAGAACTCATAAGGACAAGAGTATATACAGACTTGAAGTAAGCTTTGCACTTGGAAGGGAAAGAACTCGAGCAGAAGCAAGTACAATGGACAATGAGAGACATAAAGGCCCACAACTTCAAAGAGGCATAGATGAGTTTCCCTTGCCAAGGCCCAGAGAGCATCCCAGGATCTTGGGACCTACATAGTTGGTTAAGTCCATGAAGAATTTCTTTGATGGCACAAAAGACCCATGCAATCATGTAGTAGAGTTTAGGCAAGTTTTGAGAGATGAACAAGTTGAAGACTTGTTCACTCAATACAATGCTTTTGGCCTATCACTCAGGAACACTGCCTTGACTTGGTCTCAACCACTTCACTAGAGGAAATTTAGAAACATTGACCAACTATTGGAAGCTCTCATCATGGAATTTTCTAAGAGTGTCATGAGCTACAACACCTCATCTGTGATACATAGCTTCAAACAAACACCTCAGGAAATAGTTCAACTTGCAAGAAGATGATTTAGACAATACTTAGAGACATTCCATGTTCTAAAGTTACCTACACTAGCCAAGCAAGTGGCTTTATTTCTAAAAGTACTAAATTGAGATCTTATGCTCATTTTTGGAATCACAATTCCATATTCATCAGTTCTATCAGGTAAGCTTGTGACCACGTACATGGTTCCCTCTTTATTAATGCATGAGCCTTCTTCAAACTTGACCACTATGTGTTCAAGTCCAGCTAGTTGATCTAGATTCCTAAGTTGAACAGTTGACCTTCTCAAACCTTCCTCATAGATGCAAGCACCTAATCGGTTGGTCCTAGTGTAATCCAATTGAGTCTTGTATGGCCCTTCTAGCTTCTCTAAGTACGCAACACCATAACAACATGTTGGTGTCTCCATTGTATAGGAAATTTTTGAGTCACTCGTTTTTGAACTTAGAATGTATGGGTAATCACTCAATTGTTGGGCCCATGACCTAGCTGCATGATTGACACTAGCTTCAGAAGATTTGATGCTTTGTCTATCGCATCCTAGATGTTTTCTTGATCTAAGGTTCATAAGCCTTGGCTGTTATCCGAATTTTCCCAAGTACAACCTTGTTGCAAAGTTATTAGTCACTTGTTCTTTTCACTTCCCTCTTGTGTTGAAGGTCTTGTCCAATATTGCATCGTTAGGATTACTTGAGTTTTATCTCTCTCAAAGTCGATGGTTCAATTTATGTCCTTTTACTTTAGGGTTTGTCACCAAACTATACTATTTATGCTTGTACTTGAGTAATTAGGGTTCTTGTACTTGTATTGTGCCTAACATAGCCCTAATTAATCAATACCACTAACCCTACTTAGCCTAAGCTAGGAATTGACTAAGGGGGTTCAAAATGCTCCAACCTCAAGTCACTTATCCCTTTGATCACTCATGAATGCTCGAAACATGGTTTCTCAAGCTTGCAACACACTCTTGCTCTCAATGGACTTGTAAAAAGTACCACAATTAGATAAAGAGTTAAATTTAATTGAATCAACATACCACTTTTATTCATGCATTTCAAAGACAAATTTTCCCTTCATCTTTATGAAAGACTTCCTTAGAGATCCCTTAGCTTCCTCACCCCTTTGGAAGGTCAATTTCAAATTATTCTATAGTATTTTTTAACAAAAACATTTCAGATTGTGTGGGATTCAAAACGAGCTTTCCAATGCACTATATAGCTGAGAAAATAGATTTTGTATGAAAAAGTTATGCTAGATCAAGCTCCTAGGGATCAAAGAAAGAAACAAAATCTCTGTGGGGTCCTAAGGTGACCCTCAAGTGGGATTAGGAAGCCAAGGGAGCTCAAAAGGTTTTTTTATCAATAAAAAATTTCTTTGAAAAATGCTTGAATCAATGTTTGTCAAATAAATGAAAGTTAAAGCTTGATCTAAACTTGGTTTTATAGGTCCATTGAGAGCGATTCAAGGGTGTCAAAGCAAGGTGGCAAGTGCATTGCAAGTTTGGGAATGTGGGTCCTCAGCCTTCAAGTGTGATCAAGGGAGAAGAAACTTGAGGTTGGAAGCATTCTTAACCCCCTCGGTCAATTCTTAGCAAAGAGGTTGTACTCGGGAAATTTTGGACTCTTAACTAAAGCTTATGAACCTTAGACCAAGAAGAAATCTAGGATGGGATAGACAGAGTGTCAGATCTTGAGGCTAGTGTCAACCATACAGGTAGGTTGTGGGCTCAACAACTCACTGACTATCCCTATGTATCGAGCTCAGAGACTAGTGATTCAGAAATGTCTTTTAGCATGGAGAGACCCATAAGTAGCTCAGACATTGCCTATTTATAGACACTAGAAGGTCCCTATAAAATGAAATTTGAATATATTAGGAACAACCAATTAGGTGCCCACAACTATGAGGATGGCCTGAGGGGATCAATTTTCCAAATCAAAAATCCCAGTCAACCCTTCAGACTTGAACACCTAATAGTTAAATTCAAAGAGGGTTCTAATATTGATAAGAAAGGGACCATGTATGTGGTTACCAACTTACCAGATAGGACAAATGAGTTTGGAAACATCATTCTGGAAAATGATATAAGAGACCTAGAGTAACAAGATCTAGGACAAGAACCCAAGACTCCTAAAGGAAAATCCATCTTGACTAGAGTGATTACCCCAAAGTAGGTTCCCCAAGACAACAAAAGCATAGAACTATTCTTGAGAGAAATGGAGGAAGCTTTTTGGAGATTCAAACTAGATCAACTTAGCAAAATAAGCGGACTCACCATCTATGAGTTCAAAGATCTTGAGATACCAGGCAAAGTGGTCTATCAGGATAACACATTAGAGAGAATATTCTTGGTAACAGAGCATAGAACACATGCATACACTTGGAATGGAGAATTGACTTTCCCTCCACTAGGATCATATTTTTCCCATGGCCTCCAAGGAGCCAGATCATCCCAAGCTCATGGAACCCAGAGGGAAAGAGCTAGAGAGAGACCTGAGGTAAGCTTTGCACACACTGTGGGGAGAGGCAGATCAGGACTTGAAAGTGAAAGATGTGAAAGAGAGAGACATGGAGCACATAGGCATCAAAGAGATGAACATGATTTTCCATTGCATAGACCTCGAGAGTTATCAAGAGTTACCTTAGACCCTCTCAAGTGGTCAAGATAATGAGAAACTGCTTTGATGGCACTGGAGATCCTTACGATCATGTAGCAGAGTTTAGACAAGTGTTAAGAGCCAGAAAAGTCAAGGAACTGTTCACTCAATACAATGCCTTCGGTCTAACTCTCAAGAACATTGCCTTAATGTGGTTTCAATCAGTAGACCAAGGTCAGTTCAGGAATATAAACTAGTTGCTAGAAGCATTCATTATTGACTTCTCCAAAAGTGGCGTCAGACATAATACTTCATTTTAATGTTCATGCAGATGTTAAAGAAGTTGTGAATCAAAAGAAAGGTAAATCAAAGGTTCAGATATTTGATGAAGAGGAGAACAATGAAGTACATGTTGAAGTTGAAGAAGTGCCAAGGTTTGATCCAGAATGTGATGAACCAGAAACTTCAAGAAGTGGAGAATTTAGAAGGTCATCTAGGCACAAATGGCAACCTACAAGGTATAGATATGATACTTCATTCTTGACTACTAAAGATTATGCTTACATGTTAAAAGTAGATGAAGATCCATCCACATATGATGAAGCCAAAGGGAAGAAGAATTGGGAAAAAGCTATGCAAGAGGAATATGATGCATTGATGGAAAATGAGACTTGGGATTTGGTTCCTAAACCAAATAGCCGGAAGATTATTGGATGTAAATGGGTCTACAAAACAAAAAGGTTTGCAGATGGAAGTATATCTAGGTACAAAGCCAGGCTTGTTGTAAAGGGATATGCATAGACATATGGTGTGGACTATGATGAAACTTATAGTCCTGTTGCAAAGATGACAACCATAAGGACTCTCATAGCAATTGCTGCTTGCAAAGGTTGGAATTTATCTCAATTAGATGTGAAGAATGCATTTTTGAATGGTTTTATTTCAGATGAAGTCTACATGGAACAACCAGATGGTTTCAAAGATCAAGTGTATCCAAATCATGTGTGTAAGCTCAAGAGAGCTTTGTATGGGTTGAAGCAAGCCCCAAGGGCATGGAATTATAGGCTTGTAAAGTTCTTGAAGGAACTTGGATTTCAAGCTTCAAAGGCAGATAGTAGCTTGTTAGTCAAAGCAAGTGAGGATGGATTTATTTATGTTTGTATTTATGTTGATGACATAATACTTACAAGAATAGAGGGCAAAGGTATACACATGATTAAGAAGTAGATGGAGAAAGAATTCAAAATCAGTGATTTGGGAAATTTGTCATTCTTATTGGGAATGGAGATTTCATATACTCAACATGGAGTATATGTAACTCAAGAAAGGCATCTGAAAAATTTTCTAACCAAATTTAAAATGGAAGATTGCAGAATAGCACCAACTCCAATGGAAGTGAATCATAGATTGAGTAGATATGGAGGAGAGGAATTCAAAGATATGAAGCTCTATCAGAGTTTGGTGGGTAGCCTGATTTATGCTACATTAACAAGACGTGACTTATCATATGCAGTTGGAGTTCTATCTCAATTCATGCATTGTCCTAGAAAGGAACATTGGATTGCAGGACAAAGAGTACTTAGGTACATCAAGGGCACACTTAAAGAAGGTCTGTATTATGGATTTACTTCAGATACGAGAGTCAAAATATACAGTGATGCAAATTGGGGAGGTAATTCTAATGATAGAAGATCAACACATGGATACTTGTGTTATGTGGGAGATAAGCTAATTTCATGGTGCTCTAAGAAGCAACATACATTTGCTTTATCATCTATAGAAGCAGAATACAAAGGTATGGTAGAAGTTGCAAAGGAAGTAATATGGTTAAAGACTCTTATGAAGAGTTTTGATATTGTTCAGAGTACTCCTATCATTTGTGGAGACAATATGAGTTCTTTATATTTGGCAGCAAATCTTGTGTTCCATGCTAGAACTAAACATATTGAGATTCAGTATCATTTTCTGAGAGAGAAGGTTGTTGATAAAGAAATAGAAGTTATGCATACTCCTACAAAAGATCAACTTGCAGATATGATGACAAAAAGCTTGGATGGACCAAAGTTGCAGAGGTTTAAAGATATGGCAGGAATAAAGAAGATGCACGTAATCACAATTGATGATTGAGGGGGAGCTGTTGGTGCAAGAAAATCAACAATTGGTGATTATATAAAGCCTAGAAGTGAAGAAATGAAGAAAATATTGAAGTCCAACTTCATGGAGTAAAGAGGAGATTCATATAGTAAAGTTCTTTAAAACATATGTACATTAGCTTTGTAAATACTTCAATATACTTGAAGTAATGATGAATCAATACTCATATGTATATATAGATACGTGTAGAAGGTTGTATTAGAAGAATGAGATGAAGCATAGATGAAAAATGATGTGTATTTGGATGTATCATCAATCAGATGTATGTAGAGTTGAATAGAAAGAATGTTCAGAGAATTGCGCTTCGATCTTTTCTCTAGTTCTCCTTCTGTGTTTGATTTTATCAGAAATCCTTTTGTACACATCTAAGTCCATTATTTAATCTATCTATGGTTAAAGTTTGAGAGTTCAATTGCAAACAGATTGAGAGAATTTTGTGTAGGAACATCTATATGTGAGAAAGTGTTGAGTGTCTTCTGAAACATGCACATTTTCGATGGTCAAAGAAATGATCAGTTCTCAGTGCACAGTGTAAAGATTTACACAAGTGAGGAGTCAAAATCTAAGTTGGAAGGTAAGCCATCTGTCGCTAAAAGCATTTGCTTAAACGGGTTCTAGATTGGGAGAACTATGTGTTAGAAGTTGCAAGTGTCAAAATCGACTTTACAAGAAGGCATTTTCAGACATAGGTAGATTGTTTGAAGCATTTCTCATAATCTACTGAATCTTTTGAAGTGTTTTAACTTGGAGGAGGTGCACAACCTCTAGGCAACACATTCTACAAAGTTTCATCAGAAACTTTACACAAATGATTAATCAATGAGTGATTAATGTGCAGCTGACGTTTCTGTGAAATGACTTTCTTCACAGTTAGCTAATTTCTTGATAGTTTGGTGATTGTCTTCCAAAATTGGTTGAAGTTTAAAGTTGTTCTTGATATAGAGGTGGTCTAACATCAAGGATAGCTTGTTCTTTTGGAGATTAACATTCTCCATCAAGGAGAAGGCCAATCATAAGTGGGCTAGGAAGCTATCCAAGCTAGAACAAAGCTTAAGAGATGCAAATAAAAATAGCAGACATTGCATCTCAAAACCCCTTGCATGCCATAACTCCATCCACTCCACTTCATCCCACCCCACCACTCATTGTGAATAGACCACAACCAAGGTATGTTCTTGCAGACCAAACCCTAGAAGGCTTGGACATGATGTTCAAGGCCTACAGGCTCCACTTCAAGAAGGGCCGACAACTGCAAACCTAGACAAGATTTACCCAAGAGCTGATTTGAAGATTGAACAAACAAAAATGTGCACGAAAATGGGAGAAATCACTTAGATTGTGTTCAAAGCCAATCAATTGTTTAATCGGACAATTTTAGTCAAATCGAGTTTGCATTTGCAGGGCTTATTAGAAAGATTAGAGTAGTTGGTAAACAAGCCACAAGTTTCTTTACCTCCACAGGCTCATCTAGTTGTGGAAAGAGAAAGGTCACCACCAATGAAAGTGTATGTTCTTGATTCCATGGATAGTGGAACACCTCTTTCAATTGAACAGTACTCTCAAGAGTTCCCGTAGGAAATACAAAAAGAGAAATGGCCCAAGGAGAAGGGGAATCTCCCTCCTATTCCTGAAATTGATGATCATCATGATCAATTTCCGCAAGGCATTCCATCTTATTAGGGAGACCAAGTAGAGCAACAAGAAGAATAAAGATTAGATTTTGAATCTAATTCTTTACAACTGTTGCCACAATTCACAAGCCCATGGGAATCTCTTTAGATCATAGCTCGCACATAAGAAATGAAGACTTAGTGGTTCCAAGAAGCACTAAACTCGTGAAGAATACTATGGTGCAGTGTCATCTCACCTTAGAAGAGTTGCTCAAAGTAAAACTTGAGCTATAGAAACATGTGGCGAATCAGGTTCCAAAACACTTGGTTCCAATATGTCAAAAATAGGCTCTAAGCTGAAAGTCCTAGAGACACCTCTAGACAAAATAGGAGACATGAGTGAAGGCGAAGAAGGTAATACTTATCTTCCAATCACCTAGCAAGGTTACACAAGCATATCTTAGATTCAAGTGTTGGTTTTGATTGCAACCACCTCCTTATGGAAGCAATGGGAAAAAACCACATTGAGACCAACTACAATGAAGCTTTGAATGGATGATGGCCATATTGAAAGACCTCTAGGATTTCTAGAAGGGATAACTCTAACCACATGTGGTGTAGAGTTTGAAAACATCTTTGCTATATGTGACTTTGGTAAGAATAACATCTATGAAATGATCCTAGGAAGACCCTTCCTACAAAAACTACAAATAGTACAAGATTGCAGAACCAACTCCTTGTACTTGTAGCACTTAGGGGTCACAACCAAAGGATTATACCTTTAGAGATGTACCACACATACAGTGGAATCCTATCCACAAGGTGAAAGAAGATTCAATGTTTCTGTATTCTGTAAGTTCGTCTGATCCATCCTAGATGCATGGAGATACTCACTTGTGGATGTGCAAGCTTGCTGAGGAAGAGGAAAGATGCCTAAAAGCGAGAGAAGAAGGAATTTATCAAGGAGCCAGATCAATTAGAGACCCAACCTACACACTGATGATCTTTCAAGAAGAATTTGAGCCTCATGGTTGGGCATAAATCTTAGCCACCATGGATATCACTGTCAATGAAGAATAGTGGATGCCTCATTGTGATGAGGAGGGTTATGATATATCTTTGTTCATGTGTGAAACCTTGCTAGAAGAGTGTGACTGTAATGAGGTCATAGAAGAAGAAGAGGACAAGGACGATCTAGAGTCCATTGTGATGGATAGTTGCTTTGAATCAGAGGAGCAGTATCTAGAAAATGTAGGAGTATTTACCCAAAAAGAAGAAGAACCTCTCACAAGCATTAGCACTATAAATTCAATGGAGGAAAGTGAAGTTAGGAAAAAGAAATTGAAAAGAAAAATAGTGAAACAAGTAGAGGAGGAATCATTCGTAGTACTAGAAAATTTCAAGAAATATGAAGTTGCAGATCGAAAAATTTTGGTACAATGCCTAAGAGAGAGGCCATCATAGGAGAAGCATATCATAATAAAGAGAAGTCCAAAAAAATTATAGTAACCATTGAAGAGAACGAAGAGTGATGTATGTACATAGGAGAAGAACTAAACGCAGAAGAAGTAGAGCTTGTAGCTTTATTAAGGGAATATAGGGATGTGTTTGTGTGGACCTATAGAGACATGAAGGGGGTAGATCCAAAAATATGCTCTCATACGATCCCCATTATGGCTGACACCAAGCCCACCAAACGTAAGCCCTACAAATATAATGACACTTATGCAGCCAAAATAAAAGAAGAAATTGATAGAATGATTGAAGCTAGATTTATCTATGAGATTGAGCATACTGAATGGGTGTCCTCCATCATAGTGCTTCCCAAGAAGAATGAAAAGTTGGGGGTGTGTATTAACCTTAAAAAAGTTAATGCTGCTACGATAAGAGATAGCTATCTGCTTCCAATCATCAAACATTTATTGGAGCATGTTGCAGGCAAGGAAGTTTATAGCTTCCTTGATGGATTTTCAGGTTATAACCAGGTAGCCATTGCCCCAGAAGGTCAACACAAAATGGCCTGTGCCATAGAGTGGGGAATCTTTGCATTTCATGTGATGCCATTTTGGGCTCACCAATGCACTTGCAACATTCCAAAGGTTGATGTGTCATGTATTCAAAGAGTTCTTGTGAAAGAGCCTAGAAGAATATGTGGATAATTTATGTGCTCATTGCCAAGAAAGAAGACACCACATCCCCGAGCTCAAACAGATCTTCAACAAGTGTAGAGAATACCAAGTTTGTCTGAACCTAGAAAAGTGTGTGTTCATGGTATGTCAAGGTAGGATCTTAGGTCATATTGTTTCTAAGAACGGAATATCAATAGATGAGGACAACGTAAGAGCCATAGTAGAGTTGCAGAGGCCAATGAAAGCTAAAGAGGTACAAGCCTTTATGGGCCATTATGGATATTACCACAAGTTTATCCACATGTATGCAATCGTAGCTAAACCTCTTTACACTCTATTGACAAATTCTGAGTGGAATGAGGAATGAAAAAAACTCCTTCAATGAGCTGAAGAGATCTTTGTGCACAACACCATTCCATGTCCATGTAGATGCATCAAATTATGCAATACGATGTGTGCTAATACAAGCCACAAGTGAAGGAAATCTAGATTTGCCTTTAGCATATGATAATAGATAGCCAAACACAGCTGAACAAAGCTATAAAACAATCGAAAGAGAAGGCTTAGGCATGGTATATGCCTTGAAGAAGTATAGAGACTATCTATTGGCCAACAAGCTCGAGTTTTTCATTGATCATCAAGATTTATTATATTTGGTCAATAAACCTTGCAATACAGGATGCTTAGTAAGATGGTTCCTCTCACTAATGGAATACAACTTTGAAGTGGTTGTCAGGAAAGGTAGGACCCACCTAAGGGTGGATCACGTTTCTCACATCACTTCAAGAGAGTCACCACAAGGAGTGTCTGATGAACTACCCAATGCTTATCTGTTCATTTTAGTTGTTCCTAAATGGGCAAATAAGTTGGTATCTGTCCTAAGCTTTGGACCCACAAATAAGATTGTGAAAATGCACAAAGATGAAATTATAAAATCACAAAAATATCAAATATTGTCTGGAAGTATGTACAAACAAGATAAAGAAGGTGTACTAGCTTGTTGTGGCAAGGAGGATGAACATAATAGTCGGTTGCAACAAGCCCATGAAGGATTGCTAGGAAATCACTATTCTAAACAACAAACATTGCAGAATCTAAAATGTTTAGGAGTGTATTAGCCTAGTATGGATAGAGAAATACATGAGTGGATTAAGAATTTTTGAATGTGCCATGAGAGACCCCCTGTGGAGTACGCTACCCTTTATCATGTGCCGTCAATTCCAAAATGGAGTGCTCCATTGGTAAAATTCATGAGATTAGGAACACTACCCAACAAGGCTAGTCCAGCACAAGAAAAAAGCATGGAGCAAGAGGCTAAGGACTATGAATTAAGAGGAGACAACCTATACCGAAGAGGGCAAAGATAGTTACTTAAGACTATGCATTCACAAATCTTAGAGAGTGCACATAGCGATGTTGCAAGTGGACACTTCGGGCCAAAATGCATAATTGAGACCATTCTATTTCAGGCCTTTGGTGGCCCACTCTTCATATGTGGTTGACTTTTAACCTTCATTGATGACTTTTCAAGGAAATTGTGGTTGTATTGCATTAGAAACAAATCAGATGTGTTCCACTACTTCAAGAAATTCAAAGCACAGGTGGAGAAGGAATCTGGCAAGTTTATCAAAACTTTGAGATCCCATGGAGGGGGAGAGTACTTCTCCCATGAATTTTCTGAATTTTTGCAGGTCCATGGCATCAAAAGACAATTTACATGCAGGTATACCTCTCAACAAAATGGGGTAGCAGAGAGAAAGAACAAACACATAGCAGAGGTAGTAAGGTGTATGCTCAATGAAATGAATATGCCGCATTGTTATTGGGGAGAGGCTACATATACAACCACATACATCATGAATAGATGTCCTACATCAGGTATACATCATCTAACCCCTGAGGAAGCATGGAGTGGAAGAAAACCTTGCATTTCACATCTTAGAATCTCTGGTTGTATATGCTATGTACATGTACCTCCAGAGCTGAGGTCAAAGTTAGATGCCAAATCTGAAAGGTGTATTTTTTTGGGATATTCTATGGAACAAAAGGGGTATAAATGCTATAATCCCATCACCAAGGAGCTGAAGGTAAGTAGGGATGTTGTCTTTGATGAGTTGAAGCCTTGGTATGCATGCACGAGTCCATTGCAGGTTGAAGACATAGGTGAGACAGATTTGAAGAATGATGATAGAGTTCAAGAAAGCATGGATTTAAGTGGTCCAAGCAACTCATGCAACACTAGGGCACCCTCACCATGGAGTGGAAGGCTTAGGGAAAGAGAGACCAGATCTGAAGAAAGCAAAGTCAAAGGCAAAGAGAAGATTTCAATTGAAGAAGGAAGCTATGTGGACGAGAGCATGTTGGAAGATGAAGAGATAGAAGAAATTCAAACTCTAGGAGTGGCAAAACAAAGAAAGAAGATGGAAACCACACCTAAAGGAAGTGAAAGAAGGTCTTCAAGAGTAAGATATCCAGTACAAAGGTTAACATATGATAATTTCATTGCAAAGCATTATGCATACATGACTCAGGTAATCAAGGACAAAGAACCAACTAGTTATGAAGAAGCTAAGGATTGCAAGGAATGGCAAGAGGCAATGAAGGAAGAGCTCAAAGCACTTGATGAGAACCATACTTGGAGCCTTGTACCAGCTCAAGAAGGCATGGAGGTGATAGGTAATAAGTGGGTTTACAAAATTAAAAGAAATTCAGATGGTTCCATATCTAGGTACAAAGCAAGGTTGGTGGAGAAAGGCTTCTCCCAAAACTACGGGATAGATTATGATGAAACTTTCAGCCCCGTAGCCAAGATGCCAACAATTAGGAATTTGATTGCAGTGGCCACATCAAGGAAATGGAGCTTATATCAGTTGGATGTGAAGAATGCCTTCCTCAATGGAGAGCTTGAAGAAGTAGTCTACATGAGCCAACCTCAAGGATTTGCTAGTATGAGGTACTCAAATCATGTTTGCAAGCTAAGGAAAGCATTATATGGACTAAAGCAAGCCCCAAGGGCCTGGAATCAGAGGTTAGTGGATTATTTATCAAGTTATGGATACAAAGAAAGTGTTGCAGATCCATCACTTTACATGAAGAAGCAAGGAGACAAGACGGTATACATATGCATCTATGTGGACGATTTGATCATCAGAGGAAGTGATATTGTAGGTATTAAAGATATCAAATCAAAGCTAGGAAAGGAATTCAAGATATCTGATCTTGGAACACTAAATTACTTCTTGGGAATAGAGGTAATCTATGCACATAATGGCATCTTCTTGATTCAAAGAAAATACTTGTTGGATGTGCTATATAGGTTTGGTATGAGTGGTTGTAAGCCACTTTTTCAGCCCATGGAGCCCAATACAAAGTTGGTTGCAGGTCAAGGAGAGGCTATACAAGATATTAGATTATATAGAAGCATAATTGGTTCATTAATTTATGCTACATTCACTAGACCTGATCTTGCATATGTAGTAGGTGTCCTCTCTCAATTTTTGCATGCACCTACTCATGATCATCTTATGGCGGCAAGAAAGGTGCTTCGATACATCAAGCACACCATCAACCAAGGTCTATTTTGCTCATATGATGCTGATCTAAGTGTCAAAGGATATAGTGATGCTGATTGGGCAGGTAGCAAGGATGATCGAAGGAGTACATCGGGCTATGTTTTCATGATAGGTACAAAAGTGATCTCTTGGAGCTCTAAGAAGCAACCCACTGTTGCTCTTTCATCCATAGAGGCTGAGTACAGAGGTTTAGCATTGGATACATGTGAGCTATTATGGCTTAAAAAGCTACTTAAGGACTTGGAAGTAGAAGTGGAGGAGTTTCCTCTTTATGGAGACAACATTTCAAGCATCTATCTAGCTAACAACCCCATGTTTCATGCAAGGAGCAAGCACATAGAGGTTCATTACCACTTCGTTAGAGAAAAGGTGATGGCAAAAGAGTTAGATATAAGGTATGTGAACACTAAAATGCAGGTTGCAGACATGATGACAAAGTTTCTTGAAGGTACAAAGCTTGAAGGATTCAAGGAAGCTATCAAAATAAGAGACATAGGCTGAAGCAACGAAAGGAAAGACTTGAGCTTGAGGGGGAGTGTTGAAAGTTTTTCAAGCTCAAGAGTGTGGGAACATGCCCAAATTGAACCTTCCACATCATCCACAATCAAAGGAGGCTGATTTCCACGAGTTGGAGGAATAAAATTATGCCCATAATGGAAAGAAGTTGATTAGAGAAGATTTAGTTCACCTCTTGATGTGATTGGACCTCACTTTTGACATGTATATGCTTTTGATTGGTTAAAGAGGTTAGTATGTGGTCTTTAAAACCTCTAATGAGTTGTCTTATGATTTAGAGTCGTGGAAATACATGCCCAAGCTGCCCCCTTGCTTAAGCACACCTCCTACTAGCTGTTCTCTGCATATTTTGCAGAGATTTCACTTTTTCATACTCTTTCTCCCTAGATGATCTTGGCAGACCCCCCGATCTTGTAATTGTTGTTTCTCCTTCATCCGGAATCCATTTGCAATGATTTTTGTCTTGTTGGAAAGATTATAAGTTTTATTTATTCTGATATAAGTCTCAGGTTCATTACCTGCACATGTGGAGAGAAATGTCCAAAACAATGTCTGTCTAGTTAGCTCATACTCTGTGAAGAGATCAAGTTATCTGTTTTGTTGCAGCTGGTTGAGGCATCATCCAATCTTCAAATGGAGTGATTTTACTCTCATTTGAAAGCTCTAAAAGTCCAGTTTCAGCATGCAAAAGTTCATTTTCAGTCTCTGCGTTTACTCAGAGAAAATCAGAAAATACAGAGCCTATGTCTCAAAAATTTCAGGATCCTAGGAGGGTTCATTTGCTTTTGTTGTGCACATAGGAGTGTTTATCCTCCAACAGCCATGAGGCTCAAATTCCTCATCGGGAAAGATCATCGGTGTATAGGCTGGGTCCTTAACTGGTCTTTCTCCTTGAGAAGTTCCTTCTTCTCTCGCTTTTAGGCGTCTTTTCTCTTCCTCTGCGACCTTGCACATCCACAAATGAGTATCTTCATGCATCTAGGATGGGTCAGGAGAACTTCCAGAATGCACAGAGATTGAATCTTCTTTTTCCACTATAGGGGTGGTACATCTCTGAAGGTGTAATCCTTCAAATTGACCCTGGTTGTAACTCCTATGTGTTGTAAGTACAAGGATTTGGTTCGCCAATCTTGTACTATTTGCACTTGTCGTAGGAAGGGTCTTCCTAGGATCATCTCATATACATTATTTTTCTCAAAGTCACATATAGAAAATGTATGTTCAATCTCTACCCCACAAGTGGTTAGAGTTATCCCTTCGAGCAATCCTAGAGGTCTTTCAAAATGACCGTCTCCCATTTGAAGCTTCATTCTAGTTGGTCTTAATGTGGGTTTGCCCCATCGCTTTCACAAGGAGGTGGTCGCAATAGCAACACGAGCACCTGAATCTATGATTGCTTTGGTTGTGTAACCCTGGTAGGTGATTGAAAGATAAGTATTACCTTCTTCACCTTCACTCATGTCTCCTATTTTATCTAGAGGCATCTCTGGAACTTTTTTCTTAGAGCTTTATTTTGGCATTTTGGAATCAAGTTCTGGAACCTAATCCTTCACATGATTCCATAGCTCAGGTTTTGCTTTGAGCAGCTCTTTTACAGTGAGATGACACTGGACCTTAGTGTTCTTCACAACGTCAATGTTTCTTGGAACCACTAAGTCTTCATTTCTTACCAATATTGTGGGAGCTTTGATATGAAGAGATTCAGATTGCCATGGGCCTATGAACTGTAGTAATTCTTGCAAAGAATTAGATTCAAAATCTAATCTTTGATCTTCTTGTTGCTCTGTTTGGTCTCCATAGATAGATGGAATGTCTTGGGGAAATTGATCATGAAGATCATCAATTTCAAGAATAGGAGTGGGACTACCCTTCTCCTTGGCGCATTTCTCCTCTTGTATTTCCCGCAAGAACTCTTGAGAGTACTGCTGAATTGAAAGAGGTGTTCCATCATCCACGAAATCACGAACATAAGCTTTTGTTGGTGGCGAGCTTTCTCTTTCAATCATTGGTTGAGCCTATGGAGGTAAAGCAACATGGGGCTTGTTTACCAACTGCTCTAATCTCTCTAGCAAGCCCTGAAAATGCAAATCTAGTTTGACAAAGTTTGTCTGATTGAATGATTGACTGGTCTTAAGCATAGCTTGAGCTGTTGGCCCTTCTTGAAGTCGAGCCTGGTAGGCTTTGAACATCATGTCCAAGCCTTCTGGGGTTGGATCTGCTAGAACAGACCCTGATTGTGGTTTATTTACAATGAGTGGCGGGGTGGGATGAGGAGGAGTGGATGGAGCTTCGACATGCAAGGGGCTTTGAAATGTAATGTCTTCTATTTTTGTTTTTGCGTCTTTCAGGTTTTCCTCTAGTTCAGATAACTTTTTATTCCACTTATGATTGGTTCTCTCCCTGGTATCTTTCCATGTTCTTGTTTTCCTCTTACTCGGCTCTCCTGACCCACTTGGCTCTGATTGCTCAGCTGGTTTATCCTATTTTAATGCTTGTGCCCTAGTAACTGCCTGTACAGGAGCCAGATTACTGCTACTTGAATTTGAATCTGCCACTAAGCCTACCACATTGATGGGTGTAACCTTGGGTGCACTAGAGGGATTCTTGGGACACTCTCTCGGAAGATGTTCTTTGCCGCACTCGAGACAAAAGCCTTGTATTGTGATGTTTTGTCCTTGTCCCAGAGTAGATGGGTGGGGAGATTCACGAATGAAATGGTTGCCTTGACATCTAAAACATGGTCCTCTATGGGCTTGTGGTCTTACTTGTCTCAATTGGGGCCTGGGATTAGGATTCGTGTACATGATACTCGAGTATTCTGGCTCCCAATTTTGTTCCATAAGTGGCGTCTCATATTGATATGGAGAAGTCTCACTTTGCTCAGGTGAATCTATGTAATAAGCTTGTGAATGATCTTCATGGTAGTAGTCTGAACCATGAGCATGAGAGTCATTTTCTGAGACCAATGGGGTTAGTGGCACCAATGTTGTATTAGGGTTTTCCTCTACCACTGCGTACTTAACTGGAATCACATTAGCAGGAGCTCGTGGTTGGTTTCCTAGGACTGGTTGCGGCTTGTATGGTGCTTGATATTGTTGTTGGTATTGAGGTTGATATTGTTGTCGTGGCCTATAATATGGCTATTGGTACTGGTTCTGATACCTACCTTGTTGGTAAGGTTGCTAATATGTTTGTTTAAAAACCTACCTATTGTATGGGCAATCTTGCACCATATGATTCGTGTATTTTCTCTCAATAGTGCACTATGGAGCATTAGAGTTTCCTTGGGGTTGAGCCATCATTGGGCAAAAATTAGCCATGTGGTCTCCTCCACAATTGTAACATTGCTTCAATGAGGTGATCCTTGGTGTTTGTCTATTTTTAACTCCTAGCTTCTTGGCAACTTGCTCAGCTATCTCATCTATCTCAGTGGAGGTTCTGGAGGTATAACTAGTAGAACTATATGAATCCTTATAGATTTTGGACAATCCTAACTCCTCACCCAAATTGTCTTCTATGTCAATACATATCTGCACACACTCTTCTATGGATCTAGGCTCTTTGAAGTACACATATGATCTCAACTTGGTGCTTAGAAAGCCATCCAAAAACAATGCCACTTGTTTGGCTGGTGTGGGTAGCTGTAGAACAGGGCATCTTTCCAAGTACTATCTAAACCTTCTTCCTACAAGTCACACTGTTTCTTGGGGTGTTTGCTTGAAGCTGTGGATCATGATGATGTGTTATGCCTAATGCCACTCTTGGAAAATTCTACAATGAATTCTTCTAGCAATTGACCTATCTCGCGGTAGTTGTGACTATTCAAGGGTTGAAACCAAGCTAAGGTAGTACCCTTAAGAGTCAAACCAAATGCCTCAAACTGTGTGAACAAGTCCTCAGCCTTCTCAACTCTTAACACTTGTGTTGAAACTCAAAGTCAAGGACAAAGCATGGAAGCACATCAAAAGGTGGACACACAAGGAAAGGGAGCAAGTAGGGAGCTCCAAGAAGTGTATGTCAAATTTTCAGAAGAATCCCCTACAAAAATAGTGATTTCCATCACTAAAACCATTGTAAATACCATTTTCTATTTTTGTAGCTCCATTTTGTTCAAGCCGAGGAGTCCTCGAGCTTGAGGAGTATTAGAAGTACCATCATACCAATTTTCATAATTTTTAGACTTCGTTTGAGCCCTCAAATAAGCCCTGGAACCTAATTTTTAACTAGGCCGGACACTAGGTCTGGGGTCTTCATACCGGTCCTCACGTCTCCGCGGATTGACAAGTAAAGGAGGTGGTGCTTACGCTTGAGCTACACCAAATTTTGGCGCCGTTGCCGGGGAGAGAGCTTCAAGGACGAGCGTTGTGATGGTAAGATCGTAGATTTGCGACGTTGGAAGGTAAAAAAACTGTCATTTTTGTTCATTTTCTGATTTTTCTTCTTCATCTTCTTCATCATCATCATCTCCACCTTCTTCCATCTTCTTCTTCATAGAAATTTCTTGTTTTTTGGTGCATTTTCACCATTTTCATACCATTTTTCATCCATTATTGTGTGGGAAGGAGTTAGGAAGTGCAAGGGAGAACAAGCGCCTATGTTTTTCATGATTTTCTGCTCATATGGAGCTTGCCATTGCTCGGCGCTCAAAAATTCGAAGTTCCCGCCAAAAAACGCGATTCTGTGATGAAAATCGCGATTCTGTGATGAAAATCGCGATTCTATGAAAATTCAATTTTTTTTGAAAATCACGATTTTCTGTTTCTCGCCTAAAAGCTTGCTGAAAGAATCATGATTCTGTGGTCATTCTCAGAATCGCAATTCTGTGGTTGTGCTCAAAATCGCGATTCTCACAAATCACGATTTTCTTTCAAAAACACGATTCTGTGAGAACACGATTCTCTAAAAGACGATTTTGTGAAAACACGATTCTCTGAGACAAAATCGCGATTTTCATGTCAAAAAACACGATTCTGAGAACCACGATTTTGTGAATCACGATTCTCTGAGATAAAATCGCGATTCTCTAGAACACGATTCTGTGAAACACGATTTTGTGAAAACACGATCCTGTGAAAACACGATTTTGTGAATCACGATTCTGTGAACCACGATTCTGTGAAAACACGATTCTCTGAGACAAAATCGCGATTCTCTAAAACATGATTCTGTGCTCAAAATCGCGATTTTCAAAAAACACGATTCTGTGCTTGTACTCAAAATTGCGATTCTCTAAATTTTGAAAACCACGATTCTCTAAGACAAAATCGCGATTCTCTAGGACACGATTCTCTAAAACACGATTCTGTGAAGACCCGATTTTGTGAATCACGATCCTATGAACCACGATTTTGTGAACCACGATTCTCTGAAACACGATACTGTGCTCAAAATCGCAATTTTCAAAAAACACGATTTTGTGCTCAAAACCGCGATTTTCAAAAAAACACGATCCTCTGCTCAAAATCGTGATTTTCAAAAACACGATCCTCTACTCAAAATCGCGATTTTCAAAAACACGATTCTCTGCTCAAAATCGCGATTTTCACAAATCACGATTTTGAGCAAAAAACACGATTTTGTGAAAACACGATTCTCAAGGTACAAAATCGTGATTCTCTGGTTTCATAGCATCGCGATTCTCTGATTCACAGGATCGCGATTCTTTAATTTCATAGCATCACAATTCTCTTGAAGTTCACAAAATTGCGATTCTCTTGAAGTTCACAAAATCGCGATTCTCTTGATTTCACACAATCGCGATTTTTTCCAAAAGGTCCTGTTTGCCTGTTTTGACCCCCAGGAGCCTCATTTGACATAACTTTTTCATCCAAAGTCCATTTTTTGAGCTCTATAGCTGGTTGGAAAGCTCGTTTCAAATGCTACATGGCCTCAACTGTTTTTTTATAAGAATAACACGTTGATTTTTAGATAGACTAATTTGAAGTTGACCCTCAGGTGGGACTAGGGAACCAAGGGGGCTCCAAAGGATTTTTTGCAATACCAAGAGGGAGAAAAATTGCATCATGGGAAAGAAAAAAGCAAAAGAGAGAAGAAAGGGGGCTAAGATGGGAAAAGAGAAGGGAGATGAACATGAAGTGCATGAAATAATCTCACATGAGGATGAAACATCTAGAGAAAAATTGCAAGGAGTCAAGGAAACGGGGGAAATGTCTAAGGGGGTTGGATCCTTATTTGCAACAAGAGAATATGATAATACTTTTGTGGATATCAGAATAGGATATGACCATAGAAGGTTGGGTGTTTATATCAATCCTAATTGTGAGTGGAATTTAATTCATATTGACCTAGTGGTCATTATCTTAGAGAACATTCAACCAACAACTCATTCTTCTATCCTCATGGATGGTGAACATTATGATTGCATGGGTCAAGTTGTGTTACCTGTTATGGTGGACGATATGCAATTTTTGGAAACATTCTTTGTCATGGATTGTATAGATGAAGACTTGATCATTGGCACCCAAAGGTTCATTACACAAAATCATCAAGAATTTGAGGTGTCTTCTCCACCTATTACCCGTGCTTCTATATATATGCCTATGGAAAATCCTAATGACTATCCACCTTATGATAATTGGGGGCAAAATCATCTTTTCAAAGAGTGTGCTTTTCATGAAATTTTTTTTCTTTCTACTCATGTTTTTGAATCTAATCCTTCCTTGAGTAAATCATAGGAAACCTTGGAGAATGGAGAAATGGAGGACTCAAAGTGTTTCGGGAATGTGGAAGGACCCTCTCTTCCTATAAATTTGGATTCCCCTCATGAAACCATAAGCACGGATGATCTACACTCATATGATCAAGAAGGAGATGATCAAGAAATACCAGGTATCATTGATGTGGAGAATAATGTCAAATCGATGGTCAATCATGACAATGCATCACCCATTTGTACATCTAGAGATTCAATGTGTAATACGGATAAATGTATCGATGAATATCTAGATCAATCTCCAACAACACTACCCATTGACCCCTTGCATAAATCTGATGCATGTATAGAAGATCAACCTTTGTTGCATTCCCCATGTAAAGATGAGTTCTCTCAAAAAACTCGCATAGAAGGCCCAAAAGACCCTTACATCAAGAAACAGAAATCACATTTTCTTGGTAATATCAAGAAAATTTGGGTGGCCAAGAAATTACTTAGAGCCCAACCGAATCGCACTATGATATGGGTACCAAAGAAAGCCCTTGTACAAAATTAGCCCCCTCACACTAGACTTCAAAATCTATGGTCTAGGCCTACCATGACTTATCTTCAAGAAAGACCACTTCCAATCGAAGGACACAAAGCAATCAAGCCGAAACTCAGAAAGAATCCAGGGGGGGACTTCAAGGCAACAACCTGCACAACAAAGACACCAAGGCGAGGTAAGGGACGAAATCAAGCACAGAGCTCCAAAAAAGATCAAAGAACCTCTTCTACAAGGACATGGGTATGGAAACCAAAAGCATCGGTAGGCCCCACAAAACCACAGTGCCGACCACGCAGGATCAAAGCCTCAAGAAAGCATCCAAACATGGAGCCGCCAAAGGAGATCACTAAACAAGCGAAGACCAATCTCAAATGGATCCCTATAAGGAGGAAGTATCAATTGTCATTCGGGGATCCAATGGATACTTCTAACAAAGGCTGCCATAGCATCTGCAAATAACATCGAAAGCCTCGACGAGCGACAACCATGTGCTCCTTGCACAACCATGTCTTATGCACCATTCAGGTCATGCATTTCCAAAGTATGCATTATTATAGGGCCACATTACATGGCCGTGCATAGACACATTTGAGAGCCCCATGCACAATAGCACATTGACATATGTCAATTATGTTTTCTGATACTAACATTTGTCTTCTTGCCTATGACATGGTAGTATTAAAAAAAAAAAAAAGAGAAAGAAAAAAAAAGAGCTTGTTCCCAGGTTTGGTTTATGGAACATGAATAAGTCATGCTTAGTTGAAGGTGGAACCATGGCTTGGATAGAAGTGTGTCTCGGCTAGCAGCTACTATTATTGTTGCCTTATCTGGTAGATGTCAAGCACTTGGTAGGAACATGGCATCCACAACTATTGTTTCCCCTTACCATGGTAGGAGGGAAGAGTTTGAAGGTGAGAAGACTCTTGCTTAGGGTGAGCTAAAGAGAAGGTGTGAAACTAAGCTTGGTGTAGTTACCCAATGATGTTTGCCAAGGAATATAAAGAAATTCAATTCTCAATATTTGGCAAATGTTGCTTTGAAGAAAGGGGATAGGGCGCGACACTCAAAGAGTTTCATCAGTGATCCATCAACATGGACACTCATCGACAATGAAAGACGAGTTGATGGTCCATCACAATTCTGGGTGTACAACATGAAGAGCAGACTATCGATCGACCTTTCATGGTAAGAATCCTCTACTTGGGTATCACGATAACACTGCTCAAGACCTACTTTCTTGCACCATGTTTTCTAATGCATTTCCCCAGTACGCATGCATAGGGCTACATTACAAGGCCGTGCACAAGGCACATATTTTCCTCAACCCATGCACGAACACACTTACCCATCACTCAATATGGGTTATGAGTACTTGGCATGACTACTATGAACATCAACTTTGGAAGATCTAGAAAACATCAACGGAGACTCACAACGACACAGTCATGTTGGAATCCAAGGAAGGAGCACATACCAAGAGACTACACCTTGCAAAGACTTGCAGTGATAGATGAAGAACCAGAAAACCAACCCTGCCACATCTGGAAGTCAGACGACTTTTGTTCATACAGAAGGGACACTCCCTCTCAAGGCACTACTTGAAACAACCACTACAACAAGGGTCTATTGAGGACGACAGACTCGAGAGGGGGGGGAGTGTTGAAGCTCAAAGTCAAGGACAAAGCATGGAAGCACATCAAAAGGTGGACACACAAGGAAAGGGAGCAAGTAGGGAGCTCCAAGAAGTGTATGTCAAATTTTCAGAAGAATCCCCTACAAAAATAGTGATTTCCATCACTAAAACCATTGTAAATACCATTTTCTATTTTTGTAGCTCCATTTTGTTCAAGCCGAGGAGTCCTCAAGCTTGAGGAGTATTAGAAGTACCATCATACCAATTTTCATAATTTTTAGACTTCATTTGAGCCCTCAAATAAGCCCTGGAACCTAATTTTTAACTAGGCCGGACACTAGGTCTGGACAGGGCCAAAACTAGTCCAAAAACTATAAAAAGAGCTAGAGAGCTCATTTTTGAGGTTAGCTTCTTGTAGATTTCAGTTTTGTAATAGATTTCTTTTGTAATCAAAGTCCTTCCATTGTTCCTCTCTTTGATCTTACCATGTGCGCGCGCGTGTGTATGTGTGTGCATGTTTGTGTGCTTTCACTCACGCACTTGTGCCTTCACTTGCTCGTGGTCTTCATACCGGTCCTCACGTCTGTGCGGATTGACAAGTAAAGGAGGTGGTGCTTACGCTTGAGCTACAACTTGTTTGAACTCGGCCACATGATCATAAGGGTCTGCGAATCCATCAAAATAGTTCTTCATTGCCTTGACCACTTGAGAGGGTCTAAGGGTTCTTGGGTGCTCTCAAGGTCTAGGTAACGGTAAATCATGTTCATCTCTTTGATGCCTTTGTGCTCTATGTCTCTCCCTTTCATCCCTTTCTCCTTCATGTCCTGATCTCTCTTTGCCCATAGTGTTTGCAAAGCTTACCTCAGGTCTCTCTCTGGTTCTTTCCCTTTGAGCTACATGAGCCTTGGATGATCCTGCTCCCTGGAGGCCATGGGAAACACTAGATCTTGGTGGAGGGAAAATTGATTCCGCCTGCTGAGTGTATGCATGCCTATCCTGCTCTGTTACCAAGAACATTTTCCCTGATGTGTGATCTAGATAGACAACTTTCCCTAGTGTCTCCGGATCCGTGAACTCATAGATGGTGACTACTAGGCTGGGTTGATCTGGCTTGAATCTCCAAAAGGCTTCCTCTGTTTCTCTATTCAAGAATAGCTCTGCTTTTGTTATCTTGAGGGATCCAATCTGGAGTGATTTCTCTAGTCAAGATTGATTTACCTATGGGAGTCTTGGGTTCTTGTCCTAGGTCTCCTTGCTCTTGGTCTCCTATATCATTTTCAGGAATGATATTTCCAAACTCATCTATCCTCTCTGGTACGTTGGTAACCACATACTTGGTTCCTTCCTTATCAATGTATGAACCCTCTTCGAACTTGACCACTAGATGTTCAAGTCCAAAGGGATGATTGGGATTTTTGAGCTGGACAACTAATCGTCTCAGGCCATCCTCATAGATGTGTGTACCTAATTGGTTGGTTCTATACTCCAATTGTGTCTTATAGGGACCTTCTGGTGTTTGTAAATAGGCAACACCTGAGCTACGTGAGGGTTTCTCCATGCTAAAAGAAATTTCTGAATCACTTGTGTCAGAACTTAGCATGTAGGGATAACCACTTAGTTGTTGTGCCCAAGACTTAGCTATATGGTTGACACTAGCCTCAGATGATCTAATGCGTTGTCTATCCTTGCCTAGGTGTCTACCAGACCTCAGGTTCATAAGCCTTGTCTTCTAGTCCTAAGGTTCTCTTGTATTGCTCAAAATCCTTTGAAACTCCTTGGTTTCTTAGTCCACCTAAGGGTCAACTTCAAAATACTCTATCTAATAATCCACAAATTAGTTTTACCATAGCCAGTTGATGTTTTTGTAGTACTCCCCACAAGCTTTCCAAGGAACCCAAAATCACAACAAACAGATTTCGTATGAGAAAGTTATGCTAGTTCAGGGTTCCAGGGGTTAAAATAGGGAAACAAGATCCCTCTGGGAGTACCTCAGAACAGGCGATACGATACCTCTTTTTTCATGATATAGGATACCACAACATACAATACCACCTTAGACGATACGATACCACCAAGGTGATACCAACTTCCACGATACGATACTGCTATCGAGACGATATGATACCTTTGATTGGCATGATAGGATACCAACCTCATGATATGATACCAGGATAGCTAACAATATGATACTTGATTGGCTCACGATACGATACCAGTAGTTAGGACGATATGATACCAGTGAGTTCTTGAGATGATACGATACCATCTGTAAATGATATGATACCTTGATCGATGGGATACGATACCTTCAAGGCGATACGATACCACTTGACCTCGCGATACAATACTACTCCGACTGCGATACGATACTGCTTGTGCTATGCGATAGGATACCACTGAACAGACACGATATGATACCTCCTACTGGACGATACGATATCGCAAGATGCACGATATGATACCACTTAAGCGCGATCACGATACCCTGACTTGGCAATACACGATACCTTGATCGTATCGGGATACCTCAAGGAGGTGATACGATACTCGACAAGTATCGGGATACACGGGAGTTCTAGTATCGCGATACCAAAACTCAACCGGACACAATACTTGGAGTTTTTGAGGTCCAAATTCAAAATTTTTTGTAGATATGTGTACCTTATAGTCTCCTTATCACTCTTATGTGCCCGTAGATGCAAGGTCACCCTCCAAACTTGCGATATGACACTCGCGATATCGGATGCACGTAGTTTCACTCCACAATACTGTGAATCAAATTTCTAATGTTTTGAGAGTTTTTCAAGAGGATTTCTTCAACGTTTCAGCTCTAAACTCCCTCTACGCTTCTTTCTCACAGCCACAAGTGAAAAACGAGGTGAACGTATAGTCGAAAATGGAGAAAAATAAGAGAAGATGAAGATGGGAGAAGATGGTGATGATGGTGAAGATGAAGATGAAGAAAAACTCAAAAACGGAACTGAAAATGGTGATTTTTTTACCTTCCAACATTGCTACTCTACGTCTGACCATCAGACGCTCGTCCTCCAAGCTCTCTCCCCGACAATGGCACCAAATTTGGTGTCACTCTAGCACAATGGTAAGTACCAACGTGAGGAGTTGCACCTCATAAATGTCAATCCACGGAGACGTGAGGACTAGTATGAAGACTATGAGTAAGTGATGGCACAAGTGCGTGAGTTAAAGCACACAAGCATGCACACACATACAAACACACATGCACAAAGTAAGAGCAAAGAGTGGAGCAATGGAAGATCTTCGATTACAAAAGAACTCTCTTACAAAGCTCAAATCTACAACTAGCTCACCTCAAAAATGAGCTCTCGAGCCCTTTTTATAGCTTT
This sequence comes from Ceratopteris richardii, assembly GCA_020310875.1. Lineage (NCBI taxonomy): Eukaryota > Viridiplantae > Streptophyta > Polypodiopsida > Polypodiales > Pteridaceae > Ceratopteris > Ceratopteris richardii. Next base: position 130,638,323 of record CM035426.1, on the reverse strand, counting down.
TTGCGTGGTTTTGGCCCTGTCCAGACCTAGTGTCTGACCTAATTAAAAAATAGGTTCCAGGGCTTATTTGGGGGCTCAAACGGAGTCTAAGAATTATTAAAATTGGTAGGATGATAGTTCTAATATTCATCAAGCTCAAGGACTCCTCGGCTTGAACAAAATGGAGTTGCAAAAATGAAAAATGGTATTTACAATGGTTTTTAGTGATAAAAATCACTATTTTTATGGGTATTTCTTAGGAAAATTTGACATGTGCTTCTTAGAGCTCCCTACATGCTCCTTCTTCTTATGTGTCCACTTCCTTGATGCACTTCCATGTTGGTGCATTTTGCCCAAGCCTACATGCTTGATATGCTTGATATTATCCTCATTTGTAAGTCACATGAGTAGTCATGTGAACACCTCTTGTAAAAGAGTACATTTTATCTCTTGTAAATGGAAAAAGAAAAAAGTAAAAGGATGGCTTACCTCATCCATGATGTAAAAGCAAATTCGTGGCTCCAACTACCAAAATCACGAATTTTTGAGCTGAGGGAATCTCTCCTAACTTTGGGGATCACTTTTAGGTGGAGCCATTCGAATTCGAATTCAAAACTCCCTCCAAGAATAGCTATAAAAGGAGCAAGAAGGAAGAGGCGATTAGCAAGCCTTGTACGTGACCACTTCATGTCATTTTGTAGAGATTGAAGAGCTTACTCCATAGCTCTATCATTCTACTCCCATTGTGCAAAGATTCATTGCCAATGTGGTTGTAATCATATGTGAATCTATACATTTATTATCATCTACCTCTCTGTTTTGTTCTCTGCTATACTCACTCAGAGCAGTAACTTCAGAAGGTCATATCTCGAGTTTTACTGAACCTTTTTCAGTGTTTTAAAGTGCGTTGGATAGCTCTCACTGTCTAGTTTCTACGTATAAATTTTCAAGGTCATTGGATTTATACTTTTGGAGATATCTGCATTTTACTGCTTACTGGTCTATCTCTGCAGAGCCCCGAGAATTGTGGGAATGTTCCAGAACTTGATGAAACTTGTTCTCAATGCTCAGTCCATCATTTGAAGTGTTTTAACTTGGAATAGGAAGCTTGCTAAGTCTATTTGCTATGCCCAAAAGGAATTTTTCTAATTCCTTCCAGGTTGAGAGCACTGTTCATTTTTTCCAGCAGGTGTATGTCCAAAAATAGCAAGTTTTGGGAGCTAGTCATTTCGCAACTAGCCTGTCTTGACTTAAACTTTTGGGATACATGTTCCAAAGTACTTGGCTGATATTTTGGTGGATTTAGGAAGCTCAAAGGGTCTACTAATCAACTCTGAAGTCTCAGTTGGCTGGTGTGAAGCTGGTTGTAGCGGCACCTACTCATCTTTGGATTGCATCCACCATCTCTCTTCACAGTGGTATCAGAGCATAGTCAAGCAACATGGGAGATGGATTTCCATCAACAATTGACAAATTGGATCGAAACAACTATCCGGCATGGTCTCTAAGGATGGAGGCTTACCTTCAAGGGAGGAATCTATATGGATTCATATCCGGAGATGAAGCAATGCCAACCATGAGGAACAAAGGGCAACCATCACATGAAGAAGTGGAAGGACTTTCGAATTGGTGTTCGAAGGATGCACTTGCAAGGTCCTATATTCTAAACTCAATCTCTGATTTTCTTTTACCTCATGTCAAGGGATGCAAGACATCAAGAGAAACCTGGAATGCACTTGCTTCTTTCTTCTCTTCCAACACTCGAGCAAGGAAGAACCAATTGTGGATGGAGTTCACAACAATGAAGAAAAGCCCGAAGCAAAATGTGACTGATTATGTCACAAAGATGAAGGAGATTTCCGACCAACTTGGAAGCATTGGAGAGGTAATTGAAGAGGAGCAAATCATAAGACAAATCATGAATGGAATCAAAGCAGACGACAAGTGGGAGTCATTCACAACAGCCATGGATTTATACATGGATATGCATGTACCCGACCTCAACACACTCATGGGCCAACTCTTCACTCATGAAGCAAAGATTAGCAAAGGTGGTGAGTCCTCAAGAGGTAATCAAACTTCTGCCTTATATTCTGATAAAGCTAAGGTCAAGGACAAGTCAAAGAATAGGAAGAATGAAGATGAAGGAAGCTCTTTCCAAGCAAACTTTGCAGGTAGAGGAAGAGCTAGAGGAAGAGGCAGAGGTGGAAAGCAAGGCAGGGGGAGATTCCAATCATCTCAACCTTGCAACATATGTGGCTTATCTAACCATACTACTGAAGAATGTTTCAGGAATCCAAGGAACTCAAGAGGAAGAGGATTCAATAGAGGTGGCTATGGATCAAATAGAGGTAGGTACAATGGAGGCTACAACAACAACAACTACTACAACAACAATTACAACAACAACAACAACTATCAAAGTGGCCATAGAGGAAGAAGAGATTACAATAACTATGCAGAGGACCAAAGTCAAGAAGATTCATTATTGATTATGAATCTATCAACAAAGAAGGGTAAGGATGATGATCACATATTTTACATTGATTCGGGATGCTCGAACCATGTAGCAGGAAATGTGGCTTTACTTTCTGATTTGGAAGATCCTCATAACAAGCATGAAGTGCAGACAGGAGATGACACAAAGCACTCAGTGGAGAAGATAGGTAATGTGAAGACATCAGATGGGAATATGAACCTCTTAAGCAAAGTCTTGTATGTCCCTACAATTACCAAAAATTTAATAAGTGTTGGACAGATTGTTGAAAAAGGATTGCAGGTTAGATTCAATCGATTTGGAGCATATGTTGAAGACCCAAGGCAAGGCTTTCGAAGGATTGCCAAAGGAGAAAAGACAGGAAGGCTTTTCACTTTTGAAGTGGAAGATACAAAGAACATAGCTTTGTTTAGCTATGGATCTCAAACTCTAACAGAGTTGGAGATATGGCACAAAAGGCTTGCTCACATTGGTGAGAGGACACTCAAACAGATTTGCAGGGACCAAAGTGTACTTGGTTTGCCTAATATCACAAGGCAACACATGATTTATAAGTGTGAAGCTTGTCAACTCGGCAAGGCTCATAGACAACCTTTCAATAAGAAAGGATATATGTATCAAAATCCTTTGGATCTAGTGCACACAGATGTGTGGGGTCCAAGTAAGGAGCCATCTATATCAGGCTCAAGATATTATGTGTCTTTCATAGATGATTGTAGCAGGTGGACCATTCTATTTTTCATGAAGCACAAGGATGAAGTGTTTAATTGCTTTAAGAAGTATATTGCTCTTGTTGAAAATCAAACAGGTAGGACTTTGAAAAGACTCAGATCAGATGGTGGGGGAGAATACTTCTCTTCTGAATTTGATGCCTTCTTGCATGAAAGAGGCATTAAAAGGGAAGTCACTACAAGGTATACACCCGAACTCAATGGTGTAGCAGAGAGGAGGAATAGAGCTATCGTCGAAGCTGCAAGGTCCATGCTCAACGAAAAGGGATTGCCGAACTACCTATGGGCAGAGGCTGTGTCGACAGCCACATATCTCATAAATAGACTTCCATCTAAGTCACTAGATGGAACCACTCCATATGAAGTGTGGAATGGAAGAAGACCTAGTCTAGAGCATTGTAAAATCTTTGGATGCTTAGCCTATGCTCACATTCCTTCTCAAGTAAGAGGGAAATTGGATCCCAAGGCAGAGAAGTGTGTATTCATTGGTTATGATCAAAACCAAAAAGGATATAGATTGTACAATCCAACCAATAAAGGATTTTCTGTGAGTAGAGATGTAATTTTTGATGAAAACAAATCATGGTTTGATGATGACAGGAAAGTGAAGCTGCCATATGACTTGGATGAAGATTTTCCATCACTTCAACCAAAGGAGCCAAAGCAGATTGAAGAAAGTGATTCGGAGATTGACCTAGAAGACTTGGAAAGACTAAAGCTATGGAAGAACAAAGGTAAAGCAAAGATGCAGGATGCTACATATGGACCCGAGAGCTCACATCAACCACTTAGAAGGTCTTCGAGGGAGAAGAAGAAACCAGAGAGGTTTGGTTATGATACTTCTTTGGTCACCAAGCACTCAATCTACATTGCAAAGGACTCAACCAATGAAGAACCTACCACATTTGAAGAAGCACAAAGCAAGAAAGCTTGGAGAGATGCAATGGATGAAGAAATGGAAGCCTTGAAGGAGAATGACACTTGGGAGCTTGTACCTAACAAGCCATCTATGAAGATAATCGGATCTCGATGGATATACAAAATCAAGAAGAATCCAGATGGAAGTATAAATAGACACAAAGCAAGGTTAGTTGCTAAAGGGTTTGCTCAAACCCATGGTATTGATTATGAGGAGACTTTCTCTCCTGTTGCAAAAATGCCTACAATTAGGGTTCTCATTAGTCTTGCTGCATCTAGAAATTGGAATCTTTATCAACTTGATGTAAAGAATGCTTTCTTGAATGGATGGATTTCTGAGGAAGTGTATATGGCACAACCTCCTGGATATGAGGATGCACATCATCCTAACTATGTATGCAAACTAAAGAAAGCTTTGTATGGATTGAAGCAAGCTCCAAGAGCTTGGAATTTCAGATTGGTTACTTATTTGCAGGACCAAGGATTCAAAGCTAGCAAGGCGGATACCTCTTTGTTCATAAAGAGGAATGGATCTGAAGTGATCTATTTATGTGTGTATGTTGATGATATTATTATCACAGGCAATGATCTTGAAGGAATCAAACAGGTAAAGAGTCAAATGAAGGAGGAGTTCAAAATAAGTGACCTCGGACCACTCACTTATTTTCTTGGATTGGAGTTGATCTACACAGATTCAGGTATATACATCACACAAAGGAAGTATGTCCATGACATGCTCGTCAAGTTCAAGATGGAAAATACCAAGTGTGCAGGCACACCTATGGAGCAAAATCATAAGCTTAGTGCTTATGAAGGAGAGCCAATTGAAGACATCACAAGCTATCAAAGCTTGGTTGGAAGTTTGAACTATGCAACACTCACAAGGGTGGATATATGCTATAGTGTTAGCATATTGAGTCAGTTTATGCATAAGCCGAGAAGACCACATATGGAAGCGGCCAAGCGAGTCCTCAAGTACCTAAAGGGGACCATGAATGAAGGTTTGTTCTATTCATATACTTCAGATATTGAGCTAAAGGTCTACTCAGATGCAGATTGGGCCGGATCTAAAGATGACAGAAGAAGCACATCAGGGTATATATCATTTGCAGGTTCAAAAATCATTTCTTGGTCATCGAAGAAGCAACCAACCGTGGCATTATCTTCTACCGAAGCTGAATATAGAGGTTTGGCTAATGCAACTCAAGAAATCATGTGGTTAAAGTCTTTGTACACAGATCTTGGACTTCATTCTTCAACACCTCATATTTTTGGTGACAACACAAGCTCACTACATCTAGCAGCTAATCCGGTATACCATGCTAGAACCAAGCATATTGAAGTCCACTACCATTATGTAAGGGAGAAGCTATTGAGCAAGGATATTCAACTATCCTATGTCTCTACAGATATGCAATGTGCAGACATGTTGACGAAAGCTCTTGATGGTACGAAGTTAAGTAGATTCAAGTTGATGATTGGCTTGCAGGAAATCAAGGACAATTGAAGACTTATTTGGAGGCCAAGCATGTTAGGCTTGAGGGGGAGCTGTTGGTGCATTTTGCCCAAGCCTACATGCTTGATATGCTTGATATTATCCTCATTTGTAAGTCACATGAGTAGTCATGTGAACACCTCTTGTAAAAGAGTACATTTTATCTCTTGTAAATGGAAAAAGAAAAAAGTAAAAGGATGGCTTACCTCATCCATGATGTAAAAGCAAAGTCGTGGCTCCAACTACCAAAATCACGAATTTTTGAGCTGAGGGAATCTCTCCTAACTTTGGGGATCACTTTTAGGTGGAGCCATTCGAATTCGAATTCAAAACTCCCTCCAAGAATAGCTATAAAAGGAGCAAGAAGGAAGAGGCGATTAGCAAGCCTTGTACGTGACCACTTCATGTCATTTTGTAGAGATTGAAGAGCTTACTCCATAGCTCTATCATTCTACTCCCATTGTGCAAAGATTCATTGCCAATGTGGTTGTAATCATATGTGAATCTATACATTTATTATCATCTACCTCTCTGTTTTGTTCTCTGCTATACTCACTCAGAGCAGTAACTTCAGAAGGTCATATCTCGAGTTTTACTGAACCTTTTTCAGTTTTTTAAAGTGCGTTGGATAGCTCTCACTGTCTAGTTTCTACGTATAAATTTTCAAGGTCATTGGATTTATACTTTTGGAGATATCTGCATTTTACTGCTTACTGGTCTATCTCTGCAGAGCCCCGAGAATTGTGGGAATGTTCCAGAACTTGATGAAACTTGTTCTCAATGCTCAGTCCATCATTTGAAGTGTTTTAACTTGGAATAGGAAGCTTGCTAAGTCTATTTGCTATGCCCAAAAGGAATTTTTCTAATTCCTTCCAGGTTGAGAGCACTGTTCATTTTTTCCAGCAGGTGTATGTCCAAAAATAGCAAGTTTTGGGAGCTAGTCATTTCGCAACTAGCCTGTCTTGACTTAAACTTTTGGGATACATGTTCCAAAGTACTTGGCTGATATTTTGGTGGATTTAGGAAGCTCAAAGGGTCTACTAATCAACTCTGAAGTCTCAGTTGGCTGGTGTGAAGCTGGTTGTAGCGGCACCTACTCATCTTTGGATTGCATCCACCATCTCTCTTCACATTCCATGCTTGTGCTCGACCTTGAGTGTGAACAACATCATTCCATGTAATGATAATGTCATCCACATAGACACATAAGTAAATAACTTCTGAGTTGGTTTTGAATAAAGAATCTGCTTTGCTAGCAACAAATCCTTGATCCTGCGAATAAGTAACAAGCCTATGGTTCCAAGCTCTAGGAGCTTTCTTTAGGCCATAGAGTGCCTTCCTTAGTTTGCATACATGACTTGGTTTGTCTTTATCTTCATACCTTGGTGGTTGAGCCATGTACACTTCTTCTGATATCCATCCATTTAAGAATGCATTCTTAACATCTAACTAAAATAGGTTCCAATTTTTAGAAGCAGCAACACTTACCAAAACCCTGATTGTTGGCATCTTAGCCACAGGTGAAAAAGTTTCTTCATAATCTACTCCATGGGTTTGAGCAAACCCCTTTGCTACTAGTCTTGCCTTGTACATGTTTATAGAACCATCTAAGTTCTTCTTGATTTTATATATCCACTCGGATCCTATTACCTTCATACTTTGCTTCTTGGGAATCGTCCCAAGTATTGTTTTCTTGAAGTGCTGTTGGAAGTGAGGCAGGCCCTTGGCTCATGTCACAGGTCCATGGTTCCATAGGTCCAGTATATACAACATAGAATCTGGCAATCTTCAATATTGACAAAACATGAACATACCACAACTTAATCATACAGATGATGAGACAAAGATAGAGAAAGAATAGACGAAATGTGTAAGGTGTTACGTAAGCCATCGCTTACTCATAGTATCATATATACCAATGTTCAATGTACAATGTGGGAGCAAAACTCTCAACCACTCTATGTGATGAGAAATAGATGAATGAGTGAATGTACAATGTAACAAACATATTCAGATGTATGGGCAAAAATCTAAATATATATGAGATGTGTGACCTAATAGGTTATAGAAGAGTGAATATGAGTGACTGAAAGAGGAAGGATCAGTGTGAAACTGATAATCAAGAAACCCTCATCTGAACTTAGGCTATGGAAGACCCTAAATCAGATACGTGTGTGAAAAGATCACATACTTAAAAAGTAGCAAAGAATGCTAACAAGTTTGCTGTCGAAAATCCTCAAACTCATGTGAACACACCTTCTCAAACACCTCATCAAAATATGCATAAAGCATATACGTACTGTTTCTCTTGTACCTATGCTGAATAGGACTCCTCCTGATATGAATGCTACTGCCTCCATAAACTCCAAGTAGTACCTGTGTGCATAAAGAGAATATGTACCTGAATACTTAACATAAGATGTAAATCTTATGTTAAACACCATCCAATGTCTTTGACGTAGCCGGAAATTTTCAAGTAGAAGACAATCTTCAACTACAACATGTAGATGGCCGATCCTCACCATCAAGGTTCTAATGGCCAAGTCTTCTTTCCATGAACAAGAGATAACCTCCTCTCCATGATCTAGAGTGTGAGCACACCCTTCATATTCTCCAAGAAGAACTCCATAGTTGCTCCTCAACATGCTTCAAGTTAGCACCATGGCTGCCCCATGTGCTAGAAGAAACACCACCTCTATTGAGGTCCAAGCTCAAGGCTTGTGTTGAATACTAGGTGAAGGATGCTTACAATGAGGCCAATACTCTCCTTATATAGTTTTGTGTACTCTTGAAAAGCTTCTCCAAAAGCTAACTATCGTAGCGATCTACGAATAAATCTATGAAGAAAAAATCTTGTTCCGTCGGCTTCTTTCTACGTTCAGCTTTTTATCACGCCACCATCTTTTGATGAATAAAGCAAAAGCATCTAAGATAACTTATCACGTTGCACCATTGCTGGACACGGGGTTTGAACTCGCATGCCTACTTTGGGAGGCCTTTCACTTATCCACGTTGTCTAATGGTTTTGCTTGTACAAAGACCAAACTGAATAACTATACTTTCTTCATACTCTCAGCTATGTGGACTATTGGGACATTGTTTTCAAACAAGTGCTTCAACTTCTTCCTGCATGGCTTCTGTCCATTCCTTCTTCTCATTTGCTTCTTCAAATGAAGAAGGTTCTTCTATCATAGAGTCTTTAGTGATGTACACAAAATGCTTGGTGACTAGTGATGTGTCATATCCATACCTTATTGGTTTTTTACTCTCCCTTTGAGATCTTCTGAGTGCTTGGTTGGAGGACTCTAGAATGTCTTCCAATTGCTTGAACTTGGTCTTGCCTTTTTGAATTCCAAGCCTTGAAGTCAATTTGCTCTTCATCCTTTGAATTGACATCTTTTGGTACTTGTTGGTCTTCTTGAGTGAGAGTTGGAAAATCACTTTCCAATTCATAAGGTAACTTGATCTTCTTGCAATCGTCTTCAAACCATGACTTATTTTCATCAAAAACTACATCCCTACTAACTATAAACCCTTTATTAGTGGGATTGTAGAACCTATAACCCTTCTGGTTTCGGTCATAGCCAATGAAGATACACTTTTTAGCTTTGGGATCAAGCTTCCCTCTTATCTGTGAGGGTATATGTGCATAAGCTATGCACCCAAATATTTTAGAATGGTCCAATGAGGGTCTCCTACCATTCCATGCCTCATAGGTTGTCATTCCATCCAAGGATTTGGATTGGAGCTGATTAACCAAGTATGTGGCTATGGAAATAGCCTCTACCCATAGGTAATTGGGTAGTTTCTTCTCATTCAACATTGACCTTGTAGCTTCCACTATCAATCTATTCCTCCTCTCTGCCACTCCATTTAGTTTAGGAGTATATCTTGTTGTGAATTCTCTCTTTATAGCTTTGTCCTATAAGAATTAATCAAATTCATGTGAAAAATACTCAGCACCTCCATCAGATCCGATCCTCTTTAAGCTTCTACCTGTCTGGTTCTCAACCAATGCCAAATACTTTTTAAAACATGTAAATACTTCATCCTTATGCTCCATGAAGTAAAGGATTGTCCATCTACTGTAATCATCTATAAATGAAGCATAGTACCTTGAAACTGAGATTGATGGCTCTTTGCTAGGACCCCACACATCAATGGTGCACAAGCTCCAAGTAGTCTTCATTCATGTACCCCTTTCTATTGAATGGTTGCCTGTGGGCTTTGGCAAATTGGCATGCTCCACATTTGTATATCATGTGATGCTTGGACACATTTGGAATGCTAAGCACACTCTGATCCCTGCATATTTGCTTTAGTGTTCTTTCTCCAATATGACCTAGCCTTTTATGCCATATCTCTAGTTTAGATAGGGTTTGATCTTTGTATTTGAAGAGTGCAATGTTTCAAGTGTATTCAATCTCAAATGTAAAGAGTCTACAAGATTTCTCACCTTTTACAATCCTCTTGAAGCCTTGTTGAGGGTCTTCCACATATGCTCCATGCCTTGTGAATTTGAACTATAAGCCTTTCTCAACAATATGTCAAACACTAATTAGGTTTTTTGTTATGGTTGGCACATATAAAAAATTACTTAAGAGGTTCATGTTACCATCAGAAGCCTTGACATTTCCAATTTTCTTAACAGAGTGTTTAGTGTCATCACCTGTATGTACTTCATGCGTCCCTTTGGGTTCTTTAAGATCAAATAGCAATGCTACATTTCCCCAAAGCTCCTATAAGCTTGCTTGAAAGAGGGCAGCTCGCAATTCGATTGTAGATAGGACAAGATTCTTCCGCTAACTTCATTGCTGTATTCCAAAACGAGAAGACTTATGCATGTGTTGTACAGAAGTGGTTGCCTATAGATTTGAGAGAGATAGAGAAATAGAAGAAATATGCGTAGCCTATGGATAGAAGTTATCACCAGTATGATAGTACCAAATCGATTGTGTGTTCCTAAGCATGAGTTTGAACAAACAAGCAAATTGTATTGCAGCTTCAACTTCAAGTGTGTAAGTAGAGAATGGATGATGCCATGTCTACTGTGTCATAGCGCTTATAAGTACTACAAATGCTTGAGAGGCATCACATATATCCTAGTGAAAAGAAGAGTGTTTGTCAACACTTCAACAACTTGAGATTCTCAATGAACTTCACAAAATGACTAGCAAAGTTTTTATAAACACTTCCAAAATGGGAGATGCATTCTACTTGTTCAACAAAGTGCCATGTTGTATGCGAAAATGTATAGATTCTCCACATAAGTATAAAAATAGTGATAGAATGACTTAATAATGCCACAAAGAGGGTGGGAGGATGGGAAAATAGGGGTAATGGGTGAACAAACTGATGAAGAATATGGGTGGGAGGGTGGGAAAATAGGCAAAATGAGGCCCAAAGATCACAAAATTGATGGCAAGAGCTTCTCTGAATGAGGAAGCAAAACCACCAATGATGAAGCACCACCACAACCAAATGACCTCTAAATGCACCACCAAGACCTCTACTTAGTGCTCTGATACCATGTAGAGAGTACATGCATGGAAGCAAAATGAAAAGAAGAGTTTAATCACAAAAGAAAGAGTGTGAGTGGCTCAAAGTGAGTAGGCCAAGAAATGGGTAAACTCACATAGATTAGAAATGAGCTTTCCAAGAGCATGGAGTAGGCCTCTCAAGCTTCTAACCAAGTATGAATGGGGGGAGAGGCCCTTCTTATATATATTTGGGAGGGGCTCTCCAAAGTACATCTCATGTGGGATAATTCCCCTCAAAGGAGAATGAATATTGTGGTAGAAGCAAATGGAAAGGCACTCAAATACAAAAGTTATACAATATAAAATGGAGGGCCTCCTAGATAGATACAGAATGGAGATGCACTCATGCAAATACAAATGGAGATGATGTAGGAGCAATCATGTCATCAACAAGAATGACCATCATGAATGAACCCCCACAAATGAAGATGAAACGGATCATCTAAAGTCTCACAACACAAGTCACATAATGAACTATCATGCGAACATGAAGTTAGAGGTGAAAAGCAATATGCCAAAGACTCTTCATGAAGAACCTTTAGAATCATGAAATTTTGAGCCTCAAAGAAGAATGCATTGGAGTCAAGGAGGAAGAAGCATGTAACTTTTAGAGGTTTAAAGGTACATGTTCAAGCTCTTTTGATGACTCTTTCAATGATAATGAAGAAGAAATCTTGGAACCAAACAATCCATCAAAGTCATCACATGAATCAAGTGAAGATAGTGGAGGTGTTCTAACATGGTAAAACCAACAAATTCCATTAAATCATAGACTGATGATGGGTGGAAAGATACTACCACAAAATCAAGGGTCAATACCACCATAAGAGGAAAGTAAACAAAACCAATAGTGAAAATTAAAACACATAGAATTATACACATGTGTGTAACATAAAAAATAGAATTTTCGATCACATCATTGAATACATAGATCATAACCTAAAATCCTAACAAGACCAAGAACTCCACAAAGGATAAGACAACATTTTTGAGCTATCACATAATTTAGACACTATTTAGAGCTACATGAACTTTTTAGTCCATGGAGAGTATTTACAAGGGTTGCTAAAGAAGAGCTAAAAGTGATTGTTTATGGTTGAAAATTTATGTCACTGAAGAAGATTAGTAGCCTCTATTTTAGGTGTAGAGGCCTCTAAAACAACCATTCAAGCCTCTTTCTTGTTTGCCTCTTTTGCAACCAGTTTAGGACAACTCTTTATGACATGATAATGTGCCTTACAGTATTTGAAAAACTAGTTTTGCTTTTTTGTTTTCTTGTCATCTTTTTCTTCCTTCTTTGACTATGCAACAACAACATATCTCTGCTTACTAGTATATGAGATCCATTTAGCTTTTCCCTTCTTACTAGCTAAGAAATCTTGATTTTCAACACACATAATTGACATGTTCTACCAAAATTGATCTTCATGAAACATGACAAATACTAACTCCTCAAATGTTAAGGCATTTGGATTGCCTTTCAACATCAATAAAAAACTCTAACAATGAATCTAGAAGACCGTTAAGAATAGTCTACACAAGTGAACTATCTGGTAAGATTTCATCAGTAGAAATCAATTGCTCCATCAAATCCTTGATCTTTTAAAAAAAACTATCCATCAAATCTCCTTCATTAATATGCTCACTCTCCAACTATTCTCAAACATAAGCAACATGAGCCTCATTTCTTGCTTGGTACAATGTTGTAAGAGTATCCCACACATCTTTTTTTGTCTTGCAAGAGTGAATATGAATGATAATGGAAAATTTAACAAACAAAACTACCAATGCATGTGCCTGATCATCTATGCCACCTTCAATAATTGTATTTGTAGGTGTAGTAGGGTGTTTTTCAACACTTTACACAATATTCCACAACCCTTTTGCTACTAATATGTGACACATGATATATGCCCATCCAACTTATCCTCAATAGCCAACATATGGAATACATCATTTCTTTTAGCCATGGCTAGAGACTAAATATCATGATGCAAAAAAAATGTCTGTATCTAAAAGCTTTGAGGAGAAACACCCTATTGAGCTCTAGTAAACTTTTAGAAAACTTTGAGGCACTTGTACTAGCAAACCAAAACTTGTATATTTGTTTAGCGAAAAAGTGCAAAATTGCCTACACCATTAGGAAAAAAGGTGAACCCTGCATGGGCCTTGTAAGGATTCCTAATTTTTAGGGATTAAGCCTAATTCTGTTGTTATCTAACGGGACAAAGTGCATTTAATAGGGCGCTTTTTAGTAGGCTGGAGTAGGCTTTTTTTAAGGCTTACTAGCCTCCTCTCTCTCTTCTATTAGAGAGAGAGAAAGGAAATCTACTTTCCACATCATCAAACTCGAGCATGTATGGGAATAAGAAAATGATTTTTTTTTTTAAGTCTCAATTTTAGTGTTTATTTACTTGAAAGGGCTCATTTTTTAATATATATGTCAGAAGTGACTTTTTTTTAGTTTAGTTTTTAATTTTCCTTTTGAAAAAGTAATATTTCTAAAATCCCTCCAAAAGTAGAGTGCCACATCATCAAATCCGTAACTACTCTTCACCCAAAAAATGACTTTTTCAAAATTTCAACATTTTTGGCTATTCTCAGTGGAAAAACACACTGTGACCCATCCACATCCAAGAAAACAAACTTTTCCTGAGAAAATCATGCTCTAGCATCTCTTCCAAATAAATTTCTGGTCTCTTTCTCAGTATTGTTTAATTGTTGGAAAAGATGGTGTTGACACCTATTACAAACCTCACATTACGACGTCCTCCTGCCCCAACATAAACAAGTATCCATGTTCGTGTGCCCAGAGAGTTTGCTCCAAATACACAGTGCAACAATGATGTGAACTCTCAAAATGAGCGTCGTGAAGCTGGAGAAAAGAATATTGATCTTTGGACTCATGGTTCATTATACCCTCCTGATCCAATGTCTTCTTACCATCCAACATTCCATAACCTCTCAACTTTACTTCAGTTCATCGGTGTCGATAAAGTTGGGCTCTTAGGTTATTGTCAATGATTATCTACACATTCAACTGTCATTACTAAGTATTGGATTCAACAATATCAACTAAATCATACAAGGTTGGTCACTTTTGAAAGCACAATCATATCTTTACAAGAAAAGCTTGCAGAGCTTGAAAAGCATATGGAAGAAAAGGAGAGAACAATTGAGAAATTAAAAAACATTGTCCAACACTTGAGAGAGACTCCACTTGGGATGCGACGTAGGAGACGATCATTAACATCCTTTGACTCTCTTTCAATTGGTGGTGGAGCACGCAAACGAAGAGTTTTTGCGATAAGATTTGGCTTGTATTTGTTTCTCTTTTTGGAAGACTTATATATATATATATATATATATTCTTGCTATGTAGGTCATTCGTTGAAGATGTTAGTGCGTCATCAACAGCAGAGGATCAATTCAAGTTATTAAATTCTTGTTTGACCAACAAGCAGGTGGTTAGTATTTTGGAGTCACGGATAGGAAACCTTATCAAGAAGCAAGTGATTAAAGATTTCACAAAAAAGTTACAAGATATTATCACTCCTAGAGATGTGCAGATGGTATGTGATGAAGCAAGAATTAGTACTAAAGGATACAGTGCATTGTACAACCTTTTGAAGCATTCATTAGAAAGAGAAGGTATTTTGCAGAATATGTTTCCATCTCCTTACAAGGTATCGCTAAAGAAGTCAATGTCCAATGAAGATATAACTAGTATTCTTGGAAACTACTTATATATAGAGGATATTATGCCTATGTCTATTTATCATTTATCTACATCCAAAAAAGAGTTGAAAAGCGCAGTTGGAAATGGATTTCCTTACACAAAGTACAACAACATATTCGTGGATTTGGAGAGGCTTCAATAGGCAATGGTTTGATTTTACAAATCTACTATACCAGGTATGTGCACTATTGTTACCTTGATATACATTGTATTTTGATGTTATCAAAATTTTGCTAATTTATGCAGATTGTAATACCAAATTACAGTTTATATTGAAGTTAGATGAATGCCCGATCATAAAGGGACGACGAATGGAGAGATTGAGTTTGACACTCATGAATGAAGCTATGAGAAATGCCATATCTGATGAAAGTAGTAACTCTAGCTCTAAGTCTACATATAGTGTTCAATCCGAGAAAGAAATATGGTGGTTAGGTGCTATTGAAGTACCTAAAGAATCCAAGGATGTTCTTTCATGGATTTTTAGTAGGACCCCATGGATCACTAAAGTAATAGTTTCTCAAATTCATGGTGCAAAGCTCCACATAGAAAACTTTGGTGATTTTGAGATAGATTGGCACTTGGGTGGGATTTAAAAACTATCAAATGCATGTTAGGTTGCAAGCAAGGTGCATCTGCTCTTTATCCATGTCCATTTTGTACTCGAGGCTACAAAGTAACAAAGGGAAAACAAAAAGTACTATCTAGCTTAGATGAATACATAGATGCACCTACTTCCACGGAATGGGATAGACCTTTGTTAAGGTGTCCAATGTTAGAAATACCTAATCGTGACACATTAGATAAAGATTGGAATCCCATTATTCCATTTCCATTAGTTAATGTTCACTTTTGCACATGGCATGCTTTCATGAGAATATTTGATAGATTATTGAAGCTCCACATAGAATATGCATTTTCCATGAAGCCAATTGATAAATCTGTACAAGCAATCAAAAAATTGGAAGAGTTGCTTAATTCGTTTGGTTGTCATGGTGGTAATGTAACTCTAGTTGTCAAAAAACCTGGTGAATTGCAAAATAGTTTGCAACAAGTGTCAATGACAGGGAAGAAGGCAAGAAAATTTTTCAGAAGAGGTGTAAGCCCTAAGAAAAATGAATGCAGGGAGCTATGGAAAGACTTGTGCATGATCACCACTGATAATGATTCTCAAATTGACCTTAGTAATAGGCGAAAGAAGGTTTGTTCATGCTTAGATAAGTTGGTAGGCTTAATGAGTCTTAATAGCTCCAACAAAAATGACCGTCAATTGTTTCAAGATACATTAATGGAGTTTGCAAAGTGTTTCATCCTATCTTGGGGAGAGAGCAATATTACACATTACATTGTAAGTTTTCTTATTTTTTCAGTTTTCTTGTTGATAAGATTGTGTTATATGGACTTATATCATTTGAACATATTTTATTTGCACATGGAGCATTTTTTATGCATCGATATGGTTCATTGGAGATTTTTAGTACACAAGGAATGGAGAAGTCACATTACAAGGCTAGAGGTGTTTACTTCAAGAACACACGACATGGTGGTGGTGCAATGCAATCAAACTATATGGAAGAGATGTTTAATTGGTTTTATCGTACTGCATTTTCAAGGACATATGCAATGGAACGAGCCAAGGAGTCGAAAGTTGCAAAACTTGCAAGATTTAATCAACACAACTTAGCTAGTGAAAAATGGAAGTCATCATTGGGACCTTTACGTCATGCTCAATGGCGGGCTACAAGAACACGACAGGGTTCATCATGGAAGTGAAGTCATTTAATACATTCATGGCATTTTCTGAATAATTCATAAGGTTTGCTACACACTAATCTCTTGTTTGTAATTTTTTAAGGTAATTTTTAATTTTTAAACTATTTTTTGTCCATTCAGATGTGAACAAAACCTTTTTAAGTGAAACATTATAAAAGGAGACTCATTGTCTCATTTCAACATTCTAGCACTATAGAGGATGGCACGAACAAAGCAAACTGCAAGGAAGGATCTCATTAACTTTCCTACCTATGTGCAAGGCACTCAGAAGCCACCATGGATGAATCACCACAAACGGCAACGTAGTGTCTCACGCTCTGCATCCCATCGCGAAACAGGTGGTGGCCATACCTCTGAGAGTGAACAGTTGCATGAACAAGTGGAACATGGGCAATCCAGGGAAGAGGCCGTAAATCAACCCCAATCACCACCATCATCATATGATGAGCCTCCATCACCAAAGAGACCAACAAAGACAAGGGTGAAGGAGTGTGCTCATAGACAGGTAGTTTCTAATGATGATTTTGATGAATCGCATGAGGATGTGTCTCAACAACGTTCACAATAAAGTGATGAGAGTCAAACATTGCCACCATGGGGTAACGAAGAAATACCTACAAATCATAGGGTTACTGTAGCGGGAAAGACACTACCATCAAATCAGGGGGCCATACCTAATGATCAAGAGAGGGAGCAAAGCCAACAACAACATCCTGAACAAGGAGAAAGCTCAAGACGCGTGCAACGGAAGAAGAAAGTCTTTCAACCTCGTCGTAGACCACCCCAACCAAGACCACAAGAAAATGTCCAACGAAGACCACCACCACCACAAGCTAGAGCACCACAACGAAGAAGAAGATATACCAAGGCATTTGCAGAGATAAGGCACTATCAAAAGACAGCTGAGCTTGTCATACCTAGAAGACCCTTTGCAAAGGGTGGTCAAAGAAGAGTTACAAAGGTATTGTGCAGGTTAAGGATCCAAGCTCTAGCTTTAGAAGCTTTACAAGAGGCAGTTTAAGCATTTTTGATATCAATGCTAGAGGATTCCAACCTGTGCGCCATCCATGCTAAGCGAGTCACTATACAACCGAAGGACATACAGTTAGCTAGGAGAATTAGGGGTGATCGTAGCTAAGTTTTGTAACTGATCTCTATGGACAAGAGAGTTTTTGTAAATATTGCCATTTTCAATGAAACATTAGCACTTTTCCTCTATTCCCTTTATAATCACATTATTTAGAATGAAACATGAGCAGTCATTTTACATTTCCATGTGTTTTCTTGTGATAATCTCTCATATGTTAGTGATTGTTTTTTTATCTTGTCATTTTGATCTAGTGACAATATCCATCTAGTGAAATTTCTTTATAATTTAAGGTCATGTAGGGCATGTAGGGCATTGGGAGGCCAAATAAAGCCCTGCCACAGAAATGCTGGAGAAGGCCTTGCAAAACGTTTGCAGGGCCTTCTCCCACGTTTCTGTGGCAGGGCTTTATTTGGCCTCCCAATGCCCTACAAGACCTTTGAAATATGAAACAAGGATCATGAGTAGTAATGCTAGTTCATGAGTAGTTAATATGAGCAAATTTTGACCTCCCTATACCTTTGAAACATATGAGCATAGCATTTTGAAACTTAGAACATTTGCATTCTTGAAAATATCCATCTAGTGAAGTTTTAGTCTCATGTAAGGTCACCTAGGGCATTTGCATTCTTGATAATATCCATCTAGTGAAATTTCTCTCATTTAAGGTCATGTAGGGCTTTGGGAGGCCAAATAAAGCCCTGCCACAGAAACGCGGGAGAAGGCCCTGCAAACGTTTCGCAGGGCCTTCTCCCGCGTTTCTGTGGTAGGGCTTTATTTGGCCTCCCAATGCCCTACAAGACCTTAAATGAGAGAAATAAGGTCCAAAAGAATGAAACTAAAGATCCTCCCAATGCCCTACATGACCTCAATACATCACATGCAGGTCCAAAAGAATTTTAGATAATATACTCAAAAAGAAATACTTGAGACAAGTGTAAATAAAGCAAAGTGAAAATTTGATATTAATTCAATTGTTTACATCAATTAGCTTTGAGTTTCTCAATGACTCTCTTTCGACGCTCCAAAGCCATGGGTAGGGTGTAAGTCAAAATTGAGTTTGCGATTTCATCAACATTTCTAACTCCTAGACCTAGAGATATACCTATTTGACCTAAGACCTTTCCACAGAAGTTGGAACCTAAGGTTGTAGTTACAAGGGATTTCTTAACTAAAAAGATACAATTACTCCCGTGTGTAATGGTTGATAAACAAAGCAATTTACTTAAGGCCCTTAGACACCATGTCATGAAGTGGCCCTGAGGACTGAACTCTTTATGGATAATTACAAAATGTTCTTTGGGAAGTTTCCCAATGTAGTTTGCAAGGGATGAGCCACCTCCACGAGCCACTCGATCACCTCCACTCCTTGCTGCAAACTTGTCGACTTCAATCACCTCCTGCACAAAGTTTTATGATTAGTAGCTACATGTGTTTGTAAGAATGAATGACATGAATTGAAGATACTTACATCTTGAACTCTATCTTCTTCTTCTCCTCTCTCTTGAAGTTGTAAATTAATGCTCGAGTGGGACATCCCACTCTGCTCGATTACTGGTGAGGCGGGAACTTTTGATTCCAATATCCTTTCTTGTGCATTACTAAATTGTTCTTCTATGATATGTTGATGTTCACTTGTGAGTATGTCATTGCAAACCAATTTTATTGTGTCGGCCACTGAGTCACCAAATGGCAAACACTTTTTCTCCAACAAGTCAGAGGTACTATCCAAAGGACACTCTGACAAAGTACAAAACAAACTTAGGCATTCATCGAGCCGTAGCCCAAATGCCTTCTCTACATCATGTAAAAACAAATATTCTTGTCCCTCGACAAGAACCACTGAAAAATTTTCAATCTCCACCTCTGGAATAGTTGCTTCTGGCTCCGAAGAGGTGGATGGCTTAGGCACTTCTTTCAACTTATCATCCACACCAAGAGGATACGTTTTCTCAATAGCTTCTCTCTCTAATAGGGGATTCAAGGGTTCTTGAGGTGGTTCCTTTTTATCCTCGACAAAACCACCTGTAAGAAGATGAGGGATCTCATGAGGAATTGGTTTTGGTTCCTAATTCACAAAGAAAATTGTTCAGCAATGAATGAAAGATATTTTGCACCCATCTTGCGTTTCCTATTCAATTTCCTTATAAGTGGCACAATTTCATCAAGAAGATGAGGGATCTCATGAGGAATTGGTTCTGGTTCCTCATTCATAAAGAAAATTGTGGCAACAATGAATGAAAGATATTTGCACCCATCTTGTGTTTCCTATTCAATTTCCTTATAAGTGGCACAATTTCATCAAGAAGGTGCCTCTGCAATTACCTGGAACCGTTTCAATTGTTTTGCAAATGCCTCATCACCTTTGTGAATGTAGGTGAGAAGGTCACATGGAACCCAAGTTCCATCATATGGTGGTATTTCGATGGAGAAATGCAATATATGAACTTGCATATATTGCAGTAGCTCCTCCAAAGCATCGGCATTCATTTGCACAGTTCCATGGAGGTCAAGAACCTTGGAGAGAAGATCATATAGGTCATGTTGACCTTTATAATCTGAATCCTCCAAAAAATCTAGAAACTTGTGGCGTGCACTCTTAGTAGGTACAGAGGTGGAAGCCATAGCTTGCAAATGCAGACTGCTCTAACACTCAATGTAGTTGCAAAAGTGAGAAATGAGGAGAGAGGACTCCTATTTATAACTTTTCTAGAATTTTTAAGTGATGGGTCCCACTTTTTCATAGAAGTGACTTTTCCTTAAATTAAAACATAAGAGTCTTGGAAAGGAAAACTTTGACATTTGAGATCACATCAAAGAAAATAAACAATAAGAATGCTCTTTCAAGAAAAACCTTGAGAATGTACAGATACAAGTAGAATGTGGCCAAAATATCCTTGAAGCAAATGTGAAAAATTTTTCATTGCAAAAAGAGGTTTGCTTACAGGTTTCACAGTATCTTTACAAAAAAGAGTTATGACAATGAAATTTCAGTTCCATCCATGCTCCAATCTGCAAGAATCTTGATTTTGTCTTCCAATCTCTTTCCAATCTGTGGACAATTCATAAAAGAGTAAAACATTTTCAAATCATGAACAATAGTGATACAATAAGATATATATATATATCTATATGTACATATGGAATACAACTCTTACCTTGTTCCCTCGTATTCGAAATTTGAAATCATGAAGATCATCATATCCCGTGATAAGTAAGTGCTCTCTCAAGTTGGCCAAGTTCCAATGTTGATTAACTAAAACCACCTCCATATCATTGTTTGATAACTTCACATTAATTTCAAATGACGCTAAAGATCCCTCTGAGCTTTGCAAAGGTATCCACTCTCCTAGTTTACACATCCAACGATCATAATAAAATCTGATGTACAATGAGGTACGATGTTTTAAATAGCGAAACCCTATACCTGTAATTCTACAACGATATCTATCCCCTTTTGACAATTCTTCTACATAACCCCAGTTTTCCCCTAACAATCCTTCTACTGCTTCATATGTAATATCTTTACATAGGAACATTGTAGGAGTTTCTACAAAAGGAATGCCTTGAAATATGAAAACAAAGCAATGGATTCGTAGAGTCCAATGAAGACCTATTGATCTAGACACTTGTGTGAATTTCAAAGAGTTATGTATGTCCATCACCATCTTACGCTTGAAAGATGATATGGACCAAAAATCAGGTTTTGGCCACTCTAAACTAAGAAGAGAGTCAACTTTGATAATCTCCAACCTTCCATATTCACCATCTGTGGAAGGAACAATGTACTTGTGAGTGTAAAAGAAGATCCTTTCACGAATAAGTTTAGCAGGAGGTACATCTGGAAACACTAATGCCCCAATGTCTGCATGTAATGCTTTGAAAGTTCTTGTAAGACTGTGAAGTGGTTGCTCTTCCACTAAACTAGAAGGAGATATGACTGTAGCAATGAAAAACATGTGAGATGAGTAATTAAGACATTTAACATCATGACGCATTGAGAAAATAGAAATACTCACAATGGATTGGATATCTAATTCTATTGGAGTTTTCTAACTTCATGGTTGAAACTGTGAAGACATGTTGTACAATAGCAACCATCCCACCATGTGTTTGCTGCTTGAAGCCTAAGAGCTTACCTTTCCAATGAAGATCCAAATTTCCACGATCTCGAACACGATGAGGACCAAGTCGAGATGGCTGCATGTACACCCATGCACCTTTGCAAAACTCTTGTGGTAGCCAACTTCCTTCCATTGTTTTGATGTTGTGGCACGTCATTGTGTGAACTTCGTCTTTTGGTCTCCTACGAGCTCTGGAGCTTTCCATGGGAGTAAGAGTTGTTGTCATTGCTGCAGAAGTTGGGAGAATGGTAGGAGGAGAAACAATGCTTCTGTTGTATGGTATGGAGGGAATAGAGGTGAAAAATATGACTTTTTGGGTTTTGGGTATGAAAATGGGGGTTTGAAGAGGGAAAATAGAGTTTTTTGAGTTATTTTGAAAAAAGTCACTTTTTTAGTTCACAAACATGCACATATTTTGAATTAGAAGTCAAAAATAGCACTTTTGACCCTGAAAAGTGATATGGAGGTCATTTAATGGTATTATGATGAGTTTTACAACTTTTAAAAAATTTTGAATTTTTGGGCCCAGCCTGATTACGAGATTTCTTCTCTCTCTAGCAGACAAACCTAAACATAGAGGAATCTTGTCCCCTCTTCCCCCTTCAGCCTTATAAATATATAAATAAGAAAAAATTAAAAGAGATTAAGGGAGAATTACACAGAAGATTAATGACCTTTTTGTGCTCTTCATGGAGGCTAACTTGCTTTTTAGCTTGTTGTGTTCCACAATGAATACATGTGGTGTCTACATACGAGAGACTTCTTACAATCACCAATCTTCCTATTTAAACACTTGAGAGACTTCTCAATTGACCACTCTTTGGGTTGTTTTCCAAAGTTGACCACGCATTTCTTCTCTTGGATCTTCCATAGTGCTTTCACTACAAGAAATACGGGGGCGTAGCGACGCTCCCGAATTGAATAAAAGACGAGAATAATTGCTTATGCGACGCTAGCGTCGCATAAGCGACGGTGCTGTTTTTAGATTTTTTTTTTTACGGGCATTCATCGCATAAACTGGATGGCGTCGCATATGCGACGCCCTGTGTTCCAGAGCATCGCATAAGCGACGCTCTAAAAATGTTAAAAAAAATTTGATTTCTCCTGGCACATTTGTGCTAGGATTTGGATGCGAGAGCAAGAGAACGAGAGAGAGAGGGGGAGAGAGAGAGAGAGAGAGAGAGAGAGAGAGAGAGAGAGAGAGAGAGAGAGAGAGAGAGAGAGAGAGAGAGAGAGAGAGAGAGAGAGAGAGAGAGAGAGAGAGAGAGAGAGAGAGAGAGAGAGAGAGAGAGAGAGAGAGAGGGACACTCATCGTTGAAGCCAGGTATGCGCACACACACACTTACACACACATACATATGCATACACACACATATATACACATAGACACACACACACACACACAAATACACACACATATACACACATACACACATAATGTTGCATACACACACATATACATGCATACACACACACATATACATGCACACACACATATATGCATACACACACATATGCATACATAATGCACATGCAGACATACACATTTATAATGCATACACATGCACACATATACACACACACATATACACACACACATACACACACATACACACATACACACAAACACACATACACACACATACACACACACATACACACACACACATACACACATATGTTGGTGCATTTTACCCAAGCCTACATGCTTGATATGCTTGATATTATCCTCATTTGTAAGTCACATGAGTAGTCATGTGAACACCTCTTGTAAAAGAGTACATTTTATCTCTTGTAAATGGAAAAAGAAAAAAGGAAAAGGATGGCTTACCTCATCCATGATGTAAAAGCAAATTCGTGGCTCTAACTACCTTAAACCACGAAATTTAGAGCTGAGGGAATCTCTCCTAACTTTGAGGATCACTTTTAGGTGGAGCCATTCGAATTGGAATTCAAAACTCCCTCCAAGAATAGCTATAAAAAGAGCAAGAAGGAAGAGGCGATTAGCAAGCCTTGTACGTGACCACTTGATGTCATTTTGTAAAGATTGAAGAGCTTACTCCATAGCTCTATCATTCTACTCCCATTGTGCAAAGATTCATTGCCAATGTGGTTGTAATCATATATCAATTTATACATTTATCATCATTCGCTTCTCTGATTTGTTCTCTGCTATACTCACTCAGAGCAGTACCTTCAGAAGGTCATATCTCAAGTTCTACTCAATCATTTTCAGTGATTTAACATGCGTTGGATAGCTCTTACTGTCTAGTGTCTTCATATCAATTATCAAGGTCATTGGATTTATGGTTTTGGAGATATCTGTATTTTACTGCTCACTGGTCTATCTCTACAGAGCCCCGAGAATGGTGGGCATGTTCCAGAAATTGATGAAACTTGTTCTCAATGCTCAGTCCATCATTTGAAGTGTTTTAACTTGGATTGGGAAGTTTGCTAAGTCTATTTGCTATGCCCAAAAGGAATTTTTCTAATTCCTACCAGGTTGAGAGCACTGTTCATTGTTTCCAGTAGGTGTATGTCCAAAAATAGCAAGTTTTGGGAGCTAGTCATTTTGCAACTAGTCTGTCTTGACTTACACTTTTGGGATACATGTTCCAAAGTACTTGGCTGATATTTTGGTGGATTTAGGAAGCTTAAAGGGTCTACTAATCAACTCTGAAGTCTCAGTTGGATGGTGTGAAGCTGGTTGTAGAAGCACCTACTCATCTTTGGATTGCATCCACCATCTCTCTTCACAGTGGTATCAGAGCATAGTCAAGCAACATGGGAGATGGATTTCCATCAACAATTGACAAATTGGATCGAAACAACTATCCGGCATGGTCTCTAATGATGGAGGATTACCTTCAAGGGAGGAATCTATATGGATTCATATCCGGAGATGAAGCAATGCCAACCATGAGGAACAAAGGGCAACCATCACATGAAGAAGTGGAAGGACTTTCGAATTGGTGTTCGAAGGATGCATTTGCAAGGTCCTATATTCTAAACTCAATCTCTGATTTTCTTTTACCTCATGTCAAGGGATGCAAGACATCAAGAGAGACCTGGAATGCACTTGCTTCTTTCTTCTCTTCCAACACTCGAGTGAGGAAGAACCAATTGTGGATGGAGTTCACAACAATGAAGAAAAGCCCGAAGCAAAATGTGACTGATTATGTCACAAAGATGAAGGAGATTTCCGAACAACTTGGAAGCATTGGAGAGGTAATTGAAGAGGAGCAAATCATAAGACAAATCATGAATGGAATAAAGCAGACGACAAGTGGGAGTCATTCACAACAGCCATGGATTTATACATGGATATGCATGTACCCGACCTCAACACACTCATGGGCCAACTCTTCACTCATGAAGCAAATATTAGCAAAGGTGGTGAGTCCTCAAGAGGTAATCAAACTTCTGCCTTATATTCTGATAAAGCTAAGGTCAAGGACAAGTCAAAGAATAGGAAGAATGAAGATGAAGGAAGCTCTTTCCAAGCAAACTTTGCAGGTAGAGGAAGAGCTAGAGGAAGAGGCAGAGGTGGAAAGCAAGGCAGGGGGAGATTCCAATCATCTCAACCTTGCAACATATGTGGCTTATCTAACCATACTACTGAAGAATGTTTCAGGAACCCGAGGAACTCAAGAGGAAAAGGATTCAATAGAGGTGGCTATGGATCAAATAGAGGTAGATACAATGGAGGCTACAACAACAACAACTCCTACAACAACAATTACAACAACAACAACTATCAAAGTGGCCATAGAGGAAGAAGAGATTACAATAACTATGCAGATGACCAAAGTCAAGAAGATTCATTATTGATTATGAATCTATCAGCAAAGAAGGGTAAGGATGATGATCACATATTTTACATTGATTCGGGATGCTCGAACCATGTAGCATGAAATGTGGCTTTACTTTCTGATTTGGAAGATCCTCATAACAAGCATGAAGTGCAGACAGGAGATGACACAAAGCACTCAGTGGAGAAGATAGGTAATGTGAAGACATCAGATGGGAATATGAACCTCTTAAGCAAAGTCTTGTATGTCCCTACAATTACCAAAAATTTAATAAGTATTGGACAGATTGTTGAAAAAGGATTGCAAGTTAGATTCAATCGATTTGGAGCATATGTTGAAGACCCAAGGCAAGGCTTTCGAAGGATTGCCAAAGGAGAAAAGACAGGAAGGCTTTTCACTTTTGAAGTGGAAGATACAAAGAACATAGCTTTGTTTAGCTATGGATCTCAAACTCTTACAGAGTTGGAGATATGGCACAAAAGGCTTGCTCACATTGGTGAGAGGACACTCAAACAAATTTGCGGGGACCAAAGTGTACTTGGTTTGCCTAATATCACAAGGCAACACATGATTTATAAGTGTGAAGCTTGTCAACTCGGCAAGGCTCATAGACAACCTTTCAATAAGAAAGGATATATGTATCAAAATCCTTTGGATCTAGTGCACACGGATGTGTGGGGTCCAAGTAAGGAGCCATCTATATCAGGCTCAAGATATTATGTGTCTTCCATAGATGATTGTAGCAGGTGGACCATTCTGTTTTTCATGAAGCACAAGGATGAAGTGTTTAATTGCTTTAAGAAGTATATTGCTCTTGTTGAAAACCAAACAGGTAGGACTTTGAAACGACTCAGATCAGATGGTGGAGGAGAATACTTCTCTTCTGAATTTGATGCCTTCTTGCATGAAAGAGGCATTAAAAGGGAAGTCACTACAAGGTATACACCCGAACTCAATGGTGTAGCAGAGAGGAGGAACAGAGCTATTGTCAAAGCTGCAAGGTCCATGCTCAACGAAAAGGGATTGCCAAACTACCTATGGGCAGAGGTTGTGTCTACAGCCACATATCTCATAAATAGACTTCCATCTAAGTCACTAGATGGAACCACTCCATATGAAGTGTGGAATGGACGAAGACCTAGTCTAGAGCATTGTAAAATCTTTGGATGATTAGCCTATGCTCACATTCCTTCTCAAGTAAGAGGGAAATTGGATCCCAAGGCAGAGAAGTGTGTATTTATTGGTTATGACCAAAACCAAAAAGGATATAGATTGTACAATCCAATCAATAAAGGATTTTCTGTGAGTAGAGATGTAAT
Organism: Ceratopteris richardii; assembly: GCA_020310875.1. Classification (NCBI taxonomy): domain Eukaryota; kingdom Viridiplantae; phylum Streptophyta; class Polypodiopsida; order Polypodiales; family Pteridaceae; genus Ceratopteris; species Ceratopteris richardii. The sequence continues at coordinate 130,611,309 of CM035426.1, read as the reverse complement.
TTTTGATGAAAACAAATCATGGTTTGATGATGACAGGAAAGTGAAGCTGCCATATGACTTGGATGAAGATTTTCCATCACTTCAACCAAAGGAGCCAAAGCAGATTGAAGAAAGTGATTCGGAGATTGACCTAGAAGACTTGGAAAGACTAAAGCTATGGAAGAACAAAGGTAAAGCAAAGATGCAGGATGCTACATATGGACCCGAGAGCTCACATCAACCACTTAGAAGGTCTTCAAGGGAGAAGAAGAAGAAACCAGAGAGGTTTGGTTATGATACTTCTTTGGTCACCAAGCACTCAATCTACATTGCAAAGGATCCAACCAATGAAGAACCTACCACATTCGAAGAAGCACAAAGCAAGAAAGCTTGGAGAGATGCAATGGATGAAGAAATGGAAGCCTTGAAGGAGAATGAAACTTGGGAGCTTGTACCTAACAAGCCATCTATGAAGATAATCGGATCTCGATGGATATACAAAATCAAGAGGAATCCAGATGGAAGTATAAATAGACACAAAGCAAGGTTAGTTGCTAAAGGGTTTGCTCAAACCCATGGTATTGATTTTGAGGAGACTTTCTCTCCTGTTGCAAAAATGCCTACAATTAGGGTTCTCATTAGTCTTGCTGCATCTAGAAATTGGAATCTTTATCAATTTGATGTAAAGAATGCTTTCTTGAATGGATGGATTTCTGAGGAAGTGTATATGGCACAACCTCCTGGATATGAGGATGCACATCATCCTATGTATGCAAACTAAAGAAAGCTTTGTATGGATTGAAGCAAGCTCCAAGAGCTTGGAATTTCAGATTGGTGACTTATTTGCAGGACCAAGGATTCAAAGCTAGCAAGGCGGATACCTCTTTGTTCATAAAGAGGAATGGATCTGAAGTGATCTATTTATGTGTGTATGTTGATGATATTATTATCACAGGCAATGATCTTGAAGGAATCAAACAGGTAAAGAGTCAAATGAAGGAGGAGTTTAAAATAAGTGACCTCAGACCACTCACTTATTTTCTTGGATTGGAGTTGATCTACACAGATTCACATATATACATCACACAAGGAAGTATGTCCATGACATGCTCGTCAAGTTCAAGATGGAAAATACCAAGTGTGCAGGTACACCTATGGAGCAAAATCATAAGCTTAGTGCTTATGAAGGAGAGCCAATTGAAGACATCACAAGCTATCAAAGCTTGGTTGGAAGTTTGAACTATGCAACACTCACAAGGGTGGATATATGCTATAGTGTTAGCATATTGAGTCAGTTTATGCATAAGACGAGAAGACCACATATGGAAGCGGCCAAGAGAGTGCTCAAGTACCTAAAGGGGACCATGAATGAAGGTTTGTTCTATTCATATACTTCACATATTGAGCTAAAGGTCTACTCAGATGCAGATTGGGCCGGATCTAAAGATGATAGAAGAAGCACATCAGGGTATATATCATTTGCAGGTTCAAAAATCATTTCTTGGTCATCGAAGAAGCAACCAACCGTGGCATTATCTTCTACTAAAGTAGAATATAGAGGTTTGGCTAATGCAACTCAAGAAATCATGTGGTTAAAGTCTTTGTACACAGATCTTGGACTTCATTCTTCAACACCTCACATTTTTGGTGACAACACAAGCTCACTACATCTAGCAGCTAATCCGGTATACCATGCTAGAACCAAGCATATTGAAGTCCACTACCATTATGTAAGGGAGAAGCTAATGAGCAAGGATATTCAACTATCCTATGTCTCTACAGATATGCAATGTGCTGACATGTTGACTAAAGCTCTTGATGGTACAAAATTAAGTAGATTCAAGTTGATGATTGGCTTGCAGGAAATCAAGGACAATTGAAGACTTATTTGGAGGCCAAGCATGTTAGGCTTGAGGGGGAGCTGTTGGTGCATTTTACCCAAGCCTAGATGCTTGATATTCTTGATATTATCCTCATTTGTAAGTCACATGAGTAGTCATGTGAACACCTCTTGTAAAAGAGTACATTTTATCTCTTGTAAATGGAAAAAGACAAAAGGAAAAGGATGGCTTACCTCATCCATGATGTAAAAGCAAATTCGTGGCTCTAACTACCTAAAACCAAAAAATTTAGAGCTGAGGGAATCTCTCCTAACTTTGGGGATCACTTTTAGGTGGAGCCATTTGAATTCGAATTCAAAATTCCCTCCAAGAATAGCTATAAAAAGAGCAAGAAGGAACAGGCGATTAGCAAGCCTTGTATGTGACCACTTGATGTCATTTTGTAAAGATTGAAGAGCTTACTCCATAGCTCTATCATTCTACTCCCATTGTGCAAAGATTCATTGCCAATGTGGTTGTAATCATATGAATTTATACATTTATCATCATTCACTTCTCTGTTTTGTTCTCTGCTATACTCACTTAGAGCAATACCTTTAGAAGGTCATATCTCGAGTTCTACTGAACCTTTTTCAGTGATTTAATGTGAGTTGGATAGCTCTTATTGTCTAGTGTCTGCATATCAATTTTCAAGGTCATTGGATTTATGGTTTTGGAGATATCTGCATTTTACTACTCACTAGTCTATCTCTGCAGAGCCCCGAGAATGGTGGGCATGTTTCAGAAATTGATGAAACTTGTTCTCAGTGCTCAGTCCATCATTTGAAGTGTTTTAACTTGAATTGGGAAGCTTGCTAAGTCTATTTGCTATGCCCAAAAGGAAGTTTTCTAATTCCTACCAAGTTGAGAGCACTGTTCATTTTTTCCAGCAGGTGTATGTCCAAAAATAGCAAGTTTTGGGAGCTAGTCATTTTGCAACTAGTCTGTCTTGACTTAAACTTTTGGGATACATGTTCCAAAGTACTTGGCTGATATTTTGGTGGATTTAGGAAGCTTAAAGGGTCTACTAATCAACTCTGAAGTCTCAGTTGGCTGGTGTGAAGCTGGTTGTAGCAGCACCTACTCATCTTTGGATTGCATCCACCATCTCTCTTCACAACATACACACACATATATGCATACACACACACATAGAGAGACATGCACACACATACACATACATGCATACATATGCATACATAATGCATATCCATATGCATATCCATATGCATACATACATACTTACATGCATACACACACATATGCATACATAATGCACATGCATACATACACATACATAATGCATATGCATACATAATGCACATCCATACATACACCTACATAATGCATACACACACATATGCATACATAATGCATACATAATTCATACATAATGCATACACACACATATACACACATATGCATACATACATGCATACACATACACACATAGACACATACACACACATAGACACATACACACACATAAACAGATACACACTCATAGACACACACACATACACATAGACGCGCACACACATACACACACATATACACACAGACATACACACATAGACACATACACACATAATGATGCATTCACACACATACACATGCATACACACATACACACACATATACACACACACATACACACATATATGCATACACACTCACATAGAGAGACATACACACACATACACATACATGCATATATATGCATACATAATGCATATGCATATGCATACATACATACTTACATGCATACATAATGCACATGCATACATACACATACATAATTCATACACACACATATGCATACATAATGCATACACACACATACACACACATATGCATACATACATGCATACACATACACGCATAGACACATACACACACATACACACATACACACACATAAACACATACACACTCATAGACGCGTAGCGACACATACAAGACACACACACATACACACACATATACACACACATACACACATAATGATGCATACACACACATACACATGCATACACATACACACATAGACACATACACACACATAGACACATACACAGACATAAACACATACACACTCATAGACACACACACATACACATACACACACACATACACACACATATACACACAGACATACACACATAATTATGCATACACACACATACACATGCATACACACATACAGGCACATATACACACACACTTACACATACACACACATATATGCATACACACATATAGAGAGACATACACACACATACACATACATGCATACCTAATGCATATGCATATGCATACATAAATACTTACATGCATATATAATGCACATGCATACATACACATACATAATGCATACACACACATATGCATACATAATGCATACTAATGCATACATACATGCATACACATACACACATAGACACATACCCACACATAGACACATACACACACATAAACACATAAACACATACACACTCATAGACGCGTAGCGACACATACACATAGACACACACACATACACACACACATATACACACACATACACACATACACACATAATGATGCATACACACACATACACATGCATACACACACATATGCATACATACATGCATACACATACACACATAGACACATACACACACATAGACACATACACACACGTAAACACATACACACTCATAGACACACACACATACACATAGACACACACACACATACACACACATATACACACACACATACACACATACACACATAAACACATACACACATACACACATAATGATGCATACACACACATACACATGCACATACACATACAGACACGTATATACACACAAATACACACACATATATGCATACACACACATAGAGAGACATACACACACATACACATACATGCATACATATGCATACATAATGCATATGCATATGCATACATAATGCATATGCATATGCATACATAATGCATATGCATATGCATACATACATACTTAGATGCATACATACATATTTAGATGCATACATACACATACATAATGCATACACACACATATGCATACATAATGCATACACACACATATGCATACATACATGCATACACATACACACATAGACACATACACACACATAGACACATACACACACATACACACTCATAGACGCACACACATAAAAACACACATACACACACATATACACACATACATACACACATAGACACATACACACATAATGATGCATACACACACATACACATGCATACACACATACACACATACACACATACATACATGCACACACATACACACACACATACACACATACCCACACATATACGCATACACACACATAGAGAGACATACACACACATACACATACATGCATACATATACATACATGATGCATATGCATATGCATACATGCATACTTACATGCATACACACACATATGCATACATAATGCACATGCATACATACACATACTTTATGCATACACACATATGCATACATAATGCATACACACATACACACACATATGCATACATAATGCACATGCATATGCATACATAATGCACATGCATATGCATACATACATGCATACACATACACACATAGACACATACATACACATAGACACATAAACACATACACACTCATAGACGCACACACATACACATAGACACACACACATACACACACATACACACAGACATACACACATAGACACATACACACATAATGATGCATACACACACATACACATGCATACACACACATACACATGCATACACACATACACACACATACATGCACACACATACACACATACACACATACACACATACACACATACACACACATACATACACGCACATCATACACACACACATACACACATACTTAATGCATACACACATATGCATACATAATGCATACACACACATACACACACATATGCATACATAATGCACATGCATATGCATACATACATGCATACACATACACACATAGACACATACACACACATAGACACATACACACGCATAAACACATACACAGTCATAGACGCACATACATACACATAGACACACAGACACATACACACACATATATACACACACACATACACACATAGACACATACACACATAATGATTCATACACACACATACACATGCATACACACATACAGACACACATACATGCACATACATACACACACACATGCATACATACACATACTTAATGCATACACACATACATATGTACACATATATATATACTGATTTCTAACCCATTTTTTTTTATATGTTAGGTATTATGGATCCTAGTAGAGAGAGAAAGGCGAAACTCACTCTCATAAAAATCCTTATGAGAGCAAGAGTTCCGTCTGATACTCTAGGGGCCATCATGCATGATTACTCAAAGATGTCTGATGATGAGCTGGACTATATGATCCAGATGCTTACCCAGCGATCAGAGGAGGGCTCTTCTGCGGCTCCACATGCAGCAAGACAACTATCTGCTCATAGGTATGTTTTTTTTTCATAAAATTTTTTAATGATATTATAACACATATTTTTATTTATTTTTATCTATCTATTTTCAAGACACCTATACCACCTCCAGATCATGATAGCAGAGCAGAGTTTCCTATGAGGACATGCATAGGCACCTTAGGACTAGAGTGCGATATAGAGCCAGAGGGGAACATTATGTACATAGGGAATGGATTGGAGTTCAAGAGAAGAATGCAGGCATTATGCGACTCTTACCTGCGCTTTTATTTTTGTAGTGAGCATGATGAGAGGGATAAAAAATACATACTTAGTTCACTTGAGACAGAGTTTGGGACAGGATGGTCGCATAAGTGGTGTCTAAAAGAGATGCGGACACTTATGGCTCATCGTCACGATAATGCACGATATGCACTGCTTTTATGTATATATATGTGTGGATATGAGTTTGTGTGTTTATGTATGTATGTATATGAGAGAGAGAAAGAGAGAGAAAAGAGTGAGACTAGAGGTACAAATACACGCATACACACACATATACATCATACATGCACATTTACACACATACACATACATGCACATTTATACATACACACACATACATGCACATTTTTACACACACATACACATGCATGCAGTTACACACATATAATGAATACACATAGACACATACACATACTCACATACACGTACACATACTCACATACACATACACATGCATAGTCATATGTACACACAAATAGACTCATATAATCATATTTACATGCATATATACACATGCATATATACACACACACAACATATGCATATATACACACACACAACATATACACATGCATATATACACACACACAACACATGCATATGCACATATAGATACACATACATACACAACACATGCATACACATAGATAAATAAACAAATAAATAAATCCTATTTCAAAAACTGTAATTTGAAAACACTAATTTTGATATTAGGGTTTTAAAACCCCTAATTTACTCGGATCGAAACCAGTCAACCTTCAAAATGACCTATCAAAATATATAACAACAAAAACCCATTATTAGGTGCTTAAAAAAATAACTAACTCTATCATAAAAAATATAAACTTTTTTCTACCTGTTTGAATGTACGAAATTAAATTTTGTAGACACCAACAATAGTTCCTACGTAACCAAGTTCGCCATCTATAAGGTTCGTGTCTTTTGAGCTAGCACGTGATAGTTGCTTGAAAGAAACAACAATACTAGAATCCTCTATTTTACGTAAAGAATCAATGGCTCTGATTCTAATATGCTGTCCAAAAGCCCACATATAAGTGCACATTCGAGCCTGCAAAAGAAATTCAATTAGTAAATAGAAACTAATATACATATATGAAAAAAATAAAATATTATTTTAATAAAATTACCTTTCGTTCACAACCTATCATTAACTCTCTCTGCTCATCTGAGATTTCTTCATTATTTGCGTTGGCGTGTTGCAAACGACTATATAGCCAATCCGTGAAAGAAGATATATATGTAATCTCATTATTATCGATATTACGTCTATATCTTTTGTTTTTTCACCTTTTACTTTGGAGATTTTGAAGTTCCTCGTACTCGCTAAGGAATGCTTGCATGCATTCACTATTACATGCTACAAAAGTAGAAACATCATTTTTTTCTTGAAATGTAAATAAGAATGGAACTCCCTTACCTGATAATACGTCATCTGTTATTTTTGAAGAAGACTCGTTGGTCCATGCACGTGGAGCTTCTTCATGAACTCTTTCAAGGTACTCACTAACGTAATACATGCACTCTTCAAGCATCCAACCCTTTGCCATGGATCCTTCTGGTTTCACTCTTTGCCGCACATAACCTTTTAATATTCCCATAAATTGCTCGACCCAAAACATCCATCGAGTGTTGACAACACCTGCAATCTCTATTTCATCGACAAAATGGACTAATAAATGAACCTGAATATCAAAAAATGAAGTAGGAAGTTCTTTCTCCATCAAACATAGTAGCTCTTTGCATTCATGTTTTTTTTGTGGGATCGAGTTTTTGTCAATATCTTTGGATGTAATCCACCTATACATATCATAAAAACAATTATAAAGAAGTTAATTAAAAAATAAAAGATATCCAATATTCATACATATTAAATATTAAGTATCATAATTACCTTATAAGTGATCCAAGACGATAGATCACATCTCCTACTCCTTTTGTTGTACGAGTCCATCAATAACCAAAGGTAAAATATTTTTCAAAAAGTTATGCCAGTCATGGGTCTTTAACCCAGATAAGCTCTTATCATCCATAGTAAACATGTTTTGAAAAGATGCTCCATATCCTGTAGGAGTCTTAATCAATTGAATTCTATTGTTGATATTTTGTATCTCTTTTGTTGTAAGTACCCAAGGAGCAGGTGCATAAGTCATTTCTTGTCGATGTCTATTAAAAACTGGCCATAACTTTGGTTTGGATTTTTTATCTTTCAAATCATTCCTTAATGCTATGGTATCTTTTACTCCAAGAAGATGCTACCATAGTGAATAACCAATATTTTTGAATATATGCATAGGATCAAGAAGATGACATACTTTTAACTCTTTCCAATACTCCAAAGAATACCATATTGATATGTTCTTTGCGAGTGCCAATTTTCCTTTACCTCTCTTCACATACTCATTATCTGAATCATCACTTAAGATTTCCGATTCTGGATCTATCAGAGGTCCATCTGTCCATTTTTTATACCAATCCATAGGCGTCATAGGTTTTGGACACTGACCTATTTCAAGCTTTCCATTAAAATGTATCGCTTCTCTTTTAGATCTTAATGGATGATCATCAGGCAAGAATCGTCGATGTCGAAGATAAATATTTTTGTTGAGATTCTTACTATAGATTGATCTCAACCAATCACCACAATATGGACAAGCTTTATAACCCTTAGTAGATATTCTTGCATCATGAAAATGATACAAATATAATTAGATTAAATCATATTTATTTACATGCATATTAAATAAAAAAATTACATCAATACCTGAACAAACACCATATCCTGGAAAATCGTGAATAGTCCAAGCCACAATACCATGAATCATAATATGTCTTTCGTTGATGCTTTTCAATACATCAATGACATTAATACCTCTCCATAACTCTTGGAGATCGTCAATGAGAGGAGCAAGATATATATTCATATCTTTAACTTGTCTTTTGCCTGGGATTAAAAGTGAAAGCATTAAATGTTCCTTTTTAATGCTAAGATATGGTGGAAGATTGTAGTTTATGACTACCACTGGCCATGTTGACCATTTACTGGATTTCATGGAGAATGGATTAACCCCATCTAATGCAACTCCTAACTTTAGATTATGTGGATTTTGTGCAAATTTAGGCCATGTAGAATCAATATGTTGAAAAGCAACACTATTATGAGGAATTCTGATTATTCCATCAGTACTTTTGTGATCATGTCCCCAAGTCAAAAGCTTTGATAATTTGGGGCTTTGAAACATATGTCTAATCCATGGAGCCAATGGAAAATGTCTCAATACCTTTTTTGGGATTTTACCTTCTTCGCCCTTATATCGAGGAGATTGACATTTGGGACATGTCAAAGAGTCTGCATATTCACCTCTATATAAAATACAATTGTTAGGACATGCATGTATACATTGATAATCTATACCAAGATTGTTGATTATCTTCTTCATTTCATCATGTGAGGTAGAAAGAATATTTTGACTTGGTAAAAACGTTTTAGATAATAACCTGTAAGTTCATAAAAAAAAGATATATTAAAAAAAGTAAGTAAATAAATATAGATATATATATATATATATATGCAATATATAATTTTATATATGTGTATGCTTATGTGTATGTGTATGTGGATGTGAATATGCTTGTGCTTGCGTATACATATGTGTATGTGTATATGTATATATGTATGTATATGTGTTTTATAGGTGTATATGTATGTATATATACGTATGCGTATATGTATGCATATATGCATATATATGTACGTATACATGTGTATGTATGTATGTATGTGTGTATGTATGAATGTGTATATATGTATGTATATGTATGTATGCATGTGTAGCTCTGTATATTTGATTTCATTTTTAATTGTTTTTTGTTTATTGTGGTTTGTAGATTTTCATATCTAGACCATTGAATCGTCTGATAGTTTCCCATTTTATAGTCAATCTATTACCTGTCTTGCTAAGCTTCTTATAGATATTAAATAGCGGTTACCAAGGAAGGTATTTAGTCATATGTAAAATTGGAGGATCAAATATTTCGCAAATATTTTGAAAGATGCATTAATAGTTTTAAAAGATGGGTGGACAAAAAGTGTCCATTCAATTCAAGTTCTTGTTCTTACCTTATCTAAAGTAAGAATAAAAACCTACATTGCATGGAAACTTTTTGTTCACCCATCCTTTAAAATTATTTTTCCATCCTTCAAAATCTTCAAGATAAATTTGCTCCTCCCATTTTACATGTGGCTTAATACCTTTCTTGGTAACTGCTATTTAATATTTGTATAATTAGCAGCACAGGTATTAGGTCAACTAAAATAGGAGAAACATATGTGTCAAGAAGGTTCTAAAGGTAATTGGGCGGACAATTCTAAAGGCTAGATGGACAAAACATGTTCATTTGATACAGATATGTATAATTTGACCTTACTCTCATAACATGTGTATGTGTGTATATGTGTGTGTATGTTTATATGTGTGTATGCATTCATGTATATTATGTATATGTTTATATATGCATATATATATATATATATATATATATATATATATATATATATATATATATATATATATATATATATATATATATATATATATATATATATATATAGATAGATAGAAAATTGAAAATTATACCTTAATAGTGTCGAAACAGATACATTACTCCATCCAAAATGATTTTGAAGATTGAGAATAAGTAAGCTTGCACTTAGTCATGTCAAACGACTTCCTTCATATACATGCTTTAGACATTCCTCTCGAAGATATTTCTCATTTTTAGAAATATCAATGCTCTCACTGTCATTTTGATACCAATCCTCAATAAAATCTGCCATGTCATCATCTTCATCATTGTCACACAAATCTTATGCTTTATCATCTTTTGAATATAGATCTTTCAACCTTGCATATTCTACATGATTACTTTTGTGTAGCCTCCTCATAGAAGCTTCTGATAAATGAGGTCTTACTGGCAATTGTGAATGGTGTGGAGGAATATCATCAACATCATACGTTGGAATCTACACATATAAATAAAATTCATTAGTATTCCATAAATGAATAAAAAGTAAACTTTAAATATAAAATTAAGTATATAAGTTATTAAATATGGATAGAAATTTTTTTTTTCTCTCTAGTTAAAAGGTTCTCTTGGAGGTCTACGCCATCCATAATTCACATATAGTTCATCACCGGCATGTAATGTAGTAATAGCATTGACAAATATGTATCTTGATACATCTTTACTCATATATGATGATTCATGACTATTTTCATGCTCCTCAAATGTGCAATTAGTCCTTGAACTATTATGTAACCCTCGACTACTATTTATTAAACCTGCTATATTTCCATGTGTGTAAGGTCTTCCATCAATATATAATCTTTCATTTTCTGCATGTAAAATCCTTCTACTAGTAAGGGATGCTGTGTTCAAGCATATTCCATAAGTACTCATGCTTTGAACATAACGTGAAAGTCGATGCCAATCTCCCCATCCATATATAGGACCACAAAATGACATAAGAGTGACTTCAGAGTTCGGAGGCACATACAAATCCTCTACAATAAAGAGACCACGACCAGCATTAGTAATAGTGGATGGAGCAATCATATAGCGATTACCGCAAAAGTTGAAAACCTCTCCATCTAAAGGAAGTGGTCCTCTATTCCATCCTCCATATCTTCTTCTATCATATGTTTGTACTAAAGAATAATCAAGAGCTGGCAATGGATAATCTCCAGCTGTTTTAGTCTCTAAACTAGGAGGTAGAGGATTTCTAGAAACCTCTGCTTGTAATTGATGAACAACAAGTCCATGACGTGTACAAGGTATATTAACATTATGACAAAAATTATCATCATCATCATCGAGCAAGTATTCCTGTATATCAACAGTAATTTGATTTTGTATATGGTTTTTAAATAAAATAATGACATTAATATATATATAAAATACATACCCAAGCATTACCACGTTGACCAGGTGATGGTGCACGCTCAAAAGTACCATACTCTGCCTCATGTTCAATAGATTCCAATCGTGGTCTTCGATACGTGCCATAACAAGAGTTACACCAACATATAATATGCTCTTGATAGTAAAATTCATCATAATTCCTATCAGAGGACACGTGAAGTCGTTGCATGGGTAGGAGGTGGAGTACCCTCTGATTGATCAGAATCTGCACATAATAAGAAACAAAAAAAATATAAGTTATGTATCCATCAAATATATTTAAAATTAAATGTTTGATATACTTACAGTATATAGTCATTGCTTGATGAGGAGATGGTTTTGAAGTTCCATTTGATTGATCAGAATCTACAAATAATGGTATTTGATATTAATAATCTAATTATCTACATACACAAACAATTCACATATACATATTTACACATACACACATATTCACATATACACATTTACACATACACACATACTCACATATACACAACTACACATTATTGTGGGATAAATGCATGTATTTTGTATGAATGAGTGTATATGCATGCATGTGTGTGTACATATATATGTGGATATGTATATGTGTGTTTATGTTATATGTATGTATATGTGTATATGTATGTATATATGTATATGTATACATATATGTATGCATATATGTTTGCATGTATATGTGTATGTGGGTATGTGTATGTGTATGTGTGTGTATATATGTGTATGTATTCTGATTTTTTTTTTCTCTTTGAGATTAAATTAACAGAGATCTTGTATGGTGGAAAAAAATAAGAGGCGACCTAACATACCACCTGAGATGTCGCAGTTTTTTCGTAGACAGCTACGTCTTTAGGAGTCATTTCCTCAGTAGAAGGTACACAAATTAATAGTTTATATTTATAATTCTTATATACTTTTTAGCCATAATGGTTTTGTAGCTACATTTGTAAGTATATGTACTATTATGAGTATATTTTTTATTTTAGTTATAATGCAAGCAACTAATCTTTTGTATTTGTTTCAATGCAGCGAAAGGATTATGGCCGATATCCTACGAAACATGAGATCGAGTATGCTACACATTTTGGATATCGGCATTTGAGCGAGTATATGCAAGATCGTCCTGATGCCTTTGTGAGTATTATTAAATTTTATATAATTATTTTATTTTTATGAATGGTTTAATTGTTTTATTTAATAATGTTTGTTATATGTAATACAGGAGTATTATGGAGAGACAGATATGGATGAGGTGGAGAGACAGATATGGATGAGGTGGAGAGACAGACACAGGAGGGACGATCTCGATCGTCACAGGGTGATCATGACAATGAGGATGAGGATGATCAGGATGATCATGATGCTGCTGCTGCTGATGATGATGATCATGATGATGATGGTTAGGATTCTAGTTGATTATGATATTGGATAATTATATGTATTTACACACACACACACACACACACACACACACACACACACATATATATATATATATATATATATATTTCATTTCAGTTATGTTTTGAATTGTGTGTATGGTATTAAGTAATGAAGAATTTTTTTCTATTGATTGTTATTATTGTTTATATTAAGCACGTGTTTTAATACTTTAATTATATAATTCATTCATATGTGTATATGTAAGTGTATATGTATGTGTGTGTATATGTATGTATGTGCATGTGTATGTGTGTGTATATGTATGTATGTGCATGTGCATGTGTAAGTGTTTATGTGTGTATGAGTATGTGCATGTGCATGTGTATGTGTGTGCATATGTATGTGCATGTATATGTGTATATGTAGGTATGGGCATGTGTATATGTGTGTGTACGTATGTGCATATATATGTGTATATATGTGTATATATGTGTATAATGTATGTATATGCATGTGTATATTTATGAAACATGCATGTGTATGTGGATGCATTTCCATTTGCATCCATGTGCATGCATGTGGATGTGCATATACATGTATTTACGTATATGTTAATGTATATATATATATATATATATATATATATATATATATATATATATATATATATATATATATATATATATATATATATATATATGCAATAATGCATGCATGTAAGTCTTTTTATGTGGTTGTAGAAATGTTTGTGCATATGCATGTGTATATGTGTGTATGTCTAAGTGTATGTGCACATGTATCTATGTGTATATATATGTGTGTATGTGCATGTGTATATGTGTATATGTGTGAAAGTGCATCTTCATCATGTATAAGTATATAAGTGCATATGAATAGTGTGAGTATGCTATCTAATGAAAATAACACAATTCAAATGATAAACAAAGAATAGAAATTGTACTTACAATAGTTAGCCATACTTTTTGCTTGGTTAGCTTCTTGAATAACCTGCAATAGAAAGAGAGAGAGAGAGAGAGAGAGAGAGAGAGAGAGAGAGAGAGAGAGAGAGAGAGAGAGAGAGAGAGAGAGAGAAAGAAAGAGAGAGAGAGAATTCAAAGAGAGGAAGATGTAGAAAGAGAGAAACAGAGACAGAGGGAGACAATAAGAGAGAGCTTAGGCAAAACAACAATTCTGCATATACTTGTTTCAGCTCATAAGCGCAACGCAATTGCGAACGTTGGAGAGCTCTTCGATCAGATGCGTGAAAATGCCAATCGAAGAGCCTCCAAGGTTTTAATTTTTTTCCGTCAACAGACCGTCGTGTAAGCGATGCTAATGCGTCAAAAAAACCACTAGAGTTGACGTCGCATAAGCGATATTTTTTAGCGTCGCTTATGGGACGCAAAAAGCGTTGCTTATGTGACACTGATTAAAACCATCGTGTTAGCGACACTCTATTCGAGTGTCACACACTCCGTCATGCCACACGTAAAAAAAAATGTCGTTTGGCTCGTCGTTTAATCGACAGTGCGCGCTCGACGCTCATTGCGATGCATTTTGCAATTTTATAGCGACGAAATTATGTCGCCTTGATCGTCGCTATGCGCCTGTATTCCTTGTAGGTTTGCCCCTAATGGCATTCCACAAAGCACATGAGCATCATATCACTTCCCTAAGCAGAGCTTGCTTCCAATTTACTTGATTTGGCAAGAATAAGATTTTGTTGAGGCATTGCAAAGTCGAAATGCTCCTAAAATAGGAGAAGAAAAGGTTTCCCAAGTCTTTCCTACCACTCGTGTGTCGCTTGCAACAAGGGGGACCATCACAAATTTTAGTTGTTGTAGCACTCGTCCATATTCCCCTATGTAGAATCTGCCACATTAACATTGCTTTCTTATTTTCGATAAGTGGATGCCACAAGTCTTTGAACTTGAATTCCCATGTGATCCATGTCAAGATCACACACCACTTGCTAAAAGAGTGATGAAAGTCTAGGTTTGTTTTTAATTCTCAGAGTATCTTCCATCTTGTTGCCATCGTGCCATCTTAGACCCTCCAATCGGAAGGGGAGAGGGGGGGGGGATTCTTGGCCTAGCATGAGGCAAGACTCAAATTCATCCCAAGTGTGGCTTCTATGTCCTAATAGACACCAATCTTCAAAGACATCTCTACGAATTGGATTGATGTCTTCAAACCTTATGCAATTTTGTCTATCTTGGTGCTAGAGTTGCTTTCACATTCGAAAATCTTCATCCCAAAGTCTCATAGCTCTTTGGAGGTTCTCAAACTCCACTCTCCTAATACCTGCAATCGGAAACCAAATAGAGTCATGTCTAATCCCAAGAGCCATGCTGCCATTTGGTTTGTATATCTTTGTCTACTCCAAATCAAGCTATAGTTCAATTCCTTTCCATGGTGCCATTTGATTTGTATAGATTTTGTCTGCTCCAAATCAAGCTGTAGTTCAATTCCTTGCCATGATGCCATTTGATTTGTATATCTTTGTCTGCTACAAATCAAGCTGTAGTTCAATCCCTCACTGCAGGACTTTCAGCATTTGATTTAAATAATGTTGATCTCCTTCTCCTCTATTCAGGCTGTAGTTCGAATTTTCTATCGCAAGATCTTTTTTCTCAAATCATGCTTGCAAGACCTTGTCATGGCGCCATTTGATCTGCATAAATACACTTTCTGTTCTGCAAATCAAGGAGTATTCCAATTCTTGATTGCAACACCTTATCATGGCGGTGATTGATTTGGATGCGTAGCTCTCTGGCTGCTGCAGACCATGTCGCATCCTAACTCCAGATCGCAAGACGCTACGAGCAGGGAAAGCCTTGTAGCATATCCGTGAGCTGTAATCCCTATTAAAACGGAGATGGCGAAGTTAACAGGGAATGCATGCATGGCTCATCTACTCCATCTGATGCTTGCAATTTTACCAGTTTTGTCTGTACGATTACCATGGCGCCGATTCATTTGAATTCAAGGTGTATTTGAATTCTTGATTGCAAGACCTTATCATGGCGCCGATTGATTTGTGATACGTAGATCTCTGTCTGCTGCAGATCATGTTGCATCTGAACTCCAGATCGCAAGACGTGACAAGCACAACGCCCGGATGATGGAAAGCCTTGTATCATATCCGTGAGCTGTACGCCTTGTTAGAAAGGAGATAACGAAGCGAAGAGGGAATGCAAACATGGTTCATCTGCTCCATCTGAGTCTTGCATTTTTACCAGTTTTCTCTGTAAAATTTCCGTCTTCACCTCTTTTCATCGGGGCTATTACATTGTCTCTATCGGCTACTCTTATCATCTCTGTCGCATCAACGCGCCACCTTGAAAATCCAAGCTTCAACTCCTGAGATAGAAAGTACGAATCCCCGATCGCTGCTTGTCCGAGCCTTGCGCGCACAGCAGCACCTCGTATGAGCTGCAAACCTTGGTATTAAAGTCGAGATTGTGAAGGCGAGGAAGGAGATGCATACCTCTCCACCTAACTTTATTGGGAGCCCTCCTTTCGTGGTACCGTCGACGCCGACGTGACCTAGCTCCCAGCCTCCCATCCACTTCGTCTCACTTCACCGAGAACGAGGCTCGGCTCCTTTTTCCCGAGGTCTTCCTCCGCTCATGTGTCTTGTACCTGAGGACCGAGGTGGACTGGAACCAGAGAGATCGTGGATTCGTGGCTCCTCAACGTGGTCGACTCGTCGTCGTATAGCTCCCTACCTAAGTCGTCAGCTGCGCCAGACTCGAGTTCAATGTGAAAGATCTTCCGAACAGTTCCGATAGCAACCCAACCTCTTCGACAAGACCGGCATTGCTTGCAGATTCCAGCTCGAATTGACCAGGTGATCTTTCATTCTGTCTCTGTTGATATCTGTGTACGCAACGCTCGGTGTGACTGTGGTCGATAAGATCTTCCAGGCAACTCGTGCCTTGAGGAAATTCACTTGAACTTAACTGGAGACGAGTTGTAGATGGTCACAAGTACATGCTGAAAAAGTTGCATTTCTATAGATTATATGTCGACTCATACATATACTAGGATGCAAAATTCACATAGTGGAAAACGTATAAACTAGCACACATATACAAAAACCTATTGCACTCATACTATCTAGGATGCAAAATTCACATAGTGGAAAACATATAAACTAGCACACATATACAAAAACCTATTGCACTCATACCATCGTGTATGTACATATGCACACAAACACCTTAAGACATGCAACATACACACAAACAATACACCTATGCACACATATATAGTATGCACATATATACCCTTTAACACATGATTTTCTGCTCCTATTTTGCATTCATGTATTTATGTATGTATGCATGTGTGTTCTATGCATGCATGTTTTAATTATTTAAGTATGTATTTATTCACTTATAGATACATATGTACGTACACATGCATACATAGATCTATGTATATAACCATGCATGCATGCACAGAGACATGCATGTTGGTGCAATTAAAACCAAGCCCACATACTTGGTTAATTGGCACATCTCTTGTAGAACCTTACATTATCAACCTCTTGTAAAAAACCATTTATATTTATCTTGTTAAAAGTATCCTACAACCACGAGGAAGTTACAAAGCATCAAATCTCGAAGTTTTTGGTTATTGAGTAATGAGAGAATATATCCTATACTTTAGGATTCACTTTTACGCGAACATTTTTGAATTTGAATTCAAACATTGGCTCCAAACACAGATATAAAAAGAGGGTCAAATGACCCATGTGTTATCTCAACTCCATGAGATCATTATGAAGAGGATCTATTATGAACTGAGAGCTTATCTCATAGCTCATTTATCTCTCACACATTGAGAAATATATGGTTGCCAATGGCATTGTATTTGTATAAGATTTAATATACATATTATCATGACATTCTCATTTCACTTCTTTGTTATGACTATTCAGAACAGTGGTTTCTAAGAGTTTTTTCTCAGTGCAATATTATTGAATTTTTTCATGATTTAAAGTGTGGTAGATTCAACATATTGTCTAGTATATAACTACAAAGTCTCATTCTAATTGCCTCTCTGGATCATGAGATATTAATACATGTTTACTCTCTGGTCTGTTGATTGATGCACCCCGTAATTGTCAGGAAGGTTCTGTGATTTGATAAACACCATTCTTAGTGTGTAGTTCATCATTTTTGATAAAATCACTCATGATTGGTAGCTATCTAGGCTAATTAGAGTTTTCCAAAAGGAATTAAGCTAATTGTTGCTATGCTCACAAAACTGTTCAAAATATTGAACATATGTAGAGACAAGAATAGCAAGTTCTTTAGTCTTGGAACATTCTATCTATCTGTTTTGATCCATTGATTAGTGGATCATGTTCCACGTAATATATGTGATTATTTATGATCATTAGCATGCTAAAGAGGGCCACTATACTCTCTAATAATTATTCTTGGCAGGTGTGAAGCAGGTTGAAGCAACACCACTTCATCTCTAAAGACTATCCACCATCTCCTCCAACAGTGATATCAGAGCATTAATAAGCAAGATGGGAGATGGATTTCCACCCTTCATAAATAAATTGGACAGAAACAACTATTAGCATAGCCACTAAGGATGCAAGCCTATCTTCAAGGGAGAAGTCTGTATGGATATATCTTAGGAGATGAAGAGATGTCAACATTCAGGAGCAAGAATCAATCCACAAGGGAAGAAGAAGAAAGGTTGATCACATGATGTGCAAAGGATGCTCTTGCTAGGTCTTATCTACTAAACTCAATATCTAATTTCTTATCATGTCACATTAGGAATTGCAAGATCTCCAAAGAGATTTAGGAAGCACTCTCATCATATTTATCTACAACCGTAGCACAGAAGAATGGTACAAGAACATAAGGAATCAAAGGGGAAGAGGCTTCCATAGAGGTAGCTATGGACAGTCTAGAGGCAGGTATAACAATGGAGGGATCAACTATAATCATAACTACAATCAAGGCTACAACAACAACGATTGTTAGAGGAGCACTAGATTGTGCTCTCTGACTATACTAGACAAGATTTTGAAAATATGCTTCTGATTACAAGAACACCCACGTAAGAAAAATGATACAAGAATATGTGATTAATAGAAGACGTCCCACAACTCGGGATTGATAAGTATGAATAACTCGACTAGAGATGATACAAGAGATCCCACAACTTGGGATCATAAGTATGGAACAAGATATCTCAATTACAAGAACTCTCTTCTAAGAGATGAATTAGATATAAGAAAGAACTCGACAAGAACTTGAACTATGAGATTACAAGAGGACAAGACAGGATGTTCAAGAACTAGACTAGACACTGGAATGAGGAACAAGATAAGAACTGGAACTGGAACTTGGAGAGTACTTACTTGGCGATCATGACTCCTTAAGCTCCCAAGACTAGTATTGACAAGACTAAGAATGAATGTGTTAAACCCCTCCTTTCATAGGTTTTCCAAGGATGGTTCAAGGGCGGTTACGAATTGATGATATCATCGATGATATCATCAATTTGAAGCATGGTCTCTGGATGTCAGAATCAAGCAAGAAGATAGTCAATCTTAGGATTTTGATATGTTTTCTATGCAATGGAAGCATTGGTTTCTCCTAATTCTGAACCAATCATGAGATATAGGATTCATATGGAATATGAGGTTCAGTATGATTTCCTTTATCCATGGCATCATCTCCCTCTCAAGTGACAAGTTCCACAATGGGCAGTCATGTTCTCTAATCTCGACTTCATTGGATTTCTCTTATGGAATTCTCAAACCTTGATTGGTGCTCTTTGAAGATTTTCTATAGGTTCCCAAGTATGATCACTGATCTCATACCCTTTCTAATGAATAAGGTACTCCAATCTTCCTTGGGATATTCTCAAATCTAGGATTTGGTCGACTTCAAATTCTTCATGATTATCAATCTCTATAGGTGGTGAAGGACTAGGTCTCTTCCCTCTTAATGGTGAAATATGATATGGTTCCAATATGGACACATGGAAAATTGGATGTATTCTCATGGTACTTGGTAGCTGGAGTTTGAAGGTGACTGGATTAATCTAAGATGGTGAATGGACCAGATCTTTGATGATTTGACTTTGCACAAGACCTTGAAGTTTGCAAATTATTTCTGAGTAACCATACTTTATCTCCAATTTGATACCATGGATTTTGAACACGATGTTCATTTGCATAGTACTTATATTATTCTTGAGCTTTATGGATCTCTTCCTTGAATTCTTTGTGAATGTCCATTAAGTACTGGGCCTTGTCTCTGGCAGCTGGGTTCTTGATATGATTTGAGAGTTGCATATCCATCCTTGGATATTGTCCATAATTTGCAAAGAAGGGAGTCTGCTTAGTAGATGCATGAACACTATTGTTATACGGAAACTCTGCAAAGGCTAAAAGCTCAAAACAATCATTTTGATGATAATTATTGGTGCAACAAAGATATTGCTCTAGGGCTTAATTCACCCATTCTGTTTGTCCATCGATCTGTAGACGATTTGTTATGGATAGTTTAACTTGAACACCAAGGAGCTTGCAAAGACTGTTCCAAAAATTGGATATGAATTGTGGACCTCGATCATTGACAATATCATTAGGCAATCCATGAAGCCTAAAGATGTATTTGAGAAAAATTCTAGCAGTGGTTACATCTGTAATTGCCTTGGTAGTTGGAATGAAGTGTGCCATCTTTGTAAATCTATCCATAATAACAAGAATGGCATCATACTTATCTAACTTTGGTAGACCTGTGATGAAATCCATAGATAATGAAGCCCATGGCCTTTTTGGAATAGGTAAAGGTTGCAAGAGGCCATGAGGTTTATGTCGAGGTACCTTAGATCTATTGCAAATGTCACAAGTTTGGATATATTCTTTGACTTCCTTTCATATTTGAGGCCATAAAAAATCCCTTGATATGAGTTCTATTATTTTTTTCACTCCAAAATGTCCTGCTACAAGGTTGTCATGACGTTGTTGAAGTACTTGGATCCTGGCTTTCGCGGAGGGATATTCAATAGGTTGTTATATAGTAGTAATCCATCCTTTTTCTGAAATTTGTTTACTTCATAGACTTTTCCTTCTTGAGCTTTCTGCTTAATACTACAAAATAATTCATCTTATGGTACATTCCACAGATCAAATGATTCAAGGCTGAATCTTCATGATGGCTTGAAGAGGTAGCTGCACTAGAGATGCTCAGGCTTGAGTAATACACTCTCTTGTTGATCAAAGGCCTCTTCACCCTTCTTTGGTGCAAGGTAAGATCTTCTGGATAGGACATCTGATTGACATTGTTGATGTCCTGGATGGTATGTGATGACAAAGTCAAATCTGGATAGAAAGTTACTCCATCGAGATTGCCTTCTATTGCGGATACGGGTGGTCATAAAATACTCTAGGTTCTTGTGATATGTATAAACAATAACTTTATAAGCTTTTTCTTCTAGATGATGATGCCAGATATCAAACGCATCCACTATGGCAAGAAATTCTTTATCATGAATTTCATAATTAATCTCCGAAGGAAAAAAATTCCTTGAATGATATGCAACTAGATGTAGGTGTCCATCATCTCCATATTGAGAAAGAATGGCCCCTAGAGCAAAATCTGATGCATTTGTCTTTAGGAAGAAGGACTTATTGGAATGAGGATGAACTAAAATTGGAGTAGTAGTGAATGTTGATTTCAAGATCTGAAAGGCTTTTCTTGCTTCTTCGGTCCATGAGCATTAGGAGTTCCCTATAAACTTGGTAAGAGGTATCACTATCTTGGAGTAATCGTGGATGAGTATCCTATAGAAATCGACAAATCCCAGAAAACATTGTACATCTCGAACACATGAAGGTGGTTGCCAATCAAGGATTGTCTCAATCTTCTTAAGGTCCATAAAAATTCCTTTATTTGATACAATGTATCCTAAAAATTCTACTTCTGTCTTATGGAAAGGTCACTTCTCCAATTTTGCATATAATCCTTTTTCTCTTAGTTTCTCTAGGACTATCTTTACATGAGATTCATGATCCTCTGTATTTTTGGAGAATATCAGGATGTCGTCAAGATATATTACCACAAAGCCATCTAAATATTGTCAAAAGCTATCATTCATTAAATGTTGAAAGACAGCTGGAGCATTTTTTTGAGACCAAATGGCATAACTACATATTCAAATTATCCATACCTTATTCGAAACATTGTCTTCCATTCATCTTCTTTTCTGATCCTGACAAGGTTGTAAGCTCCTCGAAGGTCAATCTTTGTGAAGAGCTTTGCTTTTCCAAGGCATTCCAAGAGCTCTAATATGAGTGGTAGAGAGTATCTGTTCTTTATGGTGACTTTATTCAAACCACGATAGTCTACACACATCCGAATAGTCCCATCCTCCTTCTTTACCAATAGTATAGGAGCTCCTGCTAGAGACTTTGAGTGTTTGATAAACCCCTTTGCTAGATTCTCATCTATGTTCTTATGTAGTTCTGTAATTTCCTCTGGGGATAGTCTATAGATTGGTCCAAAGGGTGGTTGTGCTCTCTCTTGAACATCTACAGGACAATCATAAGGTCTATGCTTTGGGAGGATATGTGCATTCCTCTTTTCAAAAACATCTTCAAAGCCTTTGTACTAATTGGGTAGTTGCACTAGATCATCTTTCTTGGATTCTTGAGCTGGTATGGCATAGATCATATAAGTTGGTTCCTTTCTTACGGCATGTATGAAGGCCTTGGCTATGACATATGTTGTCTGGATATCTCGACAAGTGATTTTATTCTTTTCCAAATTAATGTCTGGATTATGCTTCTTCAATCAGGGCATTCCAATGATAACTAGATGTACTAGGCTTGATATTACATTGACACATATGTGGGATTCATGGTCACCAAGGTATACTCTTAACGATGTAGTTTTCCTGGTTATATTCCCAGATGCTAGGGGTTGTCCATCTACTACTTCATCCACTACTAGCTTGTTCTTCCGAAGTACAGGAATTCAATGTTTCTTAACCAATCCTTCATCGATGAAACATGAGGAGGCTCGTGAATCTACTAGGGTTGTAAGGAAAAGGGTCTTCTTGGGCATGATTAACTTGTCAGGTGCAAGACATGTTTCTATGGGTGTAGCTAGAATTATGAGACCCTTTCTTATATCATGGTCCGACTGTACGGTCTCTTTTACAAATAGACTTCCTCGTTTCCCTGCTCTACAAGGGTGGATGTGACTCTGAAGTTTGTTCTCTTGTTGGGACAGTTAACCGCAATATGCATAGGGTTTCCATAATAGAGGCATAACTTGCTATCTCTCCTTCTGTGTTTCTCTTGTGGTGTTAGAGGTTGGAACCTAGTTACATCTATTTGCATAGGTTCAGACATAGACTCATCTTTAGAAGTAGGTTGGAAGGGTTTCCATTAGCGAGGTCTTCCTTCTCCTTGTTTTTCTTGTTTCCTTTCAAAAAGTTGTTTATCACATTGAATAGCTTGCATGATGTATTCATTCAATGTCTTAACCTTTGGCATCGTTAGCAAAAGGTCCTTCACATCATCTCTTAAGCCCTATCTAAATTGTCTTATGAAATAATCTTCATGCCAAGTAAGATCACATATCAACTGCCTAAAATCTGATGCATAGGTAGAGGTAGGAAAGTTACCTTGATGTAACTTTTGAAGTTTTTTTTCTGCCACTCGACTTGTATCTGCATCTTCAAATATGACAGTCAGTTCTCGAAGAAACCCCTCATAGTCCTGAAGTACTGCCATGTTCTTCTCCAAGATTAGAGCAAACCATGATAATGCTTGGTCACAGAGCAAGGTTCCAATAAACCCAACCTTGGATGCCTCCTCAAGGTATCTATCAGGTTGCATACGGATGTACAATTTAACTTGCTGGAGAAATCCACGAAACTTTGTGTGATCCACATTGAACTTTTCTGGCATGCAGATCTTCGGTTCCTTCATGAAGGATGCACTAGGCCGTTGATTCACTTGAATACTCCCTTGATTTTCTTGAAGACTCCCAATTCATTCTTGTAATTCTTGGAGGAGGGCACCTACATGCACTAGATGTCGCATCTCGACTTGTATCTGCCAATGAGTTAGATCCTCAACTTGTTGTTAGAGACTTTGAAGTGATGCTACAGTCTATTCATAAGCGTTCTAACCATGATGCCTAGTCTTGGATAGAAGCTAGTCTTGCCAATATATCAAGGGAGCACTAGATTGTGCTCTTTGACTATACTAGATAAGATTTTGGAAATATACTTCTGATTACAAGAACACCCACATAGGAAAAAGGATACAAGAATATGTGATTGATACTCCACAACCCGGGACTGATAGGTATGAATGACTCGACTAGAGATGATACAGGAGATTCCACAACCCAAGATCATAAGTATGGAACAAGATATCTCGATTACAAGAACTACCTTCTAGGAGATGAACAAGATACAAGAAATAACTCGACAAGATCTCATACTACGAGATTACAAGAGGACAAGATAGGATGTCCAAGAACTAGACTAGACAAGACTGGAACGAGGAACAAGACAAGAACTGGAACTGGAACTTGGAGAGTACTTACTTGGTGATCACGACTCCTTGAGCTCCCAAGATTGGTATTGATAAGACTGAGAATGAATGTGGCCAACCCCTCCTTTTAAAGGTTTTCCAAGGGCGGTTACAAATTGATGATGTCATCGATGATATCCTTAATTCAAAGCATGGTCTCTAGATGTCAGAATCAAGTAGGAAGACAGTCGCTCTTAGGGTTTTGGCATATTCCGGATGCAATGGAAGCAATGGTTTCTCCTAATTCTGAACCAATCATGAGATATAGGATTCACATGGAATCTGAGATTCATGATGGTTTCCTTTATCTATGACGATAAAATTATCAAGGAGGTTTTAGAGGAAGAAGAGATTATAATAACTATAGAAAAGACTAAGAAGATTATCTACTCATCACGAATATGATATCCAAGCAAGTTAAAGATGATGAGCATCTTTTCTATATTGATTCAGGTTGTTCCAATCATGTGGCAGGAAATATAGCTTTATTATCTGATCTTGAAGAGCCCAAAGGGAAGCATGAAGTACACACAGGTGATGACACTAAACACTCAGTCAAGCAAATTGGGAATGTCAAGGCATCTGGTGGTTACATGAACCTCTTGAGTAAAGTTTTGTATGTGCCAACTATAACCAAAAACCTAATTAGTGTTGGACAGATTGTTGAGAAAGGCTTACAAGTGAGATTCAGTAGGCATGGAGCATATATGGAAGACCCTCAACAAGGATTCAAAAGGATTGCTAAAGGTGAGAAATTTGGTAGATGATTTATATTTGAGACTGAAGACACCAGGAACATAGCACTCTTCAATTACAAGAATAAAACCCTATCTAAGCTTGAGATACGGCACAAAAGGCTAGGACACATAGGAGAAAGAACACTAAAGAAAATATGCAAGGATCAGAGTGTGCTTGGCATTCCCAATGTGACCAAGAAACACATGATATACAAGTGTGGAGCTTGTCAAATTGGCAAATCTCATAGGCAACCTTTCAACAAGAAGGGATACATGTATGAAGACTACTTGGAGCTTGTACACACTGATGTGTGGGGTCCTAGCAAAGATCCATCAATCTCAAGATCAAGGTACTATGTTTCATTTATAGATGATCACAATAGATGTACAATCATTTATTTATGAAGTATAAGGATGAAGTATTTACGTGTTTCAAAAAGTATTTAGCACTATTTGAGAACCAAACATGTAGAAGCTTGAAGAGGATCTGATCTGATGGAGGTGGTAAGTATTTTTCACGCAGAGGTTGTCTCCACAACCACCTACTTGGTTTACAGGCTTCCATCCTAATCCTTGGATGGAATGACACCATATGAAGCATGGAATGGTAGGAGACCCTCTTTGGACCATTGTAAAATATTTGGGTGCATTGCTTATGCACACCATTTGCCTCACAGATTAGGGAGAAGCTTGATCCTAAAGCTGAAAAATGTGTATTCATTGGATATGATCAAAACCAGAAGGGCTACAAGCTATACAATCCCACTAACAAAGCATTTATAGTTAGTAGGGATGTAGTGTTTGATTAAAATAATTCATGGTTTGAAGATGATTTCAAGAAAGTCAAGTTACCTAATGATTTTGAAAGTGATTTTCCAACTCTCACTCAAGAAGATGAACAATTACTAGAAGATATCAATTCAGAGGATGAAGAGTAGATTGACTTCAAGGATTGGAAGTCAAGAGGCAAGAAAAAATTCAAGCAATTGGAAGACACCAGAGTCCTCCAACTAGGCACGTAGGGGATCTCAAAGAGAAAGCAAAAAGCACATAGGGTATGGCTATGATACATCATTAGTCACCAAGCACTCTGTGTATATCACCAAAGATTCTATGATAGAAGAACCTTCTTTATTTGAAGAGGCTAGTAAGAAGAAAGAATGGAGAGAAACCACACACAAAGAAGTAGAAGCACATCAAGAAAACCATGTTTGGGACCTAGTTCCCAAGAAGCCAAGCATCAAGGTAATAGGATCCAGGTGGATATATAAAATAAAAAAGAACTCAAAAGATATACATATTCGAATTGATGATTGGTTTGTAGGAAATCAAGGAGTGACAACCAAGCATGTTACGCTTGAGGGGGAGCTATTGGTGCAATTAAAACCAAGCCCACATACTTGGTTAATTGGCACATCTCTTATAGAACCCTATATGATCAACCTCTTCTAAAAAACCATTTACATTTATCTTGGTAAAAGTGTCCTACAACCAGGAAGAAGTTAGGAAGATCAAATCTTGAAGTTTTTGGTTGTTGAGTAATGAGAGAATATATCCTATACTTTAGAATTCACTTTTGGGTGAACCTTTTTGAATTTGAATTCAAACATTGGCTCCAAACACAGGTATAAAAAGAGGACAAATGACCCGCATGTTATCTCGACTCCATAAGATCATTGTGAAGGGGATCTATTGTGAATTGAGAGCTCATCTCATAGCTCATTCACCTCTCACACATTGAGCAATATATGATTGCCAATACCATTGTATTTGTATAAGATTTAATATACATATTATCATTACATTCTCATTTCACTTCTCTCTTATGACTACTCCAAATATGTGCATGATTAATCATTTGTCATGATTTAAAGCATGGTAGTTTGAGCATACTGTCTAGTATATGACTAAAAAATCTCCTTATCATTGCCTCTCTCGATCGGGAGATATTAACACATCTTTACTCTCTGGTCTATTGAGTGATGCACCCAGTAATTATTGGGAAGGTTCTATGATTTGCTAAATACCATTCTCAGTGTGTAGTTCATCATTTTTGATGACATCACTCATAGTTGGTAGCTATCTAAGCTAATTAGAGTTTCCCAAAAGGAATTAAGCTAATTGCTACTGTGCTCAGAGCACTATTCAAAACATTGAACAGGTGTAGGGATAAGAATAGCAAGTTCTTTAGTCTTGGATCAATTTCTTTCTATTTGTTTTGATCCATTGATTAGTGGATCATGTTCTAAGCAACATATGTGATATTTATGATCATTTGCATGCTAAAGAGGCCCACTACACTCTCCAATAACTATTCTTGGCAAGTGTAAAGCAGATTGAAGCAATACCACTTCATCTTTGAAGACTATCCACCATCTCCTCCAACAATGCATTGACACACACATGCATACATAAAACCCTCTCAATATGATGAATGTAATTGCAATAAATCATATATTGCATCATTTCTTGATTCAACTATCCATTTATTATTGTACATCCATCTATCCATAGATTCATCGATTTAGCTATCCATGCATCCATTCAACTAGTTATTGCATGTAATCATTTGTCTATCTATAGTTATGCATCTAGCAATGCATCCCCTCTCCATGGGCATCTAAATAGATGCCACCAACAATTATAATTTACTCCATACTATTGTCATCCTATTCCAAAATATTATAAAAAATTAGAAGGATGAAATAACACTAGGAAAATATCTGAACACAACTTCTATGCATGCAAACCAAGAATTTATCAAGCACCTTGAGCACAAGAAATAAAAATAGGCATACATAAAAATATACATACACACTTTATTTGCAAGCATACATGCATAGTTGCATGCATATATTTATACATACATGCATGCAATCATAATCTATGCACATATGCATGCATATGTGCATACATAGATGCATACAAATGGACATACAATCTTTATTTGCATGCGTACATTCCTACACACATACATATTCACTTTATGTGCATGCATAAATACATGCATACACATTTACATGCATAGTTTATGTGGATGAGTACATGCATACATACATAAGTACATGTATACATACATTCATAAATACATGTATACATACATACATATATGCATACATACACACATACATGAATATACGTTCATATATATATCCATGCATGCACTGAGCAAATCAGGTATATGCTGAGATAGACCCATATCACAAGCAAGATGAGAAATCCACAATGCTTCCTTACATGCCTCACTTGCTGCAACATACTCTACTTCTATGGTGGAAACAAATATATACCGTGATGTAGAATTCCAATTATCTACAAAACCAACATAATCAGAATATGTGTAACCAATAATGGATGCTTTCCCTCCAAGCATAGACACTTTTCCCTAGTGCCATTCAAATATCTCAAAATAATCTTGACCACTTCCCAATGCTTCTTTCCAAGATTAGACATTTATCTACTGACAACTCCTACTGCAAATGCAATTTCTGGTCTCGTAGCTACCATAGCATACATGAGACTACCAACATCAAATTGATAAGGAATTTTGGTCATGAATTCCTTTTCCTCATCTAATTTGGGGCAATTATCCTTGCTCAATTTTACATATGTGGGTGAAGGTGTATTCAATGCCTTTCCACCCTGCATATTAAACATGTGAAGTACTTTGGATATGTACTCAGTTTGAGACAAGTATATGCATCTTTTACTCTTATCATGAGTAATGCGCATGCCAATAATATATTTGGCATCCTCCAAATCCTTCACACCAAATTCTCACTCAACTTAATTTTGAGAATTGACAAGTCGTACGAGGACTTCCCCACTATAAACATATCATCAACATAAAGTATCAAGCATATCAAGCTATCATTGGAGCATCTCTTTATGTAGAGACAATGATCCTCATTGCTTCAAGGATAGCCTTGAGACTTCATAAAAGCATCAAACTTTTGGTACCATTGTCTAGGGGATTGTTTAAGTCCATATAAGCTCTTCTTTAGCTTACAAACTAGACTTTCCTTGCCAAGAACTACATAAGCCTCACATTGTTCCATATAGATCTCATCTATAAGATCTCCATACAAGAAACAAAATCTCACATCCATTGAGACTAGCTCAAAGTCCTCCATTGCAACAAATCCAAGCAACATTCACAGGGTACTCATCTTGACCACACATGTTTGTATGAACGAGATCTAAAAGATGAATTGAAGAGTCAATGTGCATTTTATGCACATTGACTAATTTGCTCTCCATATTGACAATCCTTCAAAAATGAAAAATTAGAGAAAGAGAACACAAGAAAGTAGCCAGAACGAGAAAGATTTTCCATTCCACTATGGGATATATGGCCCAAAGGACCATGAAAAATACAAGCCATAGGCTATTCAGTACCAGCTAACAAGTGTTCTTTTCTGTGATACAAATAAAGGTTAAAGTGAGTCAACTTTGCTTCCTTTTGCAATGACCATATTGTCCTTTGATATGCAAAAATACTTAGCATAGAAGACCACCTTGTAACGAAGGTCATCAAGTTGACCAGCTGACATCAAAGTACATGATGACTGAGGTACATGGTGTACACTATGCATAATAAAATTTGAACCATCAATGAACTACACAACCACATCTCCAATCCCCACAACATCAAACTAGTAAGACTCACCAAGTCTCATTATACTAAGAGACTTTGCTGCATAAGTAGAGAACCATTGTCTATGTGGTGTCACATGGAAAGAAGCACTAGAATCTAGTAGCCACATGTGGGAAAGAGAATCAGCCATAAGAGCCTCAATAGGCACACTACTATCAAGTATCAACATATCAACATCATCAGAAATAGCATTCATTTCTTCAATCTTTATAGTTGAAGTAGATGGTGCAGGTAGTTGTTTAACATGGCCATCAACATTCTTTCCTTTACCTTTAGCATCCTTTAATGCATAGCAGTATTTGTTCATGTGTCCTTTCTTATGAAAGTAATGGCATTCTCCTTGGTAAGAATCAGGAACATTATATGAATCTCCACTTTGAGTGGAAACCATAGATTTCCTACAAATCTCCTCACCCAAGAGTGCTCTAAATAATGCATCATAGACTAGTTTACTAAGATGCACTATTGCTAATAGCTATGTAGAACATATCCCATGATGATGGCAAGGTGCATAGCAACAATATTTCTTTCATTTCATTATCTGTCTTCATTTTCTAAGCCTATAACTAAGAGAATATAGCACCAAACACATTTAGATGAGAAGCAACACTATCTGTGTCCTTCATGTGAAGTTCATATAATTTTCTCATTAAATGCACTTTATTTGATGTCGTTTCTTTTTCATATGTGTTGCATAACTTCTTGAAAAGCTCCTCTACACTTTCACAGTCCAATACTGTAAAGTGAACATTATCTATGAGGTGCAATTGAATGGTGGTCCCAACCATTTTGTCTAACTCATCCCAATCATCTTCATCCATGTTAGTAGGCTTCTTTGAGATTTAATTTACTGGCTTCCATTTCCTCCTCTGAATCTACACATGTTTAATATGATTCTTCCATAGAGCAAAGTTTGTGCTATCAAAATTTTGGATCTCAAAATGGTGTTTGCCCTGCAAGTTATATCTCCTCTTTGGAACACTGGCACTAGACCCTGTTCCATGAGACGTGCCTGAGATCTTTGGAAAACTGACTAGAATGATAATGGAGCTAGAATAGTCCAAACACAACTAAGGCTAAAAAAAGGATGACCAAGTATCAGATTTTGGGAAAATCAATAGTCTCCCCAAAAAAATGGATTAATGAATAGAAATGACAAAAAAAAAGGATTATGTGAGAATGTATGTGCTCACATGAATGGGTGTGTCAAGGAGTAAAATTGACCACTATATAGTTAAAAAACTTGAAATCTGGTAAAATTTTGCCAAAGTCTCCTGTTAACGAGTGTCAAAAAAACTCACTAAATGATGACCTGAGTGACTCGAATGACAAGGTGTGCCAATGTCTATGCATTGATCACTACCTTAGTCATAAGCCTTGGAGAAAGCATTGGGTGCATGGGTAGGTGCTCACTTTGATCGCACAAAAGGAACAAAGCTTCTGCCTTGAATAGCTTTGATACTAGTGAAGTATTTCAATGGGAATGCAGCATACTGGACTCTCCTTGTTGAGAGCTCCACGATGATACCCTTGAAGTAGAAAACAAGGCTCCAGATGCCACACATAGTACTCCACACAAAGGCTATAGATATACACAGAAAACACAGTGCACAAGGGGGCATGGACATAGATTTCTTAGCTTTTCCAAATGTGGTCGAACTTACAATCTATGGCTGATCCGACAACTATATGTTTTATTAAACAAAATATACAAAAGTATGCGGTGGCCATTTGGCCTTTCACATGGACACTAACAGTAACACTACCTCTATCTTGAAAGGGCTGGAAACTAGATTCATCTTCCACTTTCAACAAAAGGAGAGGAATCTTCACATGTTCTTTTACCTAAGATACATTTCTATAGTCATCAAATAAAAATGTACTTTATTCCGATTTGTATGACTTAGAAAAAGATATGAACTTAGCATAGTGGTTCTATATAGCTCATACCTAAACATGCTCAATATCATGAGTAGATCAACCATCTTCTTAATTCTTGAAAGTTTAGTTGGTCTTGTATCTAGCAATCAACTTTTCTTGTAGCATAATGTTCAAGTAATCTAACTGATAGATAATAAACTCAATTTTGTAATTTCATCACCTATTAGAGTGGATCCTTATCTTGATAATCTTTGATTTTTTTTGAGATTCATACTTGGAATGTTTCCTTGTTCATCCCAATCAATCCTTTTGGAAAAAATTGATCTTCAAGGTTTCATAGATCCAAAGGCTACAATCATGTATTTGGGAATTGGAAATCACTTGGTAGATCATTCTTCCAGGTCTCTACCCAGACACTTTGTTCATCATAGCTCGTCTGGTTCTTCGAGAAAGCATTAGTACTAACTATCTTGAACCAAATCTAGTTTATAACATAGATCGGTACAACAACCACAAAGATCACCAATGCTTTGTAGAGATGAAAAAAGAAAATCTTTAATCAATTCTAGTACATAATATCAAGTTGAGGATGTATTCAATTAGAAGAAAACATCTTCTTTAAGAGGATAAAGGATAGCCTTATTGAAGGTAAATGTTACTTTGCTTCATTTACCATCTTGTAAATACAACCAAGTGTATTTAACTTGTTCATATATTTAGGTAATGATGTGTGTGAACACACTAGGACCACTGCAACACGTTTTTCCCTCTTTAGGAGGTTTCTTTCCCTTGACTTTTATATATGCCTATTGCCCTAACGGGCTACTCATCTTTGTACATTCTAATGGTAATACGTTCAGTATTATGTGTTGTGATCCAAGCTTCTTCTTCTTCTTTGAGCTGTTTGCATGCTTCCACAGATGTCTAACTCCAACAATTGGTATTAGAGCAGGTCGCGGCTTCATTTAGGGCATCATCGACACCTCTTCGGTTGCAGTCTCAAAATTGCATGAAATTTGGTGAGCATACTCAGAGTGTTTCAAAGATCAAAACAGCTTTGTTGCATGGTGCCAAAATCGCGATCTGAGCTCGTCTCAGCCTTCGAACACACTATCACAATGCTTGTGCAGGCTATTTCAGCTTTTTGTGCCAAAGATATATATAGGTATGTGTTCATGAGTATAAGATCTCAAAGTCTGCTACATGTTTAGTAGAACTCATAAGGGTAGTTTTGTTCAACTTTTTCAGATACAATCATTTTTTTGCATCACGGTATTTCAGTTAGTGGACATGGCTAAAAGCAGTGATGTATTCCATATGTTGGTTGTCGAAGATAAGTTGGATGGTACCAACTATCCATTGTGGGTTTATATGACACGTCATGTATTGGTCACAAAAGGACTATGGAAATTGTATAGGGTGTTGAAAGACATCCTCTTACACCTGCAAATATAGGTACTATACATACAAGTACTGAAGTTGATGCAGATGGAGTCAAAGATGATGATATTCTGTAAATTCCTATTCGTGCTGCGGTTTTTGTTGCACCTACTGTAGAGCAAATTTGTTGGGATGGCAAAGATGCTCAGGGACATGCATTAATAGCCTTGTCTACGAAACGTGCCATTATCCCTCACATTCCCTCTTGTAGAATAGCTAAGGATACTTGAGACACACTTACCACATTGTACCAGGCTAGGAATGAGGCTTGTGTTGCATACCTTCGAAAACAATTGGAGAGTAAGCACATGAATGAAGTTGATTCTATGGACAATTTTTTGACAAAGATCAAGGATTTGAAGCAAAAATTGATTTTTGCTAATGAAGTTCTTCCTAACAGTTCACTTGTGCAGACTGTTTTGAATGGTCTTCTCAACTCATATCAGATTTTTGCTTCTACTCTTCGCTTGATGATGAAAGGTATTCGAAATGCCTTAAAATTTGAAGAGTTAGTTTTTGTTCTGTTGTAGGAAGATCAGTCGAGGCAGAACATGTCTATTATGCGTGTTGGAGATCAAGCTTTCCTGGCTATTTAGAAGGGCAAAGGAAAATGGAGCTCTTCTACTAGTAAGTAGAAATCTGCTAATTCTACACATTCGAAGAAGGAAGACAAAGATGAGAGGAAATTAGAAAAACAAAAACTGTTTTGCAAATACTGTAAAGAAAATGATCATGTCATTAAGAGCTATCCAAAATTGGCTGCTAAAGAGACAAAGAAGAAAGAGGCCGGAGTGGTTGTCACAGAGGCCTCTACACCAAAAATAGAGTGTGCTAATCTAGTGTAGGATGAAGAATGGGTGTTTACTATTGTTTGCAATTTTGACCCATCTTCTCATGAGCGGTGCATGTCTGCAGTAGACTCAGATGTTTGGTACTTTGATAGTGGGGAGACCAATTATATTACCTCACAACGTAATTTTTTCCTCTTCACTCGAGCTTGCCCCTATAGGGAATACTATCACATGCACCAACAACTCCTCTTATCCTATCATGGGAGTTGGTAAGATCATTCTGACTACTGCTGATGGTAGTCCTTTCACTTTGTTGGATGCTTTATTTGTATCAAGGATCAAGAAAAAATTGTTATCAATTTTTGCATTAGCCAAGATTGGCTTGATTGTGGAATTTGTTGATGACAGATGTACAATTCATGATCTATCAAATGGTAACATGATTATTGCTTCTGTAATTTTATGTCATGGGCTATATAAGCTCATAGACTATGAAAGATCTGAGAATGATTTTGCATGTGCACTACATGATTCTTAGGCTATGTCAGATGCAAAGCTTTGGCATGCATGCTTTGGTCATCTAAATTTCAGTTCGGGCTACGTAGAAATTGCAGCTTGTACATAGTGATGTCTGTGGTCGGATGCAGACACCTTCTTTCGGAAACTATCTTTACTTCGTGACTTTCATTGATAAATTTTCTAGGCATGCATGGGTATATCCACTCAAAGCAAAGTCCGAAGTGTTTATGTGCTTCAAACAATTTTTGGTTTTGGCTGAAAATCTATCAGCATGTAAAATGGGCACCCTCCATTCTCATCGAGGGAGGGAATATATGTCTTCTGACATTAATGTAATTTTGGTAGAACGTGGGATAAAACATCAATGTACAGTGCCATATACACCTCAAGAGAATGGATTTGCTGAACGCAAGAACATGTCACTCATGGAGATGGCGAGGTGTATGGTCAAGAGAAAGGCTTTACCATATAGTTTCTAGCTTGAGGCTGTTATGTGTGCAACATATGTACTTAACAGGTGTCCCACTAAAGCACTATAGTCTATCACTCCATATGACGCTTGGCATGGTTGCAAGCCATTTGTTGCTTATCTATGTGTTTTTGGTTGTTTGGCATATGCATTAGTGCCTGAAAAACATCGTAGGAAATTGGATGATAAAGTAGTAAAATGTATTTTTGTTGGGTATAGTTATGAAAGCAAAGGCTATAGTGTGTATCATCTAGAAACTAAACACATTTTAGTTAGCCGTGATGTTGTTCTTGTGGAAGATGCTATTCAACCCTTACTTTCATGTACTAAGGAGATATCTGTTAGCTCCAAAGACATGTATGATACTTTGCTACATCTTTCTACAGGTGGATAGTCTAGTGCTGGTCTTAATGAGGCAACTTCTCAACCTTTGCAGGTTTCATGTGATGATGCATATCATTCTATTTCTGATGCAGATTTACATGATGCACTTGTTGATGAGAGAGCTGATATTGAGCGGGCAAAAACTATGCCAAAATTGCTAGTACAGACTTTGCATGGCAGCAAATTAGATGCACCTCTATCATGCCATACTCGTTCAGGCTCTCATAGTGCCTCTTTTGCATCAGATTTCTATGCTATGGCTGCATCTAGTCTTTGTGATGAAACTGAACCTGTTTCATTTGATGAAACACAAAATTCTTTATGCGCAAGAAAGAGGCATTGATTTTGATGAAACCTTTGCTCCTACTTGCCAAATGACTACTGTTCCTAGCATTTGTGCACTTGTATCTCATCACGGTTGGAATGTACATCAGTAAGACCTTAATAATATTGAGATATCAAGCTCAACATGTGATGATGTAGGATGACACGTATCAGTTTTTCGTTTCTCTGACATGTATAGTGGTCACGCCAACATATGTCAGTGATACTTCATTGAGCTTTATTGGATTTATCTACCAAGAGTGATGGCACATTTGTTTCTTGCCAGCTCACTCATTCGCAGACATTAAGGTTTTTTTTCCTTATGTACTAGTCTTTACATATTGCACTTGTTGTATTCTTGTTTTCTGGTCATTCTTACATTCCTTTTTATGTAATAGAAGAAGAAGAAGAAGATCATTCTTTCTTACCTCAATCTGAGTGTGTGCTTCTCTTTGATTGTGAGAGTGTGTGTGTGAGCTCTCTCTCTTATCTCCTTCCTCATGACATGGTATCAGAGCCAGCGTGGCTATAGAGAGCTCGTGGAGAAGGCGACGTTGAAGAGGACGGAGCAAGGTGTGGAGAAAACATGATTCACAAATGACCTCCATTTGCTACGAAAATCGACGTGAAGGTAGAAGACCTCAAAATATTTTCAAGAGTTATCCCTTTAGGGTCACTTGTTTTTGTCAGATTGAAGTTTTGGAGCCATCTCAACCTCCATTTCGAGCCCAAAAGGTGGCACCCACAAAAAAAACCAGGTCAATTTCAGAAACTATAACTTGCATCGTGTTTGGCAACACTCATATATTCTAGATCCATAATCTCAAGTGATTACGTGTACTGTTGATACACAAAAATTGTGTTTTTCTGAGATCGAACTGTCACGTCATAGTGCAACAATGTTCTAGCAGAAGTACTGCTTATAGTGATTTGAAGTGTTGTGAATTGCTGCAGAAATGGCAAACACAGATGGAATGAGTCAGCTTATGAGTGATAAGCTAGACAAGAATAACTTCCATGCTTGGAGATTTAGAATGACGAATTTCTTGATGGGAAAAGGCTACTGGAAGTACATCAAAGGAGAGAACAAAAATGCTCTGTAGTTGCCAGAGAGGAATCAGACTGCAGAGCAGTTAAGAGCATATGAGGAATGGAATCAAGGAGCACGAAAGGTAATCCATTGGCTATTTGTTAGCATATAGGATAGCATGATTGGACACATATAGGATGCCAAGGCTCCGAAAGAGGCTTGGAACAGTTTGGTCACTTTGTATGAGAACAATACAAAGGCATGGAAATTGCAACTCAAGAACGAGCTGCATACATTGGGGAAAAAGAGCATGTTAGTAAGTGATTACACCCTGAAAATCAAAAGCATATATGAGTCACTTGCATCTATTGGCGTGAATGTAGATGATGATGATGATAAGGTGAAAGTGTGCCTTCGGGGTTTAGGAGCTGCACATAAGCAGTTCAGAACTTCTATACAGACTAGAGAAAATATTCTGAATTTTGCTGATCTGGTATCCATGCTGATTATTGAAGAAAAAACTTGGTGAGGATTCAAACTCCCAAGGAAAGCCCAGTTCTGAGCAGGTATTCTACTATGGCAGAGGAAGAGGCAGAGGTAGAGGTTTCAGAAGTGGAAGACGAAACAATAACCAAGACCAAGGTCAACAACATAATCATGTAGGACAGTTTTGAGGCAAGGGGAGCCAAAGAGGTCACTGAAATTTCCAAAGAAATGATTCAGGTAATGATACTAAAGGATGCTAGAATTGTGGTAAACCTGGAGACTTTGAACATGATTGCATGTTGAAGAATCAAAATAATAGAAGGCAACAAGACAACTATGCATCCACAAGTGCAGATGATTATGAGAAGTTGTTCATGGTTCAACATCATACATGATGAATATGATGTCTACTGGTGTCTCAAAATCGAATGATAATGTGTAGTATGTTGATTCAAGTGCTTTAAATCACATGACCAGTCATGCAGAATGGTTTACTACTTTGTAGAAATTGCAAGTTCCTGGATATGTTGAAATAGGTGATAACACATCACACCCTATGGAGCCTATATGAAACATAGCATTATCTATGGAGGACGGGAAGGTAAAACACCTTGTGGATGTGTTGCATGTTCCAAATATAACAAAGAATCTGGTTTCTGTTGGACAAATGGTTGACTAGGGATTACAAGTTAGGTTCAATGTTGATGGGTTATATGTAGAAGAATACAAACATGACGGAAGATTGATTTTCAAAGGAAACAAAGTGGGTAAGATGTTCACCTTAAATGTGAAAATTCTTGAGATGAATTCAAGCATGTTTGCAAAAGGTGCAGGAGGTATTGTTGATATAGAGATCTGGCACAAATGGATTGGACATGCAAACTTGCAAAGGCTGAAATTGATGCAGTCAAAGGAGATTGTCCATGGAGTACCGAATTTCAAGGTTGCATGAGATGCAAAAGGTATGTGCAGCATGTCAATTTGGTAAACAATCAAGATCATCATTTCTGCATGACAAGCATGTTAGTGAGAATGTGCTAGAAATAATACATATAGATGTTTGGGGTCTATGCTCTCTCAGCTCTCCCTCTCTCTCTCTTTCTCTCTCTCTTTCTCTCTCTCTTTCTCTCTCTCTTTCTCTCTCTCTTTCTCTCTCTCTTTCTCTCTCTCTTTCTCTCTCTCTTTCTCTCTCTAATAAAGAACATAACAATACATGTATGTATATAAATCACTTACATCGATGTAATTTCCTTCAGATTGCTCATCAGAGCACAATGGATGTAGTCTCTCATCAAATTACAAAAAACCGATGCCAAAAATCTCTTCCAAAACAAAAGGAAAAGGAAATTAGTAAAGAGAAAACATAGAGAAAGAGAGAGCGTGAAAGAATGTGTGCATCACTTACCAAGATGAGAGAGAGAGAGAGAGAAAGAGAGAGATGTGTGTGTGTAGAGAGAGAAAGATCTATGTGTGTGCATGTGCATAAGACAAACAGAATGCATGTCGATGAGCACAATGCAAGCACGCGCAAATTCGACAATAATAGATTGTAGTTCAAAGCAAACGAGTGTCGACTTTTTGCTCTCAAGTTATTAAAATGCACTGTCGGTATAAGCATCGGTATGAGCATTGGTATTTTTCCTTGGACTACCGACATGTGTAGCAACACCTGTACCAACACATATATCGGCACATATACCGAAGTCCACTTTTTTTTATGCTTATTGTCATGAGGAAGGAGAAAATCAAGAGAGCTCACACACATACTCTCACAATCAGAGAAGCACACACTTAGATTGAGGCAAGGAAGAATGATCTTCTTCTTCTTCTTCTTCTTCTTCTTCTTCTATTACATAAAAAGGAATGTACAAGAATGACCTAAAAACAAGAATACAACTATTGCAATATATAAAGACCAGTACATAAGGAAAAACCTAATGTCCATGAATGAGTGAGCTGGAAAGAAACAAATGTGCCATCACTCTCGGTAGATAAATCTAATAAAGATCAATGAAGTATCCCTGACATATACCGGGGTGACCACTATACATGTCAGAGAAATGAAAAGGTGATACATGTCATCCTCGATCATCACATGTTGAGATTGATATCTCAACACTCCCCCTTTAGCTCAACACCATGTACTCTAATCCAAGCATCTTCCAAAACTTCTTCAGGTTCTCTGCTCCAAGTGCTTTAGTGAAAATATCATTAACCTGCTCATCTGTTCTCACATAAACAAGATCAATATCACCTACTAATACCTTCTCTCTGATGAAGTGATAATGTACCTCGATATGCTTTGTTCTAGCATGAAAAACAAGGTTCCATGCTAACTGTATATTGCTAATATTATCACTATAGATGGTGATAGGCTTTTGCACTTCCACATCTAAATCTGCAAGTAGCATCTCCAGTCATGAGGTTGCAGGTTTTATGTTACTTTCATTGATGACCATACACGGAAAGTGTGGGTCTATTTCATGAAAGAGAAGAGTGAGGTATCCACTCACTTTTGGAATTTTACAGCTATGATGGAAAAGCAGATAGGGAAGTATATTCAGACATTAAGATGTGATGGAGGAGGTGAATACATGTCAAATGAGTTAAGAAATTTTCTAAAAAGTCATGGAATTGGACTTCAGTTTTCATGCAGGTACACACCACAACAGAATGGTGTTGCTGAATACAAAAATAGACTTATTGCGGAAATAGCAAGAGCCTTGATGGCTGAGAAGAATATGCCTCATTGTTATTGGGCATCAGTTGTTCATATTGTTGTATACATCATGAATAGAACTCTGACTGATGCTATACATCAAGTTACACCTAAAGAGAAGTTTACAGGTAAAAAGTCGAACTTATCACATCTGAAAGTTTTTGGATGTATTGCATATGTACATGTTCAAGATGAATTGAGGATGACGCTTGATCCAAAAGTAGAAAAGTGTCTCTTCATTGGATACTCCCTTGAGCAAAAGGGATATAAATGTTATAACCCACTCACATGACAGGTGAAGGTGAGCAGAGATGTGGTATTTGATGAAACATCAAGCTTCTATGCAGATTCCAAAGAAGGACGAAATCTTGAACCAAATGACAAAGAAAATGTTGAAAACTCATGTGCAAAATCTCAAACTTTGAGTGGACCGGATGCATCACCAAGCAATAGTTCCAACTCAAATCCATGGATTGGAAGATTGCATGGAAATTTTAGTCCAACAAATTCATCAAA
Organism: Ceratopteris richardii; assembly: GCA_020310875.1. Taxonomy (NCBI): domain Eukaryota; kingdom Viridiplantae; phylum Streptophyta; class Polypodiopsida; order Polypodiales; family Pteridaceae; genus Ceratopteris; species Ceratopteris richardii. Next base: position 130,569,727 of record CM035426.1, on the reverse strand, counting down.
TACATCCAAGAAAGGTAAAGAAAAGCTTTCTGCTGGTCATAAAACGTGTGCAACTTTTGAAGAGGTTGATGGAGATTCAAGTGGTTTAGAAAAGATTCTTGATGCAGAACTTAGATTGCCCTCTGTGAAGACTCTAGGAGTTAGAAAGACACATGCACATGATACAAGGAGAAGTGATCTAGGACCAAGAAAATCTGGGAGGATGCGGAATTCTGTATGATTAACATATGATAGTTACATGGCTCGTCATTATGCCTACATGACAAAGGTAATACAAGATGCTGAACCTTCTTGTTTTGAAGATGCAATTGGAAATGTAGATTGGGAAAAAGCTATGTATGGGGAGATGGCTACACTTTATGGAAACGAAACATGAAAGTTGGTTCCATTGTTGCAAGGAAAGAAACCCATAGGCTGCAAGTGGGTTTATAAGGTAAAGCACAATGCTGATGGTAGCATAAGCAGGTACAAAGAAGGATTGGTAGGAAAAGGTTATGCACAGACATATGGCATTGATTATGAGGAAACATTTAGCCCTGTAGCTAAAATGTCTACTGTCAGAACACTTGTTGCATTAGCTATCACAAAAGGATCGACATTGCATCAGATGGATGTGAAGAATGGTTTCTTACATGGTGAGTTACTAGAAGAAGTATACATGGACCTGCCACAAGGATATGAAGATTCAAAGCATCTAGAATATGTTTGCAGGTTGCAAAAGGCTTTGTATGGGCTGAAGCAAACTCCTCATGCATGGCATGCATGGATTGTTGATTACTTAACCACCACTGGGTTTTTTATGTGTGATGCAGATCATTCACTATATGCAAGGAAGGGTGATGATGGCATCACGATTGTGGCTATTTATGTTGATGACATGATTGTAGGTGGTGATAATGAAGAAAGCATTAAAGAGGTAAAGCATTTTCTTAATAATGCCATATAAGGAATTTATGTGCATTATGCATCCCTATCATCCACACACATCTATGATATAGTTGGAAAGAATAGTATAAATGCAAGAGAAAGATAACTTAGCTTTCTTTATCTTCCATTTTTCACATCTTTTTTTCATAGAGGCTTAGTTTTCTTGGACTTTCAATGGCTTAGTTTTCCTAACGTTCAATCAATTTCATTATGCGTGTCCTTGTTTCTCATAAAAAAACTTAGAAGATAAGTCATCAAGAGCCTTAACATCAATGGAAAAAGTGCACGAATTGTGTTTCCTTAAAAAGTAAAAGATTCATTAAATAAATTAAGAAACAAATACTTCACTTATCTTTGGAAGCTATCTTTTAAAGTTGAAAGTGAAAAATGATGCCTTTTCTTGAAGTTCCACGATTCTTCTTCTCTTACTTCATTCATGAGTTCAATCTTTGAAGTCAATTCTTGAATTGACTTTCCCTCTAGCCTATTCTCTTTGCATCATCACTTTGAGTCTTAAGTTATCTAGTCATGGACTAAAGAGAAGGCTAAAAGAGGCATAGCCATATGTAGGAATGCCCATAAAAATAGAGTTAATGACCTAGCCTATACAACAATGGTTGTCTACTCATCCCAAGCATGAGTGATTGTAAGCTTTGTCTAAATGAAGCTGCAAGAGATGCTAAATTTACCACTCCTTTATCTCATAGTTACAAGCTCTTGGAAAACTATACGAGCAAGTCTTGAAGTGAGAGCTTGGTTGTAGATGTGGTGTGCTCAAGCTACTTGATGGAAGGGGTGTTTATCCCACATATAAAAAATATAAGCTCCTCAAGGCACCAAATATTTTGCAAGGCTTGTCATTATTGGTCAAAGAATTGAGAATATAGAGAATGCATAAGATCCACCCTTTTCTTCACTTCACACTCGATGCAATGTGTGGGGTGGCTACTTGCTAGACTATCATCTATCATGTGGGCGAGTGAGAGTTTCTTGATTTCCATCCTATGGGGGGGGGGGTTCACATAAGTTATTCTTTTGAGCTCCTAAAGGAAGAATCAAATGTGAAGTTGGTAGGAAACAAATTCTAATGCAACTATCTCACTCAGTAGCATACGTCTTACGTGATTACACACATATCAAGAGAAAAAAATGAAGACTAGACATATCAAGAGAATAAATATTGTAACTCCTAGATATGGTACCACTATAGTAAAATCTACCTTGTAACAACTAGCATCCTAGCAAGAGAATTCAAAATCTAGCAAGACAAGGAAACTAAGAGAGAGCACGTCTCCACCCATCCAATTGCACCCATATAAATACAAGTAGGCCAAGGGGATGCATGTCCTTGGGTTTGTCCAGGTCTCCAACCAGGGGCTTCCAAATACTCCATAGAGAGACTCTATCATGATAGACCACATCTGTCATTATAGACTGCTCTATTGTAAAAAAATCACCCCGTAACAAAGCCCATCTATCATGAAAAACCGCCCTCTATCATGACAGACCCATCTATCTTGACATATCTAGACCTTGATAGAGTCTTTCTATCCGAATAGATTGCTACTATCGCAACAAGGCCACTATATCATGACCCATCTATCGCAGCAAAAACCCATGTGTTGTGACATACCACCTAATCATGACAAAGACCCACCATGATAGACTCCGTCCTTTGTGATATTCACCATCTATTCTATTAGAACAAAAACATAATAGACCCACTCTATCGTGTTAAACCCTATCTCTCGTGATAGATCTCTATTGTGATAGACCATGTCTATTGCAATAGAGTGGCCTATCATGAAAAGGAGATAGATAGAGACATTCTTTCACTTTAAGAATTTGATTTTTGGGGTTTTAAGTTCATGCTTTTTTCTTAGCTTTTTAGGGCTTAGCTCATTATCAAGGCTCCAAGTGTCCCCAAGGCATTGCAATAGTGTGATAGTGAATTGAAGCTAACTTGGGATGACATCCTAAGTGTGGAAAACACTAGAGAGAACATATTAAAAGGTTGGAAAACCTAAATCCCCTTGGTCAAATTTAGCCTAGGCTGAGCACATAGCCTTAGGGTTAGAATTTTAGGGTGATGTTAAGAACTTCAAAATTCAAGACATGTTGAAGGAATATCAAGTCCAACATTGGTAATGAAAAATTGTGAAATTTGGAAACCTAAAGGAAAAAAAACATAAACATGTGAAGAAACAATAATCAGAACCCATGCAAGTTATTCCTGACAACACAATGTAAAGACAATAATTAAAGAAGTAAGCATATAATCAAAGAATAAGTGATTGAGACAAAAGAATTAGTCAAGAGAAGTCATCAGTGTAAGGGTGAGGGACACAAAAATTAATGGACTTGAGATCAAAAAATATATAAGAAAAGCGGGTTGACATAACTTAAAATCCTCAAAAGCTAGTGTCAATCGCACTCCCAAGTCATGCTCATATCAATTAGATGGCCATCAATCAAGCCTAAGGCAAAATCTAGTGAGCTAGATATCTCATATAGTATGGAGAGACCTACTACTAGCACCAAGGTATGTTACCTAGAAGTACTAGAAGGGCCATATAAAGCACAATTAGCATCATATGCACGAATCGAGTAGGTGCACACAACTCTGAGGATAGATTAAGGAGATCAATTGTCCACTTAAGAAACTCTAAGCAACCCTATGGTATAGGTCATTCAGTTGTCAAGTTTGAGAATAGATCATATATAAATAAGGAAGGAACTATGTTCTTAGTCATTAGTTACCCCAATAGACTTGATGACATCAAGGTAATTCTCCTCAAGTTAGAAGTGAGAGACCCTCAAGAAGAGGATGTGGAGGAGGTAACTAGTACGCCTAGAAGAAAATTGTCACTGTTAGTGTCCATGTGAAAGGCCGAATGGCCATCAGACACTTATTGTATATGTTCCTTAATAAAACATATAGTGGCCTAGTCAGCCATAGATTGTAAGTTATAGCATTTGTAACAACAAGAAATCTGTATTCGTGCTCTTTGTGTACTATGTTTTTCTTGTGTATTCTATAGGTCAATGTGGAAAACTGTGTGTGATGTCTAGAGATTGGATTTCTACCATGAGGGTATCATCATGGAGCTGTTGAGAAGGAGAATAGACCATGATGCATCACTATTCAAATATTTCAATGCTATCAGACCATTCAGATGCAAAAGCTTTGTTCCTTTTGTGTGAGCGAAGCGAGCACCTGCCGGCACACCCAAGGCTTTCTCCAAGGCTTACAACTAAGGTGGCGACCAAGGGATAGACCATGGCATACCTTGTCATCCGAGTCACTGAAGTCACTATTGGCATCATTGGCTACACATAAGAGAGAACCTCAATGATCAAGGAAGATGGAGGTTCCTAGTACTTCTAGGGAGGTCACCCATCCCAATTTGCCCCCCAGAGCTTGCTTAACCAACAATCTCTTGCCACTAAGGTACACTCTTGTGGTGCTTGAGAAAGGGGAAAGGCTAAGGTTCACATTACCTTGAAATTATTTGAGCCCTCAAAGCTTCATTCTTTGCTTTCAAAGATTTTTTTGAAGAATTCTTGGCGTGATTCTTGGATCCATTTTTGGAGTTTTCATGCATAGTTCTCTTTACACACATTCAAGAACATCAAGAAGAGAGTTCTTTATACTTCTCCAACAATGAATATTCAGCTTTGAATCTAGTGTTGTTGGCTAGTGTTTTGCCTATGAATATTCAACTTTGAAGATATTGTTGTTGGCTAGTGTTTGGCCTATGAATTGAGCCTTTTCAGTGCCATTTTATTGCATATATTTAGTACGTACACACTATGTATGTTGTTGTGGATACTGCTTATGTACGTCCATGTGGTCATTGATATAGTGGTTACATATTTGCATAAAGCCTTTGATGTTGATAAAGAGGGTCATGGTGAGGTTTTCTTAACTAGGAGACACCCAGATGTCCAGGTCTCTTTGGTGATGTAGGTAGAAGACCTACCAAACCTTGCCATAGGAGATTTATGCTAGTTGTTCATAGGTGCTCGCTAAGCCTAGTTGGCTTCTTTGGGTTAACTAATCATACATGGTCGAGTCAGTGATTCACTATGCAGATTTACTTGTCACTACTTGTAGTTTTATGAGATTTTGACATTGGTCATATGCTCATTTTGCAAAGGATACTATGGAAAAAATTTTCTAGATTTTTTGTTTTGTCAGCTATACAGTGTTTGATTTACTCTTTGATACACTTATTGGTGTGAACATATTTATTCTCTTTGGTTGGTCATTACTCTTCATTAATTCATTTTTCTAGGAAGATCCTACTAAATGTTTTCTCTAGAATCCAACACTTAGTCATCCTTTTTTGAGCCTTATTGGTGTTTGGACTCTTCTAGCTCCATAATCATTCTATGTATTTCCCTATCATCATGGCATCAAAGATCTCAAGCATGTCTAGTGGATCAGGTTCAAGTGCTAGTGTTTCGAGGAGGAGCTATAACTTGTGGAAAAAGACCATTTTGAGATCCAAAAATTTGTTGGCACAAACGTTTCTCTATGGAAGAATCAGATTAAAGATATGCTGATTCAGAGGAGGCAATGGAAGCCACTAAATGGAATCTCAAAAAAGCCTAACATGGATGAAGATGATCGGGATCAGTTGGATGAATTGGCTAGGTCTACCACTCGATTGCACGTGGTAGATAATGTTTACCTTATAGTATTGTACTATGAAAGTGTAGAGGAGCTTTGGAAGAAATTATGAAATACATATGAAAAGGAAACAACATCATATAAAGTGTATCTGTTGAGAAAGTTATATGACCATTGCATGAAGGACACAGATAGTGTTACTACTCATCTAAATGACTTTGATGCTATATTGTCTCAGTTACAGGCTTAGAAAATGGAGATGGATAATGAAATGATAGCAATCTTGTTGTTATGCACCTTGCCATCACCATGGGATACCTTTTTCACAGTTATTAGCAATAGCGCACCTGGTGGTAAACTGGTCTATGATGACATATGTGGAGCACTCTTGAGTGGGGAGATTCATAGAAACTCTATGTTTTGCACTCAGAGTGGAGATGCATATAATGTTCATACATCTTATGAAGGAAAGAATCATCAATGCGCTAGGAGCAAGAACAATGAAAAGAATGGTCAATAGAATAAGAGTAGAAATAAATCAAGGAAGTGGGATATCGAATGCCATTATTGTCCTAAGAAAGGACACATGAAGAAAGATGGCTATGCATTAAAGAATGCTAAAGGTAAAGGGCAAAATGTTGATGGGCATGTTAAAGAGTTACTTAGATCATCTGCTTCAATCATGAAGATTGAAGAAATCAATGCTATTTCTAATGGTGTTGATCTCTTGACACTTGATATTATTGTGCCTACTGAGGCTCTTATGGCTGATTCTCTTTCCCACACATGGATGCTAGATTTTGGTGCTTCTTTCCATGTGACACCACATAGAGAATGGTTCTCTACTTATGCAGCAAAGTATCTTCGTACTATGAGACTTGGTGACTCTTACTAGTGTGACGTTGTCCAAATCGGAGACGTGGTTGTGCAATTCATTGATGGTTCAATATTTACTATTCATAATATATGCCCATTTGGTCAACTTGATGAACTCCTTTACAAACTGGTCTTCTATGCTCAACCCTTTTGCATATCAAAGGGAAATATGGTTATTGCAAAAGGAAGCAAAGTTGGCTCACTTTATCCTTTATTTATATCACAAAAAGAACACTTGTTAGTTGTTACTGAACAACATATGGCTTGTATTTAGATGGCCATTTGGGCCATATATCTTGAAATGGAATGGAAAATCTTTCTCCTTTTGGATACTTACCTGTGTTATCTTTCTCTCAGTTTTCATTTTCTTAGCATTTTTAATATGGAAAGTAATTAACTAGGAATGTGCATAAAATGCACTTTGACTCTTTAATTCAACCTTTAGATCTTGTTGATATAGATGTTTGTGGTCCTATGTCCATAGGGTCATTAGGTGCTTCTCTTTACTTTGTCACTTTCATAGATGATGCTACTAGAAAAGTCAAGGTGTATCCTATCAAATTGAATGATGATGTATTCCCTATTTTCAAAAAATGGCTTGCTTCAGTTGAGACTAAAAAAGGAACTAAGCGTAAGGCTTTATGCTTAGATAATGGGGATGAGTATACCTTACATGAATTCAACCTTTTCTGTCAGTCTAGAGGAATTGTAGAGAGTTTACAGATCCTTATACCCTACTACAAAATGGTGTAGCTGAAAGGATGAGTAGAACTATTCAAGATAGAGTAGTTTCTATGTTGTTGGAACAAAGCAATCACAAATTGATGATTACAAAGAGCTTGAAGCATGTCAATGATCAGATTGAAATTCAAGAAGTCACTTGAGAAAGTCAAGAGATCTCAAAAGTGAAGCCTATATACATATGTATATTACAGTTGGAAATTCTTGTAATTTGAGAAGAGATGATCCTTAGAATGATAAGGAGTAATGTAATAGATGCGGGATAAGTCTAGAACCATATGTATATAAGTCAATGATGTAAAGGAATATGTGTGAGAGTCATTAGAAGACAAGTGTCATAGAGATAGATGTGAAGAGAGTCTTCAGAAAATAGCGACGAGTATTTCATAGATTTCTCTTAGTCTGATCATGTGGATCAGAAATCCTTTTGTACACATCTAATCTAGAAGTTAATGAAGCTATGTTTAAAGTTTCATGATTTAATTCCTCTTTTGCTGTGAGTATGATCAATAGGAACATGTGTATGTAAAGTCTGCAAATGATCTCTTAGAGTCGCACACTTTTTCGTGTCAATGTTTTGCCTAGATATCAGTGCACAGTGTAAAGTTTTTGATGAGTGAGCATTCAAAATCTAAGTTAGAAGGTAAGGAAGCTATGTCTAAAAGAATCTAGCAAAACGGAATCTCTGCTGTGAGAAATCAATCTTAAAAGTTACCTATGTCAAAGTCGCTTGTTCAAAAAGACAGTTTCCGACATACTTTTGATCTTACGGATCAAATTAAAGTTTTAATGATCTTTTTGATGAACTAATGGTTGATATGATTGTGCAAAGGTATTTTGAATATATGTGCATCATTGGTTTGAAGAAGTTTGAAGATATGTGCAGGAAATGAAGTCGATTTCTGAAGTAGACTTTCTGGAGAAGAAATTTCTTTACTCAGAGAAGTGTTAGTGAAAGTTTTGATAAAAGAAGACAATATTTGTGTAAAGTTTGATCCATAACTGATATAGAAGTAATCTTAAATTAGTATAGATCAGACCTTTGGAGATTAAGAAGTCTCCAACAGTGGTATCAGAGTTGAAGGTGTAATACAACTGAAGTAAAGGCATTGGAAGTCCCGACTGTTGCAGGTATTGAAGTTCCTTCTAACTGAAGGTGGACAAGGACAAATTCTTGAAGATAACCTGCAGAAGTACAAATCAGGAGTTCGAAGGGTCAATAAAGATCAAAGCTTCATATCAAAGGTACAATTTATCATCATAAATCATTGTAATTTCAGACACAGAAGATCAAAGATGGGAGAAAGCTTGCAGATTGATAAGCTAGATAGGGAGAACTATCCAGCTTGGTCCATGAGGATGGAGGCACACCTCATGAGCAAAGATTTGATGGCATTCATTACAGGGGAAGAAGAAAAGCCTGAGTTTGAAGATCCTAGTGTTCCAACTAGGGAGGAACTTGGAGGTTTGAAGAATCGGATGAAAAAGGATGCTCAAGCTAGGAGCATCATTTACATGGCTGTAAATGATTATCTTCTTCCTCATATCAGAGGTTTAGAAACCGCAACAGATTTGTGGAATGCTTTGGAAGAGCATTTTCAAAATAAAACCAAGTCAAGAAAGTCTTCATTATGGGCAAAGTTTACAACCTTTGAGAAGAAGAGCTCACAATCAATTTTTGATTATGTGGCAAGGATGAAGGATATTGCAGATAGTCTGGGAGCAGTAGATGAAGACATTGAAGAGGATAATTTGGTAAGGCAAATACTTACAGGTTTGAGAGGAGATGAGAAGTGGAAGCCTTTCATATTGTCCATAGAATTGTCACTAGATCACTTTACTCCTGATCTTAATCAATTGCTAGGACACATGCTAACTTTTGAGCAGGACATTAAGGGAGACAATGATAGGAGTGCAAGCCAAGCTATGTACTCCAAGGACAAGAAAAAGAATGGCAAAGGGAAGCAGTCAACTGATGATGAAGATCTTCAAGTCATGATAACTTTACAAAAGGAAGGATGAACTTCAGAGGTAAAGGAAGAGGAGGTAAGAACAAACATAATACTAAAACTTGTTGGATTTGTGGCAGAATCAATCATTTAGCAAATGATTGTTGGTATAACAATCAAAATGGTGGAAGCAATAATCAGAGTTTTAATCAAAGAGGTAGAGGAGGCAGAAACCAAAGAGGCAACTTCAGAGGAAGAGGTGGTAGGACATCATATGGTAGAGGAGGTGGAAGAAGCTTTCAATCTCAGTCCTACAACAATAATTATTATAATTATGCATCAGATCAGAAGGATGATATGACTCTCATCTTGAATGCAACTCATGAATCAATAGGAGAAGATCAAAGGGTGTTTTATATTGACTCAAGAAGATGTAGCAATCATCTGAGTGGCAATATATCACTGATGACTGATATGGAAGCAAAGGTGAATGGACATACAGTTCAAACAGGTGACAACACCAAGCACAAGGTGGAAAGTATTGGATCAGTGAAGACAAAGAATGGAAGTACACTCTTGAGCAAGGTACTTTATGTTCCTACTATTCCTAAAAACTTGATAAGTGTAGGGCAAATTGTGGAGAAGGGATATGAAGTCAGATTCACAAATGATGGTGTCTATGTGCAAGATCCAAATCAGGGATATAGAAACATTATTGCAGGTAAAAAGGAAGGAAGGTTGTTTACTCTCAAAGTCCAAGGTAATGTGGGACATGCTCTATTTACTTATGGAAGTCAAAAGATGTCTGAGTTAGACCTATGGCATAAAAGGCTAGGTCATTTCAATGAGAGAGCCATAAAGGAAATGTCAAGGAATGATGTGGTGCTTGGTTTGCCAAAAGTTGAAGGGCAACATATGGTGTACAAGTGTGAAGCTTGTCAATTAGGTAAAGCACACAAAAGTTCATACAATAAATCAGGATATAAGTATTCAAATATGCTTGAATTGATTCATACAGATGTGTGGGGTCCTTCAAGGGACTATAGCATAAATGGATCCAGATATTATGTGTTGTTTGTTGATGATGCAACCAGATGGATTACTTTATATGTAATCAAGGACAAATCACAAGTGTTCAAGACATTCAAGCATTATCATGCTTATGTAGAAAGGATTACAGGACAAAAGCTCAAGAGGTTGAGATCAGATGGAGGGGAAGAGTATTTTTCTAAAGAGTTTGATGATTATTTGTGGAATGCAGGTATAAAAAGAGAAGTAACTTGCAGGTACTCTCCTTAACAAAATGGAATTGCAAAAAGAAGAAATAGAACTCTTGTAGAATTTGCAAGAGCAATGATGAAGGAAAAGAATTGCCCAAATTACTTATGGGAAGAAGCTATCAACACTGCAACATACCTTGTGAATAGATTACCTTGTAAAGCTTTGGATGGAAGAACTCTTTATGAAGCATGGTGGGGTAAGAGACCTACTCTTGATCATTGTAAAGTATTTGGATGTTTAGCATATGTTTATGTTCCTTCACAATTGAGACATAAGCTAGAACCCAAAACAGAGAAGTATGTGTTTATTGGGCATGATGATAGACAAATGGGTTACAGATTGTTGAGTCCATCCAAAAAGCAATTTATTGTTACCAAAGATGTTACATTTGATGAGAAAATCACATGGTATACAGGGTCAAAAAATGATTATGCAGGTGTTGAAGAAATACAAAGGAAAGGGAAGGCAAAAGTAAATGTGTATGAAGAAGATATTGATGATGTTGATTATAAAAGTAAATTGCAAGATAATGTTGAAGATGGGCCAAGATTTGATCCAGAATCAAATGTGGCTGAGACATCAAGAAGTGCAGTGGTTAGAAGATCCTCAAGGGAAAGAAAAGAGCCTATCAGGTATAGCTATGACACATCTTTCTTAACAACCAAAGATTATGCTTATATTGTGAAGACAGAAGAGGATCCAATCACATATGAAGAAGCTAAAGGTAAACAGAATTGGGAGAAGGCAATGCAAGAAGAGTATGATGCTCTACTTGAAAATGAAACATGGGAGTTGGTGCCAAGACCAAAGAATCAGAAAGTCATTGGATGTAAGTGGGTGTATAGAGCAAAAAGGTTTGCAGATGGTAAGGTGTCTAGATACAAGGCTAGACTTGTGGTCAAAGGTTATGCTCAAACTTATGGGGTAGATTATGATGAAACCTTTAGTCCTGTTGCTAAGATGTCTACAATTAGATCATTGATTGCTATTGCTGCTTGTCAAGGATGGAAGTTATCACAATTAGATGTGAAGAATTCATTCCTGAATGGATACATTGCAGATGAAGTATATATGGAGCAAGCAGAAGGTTTCATGAATTCAATTGGATCACATTATGTGTGTAAGCTCAAGAGAGCTTTGTATAGGTTGAAGCAGGCCCCAAGAGCATGGAATTACAGGCTTGTTAAGTTCTTGAATGAATGTGGATTTCAGGCATCAAAGGCAGATAGTAGCTTGCTAGTGAAGGCAAGTGAAAATGGATACATATACATGTGTATTTATGTTGATGATATTATTGTCACAGGTACAGATGCTCAAGGAATCAATGAGCTTAAGAAACAAATAGAGAAGGAGTTTAAGATAAGTGATTTGGGAAACTTATCTTATTTCTTAGGAATGCAGATTGTATATACTCAACATGGAGTATATGTTACACAAGAGAGGTACTTGAAGAATCTTCTGGTCAAGTTCAACATGGAGGATTGCAAGCCTTCAACCACACCATTGGAGGTAAATCATAAGTTGAGCAGGTATGGAGGTGAAGAGTTTAATGGCATGAAGAAATATCAGAGTTTGGTAGGTAGTTTAATCTATGCTACCTTGACAAGGCCAAATCTATCATATGCAGTAGGTGTGTTATCACAATTCATGCATTGTCCAAAGAAGACTCATTGGATTGCAACTCAAAGGGTACTCAGATATATCAAAGGAACCCTAAGTGAAGGTCTGTATTATGGATTTACTTCTGATACAAGAATCAAAGTGTTTAGTGATGCAGATTGGGTAGGTGATTCAGATGATAGAAGATCTACTCATGGGTATCTCTGTTATATTGGAGATAAATTAGTTTCTTGGTGCTCAAAGAAGCAACATTTAGTTGCTTTGTCATCTACAAAAGCTGAGTATAAAGGAATGGTAGAGGTTGCAAAAGAAGTAATATGGTTAGAGACCTTGTTGAAGAGTTTTGGAACTGATCAGAGTACTCCAATTATTTTTGGAGACAATATGAGTTCATTGTATTTGGCAGCTAACCCTGTTTTTCATGCCAAGACTAAGCATATAGAGATTCAGTATCATTTCTTGAGAGAAAAGGTACTTGATAAAGAGATTGAAGTGATGTATACTCCAACAAAAGAACAAGTTGCAGATATGTTAACAAAAAGCTTGGATAGACCTAAGCTACAGAGATTCAAGGAGATGGCAGGAGTGAAGAAGAATGGAATAATCACAATTAGTGATTGAGGGGGAGCTGTTGGAACAAAGGAATCACAAATTGATGATTACAAAGAGCTTGAAGCATGTCAATGATCAGATTGAAATTCAAGAAGTCACTTGAGAAAGTGAAGAGATCTCAGAAGTGAAGCCTGTATACATATGTATATTATAGTTGGAAATTCTTGTAATTTGAGTAGAGATGATTCTTAGAATGATAAGGAGTAATGTAATAGACATGGGATAAGTCTAGAACCATATGTATATAAGTCAATGATTTAAAGAAATATGTGTGATAGTCATTAGAAGACAAGTGTCATAGAGATAGATGTGAAGAGAGTCATCTTCAAAAAATAGCAATGAGTATTTCGTAGATTTCTCTCAGTCTGATCATGTGGATCAAAAATCCTTTTGTACACATCTAATATAGAAGTTAATGAAGCTATGTTCAAAGTTTCATGATTTAATTCCTCTTCTGCTCTGAGTATGATCAATAGGAACATGTGTATGTAAAGTCTGCAAATGATCTCTGAGAGTCGCGCACTTTTTCGTGTCAATGTTTTGCTTAGATCTCAGTGCACAGTGTAAAGTTTTTGATGAATGAGCATTCAAAATCTAAGTTAGAAGGTAAGGAAGCTATGTCTAAAAGCTTTTAGCAAAACCGGATCTGTGCTGTGAGAAATCAATCTTAGAAGTTACCTATGTCAAAGTCGCTTGTTCAGAAAGATAGTTTTTGACATACTTTTGATCTTAAGGTCAATTTAAAGTTTTAATGAATTTTTTGACAAACTAATTTCTGATATGATTGTGAAAGGTATTTTGAAGATATGTGCATCATTGGTTTGAAGAAATTTGAAGATATGTGCAGGAAATGAAGTCGATTCCTGAAGCAGACTTTCTGAAGAAGAAATTTCTTTACTCAGAGAAGTGTTAGTGAAAGTTTTGATAAAAGAAGACAATATTTGTGTAAAGTTTGATCCATAAGTGATATAGAAGTGTTCTTAGATCAGTATAGATTAGACCTTTGGGGATTAATAAGTCTCCAACATATGTTGCATTATGCAAACCTTTCACAAGTCTTTTGGTTAGAAGTAGTATTGAATACAATTCATGTGATGAACCTTTCACCTAGTACTACCAAAGTTCTGAAAGTGGCACAAGATTTATGGACAAGGAAGATACCATATCAAGATTATCTTCGAGTTTTCGGGTGTCAATCATATGTTCATATACCCAAGGCTCTTAGAAAAAAGCTAAACCATAAATAAAAGAAATGAAAATTTCTTGGATATAGTCGACAAAGCCAATTTGGATATCGCTTATGGGATCCTAAAACACGATTAGTGATTAGAAGTAGTGATGTCACTTTCGATGAGTCTAAGATGCATAAACTGTTGGAGTTAGACATCTACGGAAGCACATGAACAACACAAGGATGAAGAAGAATCTTTGAGCACAACACATAATATTGAATGTACTACCACTAGAATGTACAAAGATAAGCAACCCGTTAGGGCTATAGGCATATATACAAGTCGGGGGACAAAAAACCTCCTAAAGAGGGAAAAAAAAGTGCCCCGGTAGTCCTAGTGTGTTCACACACATCACTACCTAAATACATCAACAAATCCCCCCTGAGAGTGATGTGGTGAACAAGGAGATGGCACTCATGTATAAGGAAGTGCCAAGCTATGTGGAATCAATCCACAAAAGGAAGTAAGCCCAAAGCTTTGCAGAAAGCTTCAAACTTCTCGCTAGGCAGAGCCTTCATGAAAAGGTCTGCAATGTTCTCCTGTGTGGGCACATATGTCAAGTTGATGTCTCCAACAAAGAACCTCTCCCTGACATAATGATAATGCACCTCAATGTGCTTATTGCGAGCATGTAACATAGGGTTCCTCACAATTGCCAATGCACTCTGACTTTAAATGAAGATGGTGGTGGTAGAAGACTGATCAACACCCAAATTAGCCATAAGGCATCTGAGCCACACACACTCAATAGTTTATATGAAAGCTGCACTATACTCAGCCTCACAACTAGAAATGGCCACAATAAGCTGCTTCTTGCTCAGCCAAGATATGCATGAGCTACCAAGCATGAAGCAAAAACCACTAGTGGACACACGAGTGTCATAGCAACCACCCCAGTGAGTGTTAGAAAGAGCATGCAAATCTAGCGATAGTGATCCCCCCTTGGGATAAAACAACCGAAGTAGCTGGGTACCACTCAATAGTAGTGAAAGATGCACTTAACTTCCTACCAATGTTTGACACCTGGGCAATTCATAAACTTGCTCATGTGTGAGTCAACAAACTAAATATCTATCCAAGTAATGCATAAGTAAATCAAGCATCCAACAACATGTTGATAGAGAACAACATCAAATGCATCTCTAGCATCATGAAGAATCAATCATAAGCTTGTCTCCATAGGAGTGGCAATAGGTTTACTGTCTTCAATCCCAAAATGCTCTAGTAATGTGTCAACATATTTCATTTGACGCAAAGCCATTCCACCATCAATGTGCATAAATTGAATGCCCAAATAATGATGCAAATGCCCCAAATCAGACACCTCAAATGAGGCATGTAAATCAGCCTTGAAATCAGCAATATGCTTCTCATGGGGATGAGTGAGCAGCATGTCATCAACATACACCATAATGATCAAAAGCACATCATTAGCATGCTTAACATATAAGGTGCTTTCAGTTGCATTGTTCTCAAAACCATGTGCAATCAGATAAGCATGTATCTTTCCATAACAAGCACGTGGTGCTTGCTTTAAACCATATAATGCCTTCTTTAACCTACACACCTGGTTTTCATGCCCTTTCTCCACAAAGCCACGAAGCTGAAAAACATACACTTCTTCATGCAAGTCACCATTCAAAAATGCTATTAAATTTCCAATTGATGTACATTCTAACCATGATGAGCTACAATTGCATAGATGCTATGAACAATAGTCATTCGACAAGTAGGTGCAAAGGTTTCATCAAAATCAATGCCTCTTCCTATGCATAACCCTTTGCAATAAGCCTAGCCTTATACCTGTCAACTTTTCCATCAAGTTTACGCTTTTGCTTGTATACCCACTTAGTGCCAATGGCCTTCTTGCCAAGAGGCAAGTCACATAAAGACCAGGTACCATTTTTCATGATAGCATCATATTCAGATTGCATTGCAGCCATCCAATGTTCAAAATTTTGTGCTTCATCAAACAAAGCAGGTTCACTCTCCTCACAAAGGCTAGATGCAGCCATAGCATAGAAATCTGATGCAAAAGAGGAACTATGAGAGCCAGAATGAGTACGATATGACAGAGGAGCATCAAATTTGCTGTCATGAAAAGTCTATAGTTTTTGCCTCTCAATATCAACTCTCTCATCAACAAGTGCATCATGTAAACCTCCATAAAAAATGCAATGTTTTGCATCATCAGATGAAACCTATAAATCTTGAGAAGTTGCCTCATTAGGATTATCACTAGACTCTCCACCTGTAAAAAGAGGCAGCAAAGTATCATACATGTCTTTGGAGCTAACTGATGTCTCCTTTGTACATGAAAGTAAAGGTTGAATAGCATCTTCCACAAAAACAACATCATGACTAAACAAAATGCGTTTAGTCTGTGGATGATATAGATGTTAACCTTTGCTTTTCTTAACTATACCCAACAAAAATACATTGTACTGCTTTATCATCCAATTCCCTACAATGTTGTTCATGCACTAATGCATATGTCAGACAACCAAAAACATGTAGAGGAGGAACAGATGGCTTGCGACCATGCCAAGCCTCATACGGAGTCATAGACTGCATTGCTTTAGTGGGACACCTGTTAAGTACATATGCCCCACACATGAAAGCCTCAAGCCAGAAACTATGTGGTAAAGCTTGACTTTTGATCATACACCTTGCCATCTCCATGAGTGACATGTTCTTTCATTCATCCACTCCATTTTGTTAAGGTGTATACAACACTGTACATTGATGTTTTATCCCATATTCAGCCAGAAATGCATTAAAGTCAAAAGACATATATTCCCCCCTTGATCAGAGCGGAGGGTGCCCATTTTACATGTTGATAGATTTTCAGCCAAAACCAAAAACTCTTTGAAGCAGATAAACACTTCGGACTTTGCTTTGAGTGGATATACCCATGAATGCGTGGAAAATCATCAATGAAATTCATGAAGTAAAGATAGTTTCAAAACGAAGGTGTCTACATAGGACCACAGACATCACTATGTACAAGCTGCAATTTCTGAGTAGCCCCAACTAAACCATCTTTTGGAAAATAGGCAAAAAAGACACCATTTAAGATTTCTGCAAGCATAGAAAACTAGCAAAATTCAGATGAACAAAGCATGCATGCCAAAGCTTTGCATCTGACATAGCCTTAGAATCAAGCAATAATCACATTTCCATTTGACAGATCATGAACTATATATCTATCATCAAAAAAAATCACAACCAAGTGAATCTTGGCTAACGCCAAAACTGATAATAGGTTCTTCTTGATCGCTAGCACAAATAAAGCATCTAACAATGTAAAAAGAACTACCATCAGTAGTAGTCAAAATGATCTTTCCAACTCCAATAGTAGGATAAGAGGAGTTGTTGGCAAATGTAATAGTATTCCCTGTAGGGGCAGGCTCGAGTGAAGAGATAAAATTGCACTACAAGGTAATATGTTTGATCGCCCCACTATCAAAATACCAAACACATGAGTCTACCATAGACATGCACTGCTCATGAGAAGATGGGTCAAAACTGAAAACAATAGTAAATACCCATTCTTCATCTTGCACAAGATAAACAAACTCTGTTTTCGATGTAGAGGCCTCTGCACAACCATTCCTACCTCTTTCTTCTTTGCCTCTTTAGCAACCAGTTTTGGATAGCTCTTAATGACATGATCATTTGCTTTACATTATTTGCAAAACAATTTCTATTTTTTTGACTTCTTCTCATATTTGTCTTCCTTCTTCAATTGTGCCGAATTAGCAGATTTCTACTTAATAGTAGAAGAGCTCCATTTTCCTTTGCCCTTTTAACTAGCCAGTAAAGCTTGATCTGCAACACAGATAATAGACCTGTTCTGCCTAAACTAATCTTCCTGCAACACAACGGAAACTAACTCTTCAAATGTTAAGGCATTTGGATTGCCTTTCATCATCAAATGAAGAGTAGAAGCAAAACTCTGATATAAGTCGGGAAGATAATTCAGAACACTCTACACAAGTGAACTGTCAAGAAGGACTTCATCAGCAAAAATCAATTGTTCTTTTAAATCCTTGATCTTTGTCAGAAAAATGTCCATAGAATCACCTCCATTCATGTGCTCACTCTCCAAATGTTTTGAGAGGTAAGCAACACGAGCCTTATTCTTAGCCTAGTACAATGTGGTAAGTGTATCCCAAGCATCCTTAGCTATTATGCAAGAGCAAATGTGAGGGATAATGGAAGATTTGAGACAAGGCTATCAATGCATGTGCCTGAGCATCTCTGCCATCCCAATGGATTTGCTTTGCACTAGGTGCAACAAAAATCACAGCACGAACAGGAATTTGTAGATTATCACCATCTTCAATGTCATCTGCATCAACTTTAGTACTTGTATTTGCAGTACTTGTATTCGCAGGTGTAAGAGGAAATCTTTCAACACCCTACACAATATTCCATAGTCCTTTTGCGCCAATACATGATGCATCATATAGGCCCACAATGGGTAATTTTTACCATCCAACTTATCCTCAATAGCCAACATATGAAATACATCACTACTTTCAGCCATGGCCACTAACTAAAATACCTTGATGCAGAAAAATAATTGTATCTGAAAAAGTTGAGCAAAACTACCAAAACGAGTTCTGCTAGACCTGTAGCAGATTTCGAGATGCTTATATTGGCGAACCAAAGCCTATATATATCTTTGGCACAAAAAGACAAAATAACCTGCACAAGCACTATGATAGTGCATTCGGAGGCTGAAACAAGCTCAGATTGTGGTTTCAACACCACACACCGAAGTTGTTTTGATCTCTAAAACACCCTGAGTATGCTCACCAAATTTCGTGCGATTCTAAGACTATGACTGAAGAGGTGTAGACGATGCCCTAGATGAAGCGATGACCTGTTCTAATACCTGTTGTTGGAGTTAGACATTTGTGGAAGCACGCGAACAACACAAGGAAGAAGAAGAAGCTTGGAGCACAACACACAATACTAAATGTATTACCACTAGAATGTAGAAAGATAAATATCCCATTAGGGCTATAGGCATATATACAAGCTGGGGGGGGAACTCGTAAAGAGGGAAAAAGTGCCCTGGTAGTCCTAGTGTGTTCACACACATCACTACCTAAATATAGCAACATAAACAACCCATTAAGGAGGTTGAAGTGAGAAGAGTGGTGTTTGAGGATACTAGTCCTCTAGTGAGCATGCATAAAATTTTTGCACATAGGGATGCTTAAGAGAATGTCCGATCAGTTCAGTTTGATAAAATTCCTATTTAGCAATTATTGAGACATTCTACATGTGTCTCATATACACTTGATAGATATGTCTCATGTTTGGATTTTGTTATGCTAAAAGATGCCGGTGAGCCTTCTTGCTACAAAGAGGCTATGTCGACAAAGTATCATGTCAAGTGGGAGCATGTCATGAAGAGTGAGTTGGATTCTATTCATAACAATGGTACTTGGGATTTAGTACCTTTTCCAAAGGGCACGAAAGCTTTACCATGTAAATGAGTATTTTAGTTGAAATTCACATCAGATAGTGCTTCTCCAAAGTATAAAGCACGACTTGGTGCAAAGCATTTTAAGCAACAACATGGTGTTGATTTTGAGGAAATCTTCTCTCTAGTGGTTAATAAAGTACCCTTCAAATGTTGCTTGGATTCATTGCAATGGAGGACTTAGAGCTAGTCCAAATGGATGTGAAAACTACTTTCTTGCACGGAGATCCTATATATGAGATCTGTATGGAACAATGAGAGGGTTACATAGTTCGTGCCAAATAAAGTCTAGTTTGTAAGTCGAAGAAGAGCTTATATGGATGTAAACAATCACCTAGACAATGTTACCAAAATTTTGATGCTTTTATGAAGTCTCAAGGCTATTCTCCAAGCAATGAGGATCATTATCTCTACACAAAGAGATGCTCAAATGGCAACTTGATATGTTTGATACTTTATGTTGGTGACATGTTGATTGTTGGGAAGTCCTCTTATGACTTGTCAATTCTCAAAAAGGAGTTGAGTGGGTCATTTCATATGAAGGATTTGGGGGATGCCAAATGTATTCTTGGCATGCACATTACTTGTGATAGGAGCAAAAGATGCATATACTTGTCTCAAAGTAAGTACATATCCAAAGTACATTAGAGATTCAATATGCATGGTAGAAAGGCATTGAGTACACCTTTACCCACATAAGTGAAATTAAACAAGGATGATCACCCCAAACCAAATGAGAAAAAAGAATTCATGATCAAAATTCCTTATTAGTATGTTTTTTGTAGTCTCATGTATGCTATGGTAGATATGAGACCAAACATTGCATTTGTAGTGGGAGTTGTGAGCAAATATATGCCTAATCCTTGCAAGAAGCATTGCCAAGCAGTCAAGATGATTTTGAGATATCTCAATGGCACTAAGGAAAAGTGTCTATGGTTGGGTAGAGGGAAAAAATCCATTATTGGTTACATAGATTTTGCTTATGTGGGTTGTGTAGACAATTGTCAGTCTACAACAGGGTACATTTTTCATGTTGCTAGAGGTACTATCTCTTGAAGATATCCTCTTCAAGAATGCATGATTTTTTCTGCTACAGAAGTAGATTATGTTGCAACAAGTGAGGCGTGTGAGGAATCATTGTGGCTTTCTGGTCTTGCTTGTGATATGGGTCTACCTCAACATGTATCTTGTTTGCTCAGTGATAGTCAAAGTGTGCTCCGTGATAGTTAGAGTGCCATTGAATTGGCTAAGAATTCGGTCTATCATGCAAAGGCCAAGCACATTGAGGTGCGGTATCACTTCATTAGAGGCTACTTAGCCACTTAGTCCATTATTCTTGAGAAGGTTCATACTCAGGATAATGCTGTAGATGCTTTGACCAAAGCTCTACCACAGGATAGCTTGTGACACTGTTCCCACTTGATGGGGGTTACTTGATTCATGATCTTGCATAGTTACTTATATTCTATGTAACATTCATATCATATGGGAGGTATAGTTTGTATAATTACACATAGGTATTCTTTATCATTCTTTATTTTTCTCCCATAGACACTTTGGCCTTATTGCCCTTTAGTGGGAGATTCTTATCGTTAGTGTCCATGTGAAAGGCCAAATTACCATCAAACACTTTTTTATATGTTCTTCAATAAAACATATAGTGGCCTGGTCAACCATAGACTATAAATTTGACCACATTTGTAACCCACAAGAAATCTGGGTTCATGCTCTCTATGTATTGTGTTTTTCATACATATTTTGTAGGTGAGTATAGAGAACTGTATGCAGCATCTAGAG
Source organism: Ceratopteris richardii (assembly GCA_020310875.1). Lineage (NCBI taxonomy): Eukaryota > Viridiplantae > Streptophyta > Polypodiopsida > Polypodiales > Pteridaceae > Ceratopteris > Ceratopteris richardii. The sequence continues at coordinate 130,548,556 of CM035426.1, read as the reverse complement.
ATTAGATTTCTACTACAAGGGTTATCATCATGGAGCTATTGAGAAGGAAAGTAGACTATGGTGCATCGCTATTAAAATACATCAAAAATTTGTACCAACAAGGACCATGGCTATAGATAAGATACCTCAGGACAATGTGACCATAGACCTATATGCAAATGAGGTTATCGATGAAGTTTTTTAGAAGTTTAATTCAAACAAACCTCACATCAAGAACAAGTTTCTATCGTATGAGTTCAAGGACCCTAACAACCCAAGAAAAGAAACCTATTTCGGTCATGATTAAGAGAGGATGTACATAGTCTCATGCTATAGTAAACAAAACCACCTTTGGCAATGTCAGAAGGTGTTTCCCTTACATAAACCTTCTGCTTCTCACAAACAAATGAGCATAGCACCTACTATCACCTTATGAACTCAAAAATAGAAGTCTAGAAAAGTGTCAAAGTAAGCTTTGTGCATAACTTAGGAAGAGGTAGATCAGAATAAGAAAGGTGTAGAATAGAGAGAGAACATACTAGAGGACATTGATCACATAGAGAGGATGATGAATTTCCTCTATGGAGTAGACTAGAGAGAGAGCACACTAAAGGGCATTGATCACACAGGGAGTGTTGCAGAGCAATGATGCACGAAAGGGAAGCCCCAAAATTTTCAAATTAATGGGCATAATTTTCTTCTTCAAGGTCTTAGGAAATTCCCTCAAGCCATGTAAATGCACTAGAGGAGTCCTCTAGATGCATAATCCCAAATCATTGTAATATATTTCTTGTAAAATAGTAGGAAAATAGAGATTGGTTAATAAAGTGCCGGTCCCTTGTGTGAAAGAACCATTTTTACGGCACATGTATATAAGTCACTTGATGACTCTTTGTAAACACTTTTTGCCATTGTGAAGAAGAGAGCTTGAGAATTTCGAATTTGCTTTTTTCCTGCAGATTTCTACCTTCTCTATGATCTTTGGTGCGTGTGTAATGCTTGCAATGTGTGTGTAGGACTATTGTCTACCCCTCCCCACTGTTTTTGAGCTACTATAGTGTGTGTGTGAGCTAGTGTGAGTTGTGGAGTGAGTGTGTGTGCTTCCTGCCATTCACTCTTTTGGTCATAACTTGAAGCACGATTAGGAGAATCGAGTTTGAAACTACTTCCAATAGATGTGTCTTGTTGAGAGCTTCGAAACGAACCCGCTATTGGCCATATTCGGAGTCTAGAGCTAGGAGATATCCTCGATTTAATGAAAACTACTGTAAGTGGTATCGCAACGGACACTTTCAGTAATTAAGTGAGTTGGAGAGGTAGGTTAGTCTTTTCTCATGCATGTGAGATGAACCACTTCATTTTCCATCACGTGAGCACAAGTCCTCATACACTTGGTTAGGTCGGTTCATCGGATTGACAAATAAGCATGTGTCAATTCTCGACTATATGCACTTGTGTGGCAAATGGGATTTAGTCTATTTGGCACAAGTCCCTAAGACTTTTGACTTAGGTACACATGTTTTTGGCGCCGTTGTCGGGCAACAACTCAACCAAGGTGCCTTCATGATGGTTATAGCTTGAGAGTGACGAAATCGTACTTGTAGAAGTGAATTCGTTCAATGGCAAGTAGTCAACCACTTCAACACTTGTAACTTCACATCCCGAAGGTGTGTGTAATGAGTTTTTAGGTTTAGGGTTAGTAGAGAGGGAGAGAAGAAAGGGTTAGGGTTAGGTTAGGAAGAGAAGTAGAGTAGGAGTAAGCCAAGATCACGAAGAAAAATTCCAAAATTTTTTTGCCAAATTAGTGTAGTTAAGTTTCAGTCTCCAAAAAGTATAAAAACCAAAAATTTGAAGTTCATTTGACATTTGCTTCATTCTGGTATCGTCTGAGCACAGCGACTGGTATCGCCGAGTTGGTATCGTGCAAATTGAGCCCTCACCCTTGCCTAATGACCTCAAGGCTTGTGCATTAGCACCTAAATGTAAGCTACAATCAAACTTTAATCTCCAAAAAGTCTGAAAATCTGCATTTCCACGTTATTAAAGTCCCGATCGGTATCGCGGGGTGGGACAGAGTGTTTTTTGAACTTCTTTGAGTGAGACAGTAGGCTAGGAGTGAAGAGGGGTGAAAGAAGAGCAAGGGGGGAATTTTTTTTTTGAATTTGGAGGTATTTTGGCTTGAGTATCGCGATCGGTTGAGTTTTTGGTATCACGATACCAAAAATTCCCTTGTATCGCGATACTCGCCGAAGTATCGTATCGTCGATTACCAGCTTCGGTATCACGATACCACTTGTGGTATCGTATCGCCTGGTTGGTATCACAATTGCAGCTTACCAAAGTGGTATCGTATCACGGTCCACTTTTGGTATCATATCATCTCACTTCCTAGTATCGTATCACCAGAATTCCTGGTATCATATCGCTCAGTGCATAAGTATCGTATTGCCCAGTTTTTTGGTATCGTATCATGGACTCCCTAGGTATCATATCATGACTAGATGTGGTATTGTATCGTCTAGACTTGAGGTATCGTATCGTCAGAGTTTCCAGTATCGTATCATGCCCAACAGCGGTATCATATCGTCTGTTGCCATAGTATCGTATCGTCTAGAGAAGTGGTATCATATCGTCTGACGAGCAGTATCGCTTGCTGCAGTATCACCAAAAGTGGTATCGCCCAGAACTTTTGGAACATTTTCAAATGAAAATTTGAGGCATTTGAGGAGCCACTTAGGGAGAGTTTTAGAGACCTGGAGAGCCCCAGGAGGGTGAATGAACTTGAGGTCAGGAAGGGTGCTAAGTAGCCGGAGAAGTGTCATATCTTCCATTGGAAGTGCCGCTCAGGTTAGTCACCGCTCAGTCTATTCAGATACCTCTAGTGACTCAGAGGAGGAGATACCCATGGCTTGAGAAGACATGCAGGGTCCCACTCCCGGAAGAAACTTCATGACCACTGTGGAAGAAGAGTATCGCACTTCTTTACAGTATGTTTCTACAAATGCCCAAGAGATCCTCATCTATCTGGACGGTTTAAATAGATCTATGGCAAGGATGGTGACTTCCATGGATGCAACAATTGTGCCCACACCGGCTGTTAAGTATGAAGGAGGAGCATACATGGACAAGCTGGGTCACATCTACATAGTGACTGAATACCCTGATTTGATCAATGAGAGGGGAGAGTTAGTGGGACAAGAAAACTCAGGGAGACCAAACCCTGAGGAGTTAGTGATGACCCCTATAGGCAAGTCCCAAGTGACTCGAGTCTTGAGAGGGGACTTGATACCTCAAGATGATTACCTACTGGAAGTCTATTTGATCCATGGATTGAACTTGTTACTTCAAACCGACTCACCGGCCCAAGGAAGAGAAGAAAGTCCGATGACGTTTTATGAGTTAAAGGATCCGGAAGACGAGTCTAGAGTAACATATTTGGACAAAAACCAAAGAAGGTATTGGCTTGTTGATGCCATAGACAGATCTCGATTAAAGTATATGGGTTTGCCTGTATTTCCTCCACGAGAACAGGCAACCACCTCTCAGAACCCCTTCGGAACACAACAGGAGGTAGAAAACACAATGTCGGGACAAACTAGCCAATGGAGCGTTCCGAACCATGCTCACGTACTATTCGTGACTCCAGGAGTGGAGACACACAATCAGACCCACCTTGGAGTAGGAAATCAATACCGACCACCAGTAAGGCCAAGAACACCAATAGGAGTGCAGCCAGGAATACCTCCAATTAGACCATCGTTTCCCGCCTTCCCTATAATGCCTAGATAGCCAGAACCAAGGAGAAGATTGAGACCTATTCAGGTGGCCAAATGTGTGAGGAATCACTATGATGGTTTGGGAGAACCTTACGACCACATTGCTGAATTTAAACAAGTTTTAAGAGCTGAATAAGTAGATGACTTCTTCGTGCAGTATGAGTCTTTCGGAATCACCCTCACAGGAACGACTCTGCCTTGGTTCCAGCCATTAGACCCCAACCAATTTGGAAATATGGAGCAATTCTTTCAAGAATTCATTGGGGAATTCACTAAGAGAGGGATTAAACACGATTCCACGTCTCGGCAGACTTTTTATCTCGTCTGGATTCCGGTGAGACTCCGATAGGTGTCGATGACACGACGTCGGCTATTTATGTAACCGAGGTAGCCCCTGAAGAATCTGCAGAACTTCCTATTGCCCCTGTATACTATGATACATTAATGACTTTTCTTACTCATGGTTGTCTCCCTCCTAATACTCCCGCTACTCTATGCCGGAAAATTGCAGTCTACAGTCGACGATTTCGATTGATTGTGGGTCAACTGTATTACATAGATCAGACTGGTGTCCTGCTTAGATGTATCCCTCCACATGAATTGGCATCCGTTATTGCCATGGCTCACTCATCACCCACTGCGGGACACTTCGTAGCTGATCTCACTCAGCGCAAAATCCTGCAAAGTGGGCTATGGTGGCCTACAATGTACAGAGATGTTGTTAAATTTGTGCAGTAGTGTGATGTCTGTCAACGGTCTGGATAGCCCTTGCAGCGACATTTCTTTCCTCTCCAACCTGTCCTGCCTCTTGAACCCTTTCAGAAGTGGGGTTTAGATTTCATTGGCCCAATTACACCCCGAGCGACCCTCACCAACAACCGATATATTTTGACTTCTACAGACTATGCCACTAGGTGGGCGGAAGCTTGGGCTCTACGTTCTGCCATAGCTGTTTCGGTGGCCAAATGTTTGATGAAGGATGTTTTCCCTCGATATGGCTTACCTCTGGAGATAGTGACGGACCAAGGTACACATTTTGCAAATACCTTAATGCAAGTGCTGACTCAGACTTTCCAAATTGTGCATAAATTCAGCTCCCCTTACTATCCACACGCGAATGGTCTTGCTAAGAGCACTAATAAGACTCTGCTGAATATTCTCCGAAAATTGATCTTGGAGTGTCCGGAACGATGGGACAAGCTCTTACCTGCCGTTTTGTGGGCTTACTAGACCACGTATAAAGTGGCTACTGGAACAACTCCGTTTAAGCTTACTTATGGACTGGAAGCTATTGTGCCAATCGAAGTGGTGGTGTCGAGTCTGCGAGTAGCCTTATCTCAGAAATTGCTACCGGAAGAATCTTTTCCATTCCGGTTAGATGTTCTCAGATCATTGGATGAACAACGCTTGGAAAGCTTCATGATTCTTCAAGAAGTTCAGCTACGCCAAGCCCGTACTCATGATCGTTTTTAAAAAACCCCTCTATTTATGATTGGCCAAATCGTTTTATTCTATAATGCTAAAGCCAATAGATCTGCCGGAAAATTTAAGCTACGATGGTCCGGCCCATACCAGATTGCTGAACAAGTGGGACCCGCAACTTTTTGGTTGGCCACTTTAATAGGTGTCCTTCTTCCAAAAGCGGTTAATGGCTCCAAACTCTGCCCCTATCACCCGCTGTCTACTAACTCACGAGGGGTACTCGGTATTTTTTCTCTTTTTCGCTGGTCACTTGATTTTCTTTTCTACCCCCTGTGTTTCGGTTGACCAACTGCCACAATCCTTCCGTTTTGCTAATCTAACCATGATTAATAGCCGCCTTTGTGTCACTGCTTCTGTTCATGCATGCATGTCACAATTATGAAGGATATATTTCCAATACCGCATTATGATTAGGGTTCTTGCCGCCTAATTTTCCCCATGCTCTTACTTAATCTTGTTTCTTTCACTGTTAATCGCTATTTTGTTTGTGTGTTTGCGAACATTGTGTATTCTGTGTCTTTGTTACTCTCTGCATGCACCATGGAAGCTCTGGCTAACATAGCAACCTTCCGTGCAGGTCTCACTCCAGATATGAGTGAGTACTTATGTGCTCGGGGACTGTTGGCCTTCACTGAATTGCCTTGGCATTTAGTGGAGTGTCACCCCTTCCATATGCAGATCATCTCTGCCATTGCCGCCATGCCTGCTATAGAGCAGTGCTGGCCGTTAACATGTTTAACCCCCCGTGTCGTAGTTAGGCTACACACGGTTGTTGAGGGATTCCATCTCCCTCAGGAAGGGTTAGAGAATGGACCGCTCCTTCCCCTCACCACCATGAAGGAACTGTTTCCCTGGCACTCATCTAATGAGTTTGCCATTCTCTCTCGACCTGAACCAGAGTGTACCGCTCTGTAATTCTTGGTCGCTACGTTAAACCTGCAAAAATGCACATATGGTATTTCTCGAGCTTTTTTCTCAATGATAGATACTGCGTCTCGTGAACCCATCAATTTCACTTCCTTTTTCTTTAGGTGCATTCACCGTGAATGTGTAGCGGTTACAAACTAGTTAGCCAAGAATGCCGAGACCGTTACACAAGCTGTTGTGGAGGAAACCCAGATTGAGACCAGAATAGTTTTGGCATCAATCGCCCTTATACCTTCCTCCGCCAACTACCATTCCTGATACTATTGCAGTTCTTCTTGGTGCACCTTCCACTGCCATTCACGAGGCATCAACTCATCTGTTATCCTCTCCCCATTACTCTCCACCATCCTCCCCTCATCTGCTATCTGCCTCATCATCACAACCTCCTCCTTCTCTTCCCCCCCCAACAGTTATGTTCACAGAACTGGCATCTATGGGCCAGCTTCTAATCCAATTCTCCAAACAATTGCCTCTCTAGATGAAGATAGCAACTTAGAACATTCAACAGGAGTTGCAGAGTCAGGTGGACTTGCTCGAAGCGGATATTGCCCCGCTCCAGGAAGAAGCAATTGCAATCAAAGCCGAGAATCACGCACTACAGATTTAGCTCCAACAACTCCAAGAACAATTAGCAGAAAGAGACAATCTGATTGCTCAACAGGACACCGCACTTGCTGAAATAAAGGAGAAGAACGTTCTCCTTGCTGCTCCTGAGGAATCAATCTCTAAATTGGAACAACTGGTACAAGATAAAGAAGATGCTCGAGTTGCGATGGGAAATCTGCTGGAGGAAACACGCGCGAATCTTGCTCTGGTGGAATAGAAACGACAAGAAATGGTAGACTTGGTTATGCAGAATAATGAAGATTTGAAGAAAGTGTCCGCAAAACTTTTTCAGAAAAGCCGTGACTTAGAAGCGGAAATTGGACGGACGATACAGTTAAAGAAAGAGATGGAAGTGCTTAAACGAGAGCAAGAAGCCTATTATAAGACGATGCAGTTTCAAAACTGAGGAGCTGGAATGACGCGAGAAGCAATTAGGCATTCAAGAAGACAGGCTCTCAAGAATTGATGCAGAGATAGCCGAAATAAAGCTGAGAAGAGATGCTGCCATTGCTAACGACTTCTATCTGCAGGAAGCATTTTTGCAGACACACACAGAATCGTTGATGAGTCAAGTTATCGTTGCCAGTTCGATCCGAACTGATGCCCAACTTATCGAGCCTACCATTCTGAAAGACATGTTAGATTCTTTAAAACAGAAGATTACCTGAACCTTTAAGCTAGCTCGGACTCTGTATATCTAGGGCATCATTGATGAGCCTTAATGTAATTTTCATTTTTTGGTTCGAGTCCACCGTGCGTGCCAGTGATAGCCGCCGGATTGGATCTCTCTGTAATTTTATTTTTCTATATTCACATGCACCGAAAAGGTGTGGCGAAAAGATGTAACCCTTTTTTGAGTAATGAAAAGGCAAGCATGACATTCTTCGAGCACGAGGAATCACCAAACTGTTTGTCTGGATGATAGCGCTGGAGATGCTGTGTTGCAGATCTTTGAAGAATTCTGAGTACTCTGTTTACTTATTGAGTTCAATAATTAATCGTTAATTAACGTAACATTGCGATTAACTTTAACAGTTCTACGCGCATCCGTAAGTACTTGATACATATAGTAGACGCATTGCGCAGTGATAAGTGTTGAATCAGAAAGTAGTTAGTTGTTAATTGAATGCTTGAATTGGGAAAATTACAAAAGGGCCTCTGTACTATCAGACCCCTGTCCATCCCAAGAACCTCGAAACGAGATTAAAAGGACTTAACCGAAAGTACTTTTAACAGATCATAGGTGCCTAGGTTCGGTCTTGTATTGATATAGCATTCTATGAAACTCTTGTTTCTCTAACTTCTAGTCACTTCTCTTATTCTTTTGCTAATTTACACATCCATGATCATGTGTCTTCATGCAACCACAATGAATCAGAAGAATTGATTCTATTTTTGACTCTAAGTCCTATTGTGTCTCGTAGATAGAGTTCCACTATAGGGGTCAAGCATTTCTATGTTTATGGTCTTTTAGATTGAATTTTGTCATTACCCCTAAGTGTCTCAAGTAGAAGGAGTTGGTACCCCAATCTTGCACTAACTACAATTGTCTCTGAAAGGTTATACATGAGATCATTATGTATGCATGATTCTTCCCATACTCACATATGGAAAATGTATGTTCAAACTCTACATAGCGCGTAGTGAGAGTGATACCTTTGAGTTACCCTAATGGTCTTTCAATATGACCATCTACCATTTGAAGTCTCATTTTCATGGTTTGTAAAGTCAATTTGCCCCATTGTATCCATATGGATGTGGTTGCAATGGAACCACGTGCACTTGTCAAGGGCCTTGGTAGAGTGAACCTAGTAGGTAATGGGAAATAGGTGTTGCCTTCCTCACCTTCACCCATATCCCCTATCTTGTCTTTAGAAATCTTTGGGATTTTTCTTTTGGATCCTACCTTTGACAGAGAGTTATCAAGTTTTGGAACTTGATCTGTTAACTGTTTCCATAACTCTGGTTTCGTGTTCAAAAGATCTTCCAAATTGAGATGGCACTACACTTGAGCGTTCTTCACAACCCCTATATTTCTAGGTATAATTGAATCTTTATTTCTCACTAGTATTGTGGGTGCTCTTATTTGAAGGGACTTGGATTCCCATGGACATGTGAACTATGGTAATTATTTTAAAGAGTTGGCCTCAAAGTCTAACCTTTCTCCTAATTGAGTGTCTTCTTGATCTCCACATAAGGATGGCATATCCAAAGGGAATTGATCTTGTACATCATTGATCTTGTGGATAGTAGGGGGATTCCTTTGTTCATTGGCCCACTTCTCTTCTTGGATTTCCCACAAGAAATCTTGAGAGTACTTGGAAATGGAAGAGGTATTCCACACTCTGTTGAGTTAGAGACATAAGATTCTTTTGGAAAGAAACCTACTTCTCACTTCCAATGAAATGAGCCTTTTGAGGAACCCAATTCTCTAGCTTGCTCACCATTTTCTCTAATCCTTCTAATAGTCCTTGGAAATAAAGCTCTTGCTTGACTAAGTTGCTTTTGTTATAGAACTAGCTAGCCTCAAACATAGCCTGAGCTAGATCTACCATTTTGATGCACAATTTTGTTCTTTCAACCTCTAAGCCCACCCTAGGATATGTCTTCTCTATTTCAATTTTCGCTTTGGTTTCTTTTAGAATACCCTCTAATTCCGCTATTTTTTTTTGTCCACTTTCATTTCACTCTTTCCTAGTGTATTTCCATGCTCTAGCTTTCTTTTTATAAGACTCTCTAGTTTCACTTAAATTCGGACTCTTTTTTTGGCTCCTATTGCTTGGTTTGGTGCAACCTTAGATGATTGCCTAGATTGGAACTGTCATGGTTGGATTTCCATTTGAGCTCTACACTATGCCCATTACATTGATTAGGGTGACTTTCAATGCATTAGTTGGGTTCTTAGGACACTCACAATTGAGATGTTTCTTTACCACACTCAAAATAGAAAGCTTCAATCATTATAAATCAAGGTTTTCTTATAGGTGGCAGATAGGGATGCTCACATGTAAAGTGGTCTCTTTGCCATCTAAAACCATTTCACCTCTAGGAGCTTGTGCCCTTATCTGCCTCATGTGGGGTCGACGGTTGGGATTTGTATACATGAAATCAGTATAATCAGGTTCCCAACTATAATGTACATGTATTATTGACATTTTCCACTTAAGAGGCCATCTAAAAACAATCACACTTGCTTGGCATGTGTTAGTAGTTTTGGGGTCAAACATCTCTCTATGTGTTGCTTAAATCTTTGTCCCACTAGTCTTACAATCTCTTAGGGAGTCTGCTTGAAGTTATGGATCAATGATAAAGTATTCTGTCTAATTCCACTCTTAGAGAACTCAATTATGGATGCTTCATCAACTATGAGAGTTCTTGGTAGTTGCCTTGATTTAGTGGCTAAAACCATGCTATGGTTGTATCCCTCACAATTTAACCCAAATGGCTCATATTGAATGAACAATTCCTCCACTTGTTCCAACCTCAATACTTGCTTAAATTTGGCCACATGATCATTTGGATCCCCTATTACATCAAAATAGTTATTCATGGTTTTCACTACCTATGAGGGTCTCAATGTCTTAGAGTGTTCTAGTTGCCTTGATAGGGGAAATTCATCATCCTCCCTGTGTACCTAAGTCAAAAGTCTTAGGGACTTGTGCCAAAGAGACTAAATCCCATTTGCCACACAAGTGCATATAGTGGGGAATTGACACACGCTTATTTGTCAATCCGATGAACCGACCTAACCAAGTGTATGAGGACTTGTGCTCACATGATGGAAAATGAAGTGGTTCAGCTCACATGCATGAGAAAAGACTAACCTACCTCTCCAACTCACTTAATTACTGAAAGTGTCTATTGTGATACCACTTATAGTAGTTTTCACTAAATCGAGGATATCTCCTAGCTCCGAACTCTGAATATGGCCAATAGAGGGTTCGTTTCAAAGCTCTCGACGAGACGCATGTATTGAAAGTAGTTTGAAACTCGATTTTGGCAATTGTGCTTCAAGTTATGAACAAAACAGTGAATGGCGGGGAGCACACACACTCACTCCACAACTCGTGCTAGCTCACACACACACTACAGTAGCTCAAAAATAGTGGGGAGGGGTAGACAACAGTCCTACACACACATTGCAAGCATTACACACACACACCAAAGATCATAGAGAAGGTAGAAATCTGTAGGAAAGAAGCAAATTCAAAATTCTCAAGCTCTCTTCTTCACAATGGCAAAAAGTGTTTACAAAGAGTCATCAAGTGACTTATATACATGTGCCCTAAAAATGGTTCTTTCACACAAGAGACCGGCACTTTATTAACCAATCTCTATTTTCCTACTATTTTACAAGAAATATATTACAATGATTTGGGATTATGCATCTAGAGGACTCCTCTAGTGCATTTACATGGCTTGAGGGAATTTCCTAAGACCTTGAAGAAGAAAATTATGCCCATTAATTTGAAAATTTTGGGGCTTCCCTTTCATGCCTCATTGCTCTGCAACACTCTCCCCCTGTTTGTCTGTGTCCTCCCTTGACAGGCTTTTGCTTCTCGTTTGTAGCTCATCTAAGACTTCTGAATACATGCACCCAGTGGTTGAAGAAGCGACAAGGACTGTCAGACAGTTTGTTATTTTATCCGAGGTATGTCCTTTGCTTCTGTTTTCCCCTTGGTATTCCGTAAATCACAAATTTGGGTTGTTGTATTAAGTCGGGCTTTCACGCACACCGTCAATGGGAGGATTATTACCTGCCAAGTATTGTCTTGCACTTCTTCATGGATACTTCCTGGCCCTGGTCCATCCTTCCCTCCTTCCTGCTTTCCCTTATTGTGTTGCACTGAGCCTATTTTCCTTCTACCACCGCACGCATCCAGTGGACGAGAAGATACCTAGGACCTTCAGACAATTGGTTATCTTATCCGATGAAGCGTCCTATGTGTTTTGTCTCTCTCCTCGACTTGTTTTGCTTCACCGCCAGCTCCTAGTGGATGAGGAAGCTGTGTGCAACCTCCCATGAAATGTCCTGGTTGTTATCTTTCTTTAATTCCACTTCTCAGGACCTGGGCCTTTGGCGTTGTTGCCTGATGTGTGCCCCTGTGGGGCTTTGGGCAGAGAGTCGTTCTTTGTCTTGATGATCTTTATTCCTTATTGGCCAACTTTATTCTTTGATTTTTTTCTTCTTCTCTTTTTGCTTGATTCCCCTTCCACACGTCCCTCCTCCTGAACTCTGTCGTCCCTGAGAGGCTTTTTGTGGCCACGTGAGTACGTTTGTATTGCTCTCTGCTCTTGCTGATTAAGCAAATTAGCATGACATATCATGAAATCTTTCCACTGGCTTGACTTCACTCCATCTTTTGGTGCCTGATCTGCAAAGAAGCTTGTTTCATAGGCCACCAGTCTTGCATTAAGATTTGAAGTCATTTTTACAAAAAATTCTGAATCAATTTCAAAGAAGCCGGTGAAAAATGCTTCTTCAAATGTTTGCATATACGTGCTTGGCAAAAACATAAGTCGTGAATAGTATGCCATAATCGTTAATCGTCTAGGGATAGTTGAAAGATAAAAACCAAGTGCTTCTGATCCCTGTGTAATGCCGATGAAGTTCAAAAATGTATATTTGGCATGTTGGAAGACTTTAATAACTGTAAGTAGCATGCTGAGAATCTTATTAGTCATTTTGACTGCAAAATCTGGTACAGTGGCGTATCGAGCAATCCAAAATTCCATGGTTTTCACCATGTATTCTTCCGTTGGTAGATAATTATGTGGTGGACTTGGTAATAGTGGATAATTGAGCCATTCATTATTTATGGTACCCTGGCGCTGTCCTTCCGAAAAATGCGACCAGGATCGTCTGCGTGGTACTGGACAAAAAGATGGGTTTACCTGAAGGGCATATGGTAATGCTTCCCATTGTACCCGCAATGTAGGGTTCTTTTCCAAAATTTTTTGCCTCCATATAGGGTCAGCTCTTTCAAATTCCTCTTGAGTATAGTTGAATGTATTATTGCTGAACTAGAGGTTGTTGTCAGGCTCTTTATTTGTCGTGGTCTTTATGTATTGCTGTGTTTGCTCTTTAAGGAGTCCATATGGTACATTAAATGGTTTCAATATCTATTCTAAATTTTTGCTTTCAATCTGAGCTTCCTTCATGACCTTTATTATTTGATCTTCAAATTCTGCAGTAAGTTGGGACACCAATAGTGCCCTCTCATGTCGGCTTAATTCTCAATCTCCTCAGTAGCCACTGTGGAGTTTGGAACAACTGGTGTCCCCTCTGTTGTCTTCTGTGCTAGCTGTTCTTGTAATTGCTTAATCAGTTCATCTTTGCTTTTGATTTCTTCAGTAGCCTTAATGATTGTGTCTTTTTTTTTGAGAAGATCTTGTCGGATGACTTTGAGTTGATCACTCTCTTCTTTGCATTGTGCTATATACTGATTTTTAGCTATCTTCCATTTCATCCTTAGTGTTGCAGTATCATCCATGTATCTTTTCTCCCATTTGGCAATGATTGCCCTCTCCTCCTTGAGCTCATCTTCATACCTAGCTATCTTTTCCTCCAGAGCCTTTATGTCTTTTTCTGGCATTTCCTAAACCTCTATGGGTTGATCACTTAGAAGAGTTGTCATCAGCTCCTTGTTTTTGCACCTTAAGTTCTTTGCCTCATCCATGTATATCTTGATTTGTGATTCCAATATTTTGCTTCTTGCATTCATCCGTGTCTTCTCGGCCTCGCTAGCCTCATATTTCTGTTGTAACAGCTGTAGTTGCTCTTTCAATTTCTCATTTTCTGTTTCTAAAGTTTTGCATTGCTGCTTAGCCTCGTGAACTTTGTTCTCTTTAAGTGTTATTTGCTTTTGTGCTAAACTCAGTTGGACGGAAAGGTTCTTACGTATTTCTCAAAGTTCATGATTTTCCTGCATCGCTTTATCATAGTCAGCATCAGCCTCAAGCATCAATTGTTGTGTATCCATAGCAGTTTTGATCATGTGTTGAACTACTGGCTTGAGCTGAGCGACATCGACATTCAACCATGTTTTCGGAATGCTCGGAGCCTCCCCTGTTTGTACATCCTTTCCATGCTCCACATGTATAGTCTCGTTATGTGGTTGTCTGATTTGTAGTTGTACGTCTATTTCTTTTCTTTCTTCATCTAGATTGATAATTTTCGTGGCACTCTTGAAATGTAACGTCCATGGGAGAGGGTTCTGCCACAACCCTAATTGGAGTGAAGGGTCCTGATTCTTCCACCGTAGTTTCTTTTGGTTCTTCCTTGGGATTCTTGAATGAACCCTCTCCTGCAAGCGTAGTCTCTTGGATTTGAATTTTGGAGGTCTCATTTATTTTGATGACATGTATCCCTTCTTGGTTTACCTCTTTGCCTGTGTTGTCTTGATTGGGGTTAATGGGGGTGTCATTTACCTTCGTGCTCTCTTCTTCTGCATTGTAGTTGACTTCACTTAATTCCTCCCATTGTCCATCATCTTTTGATTCACTTCGAATATCCGTATTCAATAGGGAGGTGTCAGGCTCTTCTTGTGTATCTGAAGATGAGCTTGAATTGACCAACCCTAATTCTCTGTACGGATGCACCTTGGTTAGCCTCTTTTTTACTTCCATGTCTTGTTGGGTTTGCTGGTAATGGTGCCCTTGCACTGGTAGATTAACTAAACCTTCTGTGTATTGGTGTGTGTCTTCCAGGGCTCTTGTTAATTCCTCTTTTGTAATTGGTCGGTGCTCTTCAATTCTTTTCTTCGGACGTGTACCCTTTTTGTGGTTGGGACTTGAGCTTCTACTTGCATTACTTCCCTTAATCGCTTTGTACCTCTCATTTTGGATTGAGAGCTAGTTTCTGCCTCCTCAATGATCTTGACTTCTTGTTTCTTTCTTGGGACTATGGCAACCTTGGCATATTTAGCCATTGCTGTCGATGATGGCATTTCTTGGAGGTGCTCTCTAATACCTAAGGCATGATATATCAAAATGGTCAGAGCTACACTGATGTTCAGGAACTTCTTGTGATTCCACTCCTTCTTTGCCTCAAATAGCCTTTCTTGTATGTATGGAGTCATATTGATTTGATTTCCAATTTGTTGGATAGCGTGTGATAGCAGCTGGACGATGATCTTCTGAGGAGCAGTGTACCGATGCATGTTAGGAAAATAGAAGTGCTGATGAATGAGTCTGACTTCTTCTTCTATGTCAATTCGATTGATGTCAGTAAAGGTTGTGGTCTTTGCCCCTCGACTTTCTTCTTTTAGTACAGTAGTTCCATCCTTCTCCCATCCAAAAGATTCTTTGATTAAATCATGTGTAAACTGAATCACGACCCATTCACCTACTGCATCCATGAGTCTGGCCTCTAGCACCAATGGATCATGTAGTGCTGGCTGCAATGTATTCATAACTTGCGTGCACCTTTGAAAGTCAGGTTTGTAGATTGGTAATTCAAAATATTTGTGGATGCCTGCTTTCTTCATGATGTCAATGGTAGATGGGATCTCATGCACCACCTTAAAATCTTGGGACATGATTGGGAACTGATGATCCGTGTTCATGATTTTGATTGTTACTAGGAATAGATAATCCCTTGCAGGTTGA
The DNA here is from genome assembly GCA_020310875.1 of Ceratopteris richardii. Taxonomy (NCBI): domain Eukaryota; kingdom Viridiplantae; phylum Streptophyta; class Polypodiopsida; order Polypodiales; family Pteridaceae; genus Ceratopteris; species Ceratopteris richardii. The sequence continues at coordinate 130,533,176 of CM035426.1, read as the reverse complement.
TCCTCTCTAAACTAGTGCCCTTTGGCTTTAGTCACACTTTGTAAAGGAAATTCCATCACTTCCTCCTAAATGGTTGCTTCAAAATCTTCAGAGGCCATCTGCAGTTGTAATGAATCAGATCATTAGCTTCAATAGAAGATATAGCATTAGTGATGTGTATTATAGTAACATGTCGTTCGTCTCGTCACTCCGCTACCCTTGCTTGCATAAGTAAGATCTCTTACCACATATTTTTCTTTTCTTTTCTGAAAGAAAACAAGGATTAGTAAAGCCGAAGCATTTATTTATTTACATAGTAGGTCCATTCCTAAGGAAGTTGAAGCTATGACCAATTCCCCAATTGGAGAATGTGCACCACTAATTCTATTATGTACATAAAGTGCCAAATGCCTGGCCTCATAATGTGGCCCTATTATGCAGACTTTAGGTGCATTAGAAACTTCATGAGTGCAATAGAAATCTTCATGGTGCTGCTGTTGCTTGGGTTTCCAGATCCATTGCATAGTAGAGGTATTGAACCTTGTTTTTTTCTCATCATGCCGTCTGCATGTGTATCTCTTCCCTTCTTAGTTATCGGAGCTGTGGGGTTTCTTCTCTTGAGGTATCTGTGACGAAGCTCATTAGTCCTTATGGTACTGTTGTGGTGATATAATTTTTCCTTGTTCTTGTATATCTCTTTAATGGTCGCTTGTCTGACCTTCCTAGGAATCCAAATTTGTTGCCGTGCTTGTTGAGCTTCAATCAAAGGCCTAGGGAGCCATACTTGCAAGAGTCGTTTTGGTTCGGATTTCGTTGAAGAAGAATTCTTGCCCACCTTCTCCTCCTTATGATCTGGTGTTGCGATCTCTCATTCCTTCACTTGATCCTTGCGCACCCATTTGAAGTTGACCTTTCCTGAATGCGAGTAGTTGATGGTGGTCTTCCAAGTTGGTGATCCTTCTTTCGTGTGAGAAACTCTAAGAGTGTTGATCTCCTTGGTTCCTTTTTGTTCATCAATTGAATAGGATGAATCCATTTCTTCCGTGGATATGTTAGGGTTTGAAATTTCTTCTTCTTTCGGACTTGCTTCTGAGAGGTTGGGGCTGGAATCATCTCCTACGTGCTCTTTTTTGAGTTCTTCTACACTTTCGATGACTTCCGGTTGAATTTCAATCATTGCCACGTGTTTATCGCGATGGACACAGCCCCGATCGACTGAATTTACGATGAAAATCTCGGAAAACGTGTCGATCGTGATTGATACCATCGATCGCGATTGACAGGACCCATGATCGACTCTGTCGATTGCGATTGACACTGTCGATCGCGATTGACGTGTCGATTGCGACCGACAGGCCCCGACGGACACCTCTATCAATCGCGATTGATAGACCTGTGGATCGCGATTGACAGGCTTTTTTGGCCAATTTTCTAGGGTTTTTAATACCAAGTTTTTGGGGTAATTTTTGGCATACCTATCAAATAATTAGTGATTTGTGAGGTCCCTACAAGTGTGTCTTGAGAAAAATCTTGTGCATCAAATACCATACCTAGGGGGAACAAAACCAAGGGATCTCTAGAATTGTTTGCAATAAAGACAGGGGACATAATTGATATCCAAATTACATGCATGAAAGTGATTAGTCTATCATTTGAATCTAAGTCTTGAGCTAACTTTGGGACTTTCACAGGTCCATTGAGAGCAATTGAGAGCCTCCAAAGCAGGGGTTTCTTTGCAAGCTTGAGAACCGGGTTCTTGAGCATCATAAAGCAAGGGATCAACAAGAAAGGTCGGAATATTCTCAACTCCCTTTGTCAATTCCTAGCTTAGGTTAAGTTCGAGTAGTGCTAGGAGTAAGTGAGGACAACGATAGGCATAAGACAAGTCAAAGACTATCTAAGAAATCAAGTTCAAGAGATAACCTGTGTGTGACCGAGAACTTTAAAGGAAAAGAACTTGATGTGGAATGATCAACTCAAGTGCGGAAAATCAAATCAAATGTTCCTAATGATGCGATATCAGACAAGATCATAAACACGATAACACACTAAAAAAGAATCAAGTGACTGACACCAATTGATCGGCAACGAGGTTGTACTGTGGGCAAAAATTGGGCTACTTAAATAGGCATATGAACCTTAGATCAGGATGACATCTAGTAAGAGAAAGACAAAGTATTAGGTCTTTAGAGGCTAGCGTTAATCATACTGCTAGGTCTTGGGCCCAGCAATTGAGCCACCACTCACATTACCCTAGCTCTGAGACTACTGAATCAGAAATGTCTCAAGGTATGGACAGACCTACAGGAAGTTCAGGTGTGCCCTATCTGTATAGGGTGGAAGGCCCCTACAAGACGCAGCTGGGATACCTTAGGACCAACCGATTAGGTGCTAGTATCTATGAGGACGGCCTAGGAAGATCCGTGGTCCAGATTAAAAACCCTGACCAATCCATTGGACTAGAACACCCAGCTCTGAGACTAGAATACCTTAGGACCACTCGCATTCCTAGCTCTGAGACTAGTGAATCAGAAATGTCTCAAGGTATGGATAGACCTACAGGAAGTTCAGGTGTGCCCTATCTGTATAGGGTGGAAGGCCCCTACCAGATGCAGCTGGGATACCTTAGGACCAACCGATTAGGTGCTAGCATCTATGAGGACGGCCTAGGAAGATCCGTGGTCCAGATTAAAAACCCTGACCAATCCATTGGACTAGAACACCCAGTTGTAAAGTTTGAAAACAGAGCATACCTGGACAAAGAAGGAACCATATACGTAGTCACCAGTCACCCAGATAGGACAGATGAATTTGGAAATGTGATCCCAGAAACGGACATAGGTGACCTAGAGCAAGGAAACATGGGTATAGAACCTAGAACCCCTCGAGGCAAATCTGTTCTCACTAGGATTATCACACCAGAGTGGATTCCCCAGGATAATAAGAGCATATATTTGCTCCTAAATCAAGAAACTGATGAAGCCTTTTGGAGGTATAAATCTGATAGGCCAAATGATGTAGGATCAATCATGATCTATGAGTTCAAAGATCTTGATAGCCCAGGCAGAGTGACCTACTTAGACCACGCTTCAGAGAGGATCTTTGTGGTTACAGAACATGACAGGCATGCTTACACTTGGAAGGGTGAATTCGTTTTCCCCCAACCAAGATCGGACGTGTCCTATGGTCACCCGAGAGCTGGAGCATCCCAAGCTCATGGAGCTCAAAGAGACAGAAGTAGAGACATGCCAGAAGTAAGCTTTGCCAACCCAGGGGGCAGAGAAAGAACGAGAACGGAAACAAATAGAGTGGAACCTGAGGTACTTAGAGCTCCAAGGAATCAAAGAAATGCGGATGAGTTCCCTCTACCAAGACCTAGGGAGCACACAAGGACTTTGAGACCGACTCAGCTAGTTAAGTCCATGAAGAACTACTTCGATGGCACTGGAGATCCATATGATCATGTGGCTGAGTTTGGGCAAGTCTTGAGAGCTGAACAAGTTGAAGATCTGTTCATGCAGTACAATGCCTTTGATCTAACCCTTAGGAACACCGCCCTGACATGGTTTCAACCACTAAACGAGAGTCAGTTCAGGAGCACAGACCAACTTCTAGAGGCATTCATTATCAAATTCTCTAAAAGTGGCATAAGACATAACACTTCCTCGCTAATTCACAGCTTCAAGCAAACCCCTCAAGAAACCGTGAGACTTGCCGGAAGAAGATTTAGGCAATATGTAGAGAGATGCCCTGTCCCTGAGTTACCCACACCAGCTAAGCAAGTGGCTTTATTCTTGGATGGATTGCTAAGTACCAAATTGAGATCATATGTGTACTTGAAGGACCCGAGGACCATAGAAGAGTGTGTACGCATGTGCATTCACATCGAGGATAACCTAGGGGAAGAACTAGAGCTTTCCAAAATCTACAAAGACTCAGATAGTGCCTCTAGCCTCTCTTCCTCGCAATCCACATCAATTGAGGAACTCGCTGAGAAGGTAGCTAAAAAACTAGGCGTATCTAGAAAACAAATCCCAAGTTTTGCCCCTGTGAAAAGATGCTATACTTGTGGAGGTGACCACATGGCAAATGTATGTCCCATTATGGCTCAACCCCAAGTAAATCCTAGTAGCCAGTACTGCACCATAGAATGAAGATACACAAATCACACAGCACAAGACTGCCCATACAATAAGCAAGCGGTTAGGCAAACCTACCCTCAGCCATACCCTCAACAAGGCAGACACCAGAGTCAATACCCACCACAACAGTATACTAGGCCGCAGCAAAATTATCAACCGCAATACCAAGCCCAACTGAGACTCCAGCCAGTGCTAGCACAACAACCACCTGCTCCTACTAATGTGATTCCGGTAAAGTATGCAGCTACAAAAGAAAACCTGAATAGAGCTATAGTCCCAGTAACACCATTAATTTCAGAAAGTGATTCCAGTGACCATAGCTTTGATTCTACGCATGTTGATAGTCCCCAAGCTTACTACATGCAGTCTCCTGAACATGGCGAGTCCTACTACAGTGAGGAACCGAGTGAACCTAATTGGGAGCCAGAGTATGCTAATGTCATGTACGCGAACCCCAACTCTAGACCTCAACCTAGGCAAGTAAGACCCCCATTTCCTAAAGGACCATGCTACAGATGTGAGGGAGATCATCTCATTCGTGATTGTCCCTTGCCTCCACCTACACAACCCCAGTTAGTGACGATCCAGGGCTATTGCCAGGAGTGTGGAAAGGAGCATCTCTTACGAGACTACCCAAAGAATCCTAATAATATGCCGAAAATCACTCCTATCAATGTCGTTGGGTTAGTGGTAGACTCCACAGGAAGTGTAACGTCCACTACACTAGTGCAAGTGATCACTAGAGCCCAAGCCTTGCAGCAAGACCAAAGTTTAGGCCAGGAAAAGAGACCAGATGTGAGTGAAACGGAGAGCATGACAAAGAAGAGGACTAGAGCTTGGAGAGATAGTCGTGAAAGAATGAAAAGGCAATGGGCAAAGAAAATGAGTGAACTTGAGGAAAGCCTAAGAGAAACAAGAGCCAGGATAACCGAACTCACATCTCAAACTCCCTCTCACACTACCCCACCTCCACCATTCCCAACTCCATCCGACCCGCCACCTTCCAACCCGCCTCACCTAATCCCACCACCCCCTAGAGTAGGATCAGTCCTAGCAGATCCCACTCCCGAGGACTTAAACATGATGCTCAAAGCATATCAGGCCAGAATCCAAGATGGGCCAAACGTAACTGATCATGGAAAGTGCTACCCTAGAGCAGAATTAGAGCTTGAACGAACTAAAATTTGTGCTAAGATGGTGGAGTTGGCTCAAACCATGTTTGAAGCCAGCCGCCTTTTTAACATATCTAGCTCAGCCAAGACGCAGCTGCACTTTGAAGGACTGTTAGAAAGAATAGAGAGGCTAATTGCACAATCAGAAAAGGAACCTGCTTCTCAACACAAGGACAATGCAAATGAAAGAGTAGGTCTTCCTGCCCAGGAAGCCTATGTGCCTAACTCTACAGAGCCAGACACATCATCTTCTATGAATCGGTTCACACCAGAATTCCTACGAGAGATTCAAGAAGACAAATGGGCTAAAGAAAGTGAAGTACCTCCTCCCATTGAACTTGTGGATGATGCACACGACCAATTCCCACAAGACATACCATCCATTTATGAGGAGCAGGAGAGCACCCAATCTCAGGAAAGATTAGACTTTGAGTTTAACTCTCTACAAGAATTACCCCACTTCATAGGCCCATGGGAAGCTAAGTCTACTTGTATGAGAGCACCCACGGTCATGGTACGAAATGAGGACTCAGTCATACCTAGGAACACATAGGTAGTGAAAAACACTAAAGTACAGTGCAACCTCACCTTAGAAGAGCTACTCAAAGTAAGGCCATAGCTATGGAAACATGTAGCCAAACAAGTACCAGAGATAGCAAAACCTCGTTCCCAGGTAGGATCCCAGAGAACAGTGCCAGAAATACCCTTGGACAAGATAGGAGACATGAGTGAGGGCGAGGAGGGAAACACATATCTTCCTATCACCCATCAAGGATACACCACCAAGGCCATTCTAGACTCAAGCGCAGGAGTTGCAATTGCTACCACTTCCCTATGGAAGCGTTGGGGTAAGCCAGCACTCAGGCCCACGAGGATGAAAGTGCAAATGGCCGATAGTCACATAGAGAGACCCTTAGGGCTGTTAGAAGGAATAACTCTCACCACATGTGGTGTTGAGTTCGAGCATACATTTGCTATATGTGATTTTAGCAAAAATCATGCCTATGAAATGATCTTGGGACGACCCTTTATGCGACAGTTGCAAGTGGTACACGACTGGGGAACCAATTCCTTGTACCTGCAACACTTGGGTGTTACGAGCAAAGTGAATCTCAAAGATTACTCTCATAGAGATGTCCCTCCTATCCAATGGAATCCCCTCCATAGAGCCAAAGATGATACGGAATCGGTGCATTCCATAGGATCAGGATCCTCATGGATGCACGAAGACACCCACTTATGGATGTGCAAAGTAGCAGTAGAAGAAGAGAAGAGAGAAGAAGCCAGAAAGATAGGTGCAAAAGAAACACATAGATCAATTCAAGACCCAGCCTATGCACCTGTAGTCTTTCCTGACGAAGAATTTGAACCCCACGGCTGGGCAGAAATCCTAGCAACAATGGATGTAGCCATCAATGAAGAACAATGGACACCTCACTGTGATGAAGATGGCTATGACATTTCAGTCTTCTCCATAGAGCCGATCATGGGAGAGGCAGTGTTAGAAGAGTGTGAACCTAGCCCTGATGCATTTGAGGATGCAAGTGACTCCGATCTAGACTCAATCATTATGGACCCACCTTTTGCATCAGATGAAGAATACTTCTATGAAGTAGAATTTCAGCCCCAGAGACATGGAGAGCTTACAAATGATGTAAGGTTAGCCACACATGTGACCTCGAAGGAAGAAGGAAAGAAAAGAAAGAAGAGAGAAGTCACACCAGAAGAGGAAGGATCTTTGTTTGAGGTCCCCAAAAATTTTAAGAAGTATGAGATAGATGACAGGAGAGTCATGGTCAGAATGCCTAAACGAGAGGCACAATCAGGGGAGGCCTATGATAACAAAGAAACCACCAAGAAAATAGTGGTAGCCATGGAAGAAGGAGAAGAGAGATGCACGTACATAGGCCATGACCTGACGGAAGACGAAGAGCATGAATTGATAGCCTTGCTAAGAGAATACAGAGATGTATTCGCTTGGAGTTACAAGGATTTGAAAGGTGTGGACCCTGACATATGCTCACACACTATCCCCATGACCTCAGATGCCAAACCTTCTAAGCAAAAGCCATACACATATAATGATAATTATGCTCCTAAGATCAAAGAGGAGATAGATAGACTGGTTGAAGCTGGATTCATCTATGAAATTGAGCACACTGAGTGGGTATCCCCCATCGTAGTGGTGCCCAAGAAAAATGGAAAGCTGTGTGTATGCATTAACTTGAAGAAGGTCAATGCAGCCACAATTCGAGATAACTATCTGCTTCCTATCACAGAGCATCTCTTAGAAAGAGTAGCAAGCAAGGAAGTGTACAGCTTCCTTGATTGATTTTTGGGCTACAATCAAGTAGCCATAGCTCCAAAAGATCAGCATAAGACGGCTTTTGCCACTGAATGGGGCATATTTGCCTTTAGAGTAATGCCATTTGGACTTACCAATGCACCCGCTACCTTCCAGAGGCTGATGTGCCATGTATTTAAAGAGTTCTTGAGGAAGAACTTAGAAGTCTATGTTGATGATCTTTGTGCTCATTCCAACATTAGACATACCCATGTTCCTGAACTCAGACAAATCTTTGACAAATGTAGAGAATATCAAGTCTGCCTGAACCCAGAAAAGTGTGTTTTTATGGTCAGGCAAGGCAAGATTCTAGGACACATAGTATCCACTGATGAAGAGAAAGTGAGAGCCATAGCCGAGTTACCTAGGCCAAAGAATGTCAAGGAAGTACAAGCTTTCATGGGGCATTGTGGTTATTACCGACGATTTATACACATGTATGTCATCATAGCAAAGCCTCTGTATGGACTTTTGACTAACTTTGAGTGGACTAATGAATGTGAGAATTCCTTCAATGAGCTTAAATGGCGATTATGTTCAGCACCAATCTTGACCACACCAGATTGGAATAAGCCTTTCCATGTTCATGTAGATGCATCCAATTATGCTATTGGGTGTGTACTCGTGCAGCCTACCGATGAAGGCAATATGGATCTTCCAATTGCCTATGCTAGTAGACAATTGAATGCAGCTGAACGAAATTATACCACTACTGAGAGAGAAGGACTAGGCATGGTATATGTAGTTGAAAAGTTTAGACATTACTTGCTTGCAAATAAGTTCAAATTTTTTACTGACCATCAAGCACTGCTATATCTCGTGAACAAGCCATGCAATACAGGAAGATTAGTAAGATGGTTTCTCTTGCTAATGGAATATGATTTCGAGGTTGTGGTAAGGAAAGGGAAGACTCACTTGAGAGCAGACCATCTCTCTAGGCTCACATCTGGAGAAGCCCCACAAGGAGTGTCAGATGACCTTCCTGATGCTTACTTGTTTAATTTGGAAGTGGTGCCGCAGTGGGCTAAGCCATTAGTGCCAGTATTGACATACGGGCCTAACCACCCAGTAATAAACACATAGGATAGAGAGGTAGTAAAAGCCCAAAAGTATCACATCATGGCAGGAAGTATGTACAAGCACACGGATCAAGTCTTGGCTTGTTGTGTGGAAGAGGATGAGTACGCTAAATGGTTGCAATTAGCACATGTAGGTGCATTAGAGCAACACTACTCAAAGCAATGAACCCTACAGACACTAAGGAGACTCGGAGTGCATTGGCCGACTATGGAAGCTGATGTCCAAAAGTTGTGCAAGGAATGCCCAATCTGCTGCACTAAACCACGTGTGGAACATGCCACTCTTTATCAAGTGTCCATAGTGCCAGATTGGAGTGAACCACTAGTATCCTTCCTGAGGATGAAAACATTCCCTCCAGACATGACTCTGGCTAGGAAAAGGAGTTTAGAACAAGAAGCCCTGGATTACTCACTCATTGGTGATAATCTATACAAGCGTGGTAAAGATGGTTACCTTAGACTATGCGCCCATGAGAGTGAATATCTCAAGATCTTGGAAACTGCTCATCAAGGTGTAGCAGGAGGACATTTTGGACCAGACCGAGTGATGAAAGCGATCTTATTTGCAGGCTTGTGGTGGCCTACCCTTCACATGGATGCACATACCTATGTGAAACGGTGTGATGTTTGCCAGAGGACTCAGTGTCCTATACGCAAAGATGAGATGCCACTGAAACCTATGATAGGTGGACGTGCATTCTCTAAGTGGGGAATAGACTTTGTAGGTCCAATTAATCCCCCAGCTAAGGGTTCCCATGCAGAGTATATCATTGTTGCCACGGACTATCTAACCAAGTGGGTAGAGGTAAAAGCCACAACAAAGAACGATGCTCAAACAACAGCTAAGTTCTTATTTGAGAATGTGTTCACCAGATACGGGTTACCTATAGAGCTAGTCAGTGACAGAGGCACTCACTTCTTGAATGAAGTTATTGAAAATCTGCTCCAAGAATTCTTGGTAGTACATAAGAAGTCTGCCCCCTATCACCCCCAAGCTAATGGCCAGGCTGAGAGCACCAATAAGATCTTATGCAATGTACTGACGAAATTAGTGAACAATAAACGCTCTCATTGGGACAAACAGCTACACCATGCTGTTTGGGCATACCAAGTCGCCTACAAAACGGTACTCCAAGCCATCCCCTTTCAGATGGTATTTGGCCAAAATGCAGTGCTACCGTTGGACTTCTTAATACCTACATTGAAAGTAGCACAAGAGCATGAATGGACAGGTCATGAACTCTCCTCTAGACTATTTGACCTTGAACGATTAGGAGAAACAAGACTGAGGGCGGCTGCAGGGATATATGCAGCTAAGAAACGACAAAAGGCATACTTTGATGCCCACGTTAAGGATAAAGGTTTGAAGGCAGGCGACCTAGTACTAGTCTACACTTTGAAACAACATGCGAGGAAACTAGAGAAGAGAGGCTACGGACCCATGATCATTAATAGAATCTCAACAAGTGTAGCAGTGCAACTAGCCACATTAGAAGGCGATATTCTCCCGAGCTACATAAGTGGATGCAGAGTCAAGTTATATCAGGAACCTCTGACGGAAGAGATGCTAAGTCGACTCAACACTGCTAAGAAACGCAAAGAAGAAGAAAGACGAATTCGAGAAGAAGCTCAAGCAGAAGCATTGGAACGCATCCGAAGAATGAAGTTGAGAAGATAGGGTAAAGAGCAACCTAAGATAGATGCATATGCAGATCAAGGATATCATGTGGCTATGTGTGAAGTTTCAGGTATCAGCTCTCATAGAATAATTGATCGTCGTCCTTTTATAACGTTAGAGATAGGACAAGGAAAGGGTGCAAGGACTGTAAGAGCCTTGATTGACTCAGGTGCAGCCACTAGTGCTGTTAAATTTTCGTACTGTCAAAAGTTGAAATTAACCGTCAATCCTATAGAAGCATATCTCATAGGATTGGGAGGTGCGGAAACCCCTTGCATGGGCGAGGTGGAACTTCCCCTCTACATTCAAGACGAAGTAATGACAGTCAAAGTACTAGTGTGCCAAGATGAGGACCTCACTGAGCCTCTTGTCTTGGGTCAGGACTGGATCTATGATCATGCAGTCAACCTAAACCTAAGGAGTGGACTTCTTCAGGTATGGGTAAATCATAGTCGAATTACAGTTGAATTGGAAAATGAGGCACTCAAAGAACTAGGTAAGGCACGAACTCCTGGTCCTTCCAGGGGTGCACATGAAGTTGACAATGCTATTCTTGTCCAAAACTGTATAATGCAGAAAGAGGATTGTCTCAACAACGGAGTCAAGGATAAGACGGCACTCCCTTCTTTTCCAAAGGCCAGAGGGATGCAGCAACCAAAGGCAGATCAAATACAGACGGAGCATAGTACTACCTATACTGGAGGCCAAAAAAATGTGCGAAGCAGAATGTCTCAACCGTTGAAACAAGTGTGGGTGCGGAAAGGCGAACACCCTGTTGCGACCATGCCAACCCCACGGCCAAAACCTCTTATTAGTAATCAACAACATGACACTAATAAGAAGTCTTTCATAAATTCTTCTGTGAAAGTAAAGTCTATTTGGGTACCCAAGAAGTCGATGAAGGCCAGCCCACAATCACGACAAATCTGGGTGCCTAAGGCTTGCCTGCGGGCTCAAATGGCTACAGCGAGGCCACACACGGTACAACATGTTTCACTCACTCGAACATCCGATGCCCATTCTTATACATCACGCACGGACACATATTCTTCCTTGAGCACAAGTAGAATCACTTGTAAATGGGTCCCTAAAAAGCCTCATTTTCAAGCAGATACTCCTATAAAGCTCTCCAGAGTCTCCACAAAATCAAGATCAAAACCCATCCACTGTAATTGGCGGCCTAAAACTTGTAATAAACCCCCGGACCCTAGTTGTAAATCCATGCCCACCTACTAACTACGTCACTCTCACGCTACATCATTCCACTTAGCTCCTAGGTCTACCCAATTCCTAACTACACACACAAGCACCGAGCACTTAATAACCTACTAATCTCTTCCGAACCTCATGTTAATGTTGTAATGGGGACAAAAACGGTTCTATCTTGTCCTTTACAATGTTAACACCTGTTTCTATATTCTCACAGAGTCAGGAGGCAAGAAGTAACATGGCAGATACGGCAAGAACTAGCTCCCAGGCAGGCACCAGCCCCCAAGTCGTGGACATTGAAAGTCTTCCCATTGAGGAGGAATTGAAGGAACGCCCAGTGGCATTGAGGGCATTACACGCCATACCGATTCAGAATCCTCCACAAGGGCACACAATGCCAGTCAGCAAAAACTCACATTGGTTCAGTGATGTGGTAGGATCTCTGGGTGAAGGCACTTACATGTGGGAGGCCGAGATAGAATTCAATGGGCGATGGGGTAGGTATCACTTCTTCACCAGGGAATTTGAGAAAGTGCAAAATAATGAAGGGCTGAAAGCTATATGGAAGAAGGTGGGACTCTACGATTAATTCAAATTCCAATTGCCAAAGCCCGACTTTCTAAGATGCTCGTATTTGATTAGCACCCTCACTCCGAGCAAAGACAAAAAGGGATACAACACCCTTGTCCTCCCATCTCTCACAAGGGGCAATGAGCTGAAGCGCTTCAGGCTGACTATCAATTTGGTAAGGGAAGCTCTAGACATGAAAGGAATGCACATTCCCACTGAGAAGGAGTCCATGGTCCCCGACAATATGAAGAACAAGAATCTGACAAAATTAAAGGACATGGTAGCAATGACACCAAAAATTGCCATTCATTTGCGAATGGTCATGCAACATTTCGCATTCCCCGCTCAGGAGAGGTTCACAATGCCACCAAAAGATATGGTTTAGTCTATACTTGGCCGACGCCTTCGATTTGACAATCAACATGCCCCACTGGATTATCGACCAAATCCACTTGGCTCATCAAAGGTGGTATAAAAAACAAAGGTCTATACTGTATGGATGTTGTGCCCTCACCAGGATTGTGTATAGATGTTTGGCTTATGATGTGCCAGTTCAGAGGGCATTAATTTGGACCAGGGTACAGGAATTTCAACGTAGACTATCAACCGCAGGGCCGCCATCAAAGAAAATGAGAGGTGCAGTTCAGATGCTCTGTGCACAGGCCCGCGGTGCGACACTGACACCGGAGACAACTCCACGACTTCCGAGGCGGGTACAACCCTTCACTATCAGATTACCAAGACACAGCACTGATGGACCGAATCTGGTGTTTCCACCTGTACCAACCAACCTAGAGTTTCCTCACGGATTCACATTAGAAGACCTAACTGATGAGGAGGTAGCCAGAATAATCGAGGCTGTTAACGTGGAAGTCGAGGCAGAGCAAGCTAGTGGACAACAAACTGCTACAGACCAACCCCATCCTAGACAACCAGAGGTCATCGAAGTGGAGGGTGAAGAAGAAGAAGAACAAGTGGAGGAACGTGGTGGACAATCCGAGGAAGAAGAGCAGGAATATGATCAGGAAGCTCTACATGTACTTGAGGGTGCCCCGGCTTATACGAAGGAATTGAAAAAGCTCTATGATACCATCAACTGAGTTCAAGAGCAACATAGACCGTCCCTAGTAGCAGGAAAAGCCCTCATGAACCAAATCCTTGAGGATGAAGGCGTAGACGAGCAATACCACACCACACTTGACATGATATATGATGCTTTAGGAGTATCTGAGACGGTGCATACTACCCTTTCACAATCACGAAGAACGGAGCAAAGATACGGCAGATGTCCCCCTCGATCAGGAAAACAGATGAATGTATTAGTATCAGAACCACAAGGAACATCCACAACCACGGGCACAGCACACACCGTTCATGATACTGAGGAAACCCATACATCAAGTGCACCTCCGTCACCCCCTTTGCCACCCCTACCTCCAACTCCACCACATTCACCTCCCACTGCCAGTGTAACCACTACTGTCACCGCCTCTGGGTCCACTACCCATACCGAAGCACAGACCATAAGTCAACCTACACAACCCACACACCCTATCTCCACCTCTCTTGTCTATACGACCACTGACACAGTAATTCTAACCGCAGCCACGGAAAACCTCATTCCCCCGATCACACTTCCTGCTACTGAAGCTTAAAGATATGGAAGCACTCACACCAAACGTGTCCATCCCTCTTCGTATGTGCATGCAACATTTTGCTTTCCCTGGTCAAGACCGCTTCACACAACCGCACAAAAGAATTTGGTTCGCTCTTTACTTGGCGGAGATAGGTGCGATACCAATTAAGCTTCCTGTATGGATTGTGGAGCAGTTGTATGAAGCAAATAAAAGGTCATCCAAGAAACTAGTGGTGAATGGCTATTGTGCAATCACGCGCATTATATACAGATGCTTAGCATATGATGTACCCATTGAGTGTGCTCTAACTTGGGCACAACTACAAATGTTTAAGAGACTCAAAACTGCCACTCATCAATCCAAGCGCATGAGGGGCTCAATTCCTTGTGTCCAGACACGTGAAGTTCTGACTACTCCAGAAGTCTCGCCACGAGGGGAGGCCACTGTACCTCCCTTTACCATTAGAATACCCAGGTCTGGATCTAAAACTACAACACAAGCTGCCCCTTTGGCTCCTCCTGTCCCATCCGAATTCGAATTTGCTACGACTGGAGATGCTGAAGGGATGGGTCCCTTTGACTTCGAAGCATTCTTACAAAGTACACAACTCTCTGATGTAGAGTTTTATTCAGATACAGAAGAACAGGGCACATCTTCACAAAGAAGGAGAAAATCCAGAGAAGGTCACCATGTACATTGGGGTGACGATCAGCAAGGTCAACAACAAGGACACCTAGAAGAAGAAGGAGCAGACGAAGAGGAGACCACTGAAGCCCGCACTTATACAGCAGAACTCTGAAGGCTGTATCAAATCATGGAACGAGTGCGATCGCAACAACTGCTCACCGAACAGAGCAGTGGGTGCTCATGGCTCAGCTTTTGGAAGAAGCAGGAGTTGACTCAGAATACAGTGAAGGTCTCTTATTGATGGCAAAAACCTATGGGGTAGTAGAAGCAGTTCGAACCGCGATTCGGAGGTCTCCAGTTCAATATGATCCACGAAGATTCCAAACACGATCGCGGTCAGGCAAAAACATCCAGATCCCTGTTACGAGAGCAGAAGGGCCTATCATTACACCAGAACCCATTAAGACAACCTCCCAAGCAGCTGTAACTTCTGGCCAAGAGCACTCAGTCACCCATGATGAATCAACCGAGCCACTACCACCCACACCCCCACCCTCGCCTCCTAGAACAGAAGCCGTGGAGATCACCTCGACCACTCAACCCACCGAACAAACCTTCATCTTCCGTACTCCCACCTCTAGTTCAACCCTATTCTCCACCTGTGAAAACCCAATCTATGAAGCTACCACCATCACTACACAATCCACCAAACCGCTCATAGAGCCTGCCCTAGGACATCCATCCCCCATGCCCTCAGCCATAGGCCATCCCGATTCTAGATCCATATTCTTTGGATTCCCTGCTACCACGCCACCTTTTATGACCTCCCTGCCTTCAGAATCTCACCTCCCAAACCCCATCCCTCCAATTCTCCAACCCCTCCACGCCTTTCTTTCAAGAACATTTCAACCCCGGTCTCAATCATTTCCTCTATTTTCAGTTCCCACGCCCTCTTCTCACTTATTCACCACTTTCACACACACACCACCTACCATTCCAATGTATATGGTAGACACCACACTCGCATCCACTCCTGAAAGCATGGATATTTCACCACCCACGGCACCTCCCCCTCCCCCCACGCTTCCACCTTCTCCCATCCCCCCTCCACCAATTTCACCAGCACACACCTCTCCAATAGACACAACATTCACTCTTCCCTTTCCCCAATCCCCTCCCCGTGCATCCTCCATTATACAAACCACACCATCTTCCATAGGAAAGGCATTAGACACCATGCTCACATGTATATCACAGTTAAGGACAGAGTACAATCAGCTCGAGCAACATAATGTACGACTGCAAGAGCACTCGGAGATGCTACAACATCGTCTTGCTACAGTAGAAGAGGAGAATGCTCGCCTCCATACACAATTCCACACTTTACAAGAGGCTCATAGCATATTAGAAGTATAGTTATAGAACACTGACCAGGAAGCAATACAAGTGGTAGAAGGTCATCTACAGACGCAGCTAGAACGCAATTCAAAGATTCAACGAAATATGGCCCTACTCAAGCGACACCTTGCAGTAGCTCATGAAGAGAATCGACGCCTGCAACTACAGAATCAAGAAAACCTAGAAGCAGCAATCGAAAGCACACCTGGGGCACCCATCAGTCCCTCAAAGTTTCAAGCGGTGACCCCTGAAAATATTAAAATCATCTTGGAAGATTATGCTAGATTGCTTGAAGCACATGATCAGTTATCAGAGGAACTGGGTCAACTGAAGCAGAAACAACAAAAAGACACAACGACTGCCTCACAAACCACCTCCTCAGTCGCTTCACTTCTCACAGACTGAGAGGCTCCAAAAGATCTCCAGAAACAGGTCACAGAATTGCAAGCACGCCTACTACAATATGAGAGACCTCCATCCCCACCAGAGGCTCCCACCGATGAGGAAACAGTACAAATTCCTGTGGAACAAACATTTGAAGAAGAATATGACCCACAACCCTTCCCTGGAGGTCGACAAACGGAAGAAGGTCAGGATACATTCGAAGCACCACGACCCCCATGGCTACAACAAGTGGAGGAAATCGGGAGTTCACATGAAGAGCGAACCGTAGTGCAAAATCAGGCCATGAGAGTCATAGAAGATACCATATTACAATCCGACTACTTCAAGAACCTGTCATCTAGACGCCTTATCCTCTCATCAGAACTCCAATACAGGCCGTACTATATCATTTTGGTAGATTATAACGCAAAAATACAAAGAGTCACAGGAAAGATTCCTACCTTCGCTACCCAGTTTCAACCCGAAGACCATCCTCCAGAAGTGCAAAAAGGCAAAATTCGTCAACCAACGTGGCGGCAGAAACTTCTAGAGACATATCCTGAAATGTTGCGGACATGGAACAATGCGCCTTTACATCTCCTATACAATCCATGCTACGGTCCAGTTCCACGTCGCAGGTCCTGGAAAGCATTCAACATTAAAGTTCAGAACAATGCACAATGCAAGAAATGGCTAAACTACCGGTACATAGCGCCACCGCAAGGACCACCATCGATAGCATACATGATGGCCACAATTCGACATTGGATGCCTCGATTGAAGCCCATGCCAGATGTGGCAGCTCAAATGATGCTTAAGATTTTATATATGATGCAGGTAGTACTGAAAACCTTTAGAAATGCAGTAGCACCACAGGTACGTCTACCGGGGTTTACCAATGGAAATTACGATTTGGTGTATGACATGAGCACCACCCCCAGTATTCGTGTGGCTTACGCCTGGCATGCACGCATCAAATACCTCCCTGCATGTTACAAACAGACATTCGAAGAAATGTTCAGATCAGGTTTCTGGGAGTATCACTCGGAGGTCTTCGCACCGAAGCCAACACACCTGCTCCATCTCTTTGCTTGTGAACAAGCCATGTACTCCAAGTACTACACCACACCGCAACCAGAGGTCCCCGGTGCAATAAACTGGGATGCATTGGAAGCAGACCTAGCAAGAGGCTTAAGGATAGGAGAACATGAATTAGCCACCAATGTCATCCAATACTATATCGAGCACCCTATAGAGCAGAGGTCTGTCAGGGGCGATAGACACTAGGAAGGGGGGAGTGTTGGCATACAGGTCTTGTGAAGAGAATACAGGCACAACGGAGCAGTCATGCATACTATGACAACAAGGCCTAATCATTTTTTTCAAGTGATTGTCATCACTACACACACATTGTAAATTCCGTTTCTAGTAGAATAGACTCCATTTTGTTCAAGCCGAGGAGTCCTTGAGGTTGAGGAGTGTTAGAATTAGCTACATACCAATTTTCATAAATTTTAGACTTTGTTTGAGCCCTCAAATAGGCTCTAGAACCTAATTTTTAACTAGGCCGGACACTAGGTCTGGACAAGGCCAAAGCTAGTCAGAAAACTATAAAAAGAGCTAGAGAGCTCATTTTGAGGATAGATTATTTGTGAATTGAGCTTATGTAAGAGACTTTTTGACTAATGCAAAGAACTCCATTGTTCCTCTCCTTTTTCTTGCCTTGTGTGCGCGTGTGTGTGTATGTGTGTGCATGTTTGTGTGCTTCTCACTCACGCACTTGTGCCTTCACTTGCTCAAAGTCTTCATACTAGTCCTCACGTCTCCACGGATTGACAATTATGAGGTGGATCTCCTCATGTTGGTACTCACCATTGTGCTGGAGTGACAGTAGGCACCATTTATACGGTTTCCCACCTTTGAGATTATCTGTTATGAGGCTTCTTAAGGGGAAGGATACGAGGAAACAACACATAGAGATGACCATGTACATAGAGTACATGGGGTTCAGGGGAGTCCGAGCACATTCTTCTACCATTACGAACATTTCATGTACATTTTCGAGGACAAAATTGCTTTTCAAGGGGAAGGAAATGTCACATCTTATGGTGGTCATGGTGGTCACACCTCATGGAGAGAACATCCCTTATGTAAGATGGGCATAAAAATCCACATGGCTAGAGTTAGGGATACCACTTTTAGGTAGAAGAGTATAAGGAGTGTCATACGAGACATTCACAACAGATATAAGAGGGCTCAGGCGTGGCTGGGAGGAGAACCGAAGATGTATCTCTATATGTGTTCACCGAAGTTCGTCGTTGATCATTAGAGTAGCAAAAGGACTATACAACAGCACCCTATAGAGAAGATTGCAAAGTTCAATAGTTCCAATGGTAATATGAATATGTTGAGCAGAGTTCTCTTTATATCGAGTATTACTAAGATTGATACGTGTAGGTCTGATTGTGGAGAAAGGGTTCAATTGAGGTTCAGAAAGCATGGAGCCTATGTAGAAGATCCATACCAAGGTTTCAAGAAGATATCCAAAGGAGAAAAGACATGTAAAGTTCTCATCTTTGAACTCCAAGACACTAGGATCATATCATTGTTTAATTATGCAACTCAAACCTTATTAGAGTTAGAGGTTTGGTGACTCACATTGGAGAGAGAACCCTAGAGCAAATCAATAGAGATTGAAGTGTGCTTTACCTAACATTTCAAAAAACCATTTGATTTATAAGTGAAGTGCATGTCAATTTGGGGAATCTCAGAGTTAGAGGTTTGGTGACTCACATTGGAGAGAGAACCCTAGAGCAAATCAATAGAGATTGAAGTGTGCTTTACCTAACATTTCAAAAAACCATTTGATTTATAAGTGAAGTGCATGTCAATTTGGGGAATCTCACAGGCAACCATTCACAAAGAAGGGGTACATACATGGAAACATTCTGGAGATTGTCCACATTGATGTTTAGGGGCCAAGGAAAGAGCCATCTATTTGATGTTCAAGGTATTATGTTTCTTTCATAGATACTTTTAGCA
The DNA here is from genome assembly GCA_020310875.1 of Ceratopteris richardii. Classification (NCBI taxonomy): domain Eukaryota; kingdom Viridiplantae; phylum Streptophyta; class Polypodiopsida; order Polypodiales; family Pteridaceae; genus Ceratopteris; species Ceratopteris richardii. The sequence continues at coordinate 130,513,915 of CM035426.1, read as the reverse complement.
TATGGACCATAATTTATTTCATGAAGCATAAAAATAAAGTATTTTCATGTTTCAAGAAGTATCTAGCATGAAAATGAGTCTAGGAGACTATATACACCTATCCGGCTACATGTTCCAATAGGTGCTCTGTGATTGGAAGCGGATAGCTATCCCTGATGGTGGCACCATTAACTTTCTTCAATTTAATACATAACTGTAATTTTCCATTTCTTTTGGGCACGATTAAAATGGGGGATACCCATCTAGTGTGCTCAATCTTGTAGATTAATCCCACCTCTTTTAATTGATCAATTTCTTCCTTTATTTTAGCTACATATGTGCCATTATAAGTGTAGGGTTTTTGTTTTGTGGGCTTGGCATCTAAAGTCAAAGGGATCCTATGTGAACAAATGTTAGAATCCACTCCTTTCATATCCTTGTATATCCAAGTAAATAAATCTCTATATTCTCTTAAGCTATTCATTAATTCTTCTTCCTCCTTAGCACTAATGTCATTTCCTATGTATGTGTTTCCTTCTTCTTGATCTTGAATGGTTACCATAAGTCTCTTCATCATTTCATTATTTTTGTTCCCATGAGAGGTTTTGTTTTTGGCTTCCTCACCAAAATTTTCCTATCCTCAATTTCATATTTTTTTAAGTTCTCAAGTACTTTAAGAAATTATTCTTCTTCTTCCTTTACTGGTGAAGTGCTCTTTTTTTTATTTTTTTTCCTCTTCTATTTGGTGGATTAGGAATATGTCTTTCTTAAACTCACTTCTTTCATGTTGTTTTTGTGTTTACGAGATTCACGTAATGTTCCTTGGAATTGCAGAAGGGATCCATAATCATGGGTTCTAGCTCTTCCTCTTCCTCCTTTTCTAAGGGTTCACACATGAATAGGGATATATCGTAGCCATCCTCATCACAATGTGGAGTCCATTGTTCTTCGTCTACCATTATATCCATTGTTGCTAATATTCAACCCAACCATGGGTTTCAAATTCCTCATCTAGAAAGATATGATAGCTGCCGAATTGGATATATTCGCATGCACCGAAAAGGCGTGGCGAAAAGATGTAACCCTTTTTTGTGTAATGAAAAGGCAAGCACGACATTCTTCGAGCACGAGGAATCGCCAGACTGTCTGTCTGGGCGATAGCACTGGAGATGTTGTGTTGCAGATCTTTGAAGAATTCTGAGTACTATGTTTACTTATTGAGTTCAGTAATTAATCGTTAATTAACACTAGTTTGGTACCAAAACAGGACACTTAAGTGTCCTTTTTTGACAATTTTCCAAAAAACCACACACCTTCTACAAAGACAATTTGAGAAAATCCTTTAACACACATATTAAATATAAGTCAAAGGTTAATGCAAAATTATAAAACACAATAAATCATGTTTTGTGTTCATGTAAATAGACTCTCAAGATGCTATAGTAGTGGACAGGATGAAAATTCCTAATGAAATGTATTTTTATCAAAAGAAAAAAATTCATCATATAAAAGAAAAAATTTTACACATTCCTTGAAACATAGATCACATAGTATGAACCTCAAAATCACTTAGAAAAATCATTTCAATTCAAATAAAATTAATTATTTTGACTTTGTACACCAAAAACACCAACTAGTTCTAAACATGGTTCAAACAAACTTATGGGGATCCACAAAGGTGTACAAATATGCCAACAATCAAACAAGGTATGAAGAAAACAACCAAGGTATACACATATAAAATCAAATCCTATGACTCTTTTCACCAAAAGCAAAAAACTAAAGCCTACATATATGACTCACAAGAATTTATGGAAAGCATCCAAGGTGTACACATTCAAGTTACCAAGTAGAAACTTTGTGACATAACAAACCAAAGCTTATATATACAAGGCTAAATAGTTTATTGAAATCCACAAAAATTTTCATGTCTTTGGACACAACCAAGAATCTTCTGTTGTGTGGGCATCAACCAAATTCTACAAATACAATCATGAATAGTTTGTGGACACATAATAGATCATGTATAGTTATGGAAGAGATCCAATTTCTTCACATGAAGCAAGAAAATAAGACATCATACAAGGTGTCAGGGGAGCACTAGATTGTGCTCTCTGACTACAGTAGACAAGGTTTCTGAAATACACTTATGATTACCAGAACACCCATGTAGGGAAAATGATACAAGAATATGTGACTGATACAAGATGTCCCACAACCCGGGACCAATAGGTATGGAAAACTGGACTAGAGATGACACAGGAGATCCCACAACGCGGGATCGTAAGTATGAGACAAGATATCTAGATTACAAGTACTCCCTTCTGGGAGATGAACTGGATACACGAAAGAACTCGACAGGATCTTGTACTACGAGATTACAAGGGGACAAGATAGGATGTCCAAGAACTAGACTAGAACAAGGAACAAGACAAGAACTAGAACTGGAACTTGAAGAGTACTTACTTGGCGGCCACGACTCCTTGAGCTCCCAAGACTGGTATAGGCAAGACTGATTATGAATGTGGCCAACCCCTCCTTATATAGGTTTTCCAAGGGCGGTTCTAGGGTGGTTACGAATTGATGATGCCATTGATGATGTCATCAATTTGTAACTCTCTGGATGTCAGAATCAAGCAAGAAGACAGTCAATCTTAGGGTTTTGGCATGTTTTGGACACAATGGACGCATTAGTTTCCCAAAATTCTGAACCAATCATGAGATATAGGATTCACATGGAATCTGAGAGTTTCCTTTGTCCATGACATTACCTCCCCCTCAAGGGACGAGTTCCACGAGGAGCGATCACGTTCTCTGGTCTCGGCTTCATTGGATTTTTCTTATGGAATTCTCGAACCTTGATTGGTGCTCTTTGAAGCTTTTCTGCAGGTTCCCAAGTACGATAATTGATGTCATACCCTTTCCAATGAATAAGGTACTCTAAACTTCCTCGGGATATTCTCGAATCTAGGACATGCTCAACTTCAAATTCTTCATGATCATCAATCTCGATAGGTGGTGAAGGACTAGGTCTCTCCCCCCTCAATGGTGAAAACTGATATGGTTCCAACATGGATACATGGAAAACTGGATGTATTCTCATGGTACTTGGTAGCTGAAGCTTGAAGGTGACTGGATTAATCTTGGCCAAGATGGTAAATGGACTAAATCTTTGATGATCTAACTTTGCACAAGGCCTTGAAGTTTACAAATTGTTTCTGAGTAACCATACTTTATCCCCAATTTGATACGATGGATTATGGACACGATGTTGATCTGCATAGTACTTATATTGTTGTTGAGCTTTATGGATCTCTTCCTTAAGTTCTTTGTTGATTCACTTGAATACTCCCTTGATTTGCTTGAAGACTCCCGATTCGTTCTTGTAATTCTTGGAGGAGTGCACCTACATGCACTGGATGTCCCATCTCGACTTGTGTCTGTCGATGACTTAGGTCTTCGACTTGTTGTTGGAGACTTTGAAGTGATGCTACAATCTGTTCATAAGTGTTCTCCATGATGTCTGGTCTTGGATAGAAGATAGTCTTGTCAAAATGTCAGGGGAGCACTAGATTGTGCTCTCTGACTACAGTAGACAAGATTTTTGAAATACACTTATGATTACCAGAACACCCACGTAGGGAAAATGATACAAGAATATGTGACTGATACAAGATGTCCCACAACCCGGGACCAATAGGTATGGAAAACTAGACTAGAGATGATACAGGAGATCCCACAACCTAGGATAGTAATTATGAGACAAGATATCTAGATTACAAGAACTCCCTTCTGGGAGATGAACTGGATACATGAAAGAACTCGACAGGATCTCGTACTACGAGATTACAAGGGGACAAGATAGGATGTCCAAGAACTAGACTAGAACAAGGAACAAGACAAGAACTAGAACTGGAACTTGAAGAGTACTTACTTGGCAGCCATGACTCCTTGAGCTCCCAAGACTGGTATTGGCAAGACTGATTATGAATGTGGCCAACCCCTCCTTATATAGGTTTTCCAAGGGTGGTTCTAGGGCGGTTATGAATTGATGATGTCATCAATTTGTAGCATGGTCTCTGGATGTCAGAATCAAGCAAGAAGACAGTCGATCTTAGGGTTTTGGCACGTTCCGGACGCAATGGAAGCATTAGTTTCCCCAAATTCTGAACCAATAATGAGATATAAGATTCACATGGAATCTGAGAGTTTCCTTTGTCCATGACACAAGGTGTACATAGAAGGGAATTATCAATCTGTTAAAATCAACCAAGTCTTTTAGATCTATGTACACCAAACAAAGTAGATATATATGTGCACACACAACCAATATATCCACATATAAATATTAACATTCGGTTGAAATAATGCCAAATTACAAACATTTAGCTTGATATCCAAGAAAATAAACTAGTTCCTATCAAGAAACAAGAGTCACATACATATAGGATCAAAAGAATATATATTTTTAACATATTTAGTAAAAATATTTTTGATAGTTGTTATATGCATAAACACACAATCCCTTGCACACATCAACACATACTAAAAATAATACTCAAAATTCTTTGATATAATATTTGATATCATAAAATGATAAGGATTATTTGAAAACATTTCATGATTTCCATCATGGATGCCATCTTATTTTTGTCAAATGAAATATATATGCCAATTTTTTCTTTCTTATCACAATCACCATTGCGGATCACATATTATTTTATGAGATTAAGAATGAAACATGGCATGAAAGCATATTTTGGAAGATTTAATACTTAGAATAGAATTTAAATAATTATTATTTTTCATCATAATGTTTTATTCCAGCTTTGGATCTATGTTCTTTTCATGTACATAGAAATATATGCTTTGCCAATTCAGCATCAAAGTTAGCACCAAATGCAATGGCTACTAGTTCAAAGCAGAGGCCCTCTAACTTTGAATAAAAATATGCATTCAATTAGTATGAAGGCTATCCATTGATAACTTGCCAATTCTTTGCAATCTCACTTACACACAAATTATAGTGAGCCATTCTTTAAAAGGTGCGATTAATGGTAGTGCACTAGAGAAGACAAGTTTTGAGTCCATGTTTATCACTTATGGAAGTGTTCAACCTTTTCCAGAGATCCCTAGACACTTGCTTTACACTTCCAAAGTCCATGAATAGCTTTCCATTTCCTAAAACATATCCAATTTGTCAAAATGTTTGAATTGTGCTATTTTTTCAGTTATGCTAAAAGTTGAGTTTTTAAAAATTCCCATTTTCTTCTTCACTTAATAACTATGTGAAGTTGTAAAATGTTAAAGATAATATTTTTCTCTAAAATCACATGATGTGGGCTATCAAATCCAAGTGAGTATGCCATCAAAGCCTGAAGGGTGTCATCAAGAAAAATCAATCAATTTGGTGTAAAAGTAGGACACTTAAGTGTCCCAAGACACTCGTGTCTTAGTACAGAACTAGTGTTAATGTAACATTGCGATTAACTTTAACAGTTTTGCTTGAATTCGTAAGTACTTGATACATATAGTAGACGCATTGTGCAGTGATAAGTGTTGAATCGGAAAGTAGTTAGTTGTTGATTGAATGCTTGAATTAGGAAAATTACAAAAGGGCCTATGTACTATCAGACCCGAGTCCATCCCAAGAACCCCGAAACAAGATTAAAAGGACTTAACCGAAAGTACTTTTAACACTGGTGCTGTCTGTGGGAATTGGAGTAGTTGTTTCCACAGAAGATTAACGATTGACGAAGAATTCTTTGATATATGAAGGTAACATGCTCCGGCGAATCATACCCCAAATCCCGCAGAGATCAACATCCCTGGGCAGTTCCAAACTTATTAGGAACACCCCCTGGTGGTAGAAGTACAGGACAGTTAAGTCCAATTGCAGAAGGATTGGAGCTAGTTAGTAGTGATTCCTGTGCTAGTTCGGTAGTACATGACGAGATTCCGGTGAATTCCGATGTGAGTCCGGTACTTTTTGGAGAAAGTACGGTGATTTGTGGTTGTACAGAGACGCAGTGCAGAGACAGATCCACACTATTTGGTCAGAATTCGGTCACTATCGATGACAGGTTTATGTTATCTAGCAAGAACATTTCTGGTGATACTATAGTCTGGCCCGGTGAGACTTCGGCGAGTTTCGGTGGAAGTTCGGTATCACTTGGTGGCAATTTGAAGTTTTTCGGTGATACTGCGGTGCTGCCTGGTGGACGCTTACTGCATTCACCACTTTTCGGTGCAAGTCTACGTAATTTCGACACCAAAGTTGAGGGAAGGCTGCTAGACTTGGAGTTGAGCAATCGGTTTGACGACATTTTTGGACTGGAAAGTGAGCAGGTTGGCCCTCCAGTCTAGGAAGTTCACGAGAAACCTCCCCAAAATTCAGGGAACAACAATGCTAGTAGTAAAAGCACCATGAGTGGCTCACACCAACAGCAACAAACACCGCCACAGCCACAACCGCAATTTCAGCAGCAACAACAACAGCAGCCACAACCAGTTGTTCCACCTCGACCGGTCCCAACCGGAGTGACCTATACAAAATTCGATGGATTTCTGAGGGATGACCCTGACGCACATGTTTGCACATTCGAAATCAGTTATACAGTGTTGAACCACCCACCACATCCGACGTATAAGGCCATCGTGTTTTAGGCCACGCTGGTTAATGAAGCAGCAGAATAGGATATTAATCATTTTGGTAATTATGATGATGTGAAGGATGCGTTCCTGCAGAGGTTTCGCTTGAAGAAGAACCCTGCAAAAATTTTTGACTATTTGCAAAACAATCGGCAGAAACCACACCAGAGTGTCTAGGAGTATGCAACACTGTTCAAAACTCACTTCCGGTAGCTACCACCGGTGCATGCCAACCTACCAGACGATGTCATAACACAATGGTTCATCAACGGATTGAATCCACAACTAAAACAGATCATGATCATTCGATGTGTGGGAGGAATGACATTGGACGTTGTCATTGCAATGGCCTTACAGTTGGAGCACAAACTTGGAGGGTTTACGGAGGATCTGGAATGGTTGAAAGCAAGTAAGAACCTGATCGAGGATCTTTCCAAACAAGTGCACTGCACTAAGTGTAAGAATCCCGGTCACACTAGTTCCACATATGCTCTCAACCAAATGTATTGTGTCATTTGTAACACGTCAGGCACTCAACAGAAACCTGTGCATACAATGCAAAGGTGCAGGGTAGAGTGGTAGTAAATGCCATAATACAAGAGCACGAGCAGTCATCCAACCATTACATACCACCACAATTGCGGACCAACCAGCAGCAGGGATACAAGAACTATCGGGGTCCGCGAAGTAACAATTCAATCAAAATCGATGGCACGCGGGTACATCGGCTGAAAGTACCTCTCTCCCACCCCCTCGATGTCATTTCTGTGGCGAGGTTGGGCATATTCATAGATTTTGTAAAGAATCCACAGAGCATGACAAAAGGAAAAAGGAAAGACAAAATTCGATGACAAATATGGTTTATATTTCCCCGGTTGATTCATAAGCAACTGCAGTACAGACAAGATCGAGAAAACAGTTGCAACCAACAGTTGAAGTTTTCGAGCCCGAAATTTGTGAGAAACAACGGATTTTTACAAAGGCCAGTCAATGGACAACCAAGGAGCCGACGGTGTTCCCTGACCTAATTCTGGTAACTCAGCCTCCTCTGCCAAATGCAAGGCCCAATGCACAGAATTCCACCCCGGCAACATCAGAATCACAACCAGAGTCGATGATGACCACATCACAAACAGACCAGGTATGGGACGTTATATCTAAGGCTTCAATCACACTGCCTCTGGGACAGTTGCTCGCCCTAGTTCCTAGTGTACGACAACAATTCCAACAGCAGGTCAGCCCTAGACCTTCATGTACTCCGGCAGCTGCGACCATATAACCCGAAATGGATCCTACCATGGATCATACGGTACCGTTGATCACCGTTTGGTATTAAAACCAGAGGATCTCACAAGTTTTAATTGATGGAGGTTCTAGAGCGAATATTGCAACAACTGCACTCTGTAAGAAACTGGGTTGGACCCAAATTGAACTAGTGCAGTTCTTTGTGTGAATGGCGGACCAATCCAGAGTCCATCCGGTTGGACCAGTGCAAAATATTCCTATAACCCTGCAGGGAACTACATTTAAAATGACTTTTGTAGTCCTGGAATTACCTGAATCTAGCCTTGACTACAACTTACTCTTTGGTCAACCATGGCTAAAGCAAGCCAAGGTCGTGCAGGATTGGTCAGCTCAAGAGTTAATTTTTAAGTATAATCACCGGAAATATGTCGTTACATTGGATGCTATGCAACCTTGTGAACTACATGCACGCCCATATGTAGCAGAGAAAGTCCATATGTTGGATGGACTATCTGATGATGAGGAGGAGGCTTTCCTCAAGATAAATAAGGACCTCATTGCATTAGGTACTGTAGACTTACAGTCAGTAGCAGATAATTGGAGTCCGGCAGCTTGTACCGTCGTACCACTGACCGAAGAAGCAGAAGCAGATGCCGACATAACTATGGATGAATGGACATTACAACAATTGTTGTAGCCAGCTGATGACTTGGCAAAGCCTCGATAGTTATATGTACCGGAGGATTGCTGGTAGCGTACAATTTGGGTGACATGGTCAACCCGAGACCAGTAAAAATTAAGGTAGGATTAGCAGACAACTTCCAAGACCATTTGGTGCAACTCCTACTTCAATTCTCAGATGCCTTCGCTTGGGATTATAGAGACATGAAGGGTCTTGACCCACGAATTTATCAACATAGAGTGGTGCTGAAACCGGATGCGAGACCTATCAAACAACCTAGTTACAGGATGAATCCTAACTATGTGGCACAGGTTAAGGCCAAACTTGATCGTTTGTTGAAGGTGGGATTTATTGTGCCAATTGAGCATGCCGAGTGGATCTTGCCAATAGTAATAGTGCCTAAGAAAAATAAATAGTTACGTATTTGTGTTGACTACCGGAAGCTTAACACAGCCACCGTACCGGATTCGTTCCCTCTTCCTTTTCTAGATACGATGCTCGATGAGGGAGCATGTCACAAAATGTATTCTTTCTTAGATGTCTACAGTGGATACAATCAAGTGAGGATGGCGGAACAGGATATACTAAAGAGGACATTCATCACCAACTGGGGCGTCTATGCATGCACCGTAATGTGGTTTGGTTTGCAGAATGCCCCGAGTACATTCCAAAAATGTATGCAGGAAGTGTTCTCACCTTACCTGACAACGTTTATGCAAGTCTATTTGGATGATTTTTCATTATTTAGAGATACTTCGGTGCACCTGTATCATTTACGGTGCTGTTTTGAAAAGTGATGGGAGTATCGATTATGTTTGAATCCTACCAAATCGGTCTTTGCGGTCTCCTGTGGAAAGCTGCTCGGTCATATCATCTCCAAACAAGGAATACAAGTAGACCCTGATAAGGTAGCAGTAGAGTTGGAGGCACCGGTCCCAAAAACACCCAAAGAAGTTATGCGGTTTCTTGGCCAGATCAGGTGGCATGGTAGACACTTACGGTGACTGGCTCATCTAGCGATTCCACTCAACCGACTTATGACCAGCACTCCGCATAAATACGAATGGACTAATGAGTGTCAAAGCGCATTTGATCGTTTGAAGGCTCCGATCCTGAAACCGCCTGATTGGGAACATCCATTCCATGTATTTCTGGATGTGTCAGACATAGCGATTGGTAGTGTGTTGATGCAACAAACCGAAAAATGATTCCGACCAATATACTATGCGAGCTGCAGATTAGCTCCTATAGAGAGAAATTACTCCGTGACCGAACGAGAGTGTCTTGGTTTGGTATACTCGGTTAAGAAGTTCCGGCATTACTTGCTAGGACGAATATTCACTTTCCATGTGGATCATGCCACACTGGTGTATTTGGTTCGCCAACAACACTTAGGCGGCATGGGTTTTATTATTACAGGAGTTTGATTATGAAGTTATTCACCGACCAGATACGTGGATAGAACCCTAATGAAACAGTGAAAACAACTGCGTGAAGATTCAACCAATACGTGGATAGATGTCCGGTAGCAGAAAGACCTACGCAACAAAAATGATATCATTATTTTTGGATGGACTAACAAATGGAACTCTAAGAACGCTAGTATACGTAAAGAGGCTACAGACATTGAGCGAATGCCTATAGGAATGTATTGACTTAGAGGAGAATCTAGCAGAGGATCTCAAGAGTACGCTCAGCCCCACTAAATCAGAAGACTCTCGAAGTACAATTACATCCAACTCCAGTAATGTGGAGGAATTAGCGGAGCTGGTGGCAAAGAAATTGGGAGTCCAAGGACAGAGAAATTACCAACACCCAGCCTTAAGAGTGCCTATGTTACGAAGATTTAGTCTATGTGGAGGAGATCACCTAACTCACTTGTGCGTCTGAGGAGGAGCCGAAGTACCTCAAACGTATCCCTACAATAGACAACATTAGCCTGGAACTGCCTTGTACTGTCACATAGAACAAAAATACACTAATCACACCACGGAAAACTGCCCATTCAATAGGCAAACACGACCTCTACATCCGCCTCAATATCGGCCATATGGATATCCACCTAGAGAGCCAGGCAGAGATATGTTGAGGTACAATCCCTACCCAACACCACCAGGAGCACCGAGACCATACGAGCAAGCACAACATCCAAAACCCCAACCACTGTTAGGACCACAACTATCGCAGCCCCAACATGTGGTACCTGTGAAGTACGCCCAACGAGAAGAAAACTTGGAAAGAGCCATAGTACCAGCCTCAACGATGACCAGTGTAGAGTCAGTAAACCCTGGATACGAGCTATCCCAAGGCGATTAGTATTTCTACGAAACCCAGATGTTTGAGTATGAACCAGAATATGACCCATCATACCATGGATATGAAGGCTATGACCAGGCCTATGGAACGGAGGTGGATACTTTAATGTACACTGCACCCAAGGCATCTGCACCTGGGAGATTGTCCATTAGACCTCTAGTGCCGAGAGGACCGTGTTATAGGTGCGGAGGAGATCATTTTATTAGAGAATGTACTCGGCCCTACAATCCACCACCTCCTAGAACTTGGGAGGGGTATTGCAATGATTGTGGGAAGGAACATCTTTTCAGAGACTGCCCAAAGAATCCCACTAAGGCCCAAGACACCGCACCTATTAATATAATTCAAGTGATAGAAGCACCTCGAGGTGACAAGGAATACACCGTGCCTTTAAAGGCCATTACACGAGCTCAAACAAAGGAACGAAAAGAAAAACAACCGGATCGGGAACAAGAAAACAATAGAACCGTAAACCCCAAAATTCAAATAGTGGAAGATTTAGAGGACCCACATGAGAATACCCAGAACACAGAGAAGCTCAAAGAAAAATGGATGAAAAATAAAAGTCAAGAAAATAAGAAACACACAAGAAGGAGTAAGGAGCATAAAGAACCAGAGATTCGGGAAAAAGTTCCCATTCCACCACTTATCCTAGAAGTAGAGAAACCAGGATCAATTCTAGCTGACCCAAAACTGGATGATTTGGACATGTGGTTGAAAGCATACCAGGCTAGAATTAAGGACGGACCGAATGTGGAACTACACGAAAAGCTTTACCCACAAGGAGAATTAGAAAAAGAGAGGCTTGCTATATGTAGGAAACTTATAGAGGTAGCACAAGCAACCTTAGAAAAGATTATCCGAGCTCGTCCAGAGACAAGGATAGCAGAGGAGCAATACAAGGAGTGTGTTAAAGCCAAGGATAAAGAACCTAAAGAGAAGGATGATAAATGTGAGTGAGTGAAAAGCCATGACAAACCTATGTCAACAATACCTGACTTAGAGGCTGACTGGCCAAAAGAATTATGGAATAGAATCCAAGAAGAACAATGGAAGAGAAATGGAGTGACTAAGCCTCCCTTTGAGGAATCAAATGTGGAAGTTTATCAACCAAATCCCAACATGGAAGAAGTATATGAGGAAGTATCAAGACTAGACCGAAATAGAGAAGAAACTCAGAGCATTTCAACCCTACCAAATTACATGGGAGAATACAAAAAGGAATCTATGATAATCCGAGCACCCATAGTACAAGGAAAAGGAAAAGGAAGCTTAGATCAGAATTCACACAATCTAACATAACTTAAAAAGACAACAGTACAATGCAAACTAACTGTGGAAGAACTACTTCGTGTTAAACCACAATTATGGAAGCAATTAGCAGGTCAACTGGAATTAGGACAAGAGAAGGACGGAAAGGAAAGCAACGGAAAGAAAACCCATCGAAGACACAAATCCTAGTAGATAAGGTGGGAGAATTTAGTGAATGAGACGAAGGTAATACCTATCTACCTGTCACTTACAATGGGTACATGACCAAGGCTATACTAGACACAGGAGCAGGAGTAGGAATTACCACCAAGGAGATTTGGGAGAAATGGGGAAAGCCTGCCTTATGTCCCACACGCATGAAGCTCCAATTGGCAGACGGTCATGTGGAGAAACCCTTAGGAATATTAGAAAAGATCAAATTAACCACCTGTGGAGTTGAATTCAAACACACATTAGCCATCTATAAATTTGAAAAGGCTAACAATTACGAAATGATATTAGGACGACCTTTCATGAGACAAATGCGGATAGTGCAAGACTGGGGACGAGATTCATTATACCTGCAACATCAAGGAAACACCACCAAGATAAACTTGCATACATTTTCATATAGAGATGTACCCCCACTACAATGGAATCCCATACACAAGGAGGAAGATGACCTATCTATTCATAGCATTGGATCAAATATGAGGACGCCCAATTATGGATGTGTAAAGAAGCCAAGAAGGAGGACAATAAAAGGCAGCTGTGGCCAATAGGACATCCTAACTACCGACCTGTAGAGGACCCAATGTATATGCCTCAAATCTTTCCTGACGAAACATTTGAACAACATGGATGGATGGAAATCTTAGCTACCTTGGATGTATGTGTGAATTGAAGAAGTTTTGATGATGAATGAATGTGTGGATGAAGAAGGCTATGACATAAATTTGTACGTGGTTGTCCTTCAAGAAGTAGAAGCAGGGGAAATATTGGAAAAGGAATGGAAAGAAGAATACGAGAGCAGAGAGATGGAACCGGAGTTTGACTCTGAAGAATGTTACCTAGAAGCTATTCCCACCAAAGACAAGTATGGAATGACCAAAGTGTTAGCAATAGAAGCAGCCCCCATAGTACAGAAGCAAGAGGAAAGTGTGAGTAAAATCGGACCAAATCCTGACCTTTTTGAGGTTCCGGAGCATTTTAAAAGGTACAAAGTGGAGGAGAGAAAGATAGCCATTCAGATGCCTAAGAGAGAAGCTAGAGAAGGAGAAGCATACGACAACAAAGAACAAACAAAAAAGATCATAGTAACAATGGAAGATGGAGAAGAAAGGTGTACATACATAGGTAAAGATGTGTCAACTGAGGAGGAAGAAGAATTAATACAATTGATCTGAGAATATCGAGATGTATTCGCATGGATATATAGATCTCAAGGGTGTGGAACCCTCTATTTGCTCTCATAGGATACCAATGACGACGGAGGCAAAACCATCTAAACAACGCCCTTACACATACAATGAGGTCTATGCTACTAAAATAAAAGAAGAAATAGACAAACTACTAGCAGCTGGATTCATATGTGAAATAGAACATACCGAGTGGGTATCGCCACTAGTAGTTGTGCCTAAGAAGAAGGGAAAACTGAGAGTTTGCATTAACTTGAAAAAGGTCAATGCAGCCACTATACGTGACAGCTACCCTTTACCCATCACTAACCATCTATTGGAAAGAGTTGCAAGGAAAGAAGTCTATAGCTTCTTAGACGGATTCTCTGGATACAACCAAGTAGCTATTGCTACTAAGGATCAACATAAGACCGCATTCGCGACTAAATGGGGAGTCTATGTTTTCCGAGTGATGCCCTTTGGACTCACTAACGCGCCTGCTACTTTCCAATGATTGATGTGTCATGTTTTCAAAGAATTCCTGAAGAAGAGCATGGAAGTGTATGTGGATGACCTATGTACATACTCAAATCAAAGACAAGACCACATTCCTGAATTGCGGAAGATATTTAATAAATGCCGACAATATAGAGTCTACCTGAACCCTGAGAAGTGTGTCTTCATGGTTAGACAAGGGAAGATCATAGGACACATAGTCTCTAGAAACGGAATATCCATAGATGAAGAAAAGATTAAGGTCATTTTGGAGCTTCCTAGATTGAAGAATGCAAAAGAAGTGCAAGCGTTTATGGGACATTGTGGATGCTACCGTCGCTTTATCCACATGTATGCCATAATCACCAAACCCTTGTGTAGCTCAGTGATGAGTAGCACCTCCTTTAATGTCAATCCAGGAAGACGTGAGGATGGTATAATGACCTCAAGCAAGTGATGGCACAAGTGCGTGAGTGAGAAGCACACTAACATGCACACACATACACACACGCACATACAGCAAGACAAAGAGTGAGAAGCGATGACACACTAACATGCACACACATACACACACACGCACATACGGCAAGACAAAGAGTGAGAAGCGATGGAGTTCTTAGATTACTTTCAAAAAGCTCATACAATTTCAATTCAATTACAAGATAGCCTCAAAAATGAGCTCTCTAGCTCTATTTATAGTTTTTGACTAGGTTTTGGCCTTGTCCAGACCGAGTGTCTGGCCTAGTTAAAAATTAGGTTCTCTACCCTATTTGGAGGTTCAAACAGAGTCTAAAAAATGTGAAAACTGATAGGTAGGTACTTCTAAAGCTCCTCAAGCTCAAGGACTCCTTGGCTTGCACAAAATGGAGCTACAAAAATATGAAATGGTATTTACAATGGCTTTTAGTGATGAAAATCACTATTGTTGTAGGGATTTCTTCTAACGATTTGACATACACACCTTCGAGCTCCCTACTTGCTCCTTCTCCTTGTGTGTCCATCCCTTTGATGTGCTTTAACTTCCTGAAAAAATAATGGCCTACTTGCCAGATCGTCGTTGACTACTCTGTGTGCTTGTGCCTTCTCTTCGTTCTGACTCCCTTCGTAAGCTTCCTTGTCTTGTGAGTCCCTCAGTTCCTTGACTACTGCTAACACTCCCCCCTCTCTCGCGTCTGTCGTCTTTGACAGACCCTCCGTGAGTAGAGCATCCCAATCTACAGGCCCTGGAACTTCGAGATGTGGCATACGTAGCTTTTCGGAATGCAGATCCTACTCCACCACAAATAGTTGTAATAGATGAGATGGTCTGGGAATGAATATCTCTGAATGATATTCCCAGAACCCCGTGATAAACATTTCTTCAAACGTCTGTTTGAAGCAAGTAGGTAGATATTTTATTCGGGCATGCCACGCATAGACGACGTTAATGGATGGCGTTGTGCTCATGTCATGGACAAGGTCCTCATTTCCTTCATTAAATCCGAGAGCCGAAAGATGGGGTTCCTTGACATTCTTGAAGGTCCTCAGGGTGACCAACATGAGCTCAAAAATTTTAAGGCACATTTGGGCCATAATATCTGGTACATTTTTGAACCGGACCCCCCAATGCCGAATTGTCGAAATCATATATCCTATGGTAGGTTGGCCTTTAGGTGGTGCTAAGTAGACATAATTGAGCCATTTCTCACATCCTTTGGTTGTCAGCACAGTTTTTGTGTATTCCGGCCACGACCTTCTTCGAAAGACAGGGCAGTAGCATGGGTTGTATTTGATATACAAAGGCATGTTATTCCATGTCCTTACCATCTTAGGGTAGGTTTCAAGCAAACAAATCCTCCAAGTAGGTTGATGTATATTCCCCTGCTTGGCACTTGCTGGGATGTCGTCCGGTGCAAACTGTGTTGCCGAGGTTGGTTCTTTTGAGGTGTGGTGCTTGATTTCAGCATTGTAATCCGCCATTAAGACTCAGAAAGAAACATACAAATCGTCGGATGTGCCGATCCACCTATGATGGGAGAGGTTTCTAAAGTAATCCGATTTTATGACTACCTCTTCCAAAACGTGACATAGACGCTATCTGAACTGCAACTCTGTCATCATGGGTTGTGGCCACTTTCTCTAACCTCTGCATCCATTCAGGAGCCTCGATCTCGATGGTGTCCATGCCCTCTTCTATTTGCTTGCCCCCTGGTGCAGGCATGGGAACGTATGGGTCTTCAAAGGTTTCCTCTACTTCAATTGGCACTAAGTCTTCAGGTTCGGGTTCTACAAGGGGAGAGGGTTGACGCTCGTATTGCATGACTTTATTTCGTAATTCTTCTAGTTCCGCTCTGAGTTTTTTGACTTCTTCAGACGTGTCAACTGCGGTTGTGACTTTTCTTGGTGACTCCTGCTGAGTTGCCAGCTGCTTTAATAGGTCATCTCTTTCTCTTTCTAATGCTGCATGGGCTTCCAGGAGGTCGGCAAGGGTTTCCAACACGATTTGCATATTTGCTGAGGGGATGGCCTTGAATCTATCTGGGTCGATTTCCTGTGGGGAACCCTCCATTGCTGCTTCCAAGTTTTCTTCGTTCTGTTTCTGTAGTCGTTTATTTTCCTCAAGTGTTGTAGACATGTGTTTTCGTAAGAGGGCCAGGTTGCGTCGAAGCTTGAGATTCTCTGTTATCTGGGAGTGTAGCAGATCATCCATTTGTTGTTTTTCGTCTGCATCTGACTGGGGTGGATTGGCTACTAATTGCTCATGTTGTTCCTATAAAGTGACATACTGTTGTTGTAGTAGCCGCTTTTCCCTTTCTAGATCAATGAATCGTACTTGAAGTTCTTCATGGCTTCGGAAGAGTCTCGTATGTTGGTTATCAAGATGCTGGTAGTGCTGTTGTAGTTGAGACATACACTGATACATATTATTAAATACATTATTAATAGGGGTGGATGCGGGAAGGGTGTTGAATGCAGAAGGGAAGGGGAAGGGGAAGGGGAGTGTGGATGCGGTGCTGGAAAATGGTGAAGTGGGTGGTGGGGGAATGGGAGATGGTGGGTGTGTGGGGGGAGGGAGAGGTGCGGAGGTGGGTGATATGTCCATAAAATCAAAAGTGGATGCAGTCATGTTAGTAGGAATGAGAGCATCCTTCTCAGAAGGTACATGTGTACCGTGCATATTCAAAGCAGCGCTCACCAATTCCAGTGTAAGTTCAAACCTTTTCAACTCATTGTTGCCCAGCAAAGAAGGAAGTATGAATGTTCTTGGTTTGTCCTTTTCTTCGTTAGCTTGTAATGTGGAGACCAAATAATAGCATCGGAGGAGATCTGGTTTAGGTAGTGGTGCTTCAAAGTATTCGGCTAGCCCTACACATTGCCATATGGTCTGGAGATCTTCTGTGTTCTGTAGAGTCTCAAACTCCTTGGAGAAAAATTGGGATCGGACCCATGATCTGTCATACTCGCACTTAGACTCCCATATATACTTGGCCTCTCCTAATGGACCTGGCATGCCATTGAACCAATGAGAATTGACATGGACTCTCTCTGTGATCCCTGTGGGTGGATCCGGTACCGGGATCTGCTGAAGGTGTTGCAGCTCCAGAGGTCGTTCAGTTGGTGGCACATCAACAGGTAGACTATCCACATCAATTCTTGCAGTACTTACTCTTGCCTGTGAGCTCCGACCTGCTGCTTCTGCCATGAGAGTGCTTGTAGTTGTTGATGCTTATATGCTAGAAGAAGAGAGAGGCACATTAGCATTGCATAGGAAACAGGATGTTATGGTGTTCCCTCCACAATACCAACATGACATTTCGAGTGGTTAGAGGTTAGTGGGTGAAGTGTTCGTGATGTGTGTACATGTGGGTTAGTAGGTTAAGGTTCACTCTAGATGCATACTTTGGATGTGCAATGTTCTCAGAATGCACCTACATCAGAGAGGAAGGATTTATAGAGGTGGGTTAGGGGGTTTGATATGGGGTTTAGGTCTCCAAACTTTGATGCTGGAATCGTTGCTTTTATTGGCGATGATGTGTGAAGGTTTGCGGACTGGAGTGTGTTGGGTTTGGGACCTTTTGGCTACCCATTTCCAAACATTCCGAGGCGTGACCGAGAATGTGGTGGTGTGGAGTGTAGATGTTTGCCTTTGGATGGGAGCCAATAGGACTCACGAGTGTTGGTTTGATCTTGTGATTGGAGGTGAAGTTATTTGAGCTAGTAAGCAGGTCTTGGGCACCCATATTTGTCTAGCTTTTGGGATCGCCTTCATTGACTACTTTGGAACCCAAATAGAAATGGTTTGTCTAGATTGATGCCTAGGGTACTCCTTTGCTGTAGTCCTCGACACTGTAGCTTGCTTGATGCTTCTTTGGAATCCTGTCTCCAAAGCCGAGGGTTGTTCACCTTTGCGTATCCAAATCTGCTTCATGCCATGGGGTATTCTGTATTGTACCGGTTGGTGTTCATTCTTCTTGGTCCTCGGGCTCCTCTGTATTGTGTATTTTCCGGCTTGCTTTCCTTGAATTCTCTTTGGAAAAGAAGGGAACTCCTCGTTGACTTCTGTACCTTCGTCATAAGTGGCAATCTTCTGCACCATAGAACTTTGGTCAAGAGTAGCATGGTTCATTTCAGGTGGACTCCTGGAAGGACGAGGATTCGGTGCCTCTTCTAGCGGCCTATGTGCTTGGTTTTCTAATTCAATAGTGATGTGGTTTTGGCCTACCCATGCCTGAAGAAGTCCACTTCTTAGGTTGAGGCTGACTGCATGATCATAGATCCAGTCTTGGCCCAGGACAAGAGGTTCGGTAAGATCTTCGTCTTCACACACTAGCACTTTGACTTCCATTAGCACCTCTTGAATGTAGAGGGGAAGTTCCACCTCACCAATGCAAGGGGTTTCCACACCTCCCAATCCTATGAGATATGCCTCTAAAGGATTGATTTGTAATTGTAGCTCTTGGCAGTAAGAAAGTCGAACTGCACTAGTGGCTGCCCCTGAGTCAATCAAAGCTCTCACTGTTCTTACACTCTCTCCTTGTCCTACTTCTAGGGTTACAAAAGACCGACGGTCGATTATTCTATGGGAATGTCCACCTGAAGCCTCGCACATGGCCATGGGATAGCCTAGAGATTCTTGAGTGTCAGGCATAGGCGGGTCTCTGCCTTGTCTCCTCAATTTCATTCGTCGGATGCGTTCTAAAGCTTCTACCTATGCTTCTTCTCAAATTCGTTTCTCTTCTTCTTTACGTTGCTTGGCAGTGTTGAGTCGATTTAGCATCTCTTCAGTCAAGGGTTCTTGATATAACTTGACTCTGCATCCACTTATGTAACTTGGTAGAATATCACCCTCTAGAGTGGCTAGTTGAACTGCTCCACTTGTGGAGATCCTATTGATAATCATCGGCCCATAACCTCTCTTTTCTAACTTCCGTGCATGTTGCTTCAAGGTGTAGACTAGGACTAGGTCTCCTGCTTTCAGGCCCTTATCCTTCACGTGTGCATCGAAATATTCCTTTTGCCTCTTCTTGGCTACATAAATTCCTGTTGCAGCCCTCAATCGTGTTTCACCTAATCGTTCAAGATTGAAGATTCTAGAGGACAACTCATGGCCTGTCCAATCATGCTCTTGTGCTACTTTCAAGGTTGGTATCAAAAAATCCAATGGTAGCACTGCATTTTGGCCGAAAACCATCTGAAAGGGCGTGGCTTGGAGTACCGTTTTATAGGCAACTCTGTATGCCCAAACAACATGGTGTAGCTGTTTGTCCCAGTCAGAGCGTTTGTTATTCACTAATTTGGTTAGCACATTGCATAGAATCTTATTTGTGCTTTCGGCTTGTCCATTAGCTTGTGGGTGATAGGGGGCAGACTTCTTGTGTATCACCAAGAACTCTTGAAGAAGATTTTCAATGACTTCATTCAAGAAGTGAGTCCCTCTATCATTACTAGCTCTATGGGTAGCCCGTATCGAGTGAACACATTCTCAAATACAAATTTAGCGGTTGTTTGGGCATCATTCTTCGATGTGGCTTTCACTTCTACCCACTTGGTTAGATAGTCTGTGGCAACAATGATGTATTCAGCATGTGAACCCTTAGCTGGGGGATTAATAGGACCTACAAAGTCTATTCCCCACTTAGAGAATGCACGTCCACCCATCATAGGTTTCAGTGGCATCTCATCCTTGCGTATAGGATACTGAGTTCTCTGACAAACATCACACCGTTTCACATAGGTATGTGCATCCATGTGAAGGGTCGGCCACCAGAAGCCCATAGATAGTATTGCCTTGATCACCCTATCTGGTCCAAAGTGTCCTCCTGCTACACCTTGGTGAGCAGTTTCCAAGATCTTGAGATATTCACTCTCATGGACACATAGTCTCAGGTAACCAGTACCACGCTTGTATAGATTATCACCAATGAGTGAGCAATCTAGGGCTTCTTGTTCTAGACTTCTTTGTCTCGTCAGGGTCATATCTAGAGGGAATGTTTTCGTCCTCAAGAAGGCTACTAATGGTTCACTCCAATCTGGCACTATGGACACTTGATAAAGAGTGGCATGTTCCACAGGTGGTTTAGTGCAACAGATTGGGCATTCTTTACACATCTTATGTACATCATCTTCCATAGTAGGCCAATGCACTCCGAGTCTCCTTAGTGTCTGTAGGGTTCGTTGTTTTGAGTAGTGTAGCTCTAATGCACCTACATGTGCCAACTGCAACCATTTAGCGTACTCATCCTCTTCCACACAACACGCCAATATCCCTTGATCTGTCTGTTTGTACATACTTCCTGCCATGATATGGTACTTCTGGGCTTTTGCTACCTCTCTATCTTGAGTGTTTATGACTGGGTGATTAGGCCCGTATGTCAATACTGGCACTAATGGCTTAGCCCACTGAGGTACAACTTCCAAATTAAACAAGTAAGCGTCAGGCAGGTCATCTAATACTCCTTGTGGGGCTTCTCTCGATGTGAGCCTAGAGAGATGGTCTGCTCTCAAGTGGGTCTTCCCTTTCCTCACCACAACCTCGAAGTCGTATTCCATTAGTAAGAGAAACCATCTTACTAATCTACCTATATTGCATGGCTTGTTTACCAAGTACAACAGTGCTTGATGATCAGTAAAAAATTTAAACTTATTTGCAAGCAAATAGTGTCTAAACTTTTTAACTGCATATACCATGCCTAATCCCTCTCGTTCAGTGGTTGTATAGTTTCGTTCAGCCGCATTCAACTGTCTACTAGCATAGGCAATTGGAAGATCCATATTGCCTTCGCCCGTAGGTTGTGCAAGTACACATCCAATAGCATAATTGGATGCATCCACGTGAACACGAAACGGCTTATTCTAATCTGGTGTGGTCAAGATTGGTGCTGAACACAATCTTCTTTTGAGCTCATTGAAGGAGTTTTCACATTCATCAGTCCACTCGAAGTTCGTCAAAAGTCCATACAGAGGCTTTGCTATGATGGCATACATGTGTATAAACCGTCGGTAATAATCACAATGCCCCATGAAGGCTTGCACTTCCTTAACATTCTTTGGCCTAGGTAACTCAGCTATGGCTCTTACTTTCTCTTCATCGGTGGATATGCCATTCTTTGACACTATGTGTCCTAGAATCTTGCCTTGCGTGACCATGAAAACACACTTTTCTGGGTTCAAGCAGACTTGATACTCTCTACATTTGTCAAAGATATGCCTGAGTTCTAGTATATGCGTCTGTCTAATGTTGGAATGAGCACAGAGATCATCAACATAGACCTCTAAATTCTTCCTCAGGAATTCTTTAAACACGTGACACATCAATCTTTGGAAGGTTGCAGGGGCATTGGTCAGCCTGAATGGCATTACCCGAAAGGCAAATATGCCCCACTCTGTGGCAAAAGCCATCTTATGCTGATCCTCTGGAGCAATGGCTACTTGATTGTAGCCTGAAAACCCATCTAGGAAGCTGTACACTTCCTTGCTTGCTACCCTTTCTAATAGATGCTCAGTGATAGGAAGCGGATAACTATCTCTGATAGTGGGTGCATTAACCTTCTTCAAGTTAATGCATACGTGTAATTTACCATTCTTTTTGGGCACCACTACAATGGGGGACACCCATTCAGTGTGCTCGATTTCATAGATAGATCCAACTTCAACGAAGCGGTCTATCTCTTCTTTGATCTTGGCAGCATAGTTGTCATTGTATGTGTATGGCTTTTGTTTAGAAGGTCTGGCCTCTGTGGTCATGGGAATCGTATGGATGCATATGTCAGGGTCTACACCTTTCAAATCTTTGTAGCTCCAAGCAAATACATCTCTGTACTCTCTTAGCAAAGCTATCAGCTCATGCTCCTCTTCCTCAGTGAGGTCATCTCCTATGTAAGTGCACCTCTCTTCTCCTTCTTCTATGGCTACCACTAACTTCTTGGTAGTTTCCTTGCTATCATAGGCCTCTCCTGCTTGTGCCTCGCGTTTAGGCATTCTTATCATGACTCTCCTATCGTCTATCTCATATTTTTTAAAGTTTTCAGGGACCTCAAACAAGGATTCTTCTGCCTCCGGAGTGACTTCCTTCTTCTTTCTTTTCTTTCCTCCACTCTTGGTGGCTACTTGTGTGGCTAACCTCACATCATTCGTGATTTCTCCGTGTCTCTGGGGATAAGCTTCAACTTCATAGAAGTATTCTTCATCTGATGCAAAAGGTGGGTCCATAATGATTGACTCTAAGTCGGAGTCACTTGCATCCTCAAATGTATCAGGGCTAGGTTCGCATTCTTCTAAAACTGCATCTCCCATGATTGGCTCTATTGAGAAGACTGAAATGTCATAGCCATCCTCATCACAGTGGGGTGTCCACTGCTCTTCATTGATGGCTACATCCATTGTTGCTAAAATTTTTGCCCATCCGTGAGGCTCAAACTCTTCATCAGGAAAAACTACAGGTGCATAGGCTGGGTCTTGAATTGATCTATGGGTTTCTTTTGCACCTACCTCTCTGGCTTTCTCTCTCTTCTCTTCTTCTACTGCTACCTTACACATCCATAAGTGAGTGTCTTCATGCATCCACGAGGATCCGGATCCTATGGAATGCACAGACTCAGTCTCATCTTTGGCTCTATGGATGGGATTCCATTGAATAGGCGGTACGTCTCTATGAGAGTAATCCTTGAGATTGACTTTGGTTGTAACACCTAGATGTTGCAAATACAAGGAATTGGTTCCCCAATCCTGTACCACTTGCAATTTCCGCATAAATGGCCTTCCCAAAATCATCTCGTAGGCTTGGTTTTTGCTAAAGTCGCATATAGCAAAAGTATGCTCAAACTCAACACCACATGTGGTGAGGGTTATTCCTTTCAGCAAGCCTAAGGGTCTTTCTATGTGACCATCAGCCATCTGCAATTTCATCCTAGTGGGCCTGAGTGCTGGCTTGCCCCAACGCTTCCATAGGGAAGTGGTGGCAATAGCAACTCCTGCACTTGAGTCTAGAATTGCCTTGGTTGTGTACCCCTCGTGGGTAATGGGAAGATAGGTGTTTCCTTCTTCACCTTCACTCATATCTCCTATCTTGTCCAAAGGTATCTCTGGCACTGTTATATGGGATCCTACCTGGGAACGAGGTTTTGCTATCTCTGGTACTTGTTTGGCTACATGTTTCCATAATTCTGGCCTAACTTTGAGTAGCTCTTCTAAAGTGAGGTTGCACTGCACTTTAGTGTTTTTCACTACCTCCGTATTCCTAGGTATGACTGAGTCTTCGTTTCTTACCATGACTGTGGGTGCTCTCATACAAGTAGACTTTGCTTCCCATGGGCCTGTGAAATGGGGTAATTCCTGTAAAGAATTAGACTCGAAGTCTAATCTCTCTTGAGATTGGGCACTCTCCTGCTCTACATAAATGGAAGGAAGGTCTTGTGGGAATTGATTGTGTGTGTCATCCACAAGTTCTATGGGAGGAGGACTTCACTCTCTTTTGCCCACTTCTCTTCTTGAATCTCTCTCAGGAACTCTGGTGAATACCTATTCATAGAAGAAGAGGTGTCTGGTTCAGTGGAGTTAGGCACATAAGCTCCCTGGGAAGGAATGCTTATTCTATCACTTGCCCTCTCCTTAGCCTGGGAGGTGGCTCCTTTTCCAGACTTTGCAAGTAACCTCTCCAATCTATCCAATAGACCATCAAAGTGCAATGGTGTTCTGATGGGGTTAGAGCCATTGAACAAGCGACTGGCTTCAAACATGGCTTGCACCAATTCGACCATTTTAGCACAAAGCTTTGTTCGCTCTATCTCTAGATCGGCTCTAGGGTAACATTTCTCATGATCTGTTACATTGGGCCCTTCTTGGATTCTCGCCTGATATGCTTTAAGCATCATGTCTAGATCTTCAAGAGTGGGATCGGCTAAGACTGATCCTACTCGGGGTGGTGGTTGGGTTACGTGTGGTGGATTGGTGGGTGGAGGAATGGAGGGTGAAGGGGATGGTAGTGGCGGGGATGTGTGAGAGTGCGTTTGAGATGTGATTTCTATGATTTTGGCTTTGGTTTCTCGTAGGCTTTCCTCAAGTTCGCTCATCTTTCTCACGCATTGCCTTTTCATATGTTCACGGCTATCTCTCCAAGCTCTTGTCCTCTTCTTATTTTGGCTCTCAGTCTTGCTAACCTCCGCATTCTTTTCATGGCCTAAGTCTTGGTTTTGCTTAAGTGCCTGGGCTCTCGTGATGACTTGTACTGGGGCTGTGGAAGTCACACTTCCTGTGGAGTCTACCACTAAGCCAATAACATTGATAGGAGCAATTTTTGGTATATTGGCGGGGTTCTTGGGACACTCTCGTAACAAATGCTCCTTTCCACAATCGGGACAAAAGCCTTGAATTGTCACAGATTGGGTTTGTGTTGGTGCAGGTAGAGGGAAATCACGAATGAGATGATCTCCTTGACAACGATAGCATGGCCCTCTAGGAAATGGAGGTCTCATCAGCCTAGGTTGGGATCTCGAGTTGGGGTTGGCATACATGACGTTTGCGTATTCTGGCTCCCCACTAGATTCATTCGGTTCTTCATAATAATATGACTCACTATGCTCCGGTGATTGCATGTAGTAGGCATGGGGGCTCTCAACATGGGTGGAGTCAAAACTATGATAATTTGGATCACTTTCTGAAAGCGAGGATGTTACAAGCACTAAAGCTCTATTTAGATTTTCTTCTGCCGCTGCATACTTTACGAGAATCACATTGGTGGGGGCAGGAGGTTGCTGCACTAGGACTGGTTGCGGTCTTTGTTGCCCTTGATAGGGTGGTTGATAGATTTGTTGGGGCCTAGCATACTGTTGTTGTGGGTACTGATTAGGGTACTTTCCTTGTTGTGGATATGGCTGAGAATAATTTTGTCTAACAGCTTGTTTGTTATATGGGCAGTCTTGTGTTGTGTGATTGGTGTACCTCCTTTCTATGGTGCAGTACTGATTGTTAGGGTTCACTTGGGGTTGAGCCATGATGGGGCACACATTAGCCATATGGTCTCCTCCACAGGTATAGCATCGTTTTCCTGGGGCAAACCTAGGAATTTGCTTGCTAGAGACACCTAATTTCAGAGCTACCTTTTTTGCTAGATCCTCAATTGATGTGGATTGTGAGGAAATGAGGCTACTAGAACTATCTGAGTCTTTATAGATTTTTGAGAGCTCTAATTCCTCCCCTAGATTATCCTCAATGTCTATGCACATGCGTATGCATTCTTCTATGGATCTAGGGTCCTTCAAGTACACATATGATCTCAGATTGGTGCTTAACAATCCATCTAAAAATAAGGCCACTTGCTTGGCTGGAGTGGGTAACTTTGGAGCAGGGCATCTCTCTAGGTATTGCCTAAACCTTCTTCCTGCGAGCCTTACTGTCTCTTGAGGTGTTTGCTTGAAGCTGTATATCAGGGAGGATGTGTTATGTCTTATGCCACTTTTAGAGAATTCGATAATGAATGCCTCTAGAAGTTGATCTATGCTCCTAAACTGCCTCTCGTTTAGTGGCTGAAACCATGTCAGGGCGGTGTTCTTGAGGGTTAGACCAAAGGCATTTTACTGCGTGAACAGATCTTCAACTTGTTCAGCTCTCAAGACTTGCTTAAACTCAGCTACATGATCGTAGGGGTCTCCAGTGCCATCGAAGTAGTTTTTCATGGACTTAACTAGCTGGGTTGGTCTCAAGGTCCTCGTGTGCTCTCTTGGTCTTGGCAAAGGGAAATCATCGGCATTTCTTCGGTTCCCTGGGGCTCTATGTCCCTCAGGTTCCACTCTTTGTTTTCGTTCTCGTTCTTTCTCTTCCCCAACAGTTGGCAAAGCTTACCTCTGGTCTCTCTCTACTCCTCTCTCTTTGAGTCCCATGAGCTTGAGATGTTTCAGCTCCTTGGTGACCATAAGACACATTGGATCGAGGTTGGGGAAAAAAAAAATTCTACCTTCCAAGTGTATGTGTGTCTTCCATGCTCAGAGACCACAAAGATTCTCTCAGAAGCATCATCTAAGTAGGTCATCTTGCCTGGGCTATCAGGATCTTTGAATTCATAGATGGTAAGGGCTCCCACTTCATTAGGCTTCTCATGCTTGTACCTCCAAAAAGCCTCATCTGTCTCTCGATTCACGAGCAACTCTATGCTCTTATTGTCCTGGAGAACCAACCCTGGAGTGATTATTCTCGTTAGAACCGACTTGCCTCGAGGGGTTTTTGGCTCCTTTCCCAAGTTCCCTTGCCTATGTCACCTATTTTGGGTTCAGAGATTATGTTGCCAAACTCATCTGTCCTTTCAGGTTGGCTGGTGACCACATACATTGTTCCTTCTTTATCTATGTATGCACCACTTTCGAACTTGACTACAGGGTGTTCTAGTCTAATGGGTTGATCCGGGTTTTTAATTAGGACAACAGATCTTCTCAGTCCATCCTCATAGATGCGTGCACCTAGGCGGTTGGTCTGGATGTATTCCAAATGAGTTTTGTAGGGACCCTTAGGTCTTTCTAGGTATGCCACTCCTCAGCTACCTACATGTCCTTCCATGTTATAAGACAACTCAGAGTCACTACTTCCTGAGTCTAGAGCGTAGGGGTAATCACTCAACTGTTGAGCCCAAGATCTGGCTGTATGGTTGACGCTAGCCTCGGATGATCTAACGCTTTGACGGTCTCTCCCTAGGTGTCTTCTCGATCTCAGGTTCATATGCCCTTTGTACGTTGCTGATCCTTTGGTACCAATCACTTGTTCCTTTTGAGTTCCTTTGTATGTGTTTTCTTGTTTTTAATTAAGCGTCGTGAGGAGCACTTAAGTGTGTCGTATTTGATGTTCCTCGCCCACTTAGTTTAATTTCTTTTCCTTTAAGTTGTCCCTAGACTACAATTTAGCCTATCCTTGCACCTGAGAAATTAAAGGCTCTTCAAACTTGAGTGTTCCTATCGTACCCCTAGTCAATCAGGACAACTACTCGCACTTAGCCTATGCTAAGAATGGACTGAGGGGGTTAAGAGATGTTCCAACATCAAGTCACTCCTCCTGGCGATGCTTGTCTACCCAGGAAGCACGTTCCCAAGCTTGTTCGCCTTGGCACTTACTTTGCTTTCTCCAAAAGATCTCGATGATCCTGTAAGAACCCCAAGTTTAGCTTCAATTTGATCCTTCAATTGACAGACAATTTATTTCAGACACTTTTTAATGACCCTTGTTCCCCCTTTTGTATCGCTAAAAAATTTTCCTCTAGAGCTCCCTTGGTGTACCTACCCCTCAGTGTGTCAACTTCAAAATATCATATCTGAAAATCAACGCATTATTCTTATAAAAAACAGTTGAGGGCGTGTAGTATATGCCACGAGCTTTCCGAAAAGCCCTAGAGCTCAAAAAATGGATTTCGTATGAAAAAGTTATGACCGTTCAGGGTTTAGGGGGTTAAACAGACAAACAGAACCTCTCAGGAGTTTTAATGCATTTTTCTAAGGCCTTTGTAAGTGTATGAGTATTTGAGTATGCAAATATGCCCAAAATTTAGCCTAAATTTCCAAAAAATTTACCCCTTAATTTTTTGCCGAAAATGTCTGTCTATCGCGATAGACACAAGCTGTCGTGGGGGGCTGTCTGTCGCGATAGACGGTGTCTGTCGCGATTTCCAAACTAAATGATTTCCTATATTGAGAGTAGCAATATTTACACTAGACCCACCATCAATATGTACCTCAATAATTAATCTATTCTAGTCTTAGACTCTAATTAATGGTACTTCATGATCTAGAAATCCAACTTTGGTATGATTCAAATTGTTTAACTATGCTAGGGAAAGCTTTTCTTCTAGTTGTAGCAATATCTCTTAAATAAATATTGGACATAGAGATAGTAATTCTCCTAAAGGAATTCAAATGGGTACCTCGAGTGGAGCATGCATGGTCTTTGAAGATAACTCATGTTTAGTTTGGGGAGGTTCAATGACATCCTAAATAGACTATGGTTGAAGTTTGATATCTTTTGGGATAGACTCAAGAAAGCTTTTGATGTAGTCCATAGTAGTTTATCGGTAAGACTTTGGATTTATCTGGAATGGGGTTCGAAGTTACTTCAATGTTGACTAATTTCACAGTTCAACGCTTTGTTCTTCATTATCCTTTGTCCTTTTGATAGAGGTTTCTAGTTACTAACTCTAGTGGTCTGTATTTCGACATTGCCCAACTAACTTTCTACACGTTCTAAGGATTTTTTCCATTCACTAGTCTCCCCTTTACTTGTGCTGAATCCTAATTTACTTTCTAATTTTAAAGCGATGGGGATGATTTCATATAGGGAATTTTTTTTGTTTTCATAAACCCACATGGTGTCATGTAATTGAGGCAAATGGTTATTCATAAACCATTTGGCTACATCTGATGGGGGTGACTATGTGCTTGAAACTTAGGATAAGTGCTTCTTAACTTCTTAGTGTAACTTTGTACATGTTGGTGAGGTTGTTTTCTAAGTTTTTACAAAATACCATACAACTAGCAAGTTGACTTCATACATGTAAACTCTTTTAGAAACTCATGCATCAAAATATTCTAACCATGAGAATGTGTGGAGTGGAGTTCTATTAACCAATTAATCCATTTGACTATAATTGTGCCTTCAAAAACTCTATACTTGCTAATTGTATCTCTAATTTCATGTAAGATATTGTAATGGTATTCAAAAGTGCATATATGGGCATCGCAATCACCTCTAGCAAAACTTTGTCCTCCTAAAGGTGCCATTTTAATGTCACCAAATGCTAAACTTGGTGGGGTTTGAAAGTAATGAATGCTTTATTTAGTATATCAAAGAGTAGAAGGACTGTACACAAAACCTCACGCATCTAATTTGGTTTCTCTATAAATTTGGTTATTTACTCAAAAAAATGCCTAGAGGGTTAGTGGACGCATCAAATGATTTCTACTTGAGGTTATAGGGGGAATAAAGAAAAGGAAATATAGGGAGATTCGCTGAA
Source organism: Ceratopteris richardii (assembly GCA_020310875.1). NCBI lineage: Eukaryota > Viridiplantae > Streptophyta > Polypodiopsida > Polypodiales > Pteridaceae > Ceratopteris > Ceratopteris richardii. The sequence continues at coordinate 130,484,439 of CM035426.1, read as the reverse complement.
AATTGAAAGAGAGTTTGGGGAAGTTTTGAGATCTCCAAAGGAAGGATGGGGTGAGTACAGGGATATTCAAAGGAATGATATGGCTGAACCATCATCCATCTACCAAAATCTAGTGGTATAAAACATCGCTATCTTGAGCCACCTAGATTTGTGATTGTTGAGGATGTTTAACTTTACTCTAAAATAATGATGCTTCAACTAAGTTAATCCATTTCCATATCTTTAGATTCTTTTATGCTGGAATACCATTCTCTTATATAGTCTAACTTTAAGAGATTGATTCACATGGTTGTGTTGAAGGAGATGGTGCATAGTCTTCAGAGATGAAGTGTTGCTTGAACCTACTTGACACCAGCCAAGAACAATTGTTGGAGAGTGTAGTGGGCCTCTTTAGCTATCTAATGATCATAAATGATACCTTATGATGTTTGGAACTTGACCCACTAATCAATGGATCAAGACAGATAGGTAGGAAATTAATCCAAGATCAAAAACTTGCTATTCTTGACTCTAAATGTGTTCAATATATTGAACAGTTCTCTAAGCACAGTAGCAATTAGCTTAATTCTTTTTGTTGATGTCTAATTAGCTTAGGCATCTACCAATAATGAGTGATTTCATCCAAACTGATGAACTAAATGTTGAGTATGATGTTTAGCAAATTATAGGACATGCCTGACATTTTCGGGGTGCATCAATCAACAAACTAGAGAGCAATAAAATTTCAATATCTCACAATTCAGAGAAGTGATGATACTGAGATTTTTTAGGAATGTATTAGACAATCTATTAAATATATCATGCTTTAGATCACTACAAATGATCAATCATACACTATGAACAATTTTTGAGAAGATTACTGTACTGATGTAGTCATGGTAGAGAAGTGAAGTGAAGATATAATGCAATGTATGTATTAATCATGTACAAATACAATGTCATTGGCAATAATCAATTTCTCAATGTGTGTGAGTTGAATGAGCTATGAAGTGAGCTTTTAATTCACAATGTATCCTTATCAAAATGATCTCATGGAGTCGAGATATCATGCGGGTTTTTTGATCCTTCTTTTATAATTGAGCTTGGAGCCAACCTTTTGAATTCAAATTCAAAAGCATTAGGGGAAAAAAGGAACCCTACATGGGCCTTGTAAGGATCCCTAATTTTTAGGGATTAAAGTTAACAAAAATAGGGATTAAGGTCACAAAAAAACCACTAGTGGTTTTTGCAATAAAATATTTCTTCTAAGATATGTGCTCAGTCCAAATGGATTGTCTGCATTTTTGTCCCTTGAATTAGATTGAATGGATGACTAAGATCAAGCTTTGTGTGTTTGTCACATAAGGACAAAAATTATCCCACAAAGTGAACAGTCATGGGAATTATTGACCGTTAGATAGACTCTTGACGGACGGAGAAGATGGATCCAACTGCGTCTATCACTAAAGGCCAAAATAAGGTGCATTCAATGAGCTGAAGGAGCTTGTGGACTGGCACAAAAGGAAGAAACAATCGGTGCAGTTCTATGGCGGAAATGATGCTCCTCCATTCGATGTCTTAAAGATCTAATGGCTACGAAACTACTTTGGGATCCTCTCAAGATTGAAGCTTCACAGCCACTATCAAGCAAAGATCCAATGGATGCAATGGAAAGTGGCCCAAAATTCAATACAATACATCACAACCACTCGTTTCTAGGACCATCCAATGGACGAGATATGAAGGCGTAGTTTCTCATGAATTTCAAGCTACACCTTTGGATCTTTTCCTAATCCAATGGTCCACATTTTATACCGACTTTTTTCTAGGCCCATCAAACCACTTTTGAAGAACAACTCTTGGTTTTTAGTCCTTCATACTAGCTTTGACCACAAAGAAACAAGGGAAGCCTATGCCTAGTTTAGGTGATTAATGCAGTACACTATGGCCACCACCCTCTTCTCATTGGTCCATCACTAATCCTCTCTTAATCTAAAAGGCCCATGTAGGGTTCATTTTCCCCCCTAATGGTTCACCCAAAAGTGAATCCTAAAGTATAGGATGAATTCTCTCATTACCCAACTACCAAATTATTCGAGATTTGATGCTTTCTAACTCCACGTGGAAGTATGCACTTTTACAAAAGTAGATATACTTGATTTTACAAGGGATTGATCATATAAGACTTCATGACTAATAGGCTATTCATCCAAGTATGTGGGCTTGGATTCTTTTGCACCAAAAGCTCCCCCTCAAGCCTAGCATGCTTGGTCTTCATTCATCCTTGATCTCCTGCAAACCAATCATCAATTTGATTGTTGGCATCTCTTTATCTCCCGAGATGTATCCATATAGACTTCTCCCTTGAAGGTAGACTTGCATCCTTAGTGACCATGCTGAGTTGTTGCTCCTATCCAATTTGTCAATGATGGATGGAAATCCATCTTCCATCTTGCTTGTTGTTGCTTTGATACCACTATTGAAGAAGATGGTGGATAGTCTTCAGAGATGAAGTGGTGTTGCTTAAACATGCTTGACACCAGCCAAGAACAATTACTAGAGAGTGTCGTGGGCCTCTTTTGCTATCTAATGATCATAAATGATACCTTATGATGTTTGGAACTTGATCCAGTAATCAATGGAGGGAGTCAAAAATCATTTATATTTGTTAGGTCAGTTCAATTGGCCTAAGCCGTGTATGACAACTACGCGGGCGATGGTTGACCACCCTCTACCACCCATGTATAGCCGTCCATGGAAGGCCACCCATTATCCTATATATACAGGACTTCTGCACTACTTAAGACATCGAATTGAGCCAGCATACCTCTGCCTTGTATCTCTCTATCTAGAGTTGTCGAGATCACCATTTGAGCTCTACCTTGAGAGCACACGGGTGGACAATGCCATCATTTTTGTACTTGTTAGTAGAAAATTGTTGAGATTCTCCTATATCTGTTATCTTCTCTGCTAATGCTCTTGTGTTATATCGCATAACTATTGTCTTACATGGTATTAGAGCCACAAGGTTCGAATATCTTGAGAAGTATCACTATTTTAGCCTACTAGCAGACTAGAATATCAATAGATTATTCAAGTGATTACATGATGGCTTCATCATCAAACACTAGTCTTGGTGCTTCAGCTAATGTTAATGCTGCACCTTTTCGAATTCGTCCACCTGCATTCACTGAAGGGAAGCTGGATGGAACCAACTATACACTCTACAAGTTCAAAATTTTTGCAATTTTGAACTCCTATGAATTACTTAACACTTTCATGGGACCGATGGGATTGGATCCAAAGTCTATACCAATTGAAGATCCAGCAAATTCAAGATTGATGATTTAGCCAGATCGAAATCTTCTACGAGCTTAGAAGAGGTGGAATGTTGATGCATTATGTGCAATTGCCACTAGTGTAAGTGATTTTGTGCTTACTTTAGTTCAACATACTACTAAAGCACATGAGGCTTGGGGCATATTGGCTCGTCAATATGAGACCAAGAACCACACTAGGATACAGAATTTAGAAAATCAGTTGGAAAATGAAAAGCATTTTGATTCTGAAAAGGCTGAAGATTTTATCAAACGGATAAAACATCTTCAAGGTCAGTTGGTTGTAGTTGGTGTTGTTATAACAGCAGAAGAGGTCACTCAAAGATGTGTACGTGTTCTTCCAGCAAAGTATGATGGATTAGTAACAACCCTTGACACTAGGGTAAGACCAAATCCCCTTACATTTGAAGAGTTTTGTGCTATGCTTTTTGAAGAGGAGATGCGTTGAAGAATCGGCAAAGTACAAGTGATGTTGCATTCTCAGCAAATGCAAAGGTAAAGGCTTCACTGATGGATCAAAGAAGAAGCCAAAGAAGAAAAAGTTCACAGGAAGTTTCTTCTATTTTGAAAAGGCCATGCCATCAAGGATTGCAGAAAGAAGCAAGTTGATGAATGAAATGGGACTCTAAAATCATCTTGGAAGAACAAAGAGTGTGCAAACAACATAGAGTTGGAACTATGGGTAGCTATTGAAGAGGTATGCTCATCTGCTCAAGCTCATGTTGATGAGCCATGGATTTTAGATAGTGGAGCTTCTCGCCATATGACCAATAAAAAGGATTGGTATACTTCCCTAGTGCCCTTGTGGGAATCCACCAATGTAGTGGTGGGAAATGACTCCAAGTGTCCAGCGGAAGGAACTGAAAACATCTCTTTTATCACTTCCCTAGGTGTTGAGAAGAAGTTATCCGATGTTCTCTATGTACCTACACTTAAAAGAAATTTGTTGTCAGTTTCTGCAATTACAAATCGTGGACTCAAAGTTCACTTCAATAAGACTGGTGTAGAAATCATGGATTCATCAGGTAATGTAGTAGGTAAAGGCATAAGACATAATAACTTGTATTAGTTAAGTGCCTTCACTACTACAGAAGAGAAAGATGTAAGCAAGTTATGGCACCAATGATTTGGGCACCTCAGATTTGCAGTTTCGAAGGAGATGCAAAGAACAGGGATGGTTGCTCATTTGCCTGCATTTTTAGAGTTGCAGGAACCTTATGAAGCTTGCATGATGGGCAAGCAAAAATGAAAGGCATTTCCTCTAGGGACCAGCAATCGATCTCAAGCTCCTCTAGAGTTGGTACATGCTGATCTTTGTGGTAAAATATCTACACCTGTTTTACGAGGATCTTTCTACTTTTTGTTGTCAGTCGATGATTATAGTAGAAAGATGTGGGTTTATTTCATTCGTGAGAAGGCTAATGCTTTTGAAAAATTTAAAACATGGAATAAGTATGTGGAAAATGAATCACGAAAGAAATTGAAGAAATTTAGAACAGATAGAGGAGTTGAATTCTTATTAACACAATTCAATAAGTACTATAAGGAGCATGGTGTGAAAAGGCAACTTACCATAGCTCATACACCTCAACAAAATGGTGTTGTTGAGCATAGAAATAGGATAGTATTTGAAATGGCTCCTTGTATGTTAAAGGCTCAAGACATGCTTGATTCATTCTAGGCAGAAGCAGTCAATACAGTAGTCTACATCCTCAATTGAAGCTACACAAAAGCACTGAAGGGGATGACTCCTCAAGAAGTATGTTCTGGTAAAAAGCCTTCAGTTTTGCATTTAAGAAATTTTGGTTGTTTCTGTTATGCACATATTCCTGAATCAACAAGATCAAAGTTGGATTCAGAAAGCAAAAAGTGTGTCTTCCTAGGATATAGTGAAGATTCTAAAGCATACAGGTTGTGGGATCCTAAGGCAAGGAAGATTTTTGTCAACTGAGATGTGGTGTTTGATGAATGACCACACTTAGTAGAAGATAAAGGTAAATCTACTATCTCATCAAATGGAGAAATATCTCACCTTGTACCTATCAAAAGACAGGTTAAAATTGAGGAAGAGGAAACATCTCATGGTGAAATTTCCTCAGTAAAAAGCCAACAAGTTGTAGCTACATAGCATAAGCCACTACCAAAGTGGGCACATCAGCTCTTTGATGACCGCAATCCACATGTCATCCTCGGATGGATTACGAAGATCAAAGAGAATAGAGGAGCAAAGAAGAGTTGTTAACATGGCTCTAATGGCAGATATCACAGGCTCAATAAAGGAACCTACCACCATTGAAGAAGCCCTTGATGATTGAGGTTGGAGAGCGAAAATGCAGTCTGAGTATGATAGTATACTAAAAAATGATACATGGGATCTATTCGATTTGCCGCCAAAGAGGAAGGTAATAGGTACTAAATGGACTTGGAAAGCTAAGTATAAAGCAGATGGCACGTTAGAAAAGTATAAGGCAAGATTAGTTGCACAGGATTTTTCACAAATAGAAGGATTTGATGTTCAAGAAACTTTTGCACCAAAAGCACGCATGACAACTATTTGGAGGGTACTTGCAGTAGCTGCACAAAAGGCCTGGCCTATTTTTTAGATGGATGTCAAATCTGCATTTTTAAATGGTCACCTCAAGGAGGAGGTATATGTATCTCATCCATCGGGTTTTGAGGTGCCCAATTCAGAAAATAAAGTTTGCAGGTTGAAGAAAGCTTTGTAAGGATTTAAGCAAGCACGAGGGGCTTGGTACTAATGGATAGATACTTTTTTCAAAAATATGGGTTGTGAAAGGAGTACTTCTGATCCTAACTTTGTATGTAACGAAAAGGGATAGAAAGCTAGTTGTCATTGCATATGTAGATGATTTGATCATTACAGGAGATCATCAGGAACTCATCAATCAAACTTAGATAAGGTTGGGAACTGAGTTTGAAATGACATAATTAGGTCTACTCCGTTTTTGTCTAGGAATTGAAGTATGGCAAAGAAAGGATGGCATTTTCATCTCACAACAAAAATATGCCAAAGAAATTCTCAACGCATTTGGAATGATGGACTGCAAACCAACTAGCACACCTATGGAGGTAAATCATAAGCTATCTATGGATGATAACATGCTTGATGTAGATGCTAAGAAGTATATAAAGCTCATTGGAAGTCTTATTTTTCTATGCAACACTAGACCAAACATTTGCTATGTTGTTGGAGTGTTAAGCGGGTTTTCCAACAATCCTAAGGAGAGTCACTAGAATGCTGGAATGTGAATACTAAGGTACATTGCATGAACCTTGGATTTTGGTATTTTTTATACCACAGGTGATACACTTCAAGGATATTGTGACTCAGATTGGGATGGAGATTGTGATTCTAGAAAATCAATTTCTGGATATTGTTTCTCACTTGGTTTAAGAATATTTTCTTGGGTAAGTAGGAAGCAACCAACTCTCGCACTCTCCTCCACTGAAGTAGAGTACAAAACAGCTTGTTTTGCTTCTTGTGAGGTAGTTTAGTTAAGGAGAATTCTTGTAGATCTAGGATTTCCATCAAATATGGTGATTGTACTCAAGTGTGATAATCAAAGTCGTATGGCTATTGCAAAGAACCCAGTATTTCATGCTCGCACCAAGCATTTAGTGGTATAGTACCATTACATTTGTGAGCTAATTGAAGATGAAATTGTGGAGCTAGAATATTTCCCAAGAGAGGAAAATTGTGCTGACATATTCACTAAAGCACTTGGAAGAGATCACTTCAACAGGCATGTTCAACAGATGGGCATAGGACTGAGACCTACTTGATTTATCATTCGGTAAACATTGAGGGGGGGGGGGGTGTTAGTATATGATCAATGTCTACCCCTCATGATTGTATGCACATTTTGTAAGGCCCCCATTATGAGGAGAAGCCAAGCGTGCATTACCCAATTGATGGGAATCCCAACTTGCATGTTGGATGAAGGTCATAATGGACCATGTAAGGTATTATAAGGAAAGGGAGTTACCAAGGTCCCCAATTGTGGGGTCCCGGGGCAGCGCTCCCGACGCGACAGTAAAGGGAATATTCCATGGAATTTTCCCTATCGGAGTCAAAAATCATTTATATTTGTTAGGTCGGTTCAACCGGCCTAAGCCGTGTATGGCAATTACGCGAGCAATGGCTGTCCACACTCTACTGCCCATGTATAGCGGTCCACGGAAGGCCACCCATTATCCTATATATACATCACTTCTACACTACGTGAGACATTGAATTGAGCCAGCATACCTCTACCTTGTATCTCCCTATCTAGAGTTGTCTAGATCACCATTTAAGCTCTACCTTGAGAGCACATGCGTGGACTAGGCCATCATCTTTGTACTTGCTGTTAGTAGAAAATTGTTGAGATTCTCCTATATCTGATATCTTCTCTGCTACTGCTCATGTGTTATATTGCGTAACTATTGTTTTACAGGAAATGTGAAGATAGCTTGTCAAGTGTCCCCTCCACATGGATTCTAATCCAAGGCCTTCTAACCTTGGAAGTCACATGAAATCACATGTCACTCACATGGATCCCACGTGGATTCTAAAAGGATGCCTCCCAATCTTGCATGTGTAAGCCCAAAGATTTGAAAGGCCTCTAAGAGAGTTAAATACCATAACCATAGGAAATATCAATCGTAAGGGTAAAAACCATTCAATTGGGAGTAAATAAATCCAAATAGCTCAAGGGTTCAAACCATAGTCTTGGAGAAACTTTTTGCAAGTTGTTCAATAGATTCCAAGGGTTCTTTGAGTGACTTTGGACCCTTGAAACCTTATGTCTCTTGCCGCTTGGACCCATAGTTATACAAGATTTACCCTTCTTATTTGCTTCTTCCTTTCTTTCTATTGGGACAACTCGTTGCTCTTCCATGTGCAACAAATATGTCAAGCCAAAAAAGCATTGTGGGGATGCTGCAATGTCTACTAGGCTCTTCCTATCCTAGTGTCCCACCTGATTCTTGTTGGATGCCTCTTTATCTACTTTGTCTTGATGCTACCTACAACCTTTCAACAACTCTTGTTCAATCATGGACACTAATTATGTGTTTTTCTTGCTTGTCATAGATCATGCCAACTAGGAATCACCACCAAAATGTAAGGGTAATCCACCTACCAATTGAATCTTAGCCATTAGAACCATTGGTAATTCTATCTAAGTTGACCACATTGGATCTCTTTGTGAAGAGAGATGGTGGATGCAATCCAAAGATGCTACAACCAGCTTCACACCAGCCAACTGAGACTTCAGAGTTGATTAGTAGACCCTTTGAGCTTCCTAAATCCACCACCTGCTGGAAAAAATGAACAGTGCTCTCAACCTGGTAGGAATTAGAAAACTTGCTTTTGGGCATAGAAAATAGACTTAGCAAGCTTCCCAATCCAAGTTAAAACACTTCAAATGATGGACTGAGCACTGAGAACAAGTTTCATCAATTTCTGGAACATTCCCACAATTCTCGGGGCTCTGTAGAGATAGACCAGTAAGCAGTAAAATACAGATATCTCCAAACGTATTAATCCAATGACCTTGAAAATTTATAGGCACAAAGTAGAAAGTACAAGATATCCAATGCAAGTTCTATCACTGAAAAAGGTTCAGTAGAACTGGAGATATGACCTTCTGAAGTTACTGCTCCGAGTGAGTATAGCAGAGAACAAAACAGAGAAGTAGATGATGATAAATGTATAGATTCACATATGATTACAACCACATTGGCAATGAATCTTTGCACAATGGGAGTAGAATGATAGAGCTATGGAGTAAGCTCTTCAATCTCTACAAAATGACATGAAGTGGTCACGTACAAAGCTTGCTAATCGCCTCTTCCTTCTTGCTCTTTTTATAGCTATTCTTGGAGGGAGTTTTGAATTCAAATTTGAATGGCTCCACCTAAAAGTGATCCCCAAAGTTAGGAGAGATTCTCTCAGCTCTAAATTTTGTGGTTTTAGCTAGTTGGAGCCAGGAATTTGCTTTTACATCATGGATGAGGTAAGCCATCCTTTTCCTTTTTTCTTTTTCCATTTACAAGAGATAAAATGTACTCTTTTACAAGAGGTGTTCACATGACTACTCATGTGACTTACAAATGAGGATAATATCAAGCATATCAAGCATGTAGGCTTGGGAAAAATGCACCAACAGCTCCCCCTCAAGCCTAACATGCTTGGCCTCCAAATAAGTCTTCAATTGTCCTTGATTTCCTGCAAGCCAATCATCAACTTGAATCTACTTAACTTCGTACCATCAAGAGCTTTAGTCAACATGTCTGCACATTGCATATCTGTAGAGACATAGGATAGTTGAATATCCTTGCTCAATAGCTTCTCCCTTACATAATGGTAGTGGACTTCAATATGCTTGGTTCTAGCATGGTATACCGGATTAGCTGCTAGATGTAGTGACCTTGTGTTGTCACCAAAAATGTGAGGTGTTGAAGAATGAAGTCCAAGATCTGTGTACAAAGACTTTAACCACATGATTTCTTGAGTTGCATTAGCCAAACCTCTATATTCAGCTTTGGTAGAAGATAATGCCACGGTTGGTTGCTTCTTCGATGACCAAGAAATGATTTTTAAACCTGCAAATGATATATACCCTAATGTGCTTCTTCTATCATCTTTAGATCCGGCCCAGTCTGCATCTGAGTAGACCTTTAGCTCAATATCTGAAGTACATGAATAGAACAAACCTTCATTCATGGTCCCCTTTAGGTACTTGAGGACTCGCTTGGCCGCTTCCATATGTGGTCTTCTCGGCTTATACATAAACTGACTCAATATGCTAACACTATAACATATATCCACCCTTGTGAGTGTTGCATAGTTCAAACTTCCAACCAAGCTTTGATAGCTTGTGATGTCTTCAATTGGCTCTCCTTCATAAGCACTAAGCTTATGCTTTTGCTCCATAGGTGTACCTGCACACTTGGTATTTTCCATCTTGAACTTGACGAGCATGTCATGGACATACTTCCTTTGTGTGATGTATATACCTGAATCTGTGTAGATCAACTCCAATCCAAGAAAATAAGTGAGTGGTCCAAGGTCACTTATTTTGAACTCCTCCTTCATTTGACTCTTTACCTGTTTGATTCCTTCAAGATCATTGCCTGTGATAATAATATCATCAACATACACACATAAATAGATCACTTCAGATCCATTCCTCTTTATGAACAAAGAGGTATCCGCCTTGCTAGCTTTGAATCCTTGGTCCTGCAAATAAGTCACCAATCTGAAATTCCAAGCTCTTGGAGCTTTCTTCAATCCATACAAAGCTTTCTTTAGTTTGCATACATAGTTAGGATGATGTGCATCCTCATATCCAGGAGGTTGTGCCATATACACTTCCTCAGAAATCCATCCATTCAAGAAAGCATTCTTTACATCAAGTTGATAAAGATTCCAATTTCTAGATGCAGCAAGACTAATGAGAACCCTAATTGTAGGCATTTTTGCAACAGGAGAGAAAGTCTCCTCATAATCAATACCATGGGTTTGAGCAAACCCTTTAGCAACTAACCTTGCTTTGTGTCTATTTATACTTCCATCTGGATTCCTCTTGATTTTGTATATCCATCGAGATCCGATTATCTTCATAGATGGCTTGTTAGGTACAAGCTCCCAAGTGTCATTCTCCTTCAAGGCTTCCATTTCTTCATCCATTGCATCTCTCCAAGCTTTCTTGCTTTGTGCTTCTTCAAATGTGGTAGGTTCTTCATTGGTTGAATCCTTTGCAATGTAGATTGAGTGCTTCGTGACCAAAGAAGTATCATAACCAAACCTCTCTGGTTTCTTCTTCTCCCTCGAAGACCTTCTAAGTGGTTGATGTGAGCTCTCGGGTCCATATGTAGCATCCTGCATCTTTGCTTTACCTTTGTTCTTCCATAGCTTTAGTCTTTCCAAGTCTTCTAGGTCAATCTCCGAATCACTTTCTTCAATCTTCTTTGGCTCCTTTGGTTGAAGTGATGGAAAATCTTCATCCAAGTCATATGGCAGCTTCACTTTCCTGTCATCATCAAACCATGATTTGTTTTCATCAAAAATTACATCTCTACTAACAGAAAATCCTTTATTGGTTGGATTGTACAATCTATATCCTTTTTGGTTTTGATCATAACCAATGAATACACACTTCTCTGCCTTGGGATCCAATTTCCCTCTTACTTGAGAAGGAATGTGAGCATAGGCTAAGCATCCAAAGATTTTGCAATGCTCTAGACTAGGTCTTCTTCCATTCCACACTTCATATGGAGTGGTTCCATCTAGTGACTTAGATGGAAGCCTATTTATGAGATATGTGGCTGTAGACACAGCCTCTGCCCATAGGTAGTTCGGCAATCCCTTTTCGTTGGGCATGGACCTTGCAGCTTCGACAATAGCTATGTTCCTCCTCTCTGCTACACCATTGAGTTCGGGTGTATACCTTGTAGTGACTTCCCTTTTAATGCCTCTTTCATACAAGAAGGCATCAAATTCAGAAGAGAAGTATTCTCCTCCACCATCTTATCTGAGTGTTTTCAAAGTCCTACATGTTTGATTTTCAACAAGAGCAATATACTTCTTAAAGCAATTAAACACTTCATCCTTGTGCTTCATGAAAAACAGAATGGTCCACCTGCTACAATCATCTATGAAAGACACATAATATCTTGAGCCTGATATAGATGGCTCCTTACTTGGACCCCACACATCTGTGTGCACTAGATCCAAAGGATTTTGATACATATATCCTTTCTTATTGAAAGGTTGTCTATGAGCCTTACCGAGTTGACAAGCTTCACACTTATAAATCATGTGTTGCCTTGTGATATTAGGCAAACCAAGTACACTTTGGTCCCTGCAAATGTGTTTGAGTGTCCTTTCACCAATGTGAGCAAGCCTTTTGTGCCATATCTCCAACTATGTTAGAGTTTGAGATCCATAGCTAAACAAAGCTATGTTCTTTGTATCTTCCACTTCAAAAGTGAAAAGCCTTCCTGTCTTTTCTCCTTTGGCAATCCTTCGAAAGCCTTGCCTTGGGTCTTCAACATATGCTCCAAATCGATTGAATCTAACCTGCAATCCTTTTTCAACAATCTGTCCAACACTTATTAAGTTTTTGGTAATTTTAGGGACATACAAGACTTTGCTTAAGAGGTTCATATTCCCATCTGATGTCTTCACATTACCTATCTTCTCCACTGAGTGCTTTGTATCATCTCCTGTCTGCACTTCATGCTTGTTATGAGGATCTTCCAAATCAGAAAGTAAAGCCACATTTCCTGCTACATGGTTCGAGCATCCCGAATCAATGTAAAATATGTGATCATCATCGTTACCCTTCTTCGCTGATAGATTCATAATCAATAATGAATCTTCTTGACTTTAGTCCTCTGCATAGTTATTGTAATCTCTTCTTCCTCTATGGCCACTTTGATAGTTGTTGTTGTTGTTGTAATTGTTGTTGTAGTAGTTGTTGTTGTTGTAGCCTCCATTGTATCTACCTCTATTTGATCCATAGGCACCTCTATTGAATCCTCTTCCTCTTGAGTTCCTCGGGTTCCTGAAACATTCTTCAGTAGTATGGTTAGATAAGCCACATATGTTGCAAGGTTGAGATGATTGGAATCTCCCCCTGCCTTGCTTTCCACCTCTGCCTCTTCCTCTAGCTCTTCCTCTACCTGCAAAGTTTGCTTGGAAAGAGCTACCTTCATCTTCATTCTTCCTATTCTTTGACTTGCCCTTGACCTTAGCTTTATCAGAATATAAGGCAGAAGTTTGATTACCTCTTGAGGACTCACCACCTTTGCTAATCTTTGCTTCATGAGTGAAGAGTTGGCCCATGAGTGTGTTGAGGTCGGGTACATGCATATCCATGTATAAATCCATGGTTGTTGTGAATGACTCCCACTTGTTGTCTGCTTTGATTCCATTCATGATTTGTCTTATGATTTGCTCCTCTTCAATTACCTCTCCAATGCTTCCAAGTTGGTCGGAAATCTCCTTCATCTTTGTGACATAATCAGTCACATTTTGCTTCGGGCTTTTCTTCATTGTTGTGAACTCCATCCACAATTGGTTCTTCCTTGCTCGAGTGTTGGAAGAGAAGAAAGAAGCAAGTGCATTCCAGGTTTCTCTTGATGTCTTGCATCCCTTGACATGAGGTAAAAGAAAATCAGAGATTGAGTTTAGAATATAGGACCTTGCAAGTGCATCCTTCGAACACCAATTCGAAAGTCCTTCCACTTCTTCATGTGATGGTTGCCCTTTGTTCCTCATGGTTGGCATTGCTTCATCTCCAGATATGAATCCATATAGATTCCTCCCTTGAAGGTAAGCCTCCATCCTTAGAGACCATGCCGGGTAGTTGTTTCGATCCAATTTGTCAATTGTTGATGGAAATCCATCTCCCATGTTGCTTGACTATGCTCTGATACCACTGTGAAGAGAGATGGTGGATGCAATCCAAAGATGAGTAGGTGCTGCTACAACCAGCTTCACACCAGTCAACTGAGACTTCAGAGTTGATTAGTAGACCCTTTGAGCTTCCTAAATCCACCAAAATATCAGCCAAGTACTTTGGAACATGTATTCCAAAAGTTTAAGTCAAGACAGACTAGTTGCGAAATGACTAGCCCCCAAAACTTGCTATTTTTGGACATACACCTGCTGGAAAAAATGAACAGTGCTCTCAACCTGGTAGGAATTCGAAAAATTCCTTTTGTGCATAGAAAACAGACTTAGCAAGCTTCCCAATCCAAGTTAAAACACTTCAAATGATGGACTGAGCACTGAGAACAAGTTTCATCAATTTCTGGAACATTCCCACAATTCTCGGGGCTCTGCAGAGATAGACCAATAAGCCGTAAAATGCAGATATCTCCAAAAGTATTAATCCAATGACCTTGAAAATTTATAGGCACAAAGAAGAAAGTACAAGCTATCCAACGCAAGTTAAAGCACTGAAAAAGGTTCAGTAGAACTCGAGATATGACCTTCTGAAGTTACTGCTCTGAGTGAGTATAACAGAGAACAAAACAGAGAAGTAGATGATGATAAATGTATAGATTCACATATGATTACAACCACATTGGCAATGAATCTTTGCACAATGGGAGTAGAATGATAGAGCTATGGAGTAAGCTCTTCAATCTCTACAAAATGACATGAAGTGGTCACGTACAAAGCTTGCTAATCGCCTCTTCTTTCTTGCTCTTTTTATAGCTATTCTTGGAGGGAGTTTTGAATTCGAATTCGAATGGCTCCACCTAAAAGTGATCCCCAAAGTTAGAAGAGATTCCCTCAGCTCTAAATTTCGTGCTTTTAGGTAGTTGGAGCCAGGAATTTGCTTTTACATCATGGATGAGGTAAGCCATCCTTTTCCTTTTTTCTTTTTCCATTTACAAGAGATAAAATGTACTCTTTTACAAGAGGTGTTCACATGACTACTCATGTGACTTACAAATGAGGATAATATCAAGCATATCAAGCATGTAGGCTTGGGCAAAATGCACCAACACTCTTTCCATAGGGTGGACCTGGGAGGTAGGGCCTTTCTCAAGGAAGTTGGTGTTCCTATCAAAATGGGTTGTCCACATCCTAGTAATAACTATTGACCTCCTAAAGATGGAAGATGGAATCTACTTGAAAGGTTAGCCATATTCAAATACAAGAGTGTAGCACACTTAAAACATAATTGATGATAGGATATGTGTTTATCAAAAGCAATCTATCACCGCTAGGCAATCAAAATTTAATTTGCTAATAAGAATTCTACTATAATCGTAATTTGGAACAATTAAATCTTCATAGGGGACCTTCATTCAACACTTCAAATTCTTTAACATTAGGGCCAGAATCAAATCCCGTGATCGCCTAGACTAGGCAAAGGCTTCCCTTGTTTCTTTGTGGTCAAAGGTGAAATGAATGACTAAAAACCATGTGTTTTTCTATAAAAGTGGTTTGATAGGCTTAGAGTTTCAAGCATAGCCATTGGATGAACTGAAAGATCCAACGAATCACACGTTAAATGTCAAAAAAAAAAAGTCAACATGCAATTTGGTCCATTGGATGCGAAAAGGGTCTAATGATCTATCTTGAAACTCAAGGAAAAATGCACCTTTATATATCTTTCGTTGGATGGACCCAAAAAGGAATGGTTTGGATTTATTCCCCTCAATTTTGGGCCACTCTGAATTGCATACATTGGATCCTTTCTTGATCCAATGGTTGTGAAGCCTTACTCGTAAAAGGATCCCATGGTTATTTTAAAACCATCCAATGATTGTTCCATTGAACAAAGCAAATTCTATCCCACCATGGAAGTGTGCAAAAGTATTTGTACTTTTGTGCTAGCCACACCCTTCCCTCACCTCACTGAATGCTTGCTATTTTCTTTTTAATAGAGTCCTCAATCGTAGCCATCTGTGAGCATTTCATCTAATGGATAAGAATGCCCACAAACCCATTCAAACTGAGAATATCTAATTTTGGATTAATTTTGTGGTCTTGTGACAGACACGTGAAAGCCAATCACAACCATCTGTGCGATTATATCCAAGGGTGAAGAATGCCTACGAACCCATTTGAAATGAGCACAAACTTTAGAAAAAATATTTTATTCCAAAAACCTCTTTTTGTTAATTTTAATCCTTGAAAGAAAGGGATCCTCACAAGGCCAATTCATGGATCCTTTTTTGGCCTATTGATATATGATCTTCATCAGCACATTTGACTGTTGCTTAAACACAAAACCTCTAATCATAGCAATCATGGATCACTAAATTCTTAAACTTCTATTTATAGGACGAATACATTCAACTCCAACCGAGAGCACTAAGTCTTTTCTTAGGAACCTCTAACTACTAATTCACTCACGAAATACCTTATGTAATAATTGATCACAATTAACAAATATAGACTATAAAAATCCGTTGCCTAGCCTATGAATTACTCACCATTTCAATCGTTGCACAAGACTAAACATCAAGGAAATACTACACTTCAAATGACTCAATGATTCCAAAATATTAGTATTAGATTATGACCACTAGATTACTATCACTCTAGCACAATGGTAAGTCCCAAGCTGAGGAGATCCACCTCATAAATGTCAATCCATGGGGATGTGACTACTAGTATGAAGACCATGAGCAAGTGAAGGCACAAGTGCATGAGTGAGAAGCACACTTGCATGCACACACATACACACACACACGTGTGCACACAAGGCAAGAACAAAGAGAGGAACAATGGAAAGCTTTCTATTACAAAAGAACTCTCTTACACAAGCTTCAATCTCTAAAGAGCCCAACTTCAAAAATGAGCTCTCTAGCTCTTTTTATAGTTTTTTGACTAGGTTTGGCCCTCTCCAGGCCTAGAGTTCGACCTAGTTAAAAATTAGGTTCCAGGGTTTATTTGAGGGCTCAAAGTAAGTCTAAAAATTATGAAAATTGGTATGTGTGTACGTCTAATATCCTCAAGCTTGATGAATCCTTGGCTTGAACAAAATGGAGTTGCAAAAATATGGAATGATATTTATAATGGTCTTTAGTGATGAAAATCACTATTTTTAAAGGTATTTCTTTTGAAAATTTGACATATACTTCTTGGAGCTCCCTTCATGCTTCCTCTTCTTGTGTGTCCACTTCTTTGATGCATTTTCGTGCCTTGCGCTTGACCTTGAGTGTCAAAACTCCCCCCCCCCTCGAGTCTATCATCCCTAATAGACCCTTGTTGGAGTGGGTGTTCCATGTAGCACTCAGACAGGTAGTGTCCATCATGTATCAAGAAAAGTTGTCTATCTTTCAAATGTAGCAGGGATGGTTGTTATGTGCTTCAATTTATCACTTCTAGCCTTTGAAGGTTTTAGTCCCTTTGTATGTACTTCTTCCTTGGATTCCAGCTTGATCGTGTATTTGTGTGCTTTCAAAACTACTAGTTGCTCAAAAGATGTTGTCAATGTTAATTTTGAGCAGTTGTCGGTTGTGAATTGCTTCATAGGTACTGATGTTGTAACCTTGATGTCCTCTAGATCTTTCAAAAATGTGTTTCATAGCTATCATGCCAAGAACTCATAACCCATAATGAATAATGGGTAAATGTGTTAGTGCATGGGTTGAAAAAAATATGTGCCTTGTGCATGGCCTTGTAATGTCGCTGTATGTATGTGTACTTAGGGAATGTATTGTAAAAAGTATGGTGTGAAAAATTGGGTCTTGAGCTAAGTTCTCAAGGGTATGCTGAGGAAGAGGTTTCCTAATCTATCATGGTTATAGTGTTACCGAAGTAGGGTGTGCTTACCATGGTGAAAGGTCGGTCAATATTTAACTATTCATGTTGTACTCCCATCACGCTAATTGGGCATTTTCTTGTCTTTCTTGTTGATGGATGTTCTTGCTGATGGCTCACTAATGATATTCTTCAAGCACACAGCCATGTCCTTTCTCTTTTTTCTTTTTCTTCTTTTATGCAATGTCACAAAACAAGAAGTCAGTGATGAGTATGAATAAAATAGTTTATATATGTCAAATGTACCTCATGTGCCTGGGCTTCTCAATTGTTTCTATGTGCGGCCTTGTAATGTGGCCGTATATTAATCCACAATTTGGAAAATGACCGCAATGGTGCAAAAGACAAGGTTATGCCAAAGGCACATGGGTTTTGCATGTCAAGGCTTCTTGTGTCGCTTGCAAATGTTGATACAACATTTGTTTGGAGGTATCCCTTAAATCTAGAAATGATTCAATCAATTGATGGTTGAATGACAATTGATCATTCCTTCTTATAGGGATCCATTTTAGAATAGTGTTTGGACACGTACAAATCACTTCTGCCCTCTTCATCTTTGGATGTTTTCTCAAATTTTGTATCCCTTGTGGTTGGCTCTTTGGTTTTGTAGGGGCTACTTGTGCTTTTAGCTTTTGAACCCATACCCTTGTTGCTTGTCTTCTTACTATTGCCGAAGAGGTGAGTTGATCTTCTTTTGATCTCTATGCTTCGTTATGACCCTTGCCTCTTCTTGGCTTCCTTTTTGAGACTTTTCTTGTGAGGGAGATCATAGGGTTGTGTGCATGTAAGAGTGCCTTGGGTACCCACATGTGTAATTTCCCTTGTTGAGCTGCAACTAATTTTGTAGGCACCCAAATTTGTGGGATACCTTGTGGTTGAGCTTGTCCTAGTTGCTTGGTTCTTCTTTTGGCCTGGTTAGCCTGCTTGGATAGGAATTTTTGTGGCAAGGCGGGTGGTTGCTATACTTTTTGTAATGCTTCATGCCCGAAACTACTTTCTTCTTGAATTTTGTTAGTCTACGTGGTATAGCAGTTGTCTTGTATTGTTTTGCTTGCCTCTATGGTTGAAATATTGTGGTTGCATTAGTCTTTGAAAACAAAGAGAGGTCCTCTCGCCTTCAAGCTTTTCATTCCATGATTGAGTCCTCCTGCATCATAGATCTTTTGACACATATAACAACTTCTTCTCTAAGACTAGTCTTAGAAGAAGTAGGAGAATGTGTGATACCTGGATTTTTTATCATGAAATTATCTAATTCTAATGTAATGCATTGTTCATGTACCCAAACTTGAAGAAGTTGACTTCTTAGGTTTAAGTTGACTACATGGTCATAGATTCCATAAGGTCTTCATCTTGACACACTAGCATTTTGACTATCATTGGGACATCTTGAAGGTAGATGGGAAGTTCCACCTCGCCCAAACAAGGGGTTTCCATGCCTCCTAAGCCCACTAAATAATCTTCTAATAGCTTAACTTCCATGCTCAATCCTTCACAGCATGAATACCTAATTGCACTAGTGGCAGCTCCATAATCCATTATAGCTTTGATTGTCTTATTTCTAGTATCCTACCCTAGTTCAACCGTGATGAATGGTCATCTATCTATAATTCTAGGATGTGTAATCTTTTTGGTGCACATAGCCATGTGATATCTTGGGGCATCGGGATTGACATCTAGGCCTTGTTGCATTAACTTATTTCACCTAATGCTCTCTCTAGCATCTACCCGTGCTTCTTCTCTAACTCTTAGCTCTTCTTGTTTTTTCTTCTTTGCAATGTTGAGTCTCATTAGCATATCCTTTATTAGAAGTTCTTGACATATCTTGATTCAACATCCACTTATATAGTTTGGCAATATGGAACCTTCTAGATGTTGGAGGCGATGGATGGATACCTCAAGGAAGTGAGGTGGTACTGCGAAAACCTGCTTTGTACTTGACCTAACACACATCAGAGTTATATAGAAGGCCCTTTTAGCTTGCAAATGACACCAAGAAAGTACCTATGTACTTTGGAGCTGATGCTTGAAACAATTGAATCAAAACAGACTACTTCATGAATAGCTAGTGTTTAAAAACTTGCTATTTTAGTCCATGCACCTGCTAGTTCTTTTGCTTAGAGCTCACAGTATAGTAACAATTGATGAAATTCCTTTTGAGGAAATTCAATTAGCTTAGATAGCTAATGATTGCAAGTGGAATCATCTAAAATGATAAATTATGCTTTGAGAAATAAGTTTAGCAATCCAAAGCTTACCCCTGACTTTTTAGGGACTAATGAGTGAATGACCAGTGAGCATGTCGATGATGGTTTCTCTCCGATATCTGAACCAAATGCCTTGAGATTTTGACAGCACAAACTAGACTTCAAGTTGGTTCCAATAAGCCAAAGATTATGAAAAATTCTTGAGTATTCATTGAGATTGACAAGATAAAGTTAACTGTTCTGATTAGTCATAGCAGAGAAGTAGACAGAGATGTTCAATGAGCTATATGTATTATATGACAGGATTATACGAGATCACTGGCATTGTAATGATGCTTCATGACGGTGGACTGAGTGAGCTATGGTGTGAGTCACTCAACTTCTACAAATCATCAAGGAGAGAGCTCTAAAATGAGGCCACAGAGCCGTGAGATTTTCAAAGACTTTTTATAGGAGCTTTCTTCTAAGTTTAAATTTGAATTCAAACTTGGCTTCGACTAAAAGTGACTCAACAAAATTAGGATTTATTCTCTCATCCTTATTTCGTAACCAATATTCCTCCTAACTCCACGAGATATAAGCCTTTACAACATTCCTCCAAGATTTAATCTTTTACAATGGTAAATGACCAAGTGATTACAAGCTAAGGTTCACATGCATCATCAAGTGATAGTTGCACACATTGTCTTTTAAGCCAAATGTGTAGGCTTGATCGTTTACACCAACAACTCCCCCTCAAGCCAAGCATCTTGGCTTGCATTGCTTCATCAATCTTCTTGAATATCCTACAATCCAATCATGGTTTTAAACCTGCAAAGTTTAGTATCATCAAGTTCTTTTGTTAACAAATCAGCACACTGCATATTTGTAGATACATATGCTAGTTGAATCTCTTTGCTCAAGAGTTTCTCTCTAATATAGTGATAATGCACTTCTATATGCTTGGTTCTTGCATGATAAATAGGATTGGTTGCAAGATGCAAAGATCTAGTATTATCACCAAAGATCATTGGTGAATGAGTGTGAAGTCCCAAATCTGAGTAGCGCAATCTAATCCAAATAGCTTCTTGTGTGGCATTTGCTAATCCCCTGTATTCAACCTCTGTTGAAGATAGAGCAACAATTGGTTTCTTCTTAGAAGACCATGAGATTGGCTTATCTCCTGCAAAAGATAAATAGCTAGAAGTACTTCTTCTATCATCCTTACATCCTGCCCAATCTACATCTGAGTACAACTTTATATCCAAATCTGATGTGTATGGGAAGTAAAGACCTTGATTTTGAGTACCTTTGAGGTACTTCAAAATTCTTTTAGTAGCTTCCAAGTGAGGTGCTCTAGGTTTATCAGGAATTGGCTCAGGAAACTTCATAAGATATGTCAATCCTTGTTAATGTTGCATAGTTTAGACTTCGAACTATGCTTTGATAACCTGCAATGCCTTCAAGCAAATCACCTTCATGAGCACTCAATTTATGATTTACCTCCATAGGAATGCTAGCTACTTTTGCATCCTCCAGGTGGAACTTCTTCAACATGTCCTACACATATTTCCTTTGAGTGATGTAGATTCTAGAGTTAGTGTATACTAACTCAAGTCCAAGAAAGTATTTCAGAAACCTTGGGTCACTGATCTTAAATTCCTGCATCATCTATTGTTTGATTTGTTTGATGTCATTGGCATCAATACCTGTAAGAATGATGTCATCCACATATACACATAAATATATCATTTTTGAATTACTCCTCTTGACAAACAAAGAAGAATCTGCCTTGCTCATCATGAATCCTTGGTCTTGAAGATAGGTTGTTAACCTATGGTTCCATGCCCTAGGTGCCTACTTCAAACCATAAAGAGTTTTCTTCAATTTGCACACATGATTTACCTTGCTTGGATCTTCATAGCCAGGGGGTTGAGCCATGTAAACCATCTTTGAAATCCACCCATTGAGAAAAGCATTTTTCACATCTAGTTGATACATATTCCAATTTCTAGATGCAGCTACACTTACCAATACTCTGATGGTTATCATCTTAGCCACATGTGAAAAAGTTTCTTCATAATCTACTCCTTGGGTTTGTGCAAAACCCTTAGCCACAAGCCTAGCTTTATACCTATTTATGGATCCATCTGAGTTCCTTTTGATTTTGTAAATCCATCTAGAACCAATAACCTTCATTGATGCTTTCTTGGGTACTAGCTCCCAAGTGTCATTCTATTGGAGTGCTTCTATTTCTTCATCCAAAGCCTCCTTCCATTCTGCTTTGGTACTTGCTTCTTCATATGAAGAAGGTTCTTCAAGTGATGAATCCTTAGCAAGATAAATAGAATGCTTAGTGACATATGAAGTATCATACCCATATCTGATTGGGTTCTTACTCTCTCTTTGTGATCTCCTTAATGCTTGGTTAGATGACTCAGGTATGTCCTCCAACTTCTTCATCTTGACCTTGCCTTTTGATTTCCATGCTTTAAATTCTTTCAAGTTGATGGTGTCCTCAGTTGATGTCTTCAATTGTGCTTGGATCCTCCTTAGTGAGGCTTGGAAATTCTTCTTCCAAGTCCTATGTCAATTTGACGTTCCTGCATTCATTTTCAAACCAAGAGTCATTCTCATCAAACAAAACATCTCTACTGACCATAAATCCTTTGTTAGATGGATTATAAAACCTGTATCCTATTTATATCATACCCTATGAAGATGCATTTCTCTGCCTTAGGGTCTAACTTACCTCTGATTTGAGATGGAACATTCACATAAGCAACACAACCAAATATTTTGCAATGTTCAAGTGATGGTCTCCTACCATGTCATGCCTAATAGGGGGTCATCCCATCAAGGGTCTTAGAAGATAACCTTTTAATAAGATAGGTGGCAGTATAAACACTCTCTGCCCACAAGTAATTGGGCAACTTCTTTTCATTTAGCATAGATCTAGTTGCTTCCACAATCAATCTAGGTGCTCATCATTCATACCATATTTTGGAGTCATATTCATAATGAGAAGAGAATCCTCTTGATCCTCTGTATAGTTGTTGAAATCTTTTCTTGATTTATATCCTCCTTGATAATTGTTGTTGTAGCCATGGTTGTATCCTTGATATGGTTGAATCTTCCTCTTGATTGTGAGTAGCCACCTCTTTGAAATCCTCTTCCTCTTAGGTTCTTGAAGTTCCTATAACACTCATCTGTTGTGTGATTAGACAATCCACATATATTGCATGGGGAAGAGTTGAAAGATCTCCCCCTACCTTGCTTACCTCCTCTGCCCCTTCCTCTTGAATTCCTACCTCTCCCTCCATAGTTAGCTTGAGAAGTAGCACCTTCATCTTAAACTTTCTTGCTCTTTCCTTTATCCTTAGACTTTCTTTTATCGGTATAGAGGGTAGAAGAATTGTTATCTCTTGATGGTTCTCCATTTTTGTTGAGCTTGACCTCATGGGTGAAGAGTTGCCCCATGAGAGTGGTTAGATTAGGGATTTGCATATCCATATAAAGATCCATTGCAATTGTGAAAGGTTCCCACTTATCATCTGCCTTGATGCCATTGATTATCTGTCTCACTATTTGCTCCTCTTCAATCTCCTCTCCTATGCTTGCCAACTGATCAGGTACATCTTTCACTTTAGTCACAAACTCTGAAACATTCTGCTTAGGTTGCTTCTTTTGAGTAGTAAACTCCATCCACAATTGATCTTTTCTAGCTCTTGTATTGGAGGAAAAATATGAAGATAGAGTATCCCAAGTCTCTAGGAAAGTTTTGCAATTCCTAACATGAGGAAGAAGGAAGTCAAACATAGAGTTAAGTAGATATGACTTGGCTAAAGCATCTTTGGCACACCATGAGTTGAGTCCTTGCTTGCTCCTCTCTTGTAGGTTGATCTTTACTTCTGAATATGGGCATCCATCTCCTCATCTCCTTATATGTATCCATAGAGACTCCTTCTTTGTAGATAGGTCTTCATCCTCAAAGACCATGCTGGATAATTATTCCTGTCCAATTTTTCAATGAAAGAAGGAAAACCATCTCCCATTTTACCTCAACTTGCTCTGATACCATTGTTGTAGGATATGGATGGATACCTCAAGGAAGTGAGGTGGTACTACGAGAACCTGCTTTGTACCTACCCTAGTACACTTCAAAGTTATATAGTAGGCCCTTTTATCTTGCAAATGACACCAAGAAAGTACCTATGTACTTTGGAGTTGATGCTTGAAACAATTGAATCAAAATAGACTACTTCATGAATAGCTAGTGTTGAAAAACTTGCTATTTTAGTCCATGCACTTGCTGGTTCTTTTGTTCAGACTGTACAGTAACAATTGATGAAATTCCTTTTGATGAAATTCAACTAAATTAGATTGCTAATGATTTCAAGTGGAATCATCTAAAATTATAAATTATGCTATGAGAAATAAGTTTAGCAATCCAAAGCTTACCCCCGACTTTTTAGGGACTAACCACTAAATGACCAGTGATCACTTTGACGATGATTTCTCTCAAATGTCTGAACTAAATGCCTTGAGCTTTTGATAGCACAAAATAGACTTCAAGTTGGTTCCAAAATCCAAAGATTATGAAAAATGGTTGAGTATTCACTAAGATATGACCAAAGAAAGTTAACTATTCTGAGTAGTCATTGCAGAGAAGTAGACAGAGATGTTCAATGAGCTATATGTATTATATGACATGATAATACAAGATCATTGGCATTTTAATGATGCTCAATGATGGTGGACTGAGTGAGCTATGGTGTGAGACACCCATCTTCTACAAATGATCAAGGAGAGAGCTCTAAAATGGGGCCACACAGCCACGAGATTTTCAAAGACATTTTATAGGAGCTTTCTTCTAAGTTTGAAGTTGAATTCAAACTTGGCTTCAACTAAAAGTGACTCCAAAAATTTAGGAGTTATTCTCTCATCCTTAACTCGTAACCAATATTCCTCCTAACTCCATGAGATATAAGCCTTTACAATAGTCTTCCAAGATTTAATCTTTACAATGGTAAATGACCAAGTGATTACAAGCTAAGGTTCACATGCATCATCAAGTGATAGTTGCACACATTGTCTTTTAAGCCAAATGTGTAGGCTTGATCATTTACACCAACACTAGAGTGGCCAATTGAACCACACCACTAGTGGAAATTCTATTACTGATCATGGGTTCATATCCTCGTTTTTCTAACTTACGGGCATATTGCTTTAGTGTATAAACCAACACTAGGTCTCCTTCTTTTAATCCTTTATCCTTGATGTGTGCATCAAAGTATGCGTTTTGTCTTTTCTTCATAGCATAAATGCTTGTTGCCACTTGTAGCCTAGTCTCACCTAAATGTTCTACATCAAATATCCTAGAGGACAACTCATGTCAATTCCACTCATGCTCTTGTGCTACGTTTAAAGTCGCGATCAAGAAATCTAATGGTAACATAACGTTCTATCCAAAGACCATCTGAAATGGGGTGGTGTTGAGTGCCATTTTGTAAGCAACTTCATAAGCCCAAACAATATGATGAAGTTGTTTATCCCAACTAGAGTGTTTATTAGTGAATAGTTTTATCAATACATTACATATGATCTTATTTGTGATCTCTGCTTGTTCGTTGGCTTGTGGGTGATAGGGGGCATACTTCTTATGTATCACCAAGAATTCTTGGAGAAGGTTTTCAATGACTTCGTTCAAGAAGTGTGTACCTCTATCACTTACTAAATCTATGGGTAACCCGTATCTGGTGAACACATTCTCAAATAAAAACTTAGCTGTTGTTTGAGCATCGTCCTCTATCGTGGCTTTTACTTCTACCCACTTTCTAAGGTAATCTATGGCTACAATAATGTACTCTGCATGGGACTTTCTAAATGGGGGGTTAATAGGACCTACAAAGTCTATACCCCACTTCGAGAATGCATGTCCTCCCATCATTGGCCTCAAAGGCATCTCATCTTTTCTTATCGGATATTGCGCACATTGGCATGTGTCACATTTCTTCACATGGGTATGTACATCCATATGAAGATTGGGCCACCAAAGTCCTAAGAATAGAATGGCCTTAATTACTCGATGAAGTCTGAAGTGTCCACCTACCACACCGCTATGTGCAGTTTCTAAGATCTTTAAATATTTTGATTCGTGAACACACAGTCTTAAGTAACCATCTTTCCCGCTTTGGTATATGTTGTCTCCCACTAAGGCATAGTCTTGAGCCTCTTGCTCCATGCTTCGTTTTCTTGCTAGAGTAGCCTCGCTGGCTAGTGTGCGTGATCTCATAATTTCTACCAATGGAGCACTCCATTCTGGAATTAATGACACATGATAAAGGGTAGCGTACTCCACTAGGGACCTCTTCTGGCACACTAGACAATGCTTAATCCACTCACGTATTTCTTTGTCCATACTAGGCCAATACACTCCTAAAGGTTTCAGATTCTGCAATGTTCATTGTTTAGATTAGTGATTTCCTAGAAATCCTTCATGGGCTTGTTGCAACCAACTACTATGCTCATCCTCCTTGACACAACAAGCTAGTACACCTTCTGTATCTTGCTTGGACATACTTCTTGCCAATATTTGATATTTTTTGTGATTTTACAATTTCTTCCTTCTTTGTTTTCACATTCTTATTTGCAGGTCTGAAGGTTAGGATAGGTACCAATTTATTTGCCCATTTAGGAACAACTTCTAAATTGAACAGATAAGCATCACATAGTTCAATAGAAAATCCTTGTGGTGACTCACGTGAAGTGATGCAAGAAAGATGATCCAACCTTAGATGGGTTCTACCTTTCCTAACAACCACTTCAAAGTCGTATTCCATTAGTAAGAGGAACCATCTTACTAAGCATTCTGTATTGCAAGGTTTATTGACCAAATATAATAAAGCTTGATGATCAGTGAAAAACTTGAACTTGTTGGCCAATGAATAGTGTCTAAAATTCTTTACGGCATATACCATGTGTAATTGTTCTCTTTTGATTGTTGTATAATTTCGTTTAGTTGTGTTTAGTTTTCTGCTATCATATGCTATAGGCAAATGTAGATTTCCTTCACCTGTGGGTTGTGCTAGCACAAATCATATTGCATAATTGGATGCATCTACATGGACATGGAATGGTTTATTCCAATCAGGAGTAGTCAATATTGGAGTTGTACACAAACATCTCTTCAGCTCATTGAAGGAATTTTTGCATTCTTCATTCCACTCAAAATTTCTCAACAAAATGTAAAGAGGTTTAGCTATGATTGCATACATGCGGATGAACCTACAATAATATCCACAATGGCCCATAAAGCCTTGTACCTCTTTAACATTCATTGGCCTCTACAACTCTGCTATGGCTCTTACTTTGCAACCTTGCACATCCATAAGTGAGTATCTTCATGCATCCAAGATGGATTAGAAGGAATTTCAAAATGCAGAGAGATTGAATCTTCTTGCACCTTGTTGATAAGATTCCACTATAGGGGTGGTACATCTCTAAAGGTTTAATCCTTCACATTAACCTTTGTTGTGATCCCTAAGTGCTACAAGTACAAGGAGTTGGTTCCCCAATCTTGTACTATCTATAGTTGCCATAGGAAGGGTCTTCCTAGGCTCATTTCATGGACATTATATTTTCCACTCACATATGGAAAAGGTGTGTCCAAACTCTACACCACAAGGGATTAGAGTTATCCTTCTAGCAATCCTTGAGGTCTTTCAATATGGAGATCAGCCATCTGAAGCTTCATTCTAATTGGTCTTAATGAGGGTTTTACCCATTTCTTCCACAAAGAGATGGTCAGAGTTGCAGCACCAACACCTGAATCTAAGATAGCTTTGATTGTGTAACATTGGAAGGTGATCGGAAGATAAGTATTACCTTCTTCACTTTCACTCATGTCTCCTATTTTTTCTAGAGGTATCTCTGAGACTTTCATCTTAGAGCCTTCTTTTGACATATTGGAACCAAGTGCTAGACCCTGATTCACCACTTTTTTCCATAGCTCAAGTTTTTCTTTGAGCAACTCTTCTAACGTGAGATGACACTACACCTTAGTGTTCTTCATGACTTTCATGTTTCTTGGAACCATTGAGTCTTCATTTCTTATCAGTATTGTGGGAGCTCTGATATGAAGAGATTCAGATGCCCATGGGCCTATGAATTGTGACAACTCTTGCAAAGAATTAGATTCAAAATCTAATCTTTCATCTTCTTGTTGCTCTACTTGGTCTTCGTAAATAGATGGAATGTCTTGGGAATATTGATCATGAAGATAGTCAATTTCAGGAATGGGGGGGATTACCCTTCTCCTTGGCCCATTTCTCTTCTTGTATTTCCCAGAAGAACTCTTGAGAGTACTCTTGAATTGAAAGAGGTGTTCTAGCATCCGTGGAATCAGGAACATAAACTCCCATCGGTGGTAAGCTTTCTTTTTCAACAATTGGTTGAGCCTCTCGAGGTAAAGAAACCTGGGGCTTGTTTACCAACTACATAGTTTTTCTAGTATGCCCTTGAAATGCAAAACCCGTTTGATAGAATTTGTGTGATTAAATAATTGATTGGTCTCAAGCATAGCCTGAGCTAGTTCTACCATTTTCATGCACATTTTTGTCCGTTCAATCTCTAAATCTACTCTAAGGTAACTCTTGTCTAAGTTTGCAGTTGTTGGCCCTTCTTGAAGTTGAGCGTGGTAGGCCTTGAACATCATGTCCAAGCCTTTAAGGATTGGATCTACGAGAACAAACCCTCATTGTGGTCTATTTACAATGAGTGGTGGGGTGGATGAAGTGGAGTGGATGGATTTTTGACACGCGAGGGGTTTTGAGGTGCAACATCTTCTATTTTGCTTTTTGCATCTCTCAAGATTTCTTCTACTTTAGGTAGCTTTTTAGTCCATTTACGATCCGCCTTCTCTTTGATATCCTTCCTTGTTCTTGTTTTACTCTTACTAGGCTCTCTTGCTTCACTTGACTCTGATTGTTCATATTGTTAAGCCTATTTTAAGCCTTGTGCCCTTGTGACTACCTGTATAGGAGCCACGTGAGTGCTACTTGAACTTGAATCCACCACTAAGCCTACCACATTAATGGGTGTAACCTTCGGTGCACTAGATGGGTTCCTTGGACAATCTCTTGGGAGATGTTCTTTGCTGCACTTAGGACAAAAGCCTACTATTGTGATGTTTTGTCCTTGTCTCGGAGCTAGTGGGTGGGGACATTCATGAATGAAATGGTCGCCCTAACATCTAAAACATGGTTCTAACTCCCAATTTGGTTCCATAGGTAGTGCCTCGTATTGATGTGGATAAGTCTTACTATGCGCAAGTGACTCTGTATAATAAGCTTGTGGACTATCTTCATGGGTCTAGTCAGAACTCTAAGCATGAGGGTCATTTCATGAGAGTAAAGGGGTCATGGGCACCAATCCTCTATTAAGGTTCTGCTCTACCACTGTATACTTATTTGGAATCACATTGACAAGAGGTGATGGCTAGTTTCCTAAGACCGGTTGTGGCCTATATGGTGCCTGATATTGTTGTTGGTATTGAGGTTGATATTTTTGTTGCGGCCTATATTACAGATGTTGGTATTCATTCTGATACTTACCCTATTGGTAAGGTTGGTGATAAGTTTGTCTAATAGCCTACCTATTGTACAGACAATCTTGAGCCAGATGGTTCATTTATTTCCTCTCAACAACGCAATATGGAGCATTAAGTTCTCTCACATTCAGGTTTTGCATTGGACATACATTAGCATGTGGTCGCCTTCACAAGTATAACATAGCTTCAACGAGGTGACCTTTGGTGTTTGTCTATTATGAACTCCTAGCTTCTTGGCAACATACTGAGTTATCTCATCTATCTTAGTGGAGGGTTTAGAAGTATAACTAGTAGAACTGTCAAAATCCTTATAGAGTTTGGACAATTCTAACTCCTGATCCAAATTGTCTTCTATGTCAATACACATTCTCAAGCATTGATCTTCTATGATTGGCTCCTTGAGATATACATATGATCTAAGTTTCCTGCTTAGAAGTCCACCTAAAAACAAGGAAATGTTTTTTGCTTGTGTGGGTAATTATGGTGTGGGACATCTCTCCACATATTGTTTAAATCTATGTTCTGCTAGCCAAACTATTTCTTGGGGTGTCTGCTTGAAGTTGTGGATCAAGGATGATTTGTTATGCTTGATGCCACTCTTGGAAAATTCTACAATGAATTCTTCTAGCAGTTGACCTATATTTTGGTAATTCCAACTGTTTTGGGGCCGAAACTAAGCTAAGGTAGTGCCCTTGAGGGTCAAACCAAATGCCTCAAATTGGGTGAACAAGTCCTCAACCTGTTCAGCTCTTAACACTTGTTTGAACTCCGCAACATGATCATAAGGATCATCTAACCCATCAAAGTAGTTTTTCATTATTTTGACCATTTGAGAGGTTCTAAGGGTTCTTGGGTGCTCTTCGGATCTAGGAAATAAAAAATCATGTTCATATCTTTGATGCCTATGTCCTCAATGTTCCTCTCTTTTAGGTCTTTCACTTTCAAGTCTTGATCTATCTTTACCCATTGTGTGTGCAAAGCTTACCTCAAGTCTCTCTCTAGCTCTTTCCTTCTAGGTTTCATGAGCTTGGGATGATCCTGCTCCTTGGAGGCCATGGGAAACATTAGATTGTGAAGGAGGAAAAAACAATTCACCTTGCCAAGTGTAGGCATGTCTATCATGTTATGATACTAAAAACATTCTCTCCGATGTGTTATCCAGATAGAAAACTTTGCCTAGTATTTCAAGGTCTTTGAACTTGTAGATGGTGACTCTGCTTATTTTGCTAAGTTGATCTGGCTTGAATCTCCAAAAAGATTCCTCCGTTTCTCTATTCAAGAATAGTTCTATGCTTTTGTTGTCTTGGAGGGTCCACTCTGGAGTAATTACTCTAGTCAAGATGGATTTACCTCAAGGAGTCTTGGGTTCTCATCTTAGGTATTCTAGCTCTAGGTCGCCTATCTCATTCTTGAGAATGACATTTCCAAACTCGTCTATCCTGTGCGGTAAGCTAGTAACCACATACAATGTTCCTTGCTTATCAATATATGAACCCTCTTCAAATTTCACCACTAGGTGTTCAAGTTTGAAGGGTTGATTGGGATTTTTGAGTTGGATGGCTGATCGCCTCAGACCATCCTCATAGAAGTGTTCACCTAGTCAGTTAGTGCTAATATATTCCAATACTGTCTTATAGGGACCTTTTGGTGTTTGCAAATAGGTAGTGCTTGAGCTACCTGTTGGTCTCTCCATGCTAAAAGACATTTATAAATCACATGTGTCTGAACTTAGCATGTAAGGATAACCACTAAGGTGTTGTACCTGTGACCTAGTTGTATGGTTGACACTAGCCTTAGATGATCTAATGCTTTGCCTATCCCTGCCTAGGTGTCTACCAGACCTAAGGTTCATAAGACTTATCTACTAGTTCCAATTTTCCCCTTTGTATTGCTCCAAATCCTTTGGAACCCCCTTGGCCTCCTAATCCCACTTGAAGGTCAACTTCAAATCACTCTATCTAAAAATCAACGCGTTATTTTTAAGAAAAACAATTGAGGCCTTGTGCGATTCAAAATGGTCTTTCCAATGCACTCTAGAGCTTAAAAAACGGAGTTTGGATGAAAATGTTATGTCAAATCAGGCCCCTGAGGTCAAAATAGGGAAACAAGATCTCATAATACATGATACTTAGGAAGTATTGGCGATAATTAAGAGAAAACAATAGATGATACTTGCAAAAGCAATGATACATGATACTCGATCTTTGACGATACGATAGTTGAGGTTGGCAATACTTGGAACTTCATGATACGATACTTGATGCTACCACGATACATGATACTTAGTGAACTAATGATACATGATGCACAGGAGATACAATATGATACTTGGCTTAAGCACGATACACAATACTTATCCTTACGATACGATATGATACATCGCTCCAACAGGATACACAATACATGATACTTGGACTTGATCATGATACATGATACTTGCCCTCACTATATGATACCAACCTTCTCGCGATACATGATACTCGGTTGGTTGTGATACTCAACCCGACGATACACAATACATGATGGTCGTGATGATACATGATACTTGTGGAGTATCATGATACACGGGGAGTATGAGGTATCGACGATACACGATACCTGCCAAGTATTGCGACACATGGG
The DNA here is from genome assembly GCA_020310875.1 of Ceratopteris richardii. Classification (NCBI taxonomy): domain Eukaryota; kingdom Viridiplantae; phylum Streptophyta; class Polypodiopsida; order Polypodiales; family Pteridaceae; genus Ceratopteris; species Ceratopteris richardii. Next base: position 130,452,402 of record CM035426.1, on the reverse strand, counting down.
AATTGTGGTATCTTGATACCTGAACTCAACCAATCACAATCCTTGGACTTTTTGAAGTCCAAATTCAAACATTTTTGCAAACATGTGCACCTTGTGGCCTCATTGTCACCCTATGTGCTTGTAGAAGAAAAATCTACCTTCAAACTCACGATACACTATTCATGATACTTGTCACTAGTCGTCTCACATTCTATGATGATCACTCAATGTTTTTATGTTTTTAGAGCACAAAGCTCCTCTTCAACAGTATTTCAATGATGAACTCTCTCTAGACCCCTTGCTCATACATTGGAATGAAAAACAAGGTGCAAATGTAGTGAATTTACAGCGAATATGAAAAATTCCTACAAGGTGAGATGGGGGAAGACAATGATGATGATGGGGAAGATAGTGATGATGATGATGATGAAGGTGGAGAAAAAAATTAGAAACTGATCAAAAAATGACTATTTTTTACCTTCCAATGTCACTAGTCTATGTCTTATCATCACACGCTCATCCTTGAAGCTCTCTCCCTAGAAAAGGTGCCAAATTTGGTGTCACTCTAGCACAATTGTATGAAGACCATGAGCAAGTGAAGGCACATGTGCGTGAGTGAGAAGCACACCTACATGCACACACATACACACACGTGCACACAAGGCAAGAACAAGAGAGGAACAATGGAAAGCTTTCTATTACAAAAGAACTCTCTTACACAAGCTTCAATCTTTAAAGAACCCAACTTGAAGCTCTTTTATAGTTTTTTGACTAGTTTTTGCCCTATCCAGACCTAGTGTCCAGCCTAGTTAAAAATTAGGTTTCAAGGTTTATTTGAGGGCTCAAACAGATCTAAAAATTATGAAAATTGGTACATAGGTACTTCTAATACTCAACCTCAAGGACTCCTCGGCTTGAACAAAATGGAGTTGCAAAACTTTGAAATGATATTTACAATGGTATTTAGTGATCAAAATCACTATTTTTATAGGGATTTCTTCTGAAAATTTGACATATACTTCTTGGAGCTCCCTACATGCTTCCTCTTCTCGTGTGTCCACTTCTTTGATGCGTTCTGCACCTTGTGCTTGACCTTGAGTGTCAACAATTACAAAATGGTTTTTTCTACAAGAATACCTTTAGAACTTTCTCTACCCTATCTATCACTTCCTTTTCTTCTCAATCTTCATCTCTTTAGATTGAGCTACTCTTCTTATTATATTGGAGTCCAACTCTATAGAGCATATAGGAGTCATTTTTTATAGTACTTTTGTCAACAATAGCCATATACAAAGTACTATTCCAACTAGTGGTGGAGGTAACAATGGGTAATTGCTAAGTGCTTGAACATAATTTAATTTTACAAAGGTTTACTTAATAGATTAAAATTACAAAAAGGGTTAATGGACATAGAAATGGCAATCCATTTTTACAAGTTTGATAGTGTTCTAGCAATGGTCTAATAGTATGAAAGTTCAAGCCTCCCTTTGTTTAGGGAATGAGGAAAGGCTTGATCTTTACTTAAACATATATCCATCCTTGATGTATGTGTGCTATCAAATGGTGGAAAATTGACAATCACAAGCTATATTTCAAGCTCTTGATTTAGTTTGATCCTCGCATTCGACAAGATCAAAATTCAATGGCCTAAATGCAATGTTCCTATAAGTTAAAGGTTGTATGAAGAGTGATATAAGATTTAAGGGACAAAGAAGAAACTCCAAATCTATCAGATATATGTTCTCCTACAAAACTAGCCTCTAAACAAGTTCATCTTGCATCATAAGGTAATCAGACAACATGCAACGATTGAAAGAATGCATGAAGCTATTTCTTGGGCTCCTCTCTATATTCCCATCTCAATAAGTGGATTCTTAACTCTCTAAATATCGATTATCAAGCATCGAAATGCATATACCACACCTACAAAATCTGAAGAAATGTGTGCTATGTTGGATAACCTAACTAGTTAGCCCATGGTTTTACCTAAGAGATCTAAACAAAAATCTAAATAGACACCATTTTCATCAATATCCAATTCAGCCTATGGAATCAAAACATTATACAATGATTATATAGACATCGGTTCATGAGTATCAAGAGTACTCTTCCTAAATATCCAGATTTTCCTCACAAGTTGAGATTGGCTCTAAAAAAACCAAGAATTCGACCATATTATTGATGATCTATGTGAACAACATCAACATTAAGGAACCTGAGAATTAAATTTTATGTGAGGATTAATGATATTGGGAAACCTATCAAATAGGACATAAGACACAAAAAGTTGCACATAAAATAAGATGGAACTCTCTCACACATCAAATACGTGTAGTGGTGATCTAATCATCCAAAATGGGGGCTAGATGGCCTCACCAATGATTTTTTCAAGAACTTCAAGCACGTGGTGACTACTCCATTACATCTGGTGTGCCACATCAAAGGCCGTTTATTTTGGTGCATTTCTCAAATGTCTCAATGAAGGCATTATCAAGCTTATTCACAAAATGGGAGCAAAAATAGGATCGAAAATCACTATCCAACTATGATGTTACAAATAGGTTATAAGATCCTTGCTTAAGTTCTTGCCAATGGAGTTGCTTGTCACTTACAAAATTGGATCAATGAGGATAAAAAAGGGTTCATCAAGGGGAGGTTCATCCTTGAGGCTATCATTGATGTTTGGGAAGGATTGGTTTTTGTTGAAGAATCTCCTCAAGATGTTCTCTTCTTGAAGATTGACTTCGACAAAGCTTATGATAGACTCGAGTGGGACTTCATCCTTTATTCTATGAAAGACCTAGGCTATGGATAGATATTCATTAAGAGGATCTCAACATTGCTTGGTAATGCAACAATGCAAGTAAACATTTGGCTCACTTAAGTTGTGTTGTCTCTCTATCATAAAGTCTATATGAAAATTCAGCAAGTAATGAAGCAAAAATTTTCACATAGACTTTATGAAGTTTGCAAAGAATATCTAGGGACATCATCCATTGAAGCTCTCAAACAATATTTTATTATGTTTAAGGACTGGGTATGTTGACATTCAATTATATATATGAATTTATCAAATGCCTTAAAATATATCACTATTAATGTAGGAGTTAGATGTCAAGCGTCAAGTTCACATATAATTAGGTCACTTTATGTGGAAACACAATGGCAAACATCGAGTTCAAGAAAAAATTTATCTTTCTGAGTAGGAGTCTGGTGCCAAGCATCAGATTTCCATTTGAGGTGATGTTGCAGAGCTAAAGAAAGCACAAAGCAGAGAAAAAGACGGGCCCCAAAATTTTTCCGATTTGGACATCATATTTTTGTATCATAATCATTCTTGTAATATATTTTCCGTTGTAAATGCACTAGAGGAGTCCTCTAGATGCATTCCCACAGAAGATTGGAGATTTACCCATGTAGGATAGTAGGAAATTAGTCTTTTAGTGAATAAAGTGCCGGTCTCTTATGTGAAAGGACCATTTTTAGGGCACTAGTATATAAGTCAAATGTGACTCTTGGTAAAGAACTTTTTGCCATTGTGAGAATAGAGAGCACAGAAATTCGAATTTGTGTCTTCTTCACTCTGTATCTTCTTCTCTGTGAGCTTGTATGCATGTGTATTGCTTGGAAAGAGTGCTTGTGAGTGTTGTCTATCCATGAAAGTGTTTATTTGCTGTAGGTGAGGTGTGTGCGAAGTGTAGGAAGTGCTGAAGTGTAGGAAAGTATTTCCCACGACGCAGTATTTTGCTCATAACTTGAAGTAGGAGCGTCAGAATTGAGTGAAACCACTGCCATTGGATGCGTCTTCTTGAGAGCTTCGAAACGCATATGCTATTCACTATATTTGGAGCTTGGAGCTGAGAGAAAAGTCCAAAATACTGACGGCTTCTGCACCAAGTATCGTTTCGCCGTGACCAACAGTTGAAGTTTGTTTGGATAAGTCTTTGCCTTATTTACACTCTTTGAGTAGTTCATTTGCATTGATCATCACATGATTGCATGTCCTCATACACTCGGCTAAGTTTGTATACTCTTTGGATTGATAATTAAAAGCGTGTATCCCTACTATATGCACTTGAGAGGGGATTGAGGTATAGTCTCTTTCTCCGCAAGTCCCTAAGTTGGTACTTAGGTCAACATACTTTTTGGCGCCGTTTCCGGGGAGTGACGAATCAAACCGAAGCATTCGTGTGATGGTAAGTAGTTTTTTTTTTGCATTGAAGTAAGTGGAGGAGTGGAAATTTTCTCTTCTTTGGTAAGTCATTTTCAGCCGCACTTGCTACTTCTCATTCTTGGAGTGTGTGTAGTGAGTTGTTAGTCTAGGGAAGTGAGTGGAATGAGTAGAGTAGGAGTAGGGAGAGAGTAGGTCAAGTCCGGAGAGTAGGAGTTAGTCTTTGTTCAGTAGAAATTTTCCTTTTTGAAGTAAGGAAAGCCCAAGTATAAAAGCCAAAATTAGTCATTTTGCAATTCACTTGTTTGAAAGCAAGTATCGTGAGCAGAGTGGTGAGTATCGTGAGAGCTGTGGCAGAGATCGCGGACGAGGAACAGAGCAATCTGGGGTTGCACAGAGCAAGGGGGAGTGAGAAAGAAGTGGGATCAACTATCAAGGTGAGCAAACCCCATCTTACTTTCGATTTCTCAGTAAATCTAGACTGCAGAGAAGGACGATCTGCGTCAGGTATCGTTTGAGATTTTCAAAGGGTAAAAAGGAGTGAGTTGAGTGGTACAGATAGTGAGGAGAGAGGAGAGGAACTAGTAAAACAAGTGCATTAAACCAAAACTTAAAAAACATCTCTCAAAAATTGTCTAAGGGTCAAGTATCGTTTTTCTCCCGTGGTCGAGTATCGCGATACTTCACAAGTATCGTGTATCTCCTGTGGTCGAGTATCGCGATATTTCCCTAGTATCGTGTATTGTTATTTTGCGATCGCAATACTTGACAGTATCGTGTATCGTTATTTTCAGCGATCGCGATACCTCTCAGAGATCGAGTATCGTTTGGTCTTTACCGATCGCGATACTTGATCAGTGTCGTGTATCGTTTCAATCCGGGTATCGTGTATCGCTTGGCAAAGATCGCGATACTGGTCAAAGGTCGTGTATCATCTGTGGCAAGTATCGCTTCGGTCAGGTATCGTGTATCGTCACTTTCGTGTATCGTGTATATTTGGCAAAGATCGCGATACATGAGTCGTCAAGTATCGTCAATTTTTAGTGTTGTGTATCGTTGCTTTCACTGATCGCGATACTTACAAGGTATCGCGTATCGCCGTCTTCAGAGATCGCAATACTTCAAGAAATTTGTGTATTGTAGGATCCCGAGTATCTTGTATCGTCTGAGTTGAAACATCGTATATTGTTTTTGTGGTGTATCAAGTATCATCTGTTCTCGGAGATTGAGTATCGCCAGTTTCAAGTATCGTCTGTAGTCAGAGATCGTGGAATTTGGAGGTTAAGTATCGTGACTTGAAACGTTATTTTCAGTCAATTTTTAGCCAAAATTCTTCCTAGAATTCTAACCCTGAGTGAAGAGTGCCAAAGGCTAAAGGTTAGCAAAGACTGATCAGAGTTTAGAAGTGGATGAACTTGAGATCCGGAAGAACTCTAGGAAGCCGAAGAAGTGTAATCTCTTCTGTAGGTAGTGTAGCAGAGCAAAGTAACCATTCACATTATTCAGAGACCTCCAGTGAGTCAGAGGAAGAAATTCCCATGGCTTCAGAGGATATGCAGAACACAGTACCCATGATTGGCATGATGTCAATCATTGAGGGAGAGTACAGGACCTCCTTGGAGTATGTGAACACCAACCAAAATGAGATCCCTATTTATTTGGATGGTCTAAACAGATCAATGGCCAGGTTAAAGAAAGCGTCAGAGGCTTACATAGTGCCTAGACCATCAGTCAAGTACGTAGGAGGATTTTACATGGACAAAAGAGATATCCAATATGTTGTCACAGAACACCCAGAAAACATTAATGAAATTGGTGAAGAAAATAATGCTTCAAACTTAAATGGAGGAGGGAATGAAGAGCAAGTAACTACACCTAAAGGGAGATCTACGGTTGCTAGGATATGGAGAGGAGACCTGATTCCCCAAGATGACACCTTAATGGATGTATATTTGATCAATGGGATAGAGCATCTTCTTAGAGCACATTCCTCGATATGGGAAGCTGCCCCTAATCCAGTCACCATCTACGAGTTACAAGATCCTGATTTCCCCACCATCATCACATATCTGGATAAGAATCAGAGAAGATATTGGCCCTTAACAAAAGCGGAAAGAGCTGAGTTGAAATATCAGAATATCCCAGTGTTTCCCCCTAGGGACCAAGCCACTACTTCAAGAAATCCACTTGGAGCATCATAGAATGATTCATATCAACAGTCAGGGCAAACACAGCAAACTCAAATCCCAGTCAGACGACCTGTGCAGTTCACAATGCCTGCAAATAACCCTAATTACCGACCTCAACCAACTATTGACCCAAGACATGGAATTCATGCTCCAGTCAGACTGCCGGTAGTAAGAGGACCAGGCATTCCAATAGGAAGACAAATTTTCCCAGTAATGCCTAGACCACCCGAAGCAGGAAGACGATTAAGGCCAATCCAAGTTGCCAAATGCATGAGAAACCACTATGATGGCTCTAGTGAACCTTACAATCATATAGCTGAATTTAAACAAGTAATCAGAGCCGAACAGGTAGAAGACTTTTTGATTCAATACGAGTCCTTTGGTCTTACTTTGTCAGACACGGCGTTAGCATGGTTTCAACCATTGGACCCTAATACTTTTCAAAACATGGAGCAAGTATACCAAGAAATGAATGAGGAATTCACTAAGTCAGGAATTAAAAACAATTCTTCATCATTGATCCATAGCTTCAAGCAAGTCCCTACCGAATCAGTGAGATTGGCTGCAAGAAGATTCAAACAGTATGTGGACAGATGCCCAGTAGAAGAGAGACCTACCCAAAATAAAATGGTATCATTATTTTTGGAAGGATTGTTGAACGGATCTTTGAGATCATTGGTCTATGTAAAGAGAGTTCAGACTTTGCAAGAATGCATGAAGGAATGCATAGATCTAGAAGACAACCTAGCAGAGGACCTGAGAATACCTCAAGGTAGCTTGAAAAGTGAAGATTCGGTTAGTAACACATCAATCCCTAAAAGCAATGTAGAGGAAATAGCCGATTTGGTAGGAAAGAAGTTGAACGTTCAAGGACAGAGGAACTACCCCAATAACCCTATGAGAGTACCCATACTCAGAAGATGTATGCAGTGCGGAGGTGATCATCCTTCTCACTTGTGTACTAGGGGAGTAGTCCCACCACCTGTTTATGCTTATAATAGACCCACCGTCCCAGGATCTCTACAATATTGTAGTATAGAACAAAAATATACAAATCACAGTACAGAAAATTGCCCTTACACTAGACAAGCGAGACCAGCACAGCCATACATGAGACATTATGGATACCCTCAGAGAGATCAAGGAGGTGAAGTCTTTAGATATCCCACTTATCAGCCGCAAGCACCAGTGCCACGACCATATGCATATCAAGGATACACCCAACCACAACCTGTACTAGGACAACAACCGCCCCATCCTCAGAACGTTGTCCCAGTCAAGATTGCTCAACCTGAAGAAAACCTAGAGAGAGCAATAGTCCCAACCACACCTTTGGTTGGTAATGAACCATATGACTCATCTTACGACCATAGTCAAGGAGCATATCCCAATTATGAAAGCTCAATGATGGAATATGGACAACTGTATGAACCATATGCCTATGGCATGGAAGTATCAGATAGTTCATACGGATATGAGCAGGACTATGTGTCATTAATGTACACAGCTCCTAGAGCAACCATACCACCCCGACCCATAAACAGACCGCCTGTACCCAGAGGACCATGTTATAGATGTGGAGGTGATCACTACATCAGAGAATGCACATTGCCAAACCCACCACCACCACCACAACGAGTCTTGGAAGGCTACTGTAGTGATTGTGGTAAGGAACACCTTTTGAGAGACTGCCCCAAGAATCCCAACAAGGTTACATCTAACGTGCAAATCAATGTAATAGAAGTAATTGAATCATCAGGGAGTGATAAAGAGTACACAGTACCATTGAAAGCAATAACAAGAGCCAAAGCCAGAGAGACCCCTGATAAAACGGAGGAGAACAACCAAAGTGATAGGGAGGTGAACACACCCATCCCTCAAAGAGTTGAAGACTCAGAAGAGCCGGAAAAAAGTATTGCAAGTAAAAGGTCCCAGAGATGGAAGCACCGAAGAGATAGGATAAAAGAAAAGAAGTTATTACAAAAGAAGGAAAAGGAGGAAAACGAACAAAAACCAAAAGAAGAACCGAAGAGGGAAGAAGGAAACAAAAATGAACAGTACAAAAAAGAGGAGGTAGGATCAGTATTAGCAGACCCTACGCCTGAAGAATTAGCCATGTGGATTCAGGCATACAAGGCACGAATAAGAGCAGGACCTACCATAGAACAACATGAGAGAGAATATCCAAGAGGCGACTTAGAAAAAGAAAGACTGGAGATCTGCAAGAAATTGATAGAAGTTGCACAACAGACCTTAGAAAAACCTGCATCGCCTTTACCCAATACCCGAATTTCTGAAGGAGAATTCCAAGAGTGTGTAAACTCTCATGAAAAGCCTGAAGTAAGTAGAACACAGAATGATGAATGTGGTATTGAGAGAAGGGAAGGATCCATAGTTCCCGAAGTAGAAGGAGAATGGACTGAGGATCTATGGGCACGAGTTCAAGAGGACAAATGGAAGAAAGTGGAAGGAATTGAACCACCCTTTGAAGAACTAGAAGCAGAAGATGAAATAGAGGGTTCAATACCTGAACTACATTCAGAGGAAATTTTACCGATGGATGCAAGTGACCAAGGAGAGGAAGATGTAAATGAACTGCCCAATTACACAGGGGAGTACGAACACAATTCAGAATTGTATCGTATTCCCTCAATGAGGAAACGAGAAACGAACCCATCAGTCCAAACATATGAGATCATACAACGCCTTAGAGAGGTAAAAATCCCTTGTACCCTAACATTCGAAGAACTGTTGAAGGTAAAACCACATTTGAAGGAGAAATTATTCAATCAATGGGAAGTCAAAGGGGAAAAGAAAGAGATAGCAGACGAAGTAAACACAGTGAGAATTCCAGTGGATAAGGTAGGAGAGTTTAGTGAGGGAGATGAAGGAAATACCTGCCTTCCAATTACTTATAGGGGTTACACTACCAAAGCCATCTTAGATTCGGGAGCTGGTGTTGGTATAGCTACCAAAGAAATTTGGGAGAAATGGGGAAAATTAGCGTTAAGACCAACGCGCATGAAAATACAAATGGTAGACGGACATACAGAAAGACCCTTAGGATTGTTGGAACGAGTAGTTTTCACTACATGTGGAGTGGAATTTGAACACACTTTAGCAATATGTCACTTTGAAAGGCCAAGCAATTATGAAATGATCCTGGGAAGGCCTTTCATGAGATAGTTAAAGGTCGTACAAGATTGGGGAAAAGATGCGGTATACCTACAACACGCAAGAACCACCACTAGAATAAGCCTACATACGTACACTTATCAAGACGTTCCACCTCTACAATGGAATCAAATTCATAAGGAGGAAGACGATCAATCAATTCATAGTGTAGGTTCTAGTGATCAATCTTGGATGAATGAGGACACTCATCTATGGATATGCCAAGCTGCAAAGAAGGAAGAGGAGAGAAGAAAAGGATGGCAGTAGAAACAAGGAATAGCGAGGTCTGTACAAGATCCAGCTTACAAGCCACAAGTATTTCCGGATGAAGAATTTGAACCACACGGTTGGACGGAAATCTTAGCGACCCTCGATGTCTGTGTAAACAAAGAAGTAGTGACCATGAACGAATGTATCGATGAGGAGGGGTATGATGTTAGCCTGTATGTGGTAGTCCTTCAGGAGGCTGAAGAAGGAGAAGTGATCGAGAAAGACTGGAAGGAGGACTACGAGAGCATTGAAATGGAGCCCGAACCAATGGATCTAGGGAATAGTACCACCAACATAAATATCACAGCCAATGAAAAACACCAGGAACTCACACAGAAGGGGGAATTAGAATTTGAAAGAGAATCAGAAGATGAAGAAAATAAACCCCAAGACCAATTTGAGGTACCAGCTCACTTTAAAAAATATGAAGTGGAGGAGAGAAAAATCGCTATTCAAATGCCGAAAAGAGAAGCACAGCCTGGAATAGCATATGATAATAAAGAACAAACCAAGAAGATAGTAGTAACTGTAGAAGAAGGAGAAGAACGATGTACCTTCATAGGACAGGATGTCTCATTAGAGGAAGAACAAGAGTTAATTCGTCTCATAAGAGAATATCGGGATGTCTTTGCTTGGACCTATAAGGACTTGAAAGGAGTCGACCCTTCTATATGTGCGCATAGAATCCCCATGACATCCGAAGCCAAACCTTCTAAACAAAGACCATATACTTACAATGATGTGTATTCAGCCAAAATAAAGGAAGAGATAGACAAATTGTTAGATGCTGGGTTCATATACGAGATTGAGCACACGGAATGGGTGTCACCTTTGGTGGTAGTACCGAAAAAGAATGGAAAGTTAAGAGTGTGCATCAATTTGAAGAAAGTAAATGCCGCGACAATAAGGGATAGTTATCCTTTACCAATCACAGATCATCTCTTGGAAAGAGTGGTAGGAAAGGAAGTCTATAGCTTTCTGGATGGCTTTTCAGGGTATAATCAGGTAGTTATTGCTCCTGAGGACCAACATAAAACAGCGTTCGCAACTGAATGGGGAGTATACGCCTTTAGAGTCATGCCTTTTGGTCTAACTAATGCCCCAGCCACCTTCCAAAGATTGATGTGTCATGTATTCAAAGAATTTCTAAGAAAAATTATGGAGGTCTACGTGGATGATCTTTGTACTTATTCAGCTATACGATCAGAACATATCCCAGAGCTAGAAAAGATCTTTGCTAAATGTCGACAATATCGAGTATGCATTAACCTAGAAAAATGTGTCTTCATGGTTAGACAAGGGAAAATATTAGGACATATTGTCTCTAAAAACGGAATTTCAACTGATGAAGACAAAATCAAGGTTATTTTGGATTTACCAAGACCGAAGACTGCTAAAGAAGTTCAAGCATTTATGGGACATTGTGGATACTATCGAAGATTTATACATATGTACGCCATAATTGCTAGACCTCTTTATGCATTATTGACACAATTTAATTGGACCGAAGAATGTGAAAAAGCCTTCAACGAGTTAAAGAATCGATTGAGTTCAGCACCAATCCTTTGAGTACCTAACTGGAATAAGCCATTTCATATTCATGTGGATGCTTCCAAGTTTGCCATTGGTTGCATCTTAGCTCAACCTGCCGATACAGGAAAACTAGACCACCCTATAGCCTATGCTAGTAGACAATTAAATCAAGCAGAACGCAATTATACTACCACGGAGAGAGAAGGCCTAGGGATGGTGTACGCAGTCAAAAAGTTCAGATATTACCTGTTGGCAAACAAATTCAAATTCTTCATTGATCCTCAAGCCCTACTGTACCTAGTCAACAAGCCTTGTAATACAGGACGACTAGTACGATGGTTTTTATTGCTAATGGAATTTGATTTTGAGGTAGTAGTCAAGAAAGGAAATACCCACATAAGAGCAGACCACTTATCAAGAATGACCCATGGAGAACCGCCCATAGGAGTACCAGATGATCTGCCAGATACGTACCTTTTTAACCTGGAAGTATGTCCTCAATGGGCAGAAAAGTTGATCCCTATACTTACTCATGGACCTAAAGATGGAATCACGCCAAACCAAACCCAAGACCTCTGGAAGACTAAAAACCTTCATATCATTGCGGGAAGTTTGTATCACCAGGATTTAAGTGGATTATTAATGAGATGCGTGGAAGAAGAGGAACAAGAAATGTGGCTTCAGAAAGCACATGTAAACCAATGGAAAACTCATTTGAATGCAAATGGAACGTGGCAAACCCTGAAGAGGATAGGCATATATTGGCCAACCATGTTAAGAGATGCACATAACTATGTATCAGTGTGCCAAGTTTGTCAAGAACAAATCCCAGATGAGAACTCTACCTTATGCTATTCTACAATAGCACCAAGATGGAGCATGCCTATGGTAAAGTTCTTGAAAACTCAAGAATACCCAGAAGGAGCCACTATAGCCAGGAAACGTGCACTTGTAGAACAAAGTAAGGATTATACCATTATAGGAAAACAACTTTTTAAACGAGGGAAAGATAACCAATTAAGAGTGTGCATTCACGAAGACGAATATCTTTCTGTTTTAGAGATGGCTCCTACAGGAGCTGCAGGAGGGCACTTCTCTGCAGATAAAACAGCAAAAATGATCCTCTTTGCTGGAATGTGGTGGCCAACTCTACATCAAGATGCCATGACATATGTGCAACGGTGTGATACTTGTCAACGAACGAAATATCCAATTAGAAGAGATGAGATGCCACTTAGACCCATGATTAGTGCCAGAGCTTTCACGAAATGGGGAATAGACTTCATAGGACCTATTAGCCCACCAGCGAAAGGATCCCATGCCGAATATATAATTGTAGCAACAGACTATCTGACCAAATGGGTGGAAGCAAAAGCAACCAAGAAAAATGACGCAAGAACCACAGCCAAGTTTCTCTTTGAGAATGTTTTCACTAGATTTGGACTACCAATAGAAATTGTGAGTGATAGAGGTACGCACTTTGTGAATGAAGTTATAGAAGCTTTATTGAATGAATTATTGGTAATTCATAAGAAATCAGCTCCTTATCACCCACAAGCCAATGGACAAGCCGAAAGTTCGAATAAAATCTTGTGTACAGTTCTCACCAAAATTGTTAACAATGGTAGATCAGATTGGGATAAGCAATTACATCATGCTTTATGGGCATTTCGAGTAGCCTATAAAACCGCCATAGGCACTACTCCTTTTAACTTAGTATATGGACAAAATGTTATTTTGCCAATTGATTTCTTAATTCCCACTCTGAGAGTAGCAACTACTTACGAGTGGACAGGACATGAACTATCAGCTCAATTGGATCAAATAGAAAAGCTTCACGAAACTAGGTTACAAGCAGTAGCAGGCATTCATGCTGCTAAATGACGACAGAAAGCCTACTTTGATGCTCACATTAAGGACAAAAATTTGAGGGAAGGAGATTTAGTTTTGGTATACACCTTGAAACAACACGCTAAGAAGTTGCAGAAGAGAGGATATGGTCCATTAATCATTAATTGTATATCTACAAGTGGAGCCATCCGCTTAGCAACCTTAGATGGAGAAGTATTACCAAACTACATCAGTGGATGTAGAGTAAAAAAATATCTAGAACCATTGACCGAAGAAACAATGTCTCGATTAATCAAAGGCAAGAATAGACGCATAGAGGAGGAAAGGATACGAGAAGAAGCGAGACAGGAAGCATTGGAAAGAATAAAGAAACGGAAAGAGTGGATGAGAGAGCGAGATGAGAGATATCGACTAGGGGAAGAACTCATCCCAATGGCTAACTTTAGAGCCACTCAAAATCTAGGTTCACAGAGAACGCAACCATATTTAAATTTGGGAGCAGGTAAAACGGAGTACCACTTGGTGGATGCTCTCATTGACACAGGAGCTGCTGTAAGCTGTATCAAGCTTTCTTTGACCCAAAAACTCAAGGAGGAAGTACACCCATCGAGGGCACAGTTGATAGGAATAGGGGGAACGATTACTCAATGCATAGGTGAGATCACCTTACCTCTGCATCTTGGCAACAACACTATGGAACAAAAGCTATTAGTGTGTCATGATCAGGATTTACTTGAAGAGGTAGTGTTAGGTCAAGACTGGATTTACGAATATGAGGTGACCATTCAATTGGCTTTAGGATACATCTCAGCCAGGATAGGACATCGTGAAGTATTCAGTCTGCTAGACAAACGACCAATCAAATCTGTGAGCATGGAGCAAAAAGTTCATTCTAAAGAACAAAGTCATGAATGTATGTTCACTAGCACTATAGAAACACCTTCGTCAAGTACTATATGTGCGGACACATCGAATTCTACTGGAATACCATCTTCTAGTCTAGCATGTCATGAGAGTGTCAATCAAGCTGAAACTGACCTCAGTAAAGCACTATGCTTAAGAGAGACTAGTCCTCTGAGTAATTCAAAATCTGTACCTATTAAAATATACCCTATTCCATACTCTAACCAAGCGTGGATAAAGAAAGATCAATTGGAGGAGTATCTTCGACGACAAAAGCACAACCGACATCAGAACAAACGATCAAATGAAAAAACAACTCAGTCGGAACAACGAAGTCATCGACGAACTGCTACAATATGGATTCCAAAGAAAGTAGTAGCTGCTCAACAGGATCGTTCGCAAATCTGGATTCCCAAGTCATGCGCTCCAAAGAAACCAAGCCGAAATGATGATCCTCAGCACAAGAAGAACCAATGTGGTCCACAGGCAAAACAGCCACAAAAAGGGAGCTACTGGAGAAAGAAGGAGTCTGTAATGGCAACCCGAGCCATTCCGAGATTTACAAATCAGATAAAGTAGACATACAACAAGGAAAGAGCCACATCCATCGGAATTGGGCAACATACAACAAAGCCCAGCAAAATGAAGCAGATTTGGATACCGAAAGGCAGAACAAACGACATGCATCAACCAACTACTTCCAATTGCACACATACGGAGCCTTCGAGACCCAAAGTATGCATGATAGGGCCACATTACAAGGCCAAGCATTCGGCACTTCCTTCTTCTATTTCAGGATAGTCAAGCACATTTTCCTTGTGGGAAATAGGAGAGCACTTGTACATACATTAAGAAAATTACTCAAAAAATAATAACCGCTTCGGCTATAACCTAACTTTTCTGTTTCCTTTTCAGATGAAAATATAAAAATACCAAAAAAAAAAAAATGAAAAATCCAGGTATTACCTTTCTCACACACACGGGAAAGGGGCGACACCATTCACTCGGAGCAATATCGAGCTTATGACAAACAAATACAGGAGGATTTCTGATACTATATGGCAACTAATTCATACTCTATATTGAGTGCAAATGGCGTCTACTAATTCCGAAGCCACACAAGAGGAAGAGGTCCAGCTTCTTCCATTGGAATCAGTAACAAAAGTCAGAGGCCATTGGTTTCGGGATGACCAACCAGTCTCGGAACTAATTTTCATGGCAACTATCAAGATTATGAATACAGATCACTACTTTCCAATCATGTCACAGGACTTCAAAACAATAATACAGGGATTACCGCACATTGAAGATGTATGGACACAGGCAGGCATAGAGGCATTTCTCAAATTGCCAATCTATGTTCCAGATTTTCAGAGATGTGCACAAGTAATGAATACTATGCAACTTGCAGCTACAAAGATATTAGTTCCAGAAGCACGAGTATTGGATAAAGTCGGAATTTGGAAGACAATTCAATTCACACATGAGTTGATCAATAAGGCTTTTGGATGGAATCAAGCAGGAATTACTAGTGTCAAAGAGGAATGTCATGACCCTAAGAAGAGGTCCTTCCTGGAGATTGACAGAATAGACATCGAAGACGCTGTCCGTCTTGTGCATCAACATTTCTGCTTCCCCAGTATGCACAGATACACGGCCCCACAAAAGATTGTAGTACAACTATTATCACATGCCATGCGACAAATAGGAAACAAAATTAATTTGACAGGGTATGTCCAAGAAAGGCTATTTGAAGCCCAGAAGAAATGGGGCCAGAAGAAGTTTTTGAATGGCAGTTCTGCATTAACATTATTGATATATGAAGCCCTTGATATGAAAAATTGCTTACAGGAGATGCCGACCTCAGAAGGGCTAGCCAAATACGCAAAATCCGCTACGGTCCCTAAGAAAAAGAAAGCAGTTGTTATGGTTGAGGAAGTTGGAACCAGCACACAAAAACCCATGAGGGGTACAAAGCGTCTACGGGAGGAGGAAGCCCAAGCTACACCACAATCAAAGAGAACTCATCTCTTACCAAAGATCACGACGGCTCAAATGCCTATTACAAGGAGAGATCTTTCCGCTCCCCTCGAAGAAACACATCAGTACATGCAAGGGCAGGTAAACTTAAACATTCAAGGTCATCATTATAGACAGTCAAGTCAAGAGAAACAACAACGGAGTCCAGAGAAGACACCAAAACAAGTTGGAAGATACAAAGAACTAGGGATAGATGATTCTAGTACCAACACGGAATCCAGTCCTGAAAAAGACACTTTGGATACTGATATAAGGACAGAAACCCAAGAAGAAGAAGGGAATGAAATTAATCAAATGGAAGTGACGCCGGAAAAGAGAGTAGAAGAATTTATTGAACATGAGCATGTCATTCAATTGAATGATACTACAAAGATAAGCATCAAGGAAGCTCCAACCAATGCTACATATGTAAAACCACATATCAAAGAGGAAGTCCAAACTCCAGTAAGTAAGGAAACGGAGGAGTTACAAAACAAAGAACAAATTGTGATCGAGGTACCGGATGACACACCTCAAGAAAAGCAAGCAAACATGGGGGCTGAGCCAAGGATCCAGCTTTAGATTAGGCAGCCCCATGACACTACATTACATATCGCACAAGGCAAAGATGTCAATACCGGCGAAGAACCAAGCATTCCTAAAACATGGCTGAATGTAGATGTCACTCAGCTGAAGCCGGTAGTCAAGCAAATGATCCAGACGGCCATGGACACTCAACAACAGTTGATGGACATAGATGCCGACTATGATCAGGCAAGGAGAGAAAAGAATCTATTTCAAATCATGAGTGAGCAGCTATCGGCACAATTGATTGAAGCACAAAAAGAATTGGCAGTCAAAAATACGGAGGTGCTGGCAATCAAGCTACAACATGATGCATCCATCTCTCAGAATCAACAGCTGCATACACAGCTAACAGAGTTGCAAAGATTACACGATGCGAGCGAGCTTGAGAAAGAGAAAATGAAAATGAGAAGCATGTTAATAGAACAACAACTCAAGTTGTATATGGAAGAGAACGACAGCCTCCACAACAGAAATAAGGAATTGATGAAGTCTTTATTATATGATCAACCAATCGTACAACAGGAATCCACAGAAACCAAAGAAAAAGAATTAAGAGATCAGATGTCAAAATATGAAGAGTTGCTAAAGCAAGAACAAGCAAAGATAGAGGAATGGAAGAGCCGATACACCAATGAAACCAATGAATTGAAGAGTCAATTACAAAAGATGAACGCCAAATTGATACAAAGCTACAGCGAAAATATGGATAATGTAGCTGACATTGGTAAAGAATTGCTGGCCACTAAAGAAACACTCAGAGAAGCCATGCAAGAGGTAAAAGAGAAAGATGAATGCATAGCACGACTAAAGACTCAAATGAAAGAGAAAACACCGATCGGGACACCAGTAGTGCCGGCTAAAGAGAATCCTATTGACGAGGTAGAGGTAAGTCCTCTATCTCACCCGATCTATAATTCTCCACTACATGAGCAGTTGGCCGACATACATGACGGACATCCAATGCCCTATACTGCAGAAATAAGTCAGAAGGAACGGGCACTAGTGGTGTCCCGGTTGACGGAAAATTTTGAAAATGAAGTCGTCAAAGTGATGAAAGAGGCCAAGATCCAAGGTAAAGACCTGGACAAGATCATGAAGCCGTTCAATATTCCATACGGACTCTTGAAAGAGAAAACAAGACGTTATATAAAGAAGATTACACGGAAGAGTCCAGATGAGCAGCTGAACTTCAAACACGACACATTCGCATACACTCAGGCAGAGTTTGAAGCTGCACAACCAGTGTGGCGACGGAAATTTTTGGAAAAACATTCCACACTACGGGTGCATTGGCAAGCAGCGCCATATGCATTCCAGGTAAACCCTTCATTTTGTCCAATACCACGCAGAAGGGATACCAGGGAATTTTTGGATTTGCAAAGAAGCGGCACTATAAATAAGCAGTGGCTCAATTATCCTATGCTTCCGAGACCGCCACATAACTACTTGCCAACGGAGGATTATATGGTCAAAACCATCGAATATTGGCTGCAGAATTATACGACAATACCTGACTTAGCTGTCAAAATGACCAATAAGATACTTAGTATGATACTTACGGTACTCAAGGTCTTCAAACATGCGGCCTACACTTTTTTGAATTTCATCGGCATTAATCAGGGCACGAAAATCCTCATTTTTGATCTATCAGTTATGCCTAGTAGACCAACAATAATGGCGTATTATTCCAAATTAATGTTCTTGCCAAGTGTATATATGCAGACTTTTGAAGAAGCTTTCTTTATAGGATTTTTTGAGATGGATTCAGAAATTTTTTTGAAGATGTCATCCAATTTAAATGCCAGATTAGTGGCATATGAACTTAGCTTCTTCGCAGATCACAGACAGCCACCCAATGACGGTGTGAAGCCAGAACAATGGAAACAACTCATGATACGTGAAGCCAATCTGCTAAATGATACAGAGCAAAGAGTATATAAAACATATGCCCATCGCTTATCAAAGCCTGTCGGGGACGACAGAGTCCAGGAGGGGGGCAGTGTTGAGGGAGAGTCGAGTAAAAAGAAGAAAAGAAGAAGGCAACGAAAGAAGAAGCTTCACTAATAGAAATATCCGAAGACATATCTCTACAGGAAGCTCCGCAGGGGCACACACACCAAGGAAAAGCACGCAGCTGAGAGGAGGAACCAGGGCCAACAAGTATTCCATATGAGGGTGCTTCAACCTCTTGAGTTACAGAGGATTCAGATCAAGGCTTACGAGCTACATCCGCATATGTGCACTGATGGCGTGCGTGGCAAACCGAATTAATCGGCTTTGAGTAATGCAACCAGGTCCGATATGTGAAACCAGGACAAATCAGAGCGCCTCTAAAACGTAATGCAAGATCAAGAATCAGGCAGAACTGACCAAAGGATGCGCGTGCTGATCGAGACAAACAAGAAGTAAAGCCTGTCTAGGGACGACAGAGACGAAGAGGGGGAGAGTGTTGCAGAGCTAAAGAAAGCACAAAGCAGAGAAAAAGACGGGCCCCAAAATTTTTTCGATTTGGACATCATATTTTTGTATCATAATCATTCTTGTAATATATTTTCCGTTGTAAATGCACTAGAGGAGTCCTCTAGATGCATTCCCACAGAAGATTGGAGATTTACCCATGTAGGATAGTAGGAAATTAGTCTTTTAGTGAATAAAGTGCCGGTCTCTTGTGTGAAAGGACCATTTTTAGGGCACTAGTATATAAGTCAAATGTGACTCTTGGTAAAGAACTTTTTGCCATTGTGAAAATAGAGAGCACAGAAATTCGAATTTGTGTCTTCTTCACTCTGTAGAAGTCTAATTCCATGCATCAAATTCCTACATAGACTAATCCATTTACTATTGAACTTAAATCCAAAATCCAAGATAGTACTTAAATCATCCCTTGTCTCTTAGATGCATGGCTTCTTGAGTTTGAATACAAGAAGTAAGAAGTGTATCTTGAGCATCACTATGAAGTTTTAGATAAGAAGTTCTTAACTCTTTCAAGTTCATACCACCATTCTTGTGTAATTTCTCTAAGCCACAAGAATACTGAATACTTCACAACATGGTTATGCAATCGGATATTAGATAGAAGAAAAGATTCTCTTCTCTTATTCAACAAGGATGGAGTACATCTAAAATCATTAAAATTATCACACTCATCCATCATATTATTACTCATAATTAATCCATTTATGTGATTCAAAACTTCATAAAACCTTGAACATTTGGGCTAGACATTATACTATTACCAACATTTGAGAAGCCAAACTCTTGAACTGAGAACAATTCTTCAGCATCAAGATATGCACTAGATACGTGTGCCCTTGGAATATTTCCAACAGTATAGAGATTGATCTCTTCAACTTACAACATCTATTGCCTATGCACATTTGAAGTATGTATTTGATCATTCAAAGAATTACCAACACTAGAGAGACTCACTTTTTGGATTGAGAATTGTTCATTAGATCTATTAGTCTATGTTAAAGAGAAAAGTCAAACTAAGAATATTGGATACATGCATAATATAAGCAAACATGGAATATTGACCATACTCAACCTCTTTGATGTATTCTAAAGGACCTCAAAATCAGCATCAAAGGATTAAATGAAGCATGATTATAAAACAAGGACATTATGAGTACAAAACATGTTAAATCAGCATCAAAGGATTAAATGAAACATCATAACAAAACATGTTGTAACTGCAAAATTACCCAAAATGTACGGCAAAAACACCTCTTCATTAGAAATGAACTTAACTCGATCCAACTAGATTTCTAGATGGTTACATTGTAGCTAGGTTAGGTAAAATGTCAAAGTCTCTATAAAATTAGTAGAGGTGGTCATTTTCAAACCTACCAAGTAGAGAAATGAGGACAAATCTCTTGCAACTAAAAGTCTAAATGAATTCGCGGCAAGCAAAAAAAATCAAGCCTCAACAAAGATGGAGTCCATGAATAAAAGCAAGAAGCATAGAAGACATACAAATTTGTAGTAAAAAATTTATTCTCCAAAGATTGATTTTTGCATTCTTTGGAAACCTGTTTGCTTTTTAAAAGAAAAACTAACTATTTTGTATGTTGGACAATTAGGGTTTTGCACTTGAATGCACATAGGAGAAGAAATAAATAAGACGTGGAGGTTGGGCATCGACTAACTGCATAAAATGGATGCCTCACATCGACTTATGAAGGAAGTGATGCACGACATCGACCACCACCATAAAATCCAATTCATCAAAGATGAGATGCTTATTATACCTACTCTTTCTCGAGTAGTTTCAAAGGAGTCTTTCTTACATGAAATCCTCACAAAGTTCAACAAGTGAGTAGACCATTCAAAACTTCATGCTATTGCAATGCCAAGTTCATTTGGCTCACTTAAGTTGTGTTGGCTCTCTATCATAAAGTATATATGAAAATTCAGCAAGTAATGATGCAAAAATTTTCACATAGACTCTATGAAGTTTGCAAAGAATATCTAGGGACATCATCCATTGAAGCTCTCAAACAATATTTTATTATGTTTAAGGACTGGGTATGTTGACATTCATTTATTTATGAATTTATCAAATGCCTTAAAATATATCACTATTAATGTAGGAGTTAGATGCCAAGCGTCAAGTTCACATATAATTAGGTCACTTTATGTGGGAACACAGGCAAACATCGAGTTCAAGAAAAAGTATATCTTTCTAAGTAGGAATCTTGTGCTAAGCATCAGATTTCCATTTGAGGTGAACTAATTATACCTAAGCTCAATGGTTGGCATCTAATTTGTGCATAAATATAATATATTTGTAGGCATAAAGTACTTGATTCATGTGTGATTTTGATTCCTAGCATCAAATACACGTAAAAGAGGATCAATTTATGCAAGAATCCAATGCCTAGCATCCATTCCACATATATATTAGGTCACTTTATGTAGAAATCTAATTCCATGCATCAAATTCCTACATAGACTGATCCATTTACTATTGAACTTGATGCTTGGCATCACATTGCTGCTTAATGTCACCTAATTATAATTGAAATCGATACCATAGACCGAGGTTCTTCATAAAGGAAACATGTTATACCTCAAATCTTTCTTAGTCTCTTTTTGTTTTTCCATGTGGAAGCATGCAAAGGGAAAAAAAGTTTGTACCTCCTTGATGAATGTACGCCTTCCATCCTGGCCCATATTCAAAGTGAAAAGTATGAAAACAGTCAATTGAAGGCCATGGAGATTGATGTTCTTCAATGTGATGGTTCCTTGAGGAATTTTGCAAATGCCTCTAGAACTCTCGAGATATTGTTTTATGATGTCATATATGGTGACATTTCTCAAATGAGAACATTGATTCCTAGAAAAACATTATTCGTTACTTATTCTTGACATCCCCTACTCGTTTAGCATGTAATGTTTGTCTTTTGAATAAATGTTAAGATAGATTAATATTTTTTTGTTGTTATAAAAGGGATTTATCATTGTTTTAGGCTCAATGTCTTCCATGGGACTATTTTGTAGGATAAATTCAGCATCACTTTGGAGGAAGGGTTACTCATCGGATTTTCATTACTCTTTATGACATTTTAGGCATGTTTTGAGAAGATGTAAGGATTCTAGAAGTTTGCATTTAAAATTGCTTTTTACTTTTTGGGTTGAACACTATGTGAAAAGCAACTCATCAATAAAAATATGAAAAGCGGCAAGATTTCTATCCATTCTGAAGAGAAAAGCTAGTATTTCTTGTATGGATTTGATTTTGGAGGGAATTTTCATTGATTTTTGCATACTTGAAAGAAATCTATTGAAAAAAAAAAGATAAAACCTCTTTGTACCTCTATTTAGTTTTCTTGTATCTCTCTACTTTGTTTTTGAAATATAAACTAGTGTTGTTTGGAAAAAAGAAAGCTACTCATCAAGCAAAATGACATGGAAACTTGATACTCATTTTAATAAGCAATACAATGAATAGATGAAAACTAGTGAGTCGATTGATTTACCTACATTATTTAGATCTAAATGAAATCATCAGATATTCTTACTTGTATTGAGGAGTTTGTGTCAGAAGAGAGATTCATGTATTTCCATGGAGAAATTTTAAGAAAATATTGTATGCCTCTGTTCATATACATGGGATGACCTTTTCTTATTTGTAATCAACATCAGCACACATGCTTCATCAATTGATTGTTTGTAGGTGAGTTTCTCTTCTTTTCTCATAAAAGGAAGCTCGGCAATAGCCTACTCTCCCAAAATTTAATTAATAGAAAGAAGAACTATGCAAGTGAATGGGCCTAGCACTCATGGGACCCTCAGAATGCCACAAAGGAGGGATTCCTTAAAACTTGATAGAAGACATTACAAAGAAGGTTGATAACCCTTTCGTTCCTCTCATGGGGGTCCCACTTGCTTTTAATCTTGTTGCTCTCAAGGAAAACACTCTATGATGTCTAAAAGGTGGGTGCTTCTTACGATTGGAAATTCTTTTGCCTAAAAGAAAAGAGATTTTTGAATCGACCATTCTTTAGGAGAGCTACCAAAGTTGGTGGCACACCTCCCTTTCTAGATCTTCTAGAGGGTCTCACCTCTTATAGCATTCCACAGTGCCACGGAACATCTGATCGCTTCACCCAATAGCGCTTGCTTTCAATTGATTTGTCCCTATAGCAACATGATTCTCCCAAGGGCCACCAGAATGACACATAATTAGGGCATGAGAAGAAGAGGTGTTCCAAGTCCTCATTTCCATGAGCATTTGACCATGGCATTTGTGGACCATAAATCTTTTCATGCCTCGAAACTATTCGTAGAAAAGTCTTTTAATGATATTATCTATGTACAATATTGACTATTGAAGCTTATATATAAGCTGTGCAATTGTGTGTTTAATACATTGATATATTGGTCAGATTATATCTAATTTTACTGTATTTGGGCATTCAAAGGAGAGTTATTATGATCTATTGTGGTATTGTGTTCATTTCCATTGATGCCACCTGGTTTTGATCTTTGTAGAGTTTCATGTCATGGTATCAATGCAAGTTTCTGTATTTTTGTACATGGTGATGCAACTCATCCATACAACATGCAGTATGGTGCATGGTTGTATATGGATGATTTGATTAGGATTACCATTTGCTTGTAACGTATGAGACTCATCTACTAGCAAAGAGGAGCATCCAACTTAAAACGAAGAAGAATCAACAAACCATGAAACTTCTTCATTGACTAAAGGTTCATTCTATGCAATCCAGTATACAATATGATATATGCCTCCTTTTTCTTTTTGCTTTCTAAGCTTGATTCTAACCAATGTAAGCACATTGGTCGTCAAGTATTGCTAAATGGGGAGCACTTATAGATGCACTTGGGTCAGCTTATGGTCTTCGGAAGGTTCAAATGGGCATACATGTCCGTTCTAGGTAGTCTATTTCAGAAACAAGCAAAGAAAAAGACTCTAGAGAGAGAGAGAGAGAGGTATGAAGCTTTCCATAACTGTAGAATTGTGCAGCTTTGAAACACAATAGTTCAAAGTTCAAGGTAGTCTCTACTACAATTCTCTATATAGAACAAAAGCCTATGGAAACAGCGTATAAAAGGTGCTATTTAGAGCTGCTAGAACCAAGATGATCATCCATGTAGGTTGCCTAAAGCTAATAGAGTGTTCCTAGGGACCAATGGCACTTTGTAGGAGCGGTGTCACATTATTAGGGAGAAAGAGGATTGTCTCACTCTAAGAGGACAAACATCTCGTTCTAGTTACAACATGGTGGCAAGTCAATCCAAACACGTGTAGGGCAGTAATGGCACGCATGTTCATTTAATGCACTAAAAGTTTACAAATGTACTATGTTTTTCTTTATTGAAGAAGAGGAGAAGACTCTATAGTAGAGGAAAGTACTTCAATAACTATGAAAAGGAGAGAGATAATGGTTAAAAAAAGGATAAGAAGAAACGAAACCCAAATAGGAGACAAAAAACAAGCCAAGAAGAGCCGCAAAGAAATGAAAAAAGAAGTGCTCCTTTGCCATATTTTTAATAGGTGCATTTTTTCTAAAAGGAAGTTCGGCAATAGCCTACTCTCTCAAACTTTAATTAATAGAAAGAACAACTATACAAGTAAATGGGCTTAGTCTCCTCAAGATCTGGTATTCATTCAGATCGACTTCGACAAAGCATATGACAGATTGGAGTGGGACTTCATTCTTCAATCACTAAAAGATCTTGGATGCAGCCAAAAGTTCACCAAGATGGTTTCCACTCTACTCGGAAACGCTTCAACGAGAATAGATATCAATGGCAAGCTCTCTGAACCCATATGCTTAAAAAGATCTATAAGGCAAGGCTGCCCACTGGCCCCACTACTCTTTGCTATCGCCTCGGATGGTCTGAGTCGCCTATTTAAGCATCACCTGGATGCTGGTAATCTCAAGCGTCTTTCCCTACCTCTTGGTCGTGACCAAATGATTGCAAGACTCTTTGCCGATGACATGAATGCCTTTGTTCTTAATGATACCAACTACATTGAGGTGTTTTGGAGTTGCCTCGACACCTTTTGTGTGGCGTCAGGTTCAAAAATCAACCATGCTAAAACTGCTTTCAGAGCAATCCGCGGGCCTCCACCCCAATTGTTGATTGATCAAGGGTGTCAAGTTATCCCTAGTGGTCAAGTCTTCCGTCTCCTCGGTATCCCAATGGGCTTCGACATCAATGGACCAATGGTGGAACTGGGTGCTATCCAAACTGGATAGCAAACTAAATCATTGGAAAGGTATGCAAGCGAACTTGGCAGGGCGTGCAATGGTTGTCAACACATTTATGCTTTCTATGACTATTTACTTTATCTCATGTTGGAGACCGAAGGAGAAAGAATTGGCCAAAGTGGAAAGAATCTGTAGAAACTTCCTATGGACTGGGGACCCCAATAGGAGGAGGATTCCCAAAATCAAATGGGAAACTTGTATTAGCTCGAAAGACTCCGGGGGCTTGGGTATCTTGGATATCACCGGGTTGGCTGACAAGTTGGCGGCAGAGTGTTTTATCAAGGCTTGGAGCAATAGGGAATCCTCTTGGGCTAAATTGATCTTCAGAAACTTGAAAGACCTTACCTTAGTTGGTCTTCCCGGTTGGAAGGACATTGGGATCCTCACACTTCTGTTCTCCCCCCACCCGGTGTTCCCTAAGGGCTCCAGCCTTGTGTGTTCCTTATGGAAGAGTTGGAACAAAGCCAAACAATTCATCAGAATCAGTGATGAGTGGAAGTGGGCAGCTGGGATAAGACAAAATGACTCTATCTGGTTCCCGGTCAATGGCATAAGGGGGGTGGAGTCTTGGAACCTCCAAACTGCTAAGCGGTTATGGAACAAGGGGTTCAAACAGTGGAAACAACTTTGGAAACAAGAGACTGGCCAGTGAATCAGGTTTGAAGACTTAGACCCAAGACATAGAGTTTCCCTCGAGGAATGGACTCTTCTCCAAAACAGGTGTTTAGCGTGGGACCACTCAACTACCCGCCTGCTCTGCGGCCAGGATCTTCCATGCCTGGAGGGCTTCAAATGGAGCGACGGGAAGAAACTTTCCATAATTCCCAACTTCAAAGAAAAATTAGATTGCCATCACACTCTTAACAAGGTGTGGTGCCTGTCTTGGACCAAACTTCGATGGGATCTTAAGTTCGTGTCTATTTGGCACCCCCTTATTGAGATCAAGAAGTCTGTTCTCATGTGGCAAATCTTGCATAAGGGCATCTGGTACAATGCAAGGGCCAACAAAATTTGTGGCGTGCCTCCATGGTGCAAGCGATGCCATCGTCGCATCGAAGATCTTGTTCACCTCTTCTTCAATTGCCCCAAGTCCCGTGTTATCTGGCTTCATGTGACACGGGTTTTGAGACTCACGAACCAAATCAATTGGCAACAGGCGCTGTTGGGTGAGGCGGTTGGCTGCTCATCGAGGCTGTGGAACGCCATCAGGGGGGAGGCTCTTTGGAAGATTTGGAGGGAGCGATGTGCTGTAAACTTTGGCCAAACCGCAAAGGAATGGTCGATTGAGAAATCCTTATTTCTTCTAGGTAAAAGAATCTCCCGTGATAAGAGGTCTCCGCCGTTTAGGCACCATTGTATTTATCTCCTCGTTGATAACAAGCCGAAACCCAAATGGGTCCCGCATGATGGAGATGATAGATTTGTAAGCCTCATTTGTAATGCCCTCTAGCTTACCAAACTTGTCCCTTGCATTGTGGGATTTGGGGGGTCCCATGGGCACTAGTCCCATTCACCTGTAACTTTTCTTCTTTACTTTAATTAAAGCCCGGGAGAATAGGCCAAGGCCGAAGTTCCTTTTATTAAAAAAAAAAAAAAAAAAAAGTAAATGGGCCTAGCACCCATGGGACCCCCCAAATCCATTAAAGTAGGGGTTTCTTAAAGCTTGCTAGAAGGTGTTACAAAGAAGGTTGATAACCCTTTCATCCTCTTCATGGGGACCCACTTGCCTTTAATCTTGTTGCTTTCAAGGAAAAACAATATATGATGTCTAAAAGGTGGGGACTTTTTACAATTAGAAATTATTTTGCGTAAAAGGAAAATAGATTTTTTGATCGACCATTCTTTAGAAGGGCTACCAAAGTTGGTGGCACACCTCTCTTTCTAGATCTTCTAGAGGGTCTCACCTCTTAAAGCATTCCACAGTGCTGATGAAAAATCAATCGCTTCACCCAATAGTGCTTGCTTCTAGTTGATTTGTCCCTGTTTGAGTTGATTTGACTCCCCTAGCCTTTTGGGTCTTAGGTGGCACAATGGCAACAATCTTGATAAAATTATGACATTCAAGAAGAATGTGGACTTTCATGTCACGCTTAATAGGACATTGTGTCTAGATTGGTCTAGTTTTAGGTGGGATACCAAGTTCCAATCCCTTTGGCATCCCCTCATCAAGATCAAAAGATCAGTTCTTATGTGGCGAATCCCCCATCGGAGAATTGGGACAAATGTAAAAGTTAACAAAATTTGCAGATCCTCAACATGGTGTAAAAGATGCCTTCATGGTAGTGAGCACTTGGGACACCTCTTCTTTTGATGTCCCAAGTCAATGTTGATCTGGGAGTGTGTAGTGCTCTTATGTAAGATTTGATATCCATGCCATAAGCACATGGATTTTGTATAGCACGTGTAGTGTAGTATGGTCTTTTATTCTTGGTTTGAGTGCATGCACAATGCTTTGGTGTTTTTGTTTATTATTTCTTTGTCAAAATGCTATTAAGATTTTCAAAATTTCTATGCATGATTATTTGATGCATAAATAGGAAGCATATTAATGCATATTTTCTTGTCACTTGTTCTTTTTTGCAAAGGCTAGTGACTTGTTAGTTTCTTACAACCATTGTTTATATTATTAGTGTACACACACACATAAACTTAAAAAAAAAATGCCACGACTAAAAAAAATTAAAAAGAAAGAACCCACACTTCCATAGATATGGAGTCTAGACCTTCATCTCTACATAGGGAAGATACACACATGGAAGAACATTTTGTAGACACCATAGAGACCATGAGTAATATAATATCTCCTTTAAAAAGCATGCTTTAGACTATCTTAGAGCATGTTCATGGCTCTACAAAAGAGGAAGTTATGCTTGATGTTGGGTTCATAGAGATGGAGTTACAAGCTCTCAGTGAGCATCACACTTCAAAGGTCTCTAGTGAGGGTGTCTTGTGTAGAGAGACTAGGTGGCAACTTAAAGACCTTAAGCCACCAAGCTACCATAGATCTATTAGTGCACTTAATATTGATGTTCTTGAGCAGTGGATCATTAAATGGGATAAGTGCTTTTGCTTATGCCAAATCATGGATGATAGACATAAGATTTAGTAGGCCACATATAATCTTATGGATGTCGCCTCTAGGTGGTGATGTAAGTTAGAGAAAAATAAAAAAGAGCCCAAAACTTAGGAACGATTCAAAATCTTATTTTAAAATAATTTTGTGCTACTAGACAAAAGATCTAGGGAACTTGACACCGGGCTTTTCACCAGTCAAAAAAATTATATAGTTCAAGAATCTACTAAAAAAATAGAGTCTTTGGATCTAAAAGGAAAGTGTCTTCTCTAGTTGCGAGGGCTTAGAATATGTTTGTTCTTACCCCCAATAGAAAGAGAGGGAAATAAGAAGTTTTTTACTATGGATGTTTGCAGTATCATCGATTTAAAGACTATCCTAAAAAGAAGATGATAGTTAAAATCATAGTCATTAACCCCACACATGAATGGAGTGATGTAGATGGTGAATTTGGAGATTCCGCAACTCTAATATCATCTCCCATAGTGGCCATAAGGATCACTAAGAAGGTACCTTCTGTTCCAGACATTGTGCCTTCTCTAGCAACATAGAAAGGCTGCTAGTTTCCAAACATGGAGCTCATTTTTATGAGGGGAGTTGTGGTAGGATAGTATCTCAAGGTTCTCTTTGATATGTGCTCCACATATAGTGTCATTAGTTCTTGTCGTGTCAAATGGTTACATCTCGAAATTGTGCATTTAGAGTATGCTTGCACAATGGATTTAGCCAACGAGGTGGGCACTAAGACATGGGATCGACAAGTAGTTGTTCTTTCCATGGATTTAGCCAACGAGGTGGGCACTAAGACATGGGATTGACAAGTAGTTGTTCTTTCCATTAGATCCACTCCTTAGGGACATATTGGATTTTGAGATTGCATGGCCAGCACCTAAGTAAGCAATGACATGCTAGTAAATGGCCAATCATAGACTTTCCTTCTCATGTGTATTAGTTTCAGCATGAGGGGAGATGAAAATTGATCTATGGAGAGCTAGATCTCTACAATATGTTTTTGTATATAAAGCCTTCAAAAGGAATTGTAAGTAATGCAATAAACCTTGAACAAAGCATTTACATGAGTGACACTCGCTAAACTTGCTCAAGACTTCAAGACATAGTGAGTATTAAAAGGCCTAGTGGTACCATATGTGGTGTTCATCTTTAAGAAAATATATGGCCTTTCAAGCCTTTGAAATGGAATGCTCATGAGCGAGCAACGTCTTTTTGGTTCTTCTTTTTCTCAAACAAATATTTAAAATTTATTCACAAAAGAGAAGGTAAAAAAGAGGGGGAATACAAAGTAACCTCAAAAACCTTTTCATCCAGTACTAGAGGGACATATAAAATTTTCCAAAGGGCTTCACTTCTTATCACATTCCATAGGGCAAAAGAGCATCCATTTGCCTCACCCACCATATTGCAATTGTAACTATACTGTTTTAACATGTAAATAGCAAAACCAACTAAATTCCCTTTTGGGTTGACCTACCTAGTCTACCATCTTACCTAATTAACTTAATAGACTTTATAAAGATTTCCCTGGTTGAAGTTTGTTGCTGTGAAAGAACATACTATGAATTCCAAATGAAACATTAATATGTGCTTATTGGCCAACCTCAAAGATGAGGTGACATAATTTTTCACTTTTCACACGTTTAATTGGAATCACCTACATATTTCATGATTCAAATCTAATTTGTTAGCCATCAAGATGCCCAAGATCCTTGAAAACCTACCACATTCTTTATCTCACTAATCTCATCATAGGAGATACTTAAAATCCATTTATTATGATCTATCCTTGAGCCAGAGATCATGAAAAGTTCTTCCAAGCATATATAGAATTCCCCAATGCACATATCTTCATTGCTTATCATCCAGAAATATCATCAATAAGCTTTTTAAAGATAGAGATATTCCCTCTTCAATAACTTGACATTTTGGTTTTTTCAAGCAACAGGTTGGATTTGATTTCAAACCCCCAACGTAAAAAGAACTAATGTTTATACGTAGATTAACTCTATGGTTTCATAGTATCTAGAGATCACTCTAAATAAGTTAACAAACTACTTACAATTGAGGCATCATTTAGAGGAAAAAAATGGACTACAAAATAGACTTCTATATGTTTTTCAAATAATTTTGATATGAGTAGAAAAGATAGGTGCACCAAGATCACACAAACTTCGATCTAAAAATAGAATGCAAACCATCATAATATGCTTTGAAGAAGATGATCACAATTAGGACCTATAGAGATACAGTTGAGTAGGCTTATAATCTAATCACTTTCGTAAAATGCATTTAAAGTTATTACACTCGATTGAATGAGTAGAATGATAAATTAGTTAATTGTAAGCTTAAATACAAAAAAAATCAAGATCATCCCATGATATTATCACTTCTACTAGGGATCCAATTTTACTTACAATTAGTGTGGAGTTCAATAAGATTTGAAATGGAACTAGGCTACTAGAATCATAGCTAGAGTCTTCCTTTGATTTTTTTATCTCTCCGTAAACTCTTTCTCCTAGTCCATGTCCTTCGATTTCTTCCATCGAAGCTTGTTATTTGAAAAACCTATCCAAGAAAAGTTCCATAAATACAGAGGTTAGGTTAGAGTCCACCTTGCCTAATTTAACTCTCAATCATGAAATTTGAACAGCTTCCCATTAATGTTAAATCCACTAGATGAATTACCCATATGGTGAAAATTACATTCACAGTTCCACTATCCAATCCTAAATCAAGTAATGAATTAAGGAATTAATGCATTCTAAGTAATTCACCTTCTTTAGATCAATTTTAAGAATAATAAATCCTTATTATACTCTTTTGCAAGCTTAAAGAGTGAACACACATGCAAATAGCCTTGAGAATAGATCTCTTCTATTCATTTTGTATTCATTGGTATAGTGTATGGTTTGGTTCTTGATTGGTTTTTTCTCTTAGTCATTAGAAACAATCCCTTAATTACCTTCTAGTTTATTGGGTATTTTTTCTATAGATATACTTGGAAGGATACTGCATTGGATTCTCTTTGATATCTCTGAGTATTATTTTGGAGTATATTCGAGATATTTTGGACATGTTTATGCTTACTTTGGTGGAATATCCATGTGCATGCTTACTTGAAAATTCATTGCTTTATTTCTTCTTAGATTGGATATCTATGATGTGATTCTCATTTATTCTAAGTGGATTATTTGTTTCTCTTCTACACATTGGGTCCCTTTTCTCTCCTTTAGTATCCCTTGGATCAGCAAGAGGAATGTTAGTCCTTTTGTTATGACTAGGTATCATGGTACTCATTATTTATGTTGGAAAGATCCAATACTAAAAAGATTGATTAATGCAAGCTTCTGTATTTTTGTGCATGGTTATGTAATTCATCCATGCAACATGCAGTATGGTGCATGGTTGTATACAGATGACTTGACTAGGTTCACAATTTTCTTGTAACTCATGAGACCCATCTACTACCAAAGAGAAGGAACCAAACTAAAAGAAGAAGAATCCACAAACCATGAAATTTCTTCATTGAGTAAATGGCTCATTCTATGCAATCCAATATACATTATGATATATACATAATCTTTTTGATTTCTGAGCTCAATTCTAACCAATTTAAGCACATTGTTTGTCAAGTACTGCTAGATGAGGAGTACTTTTAGATGCGCTTAGGAAGCTTATGGTGTTCAAAAGGGTCAAATGGGCATGCATGTACATTCCAGGTAGTCGCTAAAAGAAATAAGTTATTCTTGGTCAGAGTGACTTTGCTCTCATCTCATAAGACTTACCCTCTCTGATTCGATATGGTTCTCAGATACTCGTATGTGGAAAATGGGTAGTAGGAAAAGTTTTGGATGTGGAGGTGCGGAGAGAGAAACTTACATATAAACAAAGAGACTATAAAGAGAGAGAGAGAGTATAAAGGTTTTCATAACTACAGAAATTGTGCAACTTTGAAACACAATCAATCAAAGGTTAAGATAGTCTCTATGAAAATTCTCTAGATAGAACAAAAGCCTATGGAAATAGCAT
Organism: Ceratopteris richardii; assembly: GCA_020310875.1. Classification (NCBI taxonomy): domain Eukaryota; kingdom Viridiplantae; phylum Streptophyta; class Polypodiopsida; order Polypodiales; family Pteridaceae; genus Ceratopteris; species Ceratopteris richardii. The sequence continues at coordinate 130,419,864 of CM035426.1, read as the reverse complement.
ATGAAAGGTGCTACCTAGGGGATATTATATCCAAGATGATCATTGCTGTAGGTTGTCGAAAGCTAATAGAGTGTTCTCGAGACCCATGACACTATGTAGGAGTAGTGTTGCATTTTTGAAGCATGAGGTATGGGGATTTTGGGGACAAAGAAGATTGTCTCACTCTAAGATGACAAACATCTCGTTCTATAATTGTAGGCAGCTAGTTAGATCATGGTTCCAATTCAACCAAACATGTGTGGGGAGGTAATGGCATGTATCTTCATTTACTCTACTTAACGTTTACAAATCTACTATGTTTATCGTTATTGAAGAAGGAGACAAGGGAGAGTACTTTAGTAATTGCGAAGGAGAGAGATAATGGTTAAAAAAGTTGATAAGAAAGGAAAATCAAATAGGATACAAAAAACAAGCCAAGAAGAGCCACAAAGGAATGAAGAAATCAGAAATCATACGTGGGATATTACAAAGTTGTCGAGTAACTTTCTTCTCATATACCTGCATGGAAGCTCTCAAAAGAGCTAATCTCTCTCTCTCTCTCTCTCTCTCTCTCTCTCTCTCTCTCTCTCTCTCTCTCTCTCTCTCTCTCTCTCTCTCTCTCTCTCTCTCTCTCTCTCATGATGTGAAACCTCTTCATTTCCCTTCTCTAAGAGCTTGTTGATAGCACCCCATTCTTCTAAAATGATCATAACTCTCTCATTTGATGCCCAAATGAAGTGATTCAAAGTGCCATAGTATCCTTGCATTGAGAGATATCTAGGAAATATTTGGAAAACATTAATGCACTTTTTCTTAAAAATGCAAATTAGGATGTTAGCATGATCTTATTGAAGGTATTGTGAGGAGAAAGCAAGAGTGTGTAGTGCTCTTATGTAATATTTGATATCCATGCCATAAGCACATGGATTTTGTATAGCATGTGTAGTGTAGTATGGTCTTTTATTCTTAATTGTGTGCCCACAAGCACAAGTATGGTTTGAATGCATGCACAATGCTTTGGTTTTTTTATTTAAATTATCATTTTGTTGTCAAAATTCTATTAAAATTTTCAAAATTTCTATGCATGATTATTTGATGCATAAATAGAAAGCATATTAATGCATGTTTTCTTGTCTCTTGTTCTTTTTTGCAAAGGCTAGTGACTTGTTAGTTTCTTACAACCATTGTTTATATTATTAGGTGTACACACACACATAAACTTAAAAGAAAAACATGCAACAAATAAAAAATTAAAAAGAAAGAACCTACACTTCCATAGATATGGAGTCAAGACCTTCATCTCTACATAGGGAAGATACACACATGGCAGAACATTTTGTACACACCATAGAGACCATGAGTAATATAATATCTCATTTAAAAAGCATGCTTCAGACTATCTTCGAGCATGTTCATGGCTTTACAAAAGAGGATGTTATGCCTGATGTTGGGTCCATAGGGATGGAGTTACAAGCTCTCAGTGAGCATCACACTTCAGAGGTCTCTAGTGAGGGTGTCTTGTGTAGAGAGGCTAGGTGGCAGCTTAAAGACCTTAAGCCACCAAGCTACCATGGATCTATTAGTGCACTTAATATTGATGTTCTTGAGTAGTGGATCATTAAACGGGATGAGTCCTTTCGCTTATGCCAAATCATGGATGATAAACATAAGATTTAGTAGGCCAAATATAATCTTATCGATGTCATCTATAGGTGGTGGTGTAAGGTAGAAAAAAATTAAAAAGAGCCTACAACTTAGGAGCAATTCAAAATCTTGTTTTGAAATAATTTTGTGCTACTAGACAAAAGATCTAGGGAACTTGACACTTGATTTTTCACCAGTAAAAAAAATTACATAGTTTAAGAATCTTCTAAAAAATATAGTCTTGGATCTAAAAGGAAAGTGTTTTCTCTAGTTGAGAGGGCTTACAATAAGTTTGTTCTTACCACCAATAAAAAGAGAGGGCAATGAAAGAAGTTTTTTACTATGGATGTTTGGGGTATCATTGATTTAAAGACTATCCTACAAAGAAGAAGATAGTTGTAATCATAGTCATTAACCCTACACATGAATGGCACGATGTAGATGAAGAATTTGGAGATTCCACATCTCTAATATCGTCTCCCATAGTGGCCATGAGGATCACTAAGAAGGTACCTTCTGTTCGAGATGTTGTGCCTTCTCTAGTGGCATAAAAAGGTTGCTAGTTTCCAAACATGGAGCTCATTTTTATGAGGGGAGTTATGGTAGGATAGCATCTCAAGGTTCTCTTTGATATGTGCTCCACATATAATGTCATGAGTTCTTGTCTTGTCAAATGGTTACATCTAGAAATTGTGCATTTAGAGTATGCCTACACAATGGAGTTAGCCAACGAGATGGGCAGTAAGACATGGGATCGACAAGTAGATGGTCTTTCCATTCAGATCCACTCCTATGTGGACATATTGGATTTTGAGATTGCATGATCGACATGTGTCAATGTAGTCCTAAGTAAGCAATGGCATGCTAGGAAATGGCCAATCATAGAATTTCCTTCTCATGTGTATTAGTTTGAGCCTGAGGCGAGATGACAATTGATCTATGGAGAGCCAGATCTCTACAATATGTTTTTGTATATAAAACCTTTTGTTTAATAGCTTTTTTGCCTTTTGAAGCTCTCTGAGTCAATTTATTTGATCCTCCCAATAGGAAACCAAATAGAATTATTTCTTGTAGCCCCGATTGCTTACTTCCAATCCTCATTGACCTTGGTGTACGTCTTCATTATGTTACAACTCTTCCATAAGGAGCAAACTATGTCCAATCCTCTAGGAGTCACTAGAAAAGGAGAAGACATCAAAGTGAGTAAATCATGCCCCTTCCATCTATGGAGCCCCATAAACATAAGATAAAATCTATTTTTGAGAATCAATGTTGCCATGAAGCTTTCACAGTTGCACCATGCGTTGATCATCCACTTGGTAGCCATCTTATATGCCATTCTTCTAATGTCCAAAATGCCCAAGCCGCGAGATTTTTTTTGGTTTGCACAGATGACCCATTTGATCTTGGGCATACCTCTCCTATCGAGATGAAATTTTTGCAAATTGTTTTTTATTTCACTAAATGTTTTTCTTTAGGTCTGGAACAAGCCAAAAAATAGATAACCAATAAAAAACAAAGATGTTGATCACCATTGCATGCCCTGCCATGTTGAGTTGCATGCCCTTCCAGTAAGAAAATTTATTATCAAGTTTTGTGACTAGGTTCCACCTTTGACCCATGGAAACATCAAAGCCTACCAAAATTTTGAGAAAACGGAAGATTGATCCAATCAAGAGCTCCTAACAAGCTGCGTTAACCAAAAATTTTGAAAGAAGACCCAAAAATAATATCAAAATCTTTTTTTTATTAGCTTATTCTAGAACAAGAAGCAATGCAAAAAGCATTAAACATTATCAAAAGGTGGTGACACTATTAATAATGTTATGCAAAAAAACATTTGTGTCATCGGTGAGGAGTCTCATTACCATCGAGTTCTAGCTATGGGGAAGAAAAATCCCTTGGATTTGCCCAAGGTGGGCTTGATGGTTAACTAGGTAGCTAAGGCCATCAGTGGAAATAACAAAGAGAAGTGGAGCTAGGGGGCAACCCTGTCTAATGGATCACTTTAATCTCATCATCTTAGAGAGTTGGCTATTGATGTTAATCTAATCCTTTTTAATCTTCATTGATCCATTGTAAAAGGTGGGAGGAAATAAGTTATATAGGACCTTCACCATAAGATCTTATAGCCAGTCTGTAGGATAGTGGTAGGCTGCCATTCTTCAATCTTGTTTTTTTGTCTTTTTTGTCTTTTTTGTGAGTCAATTTTATCACACCTTCATTTGAGAAAGCTACACAAAGCATCAAATTTTAGGGCTGATTTCCAGACCACGTGTAATAGGTTCACCAAAAAACTCTTAAATGTCTTTAAGAACTCATTGGTGAGATCGTCCTGACTTGGGCTTTTACCGTTGAGTAGAGAATCGATAGCTTCAACAATCTCTATGTGAGTGATGGGTGCCTCTAGAAGATGCAATATATTTTGAGCAATTCTTTTGGTTCTAATTTTAGAGATGGAGGCCATGCAATTGCATGTTTGAGAATAGAGTGGAGTGGACAACCACCAAGAGTTGAGTGAAGTGGATGGCAATGATTTCCATATTCTCTTCATTGATGGTGCATTCTAACCCATGGTTGTCAATCATATATGGTATCTATATCTTCTTTGTGCTATCTCTTCTTCATTCTTTGTGCTATCTCTTCTTCACGAGTTTACACATTTCTTTAGTAAGTTTATCTTCTTTCCCCACCCCATTAATCTTTAAACTAGATATGTAGATTTTTTCTTTGAATTTCCTCTTCATATCTAAGTTTGCTTATATTTTTTTAGGAGCATGATCTAGGGGTGAAAACTTCCTTTATTCACTTTAGCCTTATGATGTGAGATGCAACAATAACTATTTTCTCTTTTTTCATGTCAAATGCTCTAAATATCTGTTTGAGTGTTGATAAGGAAATTTTGAGATTGCTTGACAACTGCTCTGCAACACTTGGCCATAGAACCATGGGTGCTAAAAGCCTTGATTTAGGTCGAAGGGATCATCTGTTGAATGAAAGAGAGTGAGAGGATTGAAGGATCACATGGAACCATGGAGCTTTCCTATGTATTTATTGGGGCTTGAAGGTGAGAACCGTTAGATAGGGATCTAAAAAAACTTATTCATCACATTAGGAACAGGATGAGGGGCCCAACTTATCAATTATATCCTATGTAATATAGCTTTTGTCAAGCCTAGCTTTTGTCAAGGCTAGCTTTTATCAAATCAGCCAACAATAGGAGGTCTGAACAAGAGAAGTCATGCTCATCTTTGATGTCTACCAGATCATGGTGAAGCTTAACTTGGTCCCAAACCTCTTTCTCAAGAATGTCAATATATAATTGTCCCCCTTTGGTCCCATCTTTCAGACATAACTTCTACACATATTGAAGTCCCCACATAGGATGACCTCAAAGGGTAGGGAGTCCAAACCATGCAAAATATTGAGACTTTCTATGGCAAACTTTCGTGCATACACCAACACAATAATGAAGTGGAGAGCACCCTTAGAAGAAGTAGCAACCCACTCATGGTTCTGATATGTCATGGTATCCACTAAGAAAGCATGTCAAATCAGCCTTAGGCCTAAAGCCACACCACTACTCCATCATAGGTGTTTCATGGTGAACCACCAATGAGAAGAAAAAATACTCTTAAGGCCCCTTTGAAGTTCCATACCATCAATTTTGATCTCTTCAAGACAAACGGTCTTGATTGACATTTTCTCAATGGGTTGTACAGATGTAGGGGGTTTTGTAGGTGACTGTTCTGGAGAGGGTTGAGGAGGCGGGGACTCTAGAACTTGTAGGCATGGGATAGATCCTTGCATGCGCTTGCTTGCTCGTCCCTTGCTAGATTTTTTGGCTTTTTTGGCGGCCCCTTTGAATGCCTTCAATTCTTCACTTGTCATTGCACACTCTATAGGCAAGTTGTATGCCAAACACATATAAGCAATTCTCATGAGAGCGCAACATCCATGGATGATTTTTTTCCTTTCCCATCTGTGTTGTGCTAGATAAAACTGATCAATAATCCAACTTGCTAGATCTACTATTTGGGGCCCTATACATGCTAAATATAAGCCGAACCAAATACGCTTGTGAGGCATAGTAAAACGATCCTGAGCGGGGAATGCAAAGTGTTGCATACATATACGTAATGGCTTAGATAGCTCATGTGTGATGGCCAAAATGTCTTCCCATTTGGTAACATCACCACGCTTCATTGGCCATGGAATCAGCCTTTCTCGCTCTATCGGCATGTGAGTTCCATGGATCTTAATCGCAGCTCAAATCAAATCCTTTAAGAGGTAAAACTTTTTGAAAGGGGGGGTTATTTACCAAAGACAAAAAAATAAAAGCGCTCGGCAAGTCCTTGTGCTTAGAGGGGGTCAGAGTTGTCACGAGGTAGTAACATCTATAAAAATCCAGTTTGGGTAGTGGATCACTGAAGTATTCCGTAAAACTTGCTCTAGCCCAAACATGCTTTAAATCTTCCATATTCTGGAGCGCTTCAAATTCTCTAGAGAAGAACTAATACTTGCCCCACTTATTGCTGTCAAACATCAAATTGGCATCAAAGATAAAATCTGCATCTGCCAAAGGTCCTACTAAACCTTGAAACCAATGAGAATTGCAATGAACTTTTTTGGTATATCCCCTAGGAGGGTCATCGATTGGCATAGGTCCTGGGAATCCTTGAAATTTTGGTGGTTGTATTGTAGGATATTATTCAACCAATAGTTCGCCAAAATTGACCACAGGTGCACTAGGGCCAGCTTCAGATGATGAATGATGCAAATGTGGAGAAGATCTGCTACAAAAGATTAGCACATTACTATGGAAATTAATCATGATCCCAATAAAGTGAGACCGCAATCCCTTTCCATAACCGATGTGTAACCCGTGTAGCTAAGTGTTGTGAGGTGGTTTATGGAATGATTTGTGCAAAACTAATGCAGGTCTCTAGACACCTACATGCTTCAGATAGTGCATACATTGCTTGATGAGATGTTATTACGAGTGATGTTGGGTTATGGTGTGTGGATTGGTACAAAGTTCAGTTGTGAATGAGTTATTACAAGGATGGTGTTTAGACAGGGTGGGAGTAATTTTAGACAGTAGTTCATGATGAGGCGTTTGGATACATTTTGGTATCCATTTCCTAAGAGTTGCTGAGCGGGTGGTATGTTTCTACTGGGAAACAAAAGATGGTATTGGATGTGGTGGTATTGAGGGGTGAAAAGATTTATGAGGGGTATATGTTACATGGCTTGAGTGTTGAGCTATAATACACTGTTTGGGTACCCAAATTCGCGTGGGTGTGGGTCGATTCGTAAGGTACTTCTTGGCAATCCAAATATGTCGACTGTTCATACTTGTAGAAGAAGGTCGAGGAGATGTTGAAGACTGACTCTGCTTCTGCCTTAACTTCCTCTTGTCATGGTCTACATCGTTGAAATCCATTGGTGCTTTCTGTCCTTTTGGCAACCATATTTGTTTCATGTGGCTTGCTTTGGGATGTTGATATTGCTGCATTCTTCATTGTGGTTGACTCCTTTGTGGTTGAGGTTGAGAGGTCGAATGGACACTTTGCTTTGGAAAAGAAGGGAGGTCCAACACTTGTGATACTTGCCCATTAGGAAGTGCTTTGTTTTGTATCGAAAATCTAGGCCAGTTCGCAGTAAGTGTGGAAGGATGGGCACTGCAGGGTGTTTTTCCCATGTGGCTGTTAACACAGTCCACCTGACCGCTAATGAAACCACCTGACTGCTGCTGAAAGACCGGGGGAAAATATGTTGACACTCTTTTATCTGGCAGCTATCCATTGCCAAGCTCTCATGGATAGACTTTGGAATGAGCGTGCTTAGCCGAGGGATCTGGCCATATGGTCTAGGGTTACATACCTCAGGCAGAGTGTTGTTAGGGAAGTCAAGCGGTCTCACTCGCTGCTGGTCTAAGGTTCCAATCTGTAAGGACCCTTGTCTAAGATTTAGGTCCACTGAGTGATCGTATAGCCTGTCTTGGCCAAGGATTAGGGGTTCTATCAGGTCCTCATCATGGCACACTAGTAGCTTCACTGTCATGGTCACATCGTGCATGAGGATAGGAAGGTCCACCTCACCCATGCAAGGGGTTTCCATGCCTCCTAGCCCTATGAGGTATGCCTCAATTGGCTGCATTTCTATTCCTGAGTCCGTATAGTGGGACCATCTAATCGCACTAGTTGCAGCACTTGAGTCAATTAAAGCCCTGAGCTCTTGACAAGGGTTTCTGCACTCTAGCCTGACTGTAATGAACGGTCTCCTATCCACTATGCTAGGATGAGTGGTTGACTTTTCTTGACACATGGCCACGGGGTACCTGGGTGTGATTTCCAGATGGTCATTATGTTCTCTCCCTAGTCCTTGTCTTCTTAACTTCATGTGCTTAATGCGTTCTATAGCTTCTACCTGAGCTTCAGCTCGTATTCTATTTTCTTCCTCCTTACGTTTCTTTGCCAACGTGAGTCGTCTAAGCATATCCTCAGTAAGAGGTTCCTGATATAACTTGACTCTACAGCCACTAATGTAATTAGGCATTATGTCTGCAACAGAACAAGGATTACGACCACCACATACTAGAGAGATGACTCTCCTCCCAACCAAATGCCTCTATATATAGCTCTCTCCAGGGGACTGCCTTCTTGGGCAGGTGGATACTAACCATCCAAGTGTCAGCCATGTAACTACATGTGCGCCAAGTGTCCCAGTTAACTCGAGTTAACTCAAGTGGATGCTTCTAGAAGGCTCTAGAGCTCTTTGGGCAAAACACTCTCCCCATGTACCCCATGGGGTGTTGAACCCAAGACCTCCTCCTTCACATCCTTGAGACTTAACCACTAAGCTAAGTGGATCACTTGTTCACAAGAGCACAAGACCTCCTAGTAAGTCTAAACTCGAGATCTTTGGTCATACACACGGATGACCAAACGGTGTCCGATTTCAGATCTGTCTGAACCGGCCAGACCCTTGGATCATAGACTTACTTTATTACATTCTTCCCCCCTTGGAAAATATTTTCGTCCTCGAAAATAGAGCTATATACATACTGTAGGCAACCCCCGAGCCTCATGTTCTAAAACTGGAAGAACATGGTCATGTTCTAGAACTGGAAGAACATGTCTCATCTCTGTGGTGGCATCCCTGCCCAAATGATTCAAAACACTATCTCGCTTTGCACTTTGATAAACTAGTCAAAGTACAAAATAGTGAATGAATAATAAAGGTGGATCTAAACACATATCCCTGGCTAATTCACATTTTCTGGATGTGCGATCTAGGCACAAACATGTGAATTAGGTGGATTCAAATTACTAGTCCATTTCTGGGCATGTCTGGTGCATGGACTTAGTAATGAAGGTGAGATTCTTATCCCTTGCAAGACTTTAAGACAAGACTTTAAGAATTCTTGATTCACTTGAATTTGTTTTGGAGAACTTGAAGTTTGATTGTCCCATACATCTAACTTTAGATGCTTATTCAATGGTTTACTTTGATCCAACAGTTACTTGATTTTTTACCCGACTAGAGGACTACTCTGTCCCAATGAGTTGAAAAAATCCTATGTAAACTGTAGGAGAAAGTTTACCATTCCGGTGGAATCAACCATACTAACTTCACCAATTCAAATTCAAAATGAAAATTGTCCAACTTAGGACACTTTTCTCAAAGACTTTTAACTGAAAGTTCTTGGGAATTGTCAATCCAATGAGCAATTCCTAACTTCTATATTCTAGAGTATACTGGACTCTAGGAAATGATTTATGCTATACCTTGAAGCAAAATCAAATGAATAAGTCTACTTAGACTTAGCATCTTTTGAAGATTGAAAAGGTTCTTGTACATAACATCTATCTAGGATGTTCAAGTTAGTTATCTAATTCTAACCGGCTATCCCTGGTCTTTTGCAAAAGGAATCAGATACCATATCTGAGTCAATTCCAAAAGATTTGGAAAGCGGAAAGAGATAACTGAGACTTTGTACAACCAATTCAAACTTCGCACATACATAAACTTGCTATGAGTCAAAGTCTAGTTGACTCAGGACTTTAACTTCTCATCGATCTATTTCAATAAGGTATTGAAGCATTGACTTTATCTTTAAGAGAAATAAGCTAGCTTCTCAAAAAGATTCAAAGCAAATAAAAAACATCATCCAACCACAAGATACTAGTGTGGTAACCAACATCAGTGTGTCGACCCACTGAGGTTACGCTGATGAGTTTTGTATTCAAATAATGCTTCACTTGAGACTAAGTTCAGGTCACATTCAATCTTTTTGACTCCATGAATGCAATTCTTGTGCATTTCTTTGAGTCTAAAAGAGTGAATTTTATCAAGTTACACTAGGAACTTGATGCTTGACTTAGTCAATTAAATCTTTAGTTGAAAAGATCAACTCAAAATCAAAGTCCAACTTCTTTCAGAAATTTATCAAATATTTCTGATCAATAACACTTAAACTTGAAGTGTTCTATGAAGATCTTGGAAGTTACTTACTTCATATCTTCAGTTTCCTTAATCTTGAAGTTACCTTGAAGTATCGTAAGATACTACTTTCATCCTTTACGAATTAAACTTTTCTTGAAGTCTTAATTCCCTTGAGGATGAAACCTAACTTCAAAATCCAAACTAGGACTAAAAGATAATCATCATCCCACGGTCCGATGTCCCATTCCATCTTTCCTACATCAATCTGAGTATAAAATCTGGTGTCCCATACCACCCTATTTTATATTCACATTAATGTGTGGGTGATTCTTATCCTAAAGTCTAAAACATCTCTTGATAGAGTACCTTATTTCTTCAATTCTTTTACAAGAATTGGAAGTTTCAGGCATTACCTCTAACTAGATTTTCTAGGTTTTGATTCCTTCACATGATCGTCTCACAATCATGTGCTTTGCCTTGGAAACTTGAAAACCTCTTTGACAGAATATCAATCAGAATTCCAAGTTCTTGAATTTTCTCGAATTCAAGTTCAATTGGTTTACCCTTGACCAATTTTGTAGCGACAAGAGCTTTTGACTTCTTGTCTTTAGATTCCTTTCTTTACTGTTGCTTTAGGTACCTTCCCCGGGGACTTTATTTAGGAATCTCTTTAATGCTTAAGTCTTAAGCATCCGCTCATGCTTTCTGGATTTGTACCAAAATCCCTTTAAGGATAGGTAAACACTTATGTTTTACCTTCCACAGACTTAATTACCATTTTCACGGTTGCAGAGTACATTCTTGGAATTTCTTTACTCTGTTCAGACTTGGAACAACTTACTTTTTTTCACAGTTTTCCATCAAATAAATGGAACTTGAGTGAATAATTCCCAAAAGGAATTTTATTGCCAATACTTGGGCAATCTACAAAGTAGTTCTGATCGCACATTACTTGGACAATCATGGCCAAGATTGATCAAGTCTGGTTGAGCTTGCGATAAAAAGACTTAGTCTTTATCTTTAAGATCTCTTAAACTATCTTAAGCTTCTTTGCTTACCTGCAGGATTTTAGAGATCTTTCCCTTTACACAAGTCCAAGCATACACTTATGCCTCTCAGATTCCAAAGCTAAGAATCTTTGATATACCGTTAGGTTATATCACTTATTTGGACTTAAATACCAAAACTGGTGGTCAGGGATTTACTGGGAACTACTTACTCTATAACTTTTCTTGAAAGATGCTAGTCTCACGTCTGGGGAGATTTTTCTTTCAAGAACTTTTTGATTCCTATCAAGTAATACTAGGCTATAATTTGAAGCAAATGATTCATCTTGGAATTTTTTGCTTTCCAGTCTAATGATTCATCTTGGAATCGTTTGTAAAAAGAACATTTGAAAGAACTTCTTTCAAATAATATCCAAAAAATTTACTGATTCAATTGTATTCATTTCTTGAGTATCAAACTAGAGACGAAATATCACATTTGCCAGTATGAAAGTTTAAGTTGAACTTTCATTTATGTGATATCGACTTCTATTCTTGAGTTTGATACAAGACTCACTATTATTGGTCAATCTTCAGATGTTACTAGAGTTTTTTTTTAACATATTTCACTAATCAAATTTATGTTTAAAGTCCAAGCATCTATTGATTGATCCAATAGTAATGCAACTATGAACACTTTGAACTTTATAACTTGTTTAGGAGAAGTTCATGGATTCAAGATCCATTTCTTGGAACTTTCTACTCCTAAATAAAAAGTTCACACTTGCTTCAAGTCTTTAGGAACTTATATTATTTCCTAAAGATTGCTTAGCTAGTTGCATCATTTACCAGAGATGCAACTATGGAACCTAACATCCTTTTATTGACGTCAAGGATCAATTGATGTTGAGGTTTAACCTTTGATTTCCATCACCCCTTGGGATGAAATCAAATGAAAATTTATAAAAGATTGGTACCTTTATATCTTGGCAAAACATTTATATCCTAAAGAGGTTTTGCCTGCATCATTCCTTGGACCTATCATATAATATGAATTTATATGTATTTTGGGAAGAGTTCATGAATCAATTAAGATCCTCTACTTGGAACATCTACCTTCCCAAAAATAAATTCATCTTAAACATGGTAGGAGAATGATCTCACATGAAATAGAAGGCTTGACTATTTCATATCTCTATTCCAAAAAGTTACTTACCGAGGTTTCATCATGAGATACAAATCTTGAAACCACAAGAAACTTCTTTAAAACTTTCGAAATCTTCTAAATAGAAGAGTGCTCATGGAACTTTGGAAATATAGTTGATGCTCTCATCCAACCTTGGGATGCTTGAGAAGTTATATAATATATAACTAATCAACTAAAGCTTTATCCGCATGACTTTCTAAGTACATCCAGGACTTAGAGTCATCATACATCACAAAAGAGTTTGCAAGTAATTAAATTTTCTTGGTTATCAAGAAAATTTATTACTTAACTTTCTCCTAGTGCTTACTTATACCTAGCAAGACATCTATCATACTTAATTATCATTAAGTATTTATGTTTGATAGTAGAGTATCGACTTGGGAAGAAATTGACTAATTACTTGAGTTGCAAACTAGAACTAGTATGTCTTTGCAACTAACTAGTCCTTGGTCTTCCCTAATGTCAGACTGCGAGCTTTGCAAAGTAAGCTAAATACTAAGAGAGTACATTTTCATATCTACTTGCAAACAGCATTCCATTCTTCCATGCAAATGCATGTATCTACATGCAAAAGCATATGTTCACATGCGTATGCATGCATGTTCTTTGCATGCCCAAAAGCTAATACAATAATCATGCATGAACTTGATGCACGATTTTTTCCTTGTACTAAGAATGTATGTCATGCAATCCTGATGCATGTATATCCTTTCCTTTGTCTAAATGCACTATGATATAAAAAATACCCTTAAGGTGCAATAGAAAACTTACTCAATGGAAAGGAAATATGTATTTAAACTACCAAAATACATTCTTTGATGCACAAGGATCTTTTTGAAATCAAGTCTTTCCTTAATGCAAACTAATGCTTGGAATGAGAAATGGATTAATTCATTATTCTAATCTAGACTTAATCAATTGAAATCTTGGCTATTTCAATGTGCATCTAAGATTAAGTGTAGAATAATGAAAACAAGATAAATCAAGCATTAAGGCCAAGCAAAAACTGGAAAATACTTAGCTCCACATAGAGCTACGTCCTTCCCTTGATCCTTTGGAAGAGCTATTCTCTCAAGACTTTGGTCCGAATTCAAAGTTGGTTTGACTTCGATCACCAAAGGTCTCCGGATCTTCACTCCATAGCTCCACTTCCTTCATACTTTGCTCAAAACTTTAACTGTCCTTGCTTGCTTCTTTGTCTAAGGAAGATTGCTCCTCAGGTTCGGGGCTGCAACTGTTGGGCTCCGATCTTCAGCGCCGAATACAGATCTAGACAGTATTTTGTGCCTTTTGGAGACACACAAAGGCATTGAACACCTTGGCGACTTCGACGTGCTCTGAAGCCTGCCGCCTGGGTTTGAATCCGGGATGGCACACAGTAATCGCCCTTTTTATCTTTAGCTCCGAACTGAGGCTTTCTGCAGCGCAAGATTTAAATTACAAACTTCTGCCGCTCTAGCAAGCCATGAACAGTACTTAGTCGTCCTGGATAGACGAGTTCTCTGTGAAACTCCGGATCGGAGTTCAAATCCCGAACGGCAGAGCTTGTTAATTGGTACTTTTGTTCCCTCTTCAGCGCTGATCTGGCATAATATCCGCTGCTCGCACATTGATATCGTCCAGACGTCGGCTTCTTGGGTATGCGGGTGCGCTTCGATTGGGGGGACGGGGGTTCGAATCCCCTCTTCCACACTGTAGAGATGATCTTGATCTTTTGCTCCTGGATGAAGTCTTCGTCTGCGCCAAAATAAGACAGAGTATTATTACCAGCAGCTACAAAACCCGCGAACGTCTGTTCGTCTTGTGGATAGGTGAACCATCTTCGAACCGAGCGACGAAAGTTCGATTCCTTCTGCCAACAGCAGAAAATAGTCGTTTTGCTACTCAAAGCCATCGACTGCCAGGATAACTTCGTGGTGCTATTAAAGACAGCCGCGTGTAGAGATTTGAAAGAGAGCAAGACATCGGCGAGCAAAAATGATGAGCAAGAAGCTAATGGAAAGAGAGAGATGATGAAGCCTACTCCAAGGTCACCATGAGAGCTTGGCTCTGATACCAATGCAACAGAACAAGGATTACGACCACCACATACTAGAGAGATGACTCTCCTCCCAACCAAATGCCTCTATATATAGCTCTCTCCAGGGGACTGCCTTCTTGGGCAGGTGGATACTAACCATCCAAGTGTCAGCCATGTAACTACATGTGCGCCAAGTGTCCCAGTTAACTCGAGTTAACTCAAGTGGATGCTTCTAGAAGGCTCTAGAGCTCTTTGGGCAAAACACTCTCCCCATGTACCCCATGGGGGGTTGAACCCAAGACCTCCTCCTTCACATCCTTGAGACTTAACCACTAAGCTAAGTGGATCACTTGTTCACAAGAGCACAAGACCTCCTAGTAAGTCTAAACTCGAGATCTTTGGTCATACACACGGATGACCAAACGGTGTCCGATTTCAGATCTGTCTGAACCGGCCAGACCCTTGGATCATAGACTTACTTTATTACAATGTCTCCTTCTAAGGTGGCTAATTGTACTGCTCCACTTATCGAGAGTCTGTTAATGATCATAGGTCCATAACCTCGCTTTTCTAATTTTTGTGGGTGTTGTTTCAGCGTATACACTAGGTAAATCTCCTTCTTTTAAGCCTTTATCTTTCACATGTGCATCAAAATAGGCTTTTTATTGCTTCTTTGTTGTGCATATACATGTTGCTGCTTTCAACCTGGTTTCTCCTAATCGTTCCAAGTCCATTATTCTTGATGATAATTCATGGTCGGTCCATTGATGTTCTTGTGCAACCTTAAGGGTCGGTATCAAGAAGTCCAAAGGAAGCACAACATTCTGACCAAAAACCATCTGAAAGGGAGTTGCATTGAGTACGGTCTTGTAGGCCACTCGATATGCCCAAACAGCGTGGTGTAACTATTTGTACCAATCTGAACGTTTGTTGTTCACGAGTTTTGTTAGTACGTTACAAAGGATCTTGTTAGTGCTTTCGGCTTGACCATTGGCCTGAGGATGATATGGTGCGGATTTCTTGTGAATCACCATAAAATCCTGTAACAAATATTCAATGACTTGGTTTAGAAAGGGAGTTCCTCGATCGCTCACTAACTGTATAGGCAATCCATATCTTGTAAAGACATTTTCAAATAAGAATTTTGTAGTGGTGTGTGCATCATTCTTTTTTGTGGCCTTGGCCTCTACCCATTTGGTAAGATAGTCCGTGGCAACAATAATGTATTCAGCATGTGTACCTTTTATAGGGGGGTTAATGGGTCCTACAAAGTCTATACCCCACTTCGAAAATGCACGTCCTCCCATCATGGGTTTCAATGGCATTTCATCTCTGCGGGTAGAAAATTGAGTTCTCTAGCACACATCACATCTCTTAACATAGGTATGTGCAACCATGTGAAGAGTGGGCCACCATAATCCTACAAAGAGGATGGCTTTGATTATCCGATCGGGGCCAAAATGACCTCCTGCAACACCTTGGTGTGCAGTCTCTAGTACACTCAAATAATCGCTTTCATGAACACACTGTCCTAGGTATCCGTCTCATCCTCGTTTGTATAGATTGTTGCCAATAAGTGAATAGTCTTGAGCTTTCTGCTCTAGAATTCGTTGTCGTGCTTAGGTCATTCCTTGAGGGAATGTTTGTTGTCCTCAAGTATGTCACTAAGGGTTCACTCCATTCTGGTGTGAGAGACATGTGATATAACGTAGCATGTTCTACTGGTGGTCTTTCACAACATACAGGGCATTCTTTACACATCTTGTAGACGTCTGCTTTCATAGAAGGCCAATATACTCCTAGTCTATGCAGAGTCTGTAGTGTACGATGTTTCGAATGATGTTGCTTTAATGCACCTACATGTGCTAATTGCAACCAATTCGCATGCTCTGATTCATCTAAACAACAAGCAAGAATCTTTTGATTGTCCTGTTTATATATACTTCTTGCTATTATTTGATATCTTTGTGACTTGGTAATCTCTCCTTCCTTGATCCTTATCCTAGGATTCTTGGGTCCATATGTGAGAATAGGGACAATAGGCTTAGACCATTCTGGTGCTATCTCAAGGTTAAACAAATATGCATCTGGTAATTCATCCGCTATTCCTTGAGGAGCTTCTCCTATGGTTAATCTTGAAAGGTGGTCAGCTCTGAGATGTGTCTTTCCCTTCCTGACTACTACTTCGAAGTCATACTCCATGAGTAATAGAAACCAACGTATCAATCGTCCTGTGTTACATGGCTTGTTGACTAAGTACAGTAATGCTTGATGATCCGTGAAGAACTTAAACTTGTTTGCCAACAAAGAATGCTTGAATTTCTTTACTGCGTAGATCGTTCCTAATCCTTCTCGTTCCAAAGTGGTGTAATTTCTTTCTACTGCATTCAACTGTCTGCTCGCGTACGCTATGGGAAGATCTATATTACCTTCATTTGTGGGTTGTGCCAACACACATCCTATGGCATAGTTGGATGCATCCACATGTACATGGAATGGCTTACTCCAATCTAGGGTTGTCAATATAGGTGCTGAGCACAAACGTCGTTTAAGTTCATTGAATGAATTCTCACACTCATATGTCCATTCAAACTTGGTCATAAGAGAGTACAAAGGCTTGGCTATAATTGCATACATGTGTATGAATCGTCTGTAATAACCGCAATGACCCATAAATGCTTGTACCTCTTTTACATTATTTGGTCTAGGTAGATCTGCTATTACTCTTACTTTTTCTTCGTTCGTAGAGATTCCGTTCTTTGACACAATGTGTCCTAGAATTTTGTCTTGTCTGACCATAAAAACACATTTTTTTGGGTTCAAACAAACCTGATATTCTCGACATTTGTCAAATACTTGCCTTAGTTCTGGGATATGAGTCTGCCTTACATTTGAATGAGCACATATGTCATCGACATAAACTTCCAAATTCTTGCGTAAGAATTCCTTAAAAACGTGACACGAGTCATTGGAAAGTGACGGGTGCATTTGTTAGCCCAAATGGCATCACACGAAATGCAAAAATGCCCCATTCTGTGGCAAAAGCCGTCTTGTGTTGATCTTTTGGAGCAACGGCTACTTGATTATAGCCTGAGAATCCGTCAAGAAAGCTATAAACTTCCTTGCCCGCAACTCTTTCCAATAAATGTTCCGTGATAGGAAGAGGATAGCTGTCTCTAATTGTGGCAGCATTAACTTTTTTGAGGTTAATACACACACGCAATTTTCCATTCTTCTTGGGTACGACCACAATGGGGGATACCCATTCAGTATGCTCAATTTCATAAATGAATCCTGCTTCTATCAAACGATCTATTTCTTCTTTAATCTTCGCAGCATAGTTATCATTGTACGTGTACGGTTTCTGTTTCGTCGGTTTTGCATCTCGAGTCATAGGGATTCTATGGGAGCATATATCTAGGTCTACTCCTTTCAAGTCTTTGTAACTCCAAGCGAATACATCTCTATATTCTCGTAGTAGGGCAATTAACTCTTCTTCTTCTTCATTCGTCAAATCATGCCCAATGTATGTACATTTTTCTTCTTCTCCTTCTATGGTGACTATGATTTTTTTGGTTTTCTCTCAGTTATCATATACTTCTCCAACATCAGCTTTTCTTTTAGGCATCCGTACCATGATTCTTCTATCTTCTATTTCATGCTTCTTGAAGTTTTCGGGAACCTCAACAAAGATTCTTCTTCCTCTGACATGGTTTCTTTCTATTTTCTTTTCTTACCGTCACTCTTAGTGGTCAGTTGTGTGGTTAACCTCACATCATTTGTAGGCTCTTCATGTCTCTGAGGGTGAGTTTCTACTTCGTAGAATTATTCTTCATCTGATGCAAAGGGTGGATCCATAATGATTGACTCTAGATCGGAATCGCTTGCATCCTCAAATGCATCACTGCTAGGTTTGCATTCTTCAATAATGAAATCACACATGATTGGATCTATTTTGAAGACTGAAATGTCATTGCCATCCTCGTCACAGTGGAGTGTCCATTGTTCTTCATTGATGGCTACATCCATTGTTGCTAAAATTTCTGCCCAACCATGAGGCTCGAATTCCTCGTCTGGAAATACTATAGGTGCATAAGATAGGTCTTGAAGAGTTCGTGGATGTTGTTCTTAACCTAAAGTCCTAGCTTCTAACCGTTCTTCCTCTTGTTTGGCTACTTTACACATCCATAGATGAGTGTCCTCGTGCAACCATGAGGGGTTTGATTCCAATGAGTGTACGGATCCTGTTTCTTCTTGTGTCTTATGGATGGTGTTCCATTGTATCGGGGGTGCGTCTCGATGGGAATAGTCTTTAAGATTGACTTTTGTAGTCACTCCTAAATGTTGCAAGTACAAGGAATTAGTTCCCCAATCTTGTACGATTTGCAACTGACGCATGAATGGTCATCCTAAGATCATCTTGTAAGCATGATTTTTCCCGAAATCACAAATCACGAAAGTATGCTCGAACTCCACACCACAAGTGGTGAGAGATATGCCTTCTAGTAAGCTTAATGGTTTTTCTATATGTCTGTCAGCCATTTGTAGCTTCATCCTGGTGGGTCTTAGTGCTGGTTTACCCCAATGTTTCCATAAAGCGGTGGTAGTGATGGCTACTCCTGCTCCTGAATCTAAGATGGCTTTTGTGGTATAACCCTAATGGGTTATTGGAAGATAAGTGTTACCTTCCTCTCCCTTGCTTACATCTCCGATTCTTTCTACGGGTATCTTTGGTACCTTCTTGCGTGATCCTATTTGTGAGGGAGCAGTAGCAAGCTCAGCGAATTAATTTGCTACACGTTTCCACAGTTCTGGTTTAACCTTCAACAATTCCTCTAGAGTGAGGTGGCATTGTACTTTAGTGTTCTTGATCACTTCCATGTTTCTAGGAATCACTGATTCTTCATTCCTCACTATCATCGTGGATGCTCTCATACTAATAGACTTGGCTTCCCAAGGTCCTGTGAATTGAGGTAATTCTTGCAATGAATTAGATTCAAAACCTGTGTGTTCACTCAGTTGCTCTTCCTCTACATCATTGTAAATAGAGGGGATGTCTTGGGGAAATTGTTCTTGCAAGTCATCTATTTCTTGAATAGGAGGATGGGTTCCTTGTTCTTTTCTCCATTTCTCTTCTTGGATTTCTCTTAGAAACTCGTGTGAATACTTATGTATGGAAGATAGGTTGTCTTGACTTTCTCTATTGGGTACTTGGGACAGGTATGGTGCATTCTTTTCTTGGTTCTCAAAGTCATGCAGGTTCCTATGCTGATTTTTTTTCTCCTTGCTATCGATCAAGTATTCTAGCCTCTCCAACAGTCCTTGAAAGTGTAATTCAGGTTTTGCCATGTTATTCCAATTAAGATAATGCGAGGCTTCGAACATAGTTTGTGCTAATTCTACCATCTTCGTGCAAAGTATAGTCCTCTCAATTTCTAGATCTGCTGGTGGATAATTCTTACTCATTTCAGCTATCTGGGATCCTTCTTTTAATCTCACCTGATAAGCACAAAACATCATGTCTAGGTTCTCTGGTATGGGTTCTGCTAGAACTGATCCTGATCTCTTAGCTGGATTCTCCTAATTAGATTCTTGAGAAGTCAGTTCTAGGATTTTGGCTCTCAATTCCTTTAAACTTCCTTCCAACTCAGTTATCTTTTTACTCCACTTTCTCTTAATCCTTTCTGTGGAATCTTTCCATGATTTTGTCTTTTTGGTACTAGAATCTCCAACTTTGCTAGTTTCAGCTATTTTCTCAGGATTAAGCTGTTGATTTTGTAAGAGTGCCTAGGCTCTCGTTATAGCTTGGATAGGCATGTATGTAGGATTGGATCCATTTGCATTGTGTACAATGCCTATCACGTTGATTGGTGTCACTTTTGAAGCATTAGCAAGGTTCTTGGGACAATCTTTGATGACATGCTCTTTACCACAATCGGCACAAAAGCCTTGTATGTTATAGTATTGTGATTGTCCTACTATCGGAGGATGTGGACAATCCTTTATGAAATGATCTCCTTGGAATCTAAAGCACGGTCCTCTAAGGCTCTGTGGTCTTTGTTCTCTTAATTGGGGCCGCGGATTGGGGTTTGTGTACATCACATTAGCATAATTGGGCTCCCAACTGGGTTCCAATGGTGGACTATCGTATTGATATGTTTCCACATGCTCTGGTGACTCCCTATAATATGTGGGTGGACTATCTATATGAGTAGAGTCAAAGCTGTTAGAATTAGGGTCACTTTCTTTGATTAGGTGTGAAGAAGGCACTAAAGCCCTATTGAGGTTCTCTTCTGCAGTAGTGTATTTGACTGAGATGACATTAGCTGGTGGGGGTGACTGTTGAGCTTAAACAGGTTGAGGTCTCTATTGAGCCTGATAAGGATAGTTTTGAGGAGGCCTATAGTAATGAGGCTGAGCATTGTATTGACCTTGATACCTACCTCGTTGCGGGTATGCTTGCGGGTAATTCTGTCGTACTGCTTGTGTGTTGTATGGGCAGTCTTGAGCCATGTGATTCGTGTATCATCTCTCAATTGTACAGTATTGGCCACTAGGATTGGCTTGTGGTTGTGTTGCATTGGGACACACATTTGCCCTATGATCACCACCACAGGTGTAACAACGCTTGTTTGTTGTTAACCTAGGCATCTGTTTACTAGAAACTCCTAGTTTCAGGGCCACTTTTTCTGCTAGGTCCTCTATCGAGCTAGACAATTTTGAGGATGCTAGAGATGAACAATCTGAGTCCTTATAGACCTTTGAGAGTTCCAACTCATCTCCCAAGTTATCCTCAATGTCTATACAAATTCTCACACATTGCTCTAGCATTCTGGGTTCCTTCAAGTATACGTAGGAGCGTAGTTTAGAGCTCAAGAGGCCATCTAAGAACAATGATACTTGCTTGGCATGTGCCGGTAACTCTTGCATTGGACATCTTTCAACGTATTGTCTAAACCTACATCCTACAAGTCTGGCTGTTTCTTGGGGGGTCTTTTTTAAACTATGAATCGACGAAGAAGTATCATGCCTGATTCCACTCTTTGAATCATGAGATATATTCACTTCATTACTCTTTGGTATGTTGATTGATGCATCCCGAAAATGTCGAGCAAGTCCTATAATATGTTAAACATCATACTCAGTGTGTAGTTCATCCTTTTATTTAAATCACTCATGATTGGTAGCTATAAGTTATTTAGATACCACCAAAAGGAATTTCGCTAATTTTGCAGGCTGAGAGCATGGTTCATTATACTAAACATGTGTAGAGACTAAAATAGCAAGTCTATGACCTTGAATCAATTTCGTACTCATCTATTTTGATCCATTGATTAGTGGATCATGTTCCAAAGCACAAAGGTGATTATTTGTGATCATTAGGAAGCTAAAGAGGCCCACTACACTCTCCACCACTTATTCTTGGCTAGTGTGAAGCATGTTTAAGCAAGACCACTTCATCTCTGAAGACTATCCACCATCTCCTTCAACAGTGGTATCAGAGCAACAACAAGCAAGATGGGAGATGGATTTCCATCATTCATTAACAAATTGGATAGAAGCAACTATCCAGCATGGTCACTAAGCATGCAAGCCTACCTCGAAGGAAGAAGTCTATATGGATATATCTCAGGAGATGAAGAGATGCCAACATTCAGGAGCAAACATCAACCCACAAGGGAAGAACAAGAAAGGATGAACACATGGTGTGCAAAGGATGCTCTTGCCAGGTCCTATCTACTTAACTCAATATCTAATTTCTTATTTGCTCATGTTAGGAATTGCAAGACCTCCCTAGATACTTGGGAACTAATCTCCTCATATTTCTCATCAAATACAAGAGCTAGGAAGAACCGTTGTTGGTTATGTGACCAAGATGAAGGATGTGGCTCACCAGCTTGCAAGCATTGGAGAGGAGATAGAAGAAGAACATATAGTAAGGCAGATCATAACTGGCATCAAATCTGATGATAAGTGGGAGTGCTTCACCATAGCAATGGACCTTTATATGGATATGTAGATACCTGACCTCAACACCTTGATGGGGCAACTCTTCACCCATGAGACAAAGCTCAATAAGAATGGTGATAACTCTAGAGGTAACCAATCTTGTGCCCTTTACATAGATACAAATAAAAGTAAGGATAAAGGTAAGAGCAAAAAGAATGAGGGAGAGGCTAGTACATCTCAAGTGAACTTCACAGGTAGAGGAAGGGGCAGAGGAGGAAAGCAAGGTAGGGGGAGATCCTACAACACTCCATCTTGTAGCATTTGTGGCCTAACCAACCACACCACTGAAGAATGCTTCAAGAATAAAAGGAATCAAAGGGGAAGAGGCTTCCATATAGGGAGGTATGGACAATCCAAAGGTAGGTTCAACAATGTTGGAACTAATTATCATTGCAACTACAACCAAGGCTACAACAACAACAATTATCAAGGAGGTTTCAAGGAAGAAGAGATTCTAACAACTAAAAAGAAGACCAAGAGGATTTATTGCTGATCATGAACATGACATCCAAGCAAGGTAAAGATGATGAACACATTTTCTATATTGATTATGGTTGTTCCAATCATGTAGTTGGAAATGTAGCATTGGTATCTTATCTTGAAGAACCCAAAGGGAAGCATGAAGTGGAGATAGGTGATGACATTAAACACTCTGTTAAGAAAATTGGAAATGCCAAGGCTTTTGATGGTAACATGAACCTCTTAAGTAAGGTTTTATCTGTGCCAACCATAACAAAAAACTTAATCAGTGTTGGACAGATTGTTGAGAAAGGCTTACAGGTCAAATTCACAAGGCATGGCGCATATGTGGAAGACCCTCAAAAAGGCTTCAAGAGGATTGCAAAAGGTGAGAAATCTAGTAGACTCTTTACATTCGAGATTGAACACACTAGAAACCTTGCACTCTTCAACTACAAAGATCATACTCTATCTGAACTAGACATATTGCATAAAAGACTAGGTCATATTGGAGAAAGAACGCTAAAGCAAATATGCAGGGATTAGAGTGTGATTCGCATTCCACATGTGTCCAAGCAACACATGATATACAAATGTGGAGCATGACAAATCGGCAAAGCCCACAGACAACCATTCAACAGAAAGGGGTACATGTATGAAGACCCTAAGTCACTTATCTTAAACTCTTCTTTCATTTGATCCTTGACTTTCTTGATCCCATCTGCATCATTTCCTCTTAGTATAATATCATCCACATACACACATAAATAGATGACTTCAAAATTACTCTTTTTGATGAAGAGTGATGGATCCGCCTGATTAGGTTAAGATGCTTTGTCCTGCAAGAATGAGACAAGCATGTGATTCCAAGCCCTTGGGGCTTGTTTGAGTCCATATAAAGCTTTATTAAGTTTACACACATAATCAGGATATATGTGATTCTCAAAACCAGGTGGTTTTGCCATGTACACCTCTTATGTTATACATCCATTAAGAAATGCATTTTCTACGTCCATTGAAGTATCTTCCAATTCTTGGAAGAAGCAATACTAAGAAGAACCCTAATTTTGGGCATCTTTGCCACAGGGGAGAAGGTCTCTTCATAATCGATTCCTTGAGTTTGTGCAAAGCCTTTTTCCACAAGCCTTGCCTTATACATGCTAATGAAGCCATCTGAGTTCTTCTTCAATTTGCAAATCCATCTTGTGCCTATGACTTTCATTGATGGAGACTTGGGAACCAACTCCCAAGTGTTATTCTCCTCAAGAGCTTCAATTTCTTCTTCCATTATATGCCTCCATTCTGATTTCTTCTTTGCTTCCTCAAATGTCGAGGGTTCCTCTTGATTTATGTCATGTGCTAGATAGATTAAATGTTTAGTGACTAGAGAGTATCAAACCCATACCTTTCTGGTTTTCTTTTCTCCCTCATGGACCTCCTTAGGCCATGATGTGATGATTCTGCATCTTGTCCAAGTTCCTGCATTTTTGCTTTACTTTTAGGCTTCCACATTTTGATTTTTTCATACTGAGTTGCTTCATCATCTTCTGAGGTATCCTGTGATGGGGGATTATTCTAACACCCCAATGCAAAAATGGAAGATGGCTTCCCTCCACTAGGTCTAGAAGCAATGATATATGCTCACTGTTCTAAATGTTTCTCTACACCAATACAAAGACTTAAAATGAAATTTTGCAAAATTGTAATAGACTATAAGAACTACCCAACAAGCTTTAAATCATCCCAAATGGATATTCCAGTTGGGAGAACCACCCTTTGCAAAACAGGCTACCTGTTTGCATCTCTCTACCTATGTGCAGAGATATACATTCACAAAATTGGCAATTTCTCACAACTCACTTAGCCAAATAATTTGAAACTTTGGCAAAGTTCAGGGCACAATATGAGAGACCAAATGAAGCTTGAAATCAATGAAAATGATAGCAAAATCATGAGCAAATGAGGTAAGCAAGCAAGGGGGCTGTTTGCTGGAGTTTATAAGTTCACTACACTAAGTGGGAAACTCATTGAATGCATACAACTCAAGAAAAAAAGGCGGGATGATGCTTATATAGACGTTTGCTTTTCTTACAATGTATCTAACCACCCACCAATCAGTTTAGGTGCACTTTTTGGTGGCTGATTTGATGAGATTTGAATTTGATTGAGTTTGGTGGAGCTTCTAACTTTATTCCACGACTTTGGGTCCTCCTTTTTTATTGGTCCACTTTCAAAACTCGTGGTTGAGCCTTTTTCCATGATTGAGACTTGATTTTCAACACTCCACCTCAAGTCTCAATGCCTAGGTCCTTCATTCCAATGCATGCCTTGAAGTGTTGTAGCTTTACTCCATCCAATGCTTTGGTAAACATGTCTGCATATTGGTCCTTTGTATTGGCATGCTCCACCTTGACATCCTTTGACATGATCTTCTCTCAGATAAAGTCGCAATGCACTTTTATATGCTTCAACCTTGCATGGAACACCAGATTTTGAGCCAAGCATATGCTACTTATGTTGTCACAAAAAATAGGTACTTGCTTAACCTGCAAATCAAGATCAACAAACAACTTCTTGAGCCACATAAGCTCACATGAGACTTGTGCTAAGCCTCTATACTCAGCTTCGGTATATGAAAGAGCCACAGTTGGTTGTTTCTTTGACATCCATGAGATGGTCTTCTTCCCTAGCATGATAACATATCCACTGGTGCTCCTCCTTTCATCTTTGAAACCTGCCCAATCAGCATCACAATAAGCTTGTACATTTAATCCATCATCAAATGGATAATGTACACCTTCATTCGCTGATCCTTTGAGGTTCCTAAGTACCCTTTTGGCTGCAACAAGATGAGGTACTCTTGGTGCTTGCAAAGATTGAGATAACACTCCAACTACATGTGCAATATCAGGTCTTGTCATAGTAGCATACAATAGAGAACCAATTATTGACCTATACATGGTCACATCCTTCACTTCTTCACCTTCATGAGCACTTAGTTTAACATTTACTTCTAATGGATTTGATATGGGCTTGCAATCACAGAAGCCAAACTTCTTCAAAAGATCAAGACTGTATTTCCTTTGCATCAAGTATATACCTTCCTCTTTATATAGTACTTCAATCCCAAGGAAGTACCTTAAAATCCCTAAATTTGAGATTTTAAATTCACATCCAAGCTTCCTCTTTATGTCCTTGATGTTGGCTTCATCATCCCCTATAATGATCAAATCATCAACATATATACAAATAAAAACAATTTTGCTACCTTCCTTCTTCACAAAGAGTGATGGGTCTGCATGACTTTGATTGTATCCACATTTTACTAAGTAGTCCACAAGTCTTTGGTTCCAAGCTCTTGGGGCTTGCTTGACTCCATAAAGAGCCTTCTTTAGCCTGCATACATGATGTGGAAACCTCTCATCTTCAAAGCCTTGGGGCTAGTCCATGAAGACTACCTCTTCAAGCTGTCCATTTAGGAAAGCATTCTTCACATCCAACTAGTAACATCTTCCAACCTTTTGAGGCTGAAATTGCAATCAAACTTCTGATGGTGGACATCTTATCTAGTGGGTTGAATGTTTCCTCAAATTCTATGCCATAGGTTTGAGCAAAACGTTTGGCAACCAGCCTTGCTTTATACCTAGAGATGCTCCCATATGCATGCCTCTTTACCTTGTACACCCATTTGTTGCCAATGACTTTCATGTCCTTTGTTCTTGGCACCAATGACCAAGTATCATTTTCCTCAAGTGCTTTGACTTCCTCCTCCATGGCTTCAATCCATTCCCTATGCTTATTTGCTTCTTCAAAAAAGTTAGGTTCTTCACAAGCTATAACTTGACTCATGTAGGCATAGTGTCTTGCAATGAATGAATCATAAGTTAACCTTTGAACAGGGTATTTAACCCTATTGGATGACCTTACCTCACCATTAGGTGGTAGGAATCTCATCCTCCTTGGTTTAGATGCTTTAAGTCCTAGACTTTATAATTTTTCCATATCTTCATCACTTATAGATTCCATGTCTACCCATCGATGGTCTTCATCATTTGCCTTTTCCTTTCCTTTGTTACTTCCTTCACTTGAATGAGCTTCATTCCTTGTCCTTCCATGCCAAGCTGATGTAGTACTCTCCTCTGATGGTGTGCTTGAAGTGGTTGGACCACTTATATCCATGCTTTGTTGTTGCTCTTTGAACTTCTTCTCCGCTTCATATGCATCATCAACCTGTAACACATCTTTGCTACCATACCAACGTAGCAACTCATAAAGTATTACATCCCTAGATACCTTAAGCTCTTTGGTGCAAGGGTTATAGCATCTAAAACCCTTTGGCTCTGAAGAATATCCAAGAAATATACACATATCCACCTTCGGGTCTAGCTTGTGTCTCAATTCTTGAGGTATGTGAACATAACACACAGAACCAAATACTTTGAGATCTGAGAGATTGGGTTTCTTACCACACCAAGATCCATAAGATGTAACTCCATGTCCTATGAGTGTAAAAAAATCTGATACATGCATATCCATGTATAGATCCATAGTTGTGGTGAATGCTTCCCACTTGTCATCTGCCTTCAAGCCATCGATGACCTGCCTTACAATTTGCTCTTCTTCTATTACCTCTCCGATGCTTCTCAACAGATCTGCTGTGTCCTTGAGCTTTGTGAAAAAATCAGTCACATTTTGTTTGGGAGCTTTCTTGAGAGTTGTAAAGTCCAATCATAGTTGATGATTTGTGGCCTTTGTACTTGAAGAGAAGAAGGCTTCAAGTGCATTCCACACTTCCTGAGCTGTTTTAGACCTTCTAATGTGAGGCAACAAAAAATTTGAGATAGAATTGAGGAGATAAGACCTTGCAAGTGCATCCTTGGATCACCATGTGCTCAATCTTTCTTGTTCTTCTTGTGTAGGTTGACCTTTGTTCCTGAAATATGGCATAACTTCATCTCTAGCTATATAGACATATAAATTCTTGCCTTGAAGATAAGCTTCCATCCTTAATGACCAGGCTAAGTAGTTACCTCTATCCAATCTGTCAGTTGATGAAAGATCCATCTGCCATGTTGTCCAACTTGTCCTTTGTAGGTTCAAAGCTAATATCATGGTCATCAAAGAAGCAACCAACTATGGCATTGTCATCTACAGAGGCAGAATATAGAGGCTTAGAAAATGCAACACAAGAGGCTATGTGGCTCAAGCAACTCTACACAGATTTGGGGTTACACTCTTAGACTCCAATGATTTTTAGAGGCATCACTAGTTCACTCTATTTGGCTACTAATCCTGTATATCATGCAAGGACTAAGCACATTGAAGTGCACCATCATTATGTAAGGGAGAAATTGCT
The DNA here is from genome assembly GCA_020310875.1 of Ceratopteris richardii. Classification (NCBI taxonomy): domain Eukaryota; kingdom Viridiplantae; phylum Streptophyta; class Polypodiopsida; order Polypodiales; family Pteridaceae; genus Ceratopteris; species Ceratopteris richardii. Next base: position 130,391,752 of record CM035426.1, on the reverse strand, counting down.
TAGCAAGGACATTCAATTGTCCTATGTATCAACTCATTTGCAATGCACAGATATAGTCACAAAGTCTCTAGATTGAACTAAGATGAACAAGTTCAAATTGATGATTGGTTTCCAAGAGATCAAGAAGGAATGAAGACCAAGCATGTTAGGCTTGAGGGGGAGTTGTCGGTGCATCAAAGCCCACATACTTGGATAACTAGCATATATCTCATATAGTCATATATGATCAATCCAGTGTAAAAGAAATTACCTTTTACCTTTGTAAAAGTGCCCTACTTCCATGTAGAGTTAGGAAGCATCAAATCTCTAGTTATTTGGTAAATGACTGATGAGAGATTATATCATATAGTTTAGGACTCACTTTTAGGTAAGCATTTGAAATTTGAATTAAAATCTTGGCTCCAAACTCAACTATAAAAGAAGATCAAAAGACACACGTGAGATGCCCCGAATTCGGAGAGCAATAGAGAGGTACCCTATGTGATTTGAGATCTCACTCCATAGCTCAATCACCACCCTCACATTGTGCAATAGATTATTGCCAATGACATTATATTCTATGTGATCTAGTACGTACATTTTGATTATATTTCTAGTTCATTTCTCTCCTATGACTACTTCATAACAATGATCTTCTCAGAGCTCGTTCTCAGCGCATGGTTGATCCTTTGATGTGTTTCAAAGAATCATAGATTCCTCATACTCTTTACTTTATAGCTACAAAGTTTCATGGTTAGTGTTTCTCTAAATCGGTAGATATATTCACTTCATTACTCTATGATCTGTTGACTAATGCATCCCAAAAATATCGAGCAAGTCCTATAATTTATTAAACATCATACTCAGTGTGTAGTTCATCTTTTTTATAGAAATCACTCATGATTGTTAGCTATCTAAGTTTATTAGATACCACCAAAAGGAATTTTGCTCATTGCTAGCAAGATGAGAGCACCATTCATTATACTGAACATGTGTAGAGACTAAAATAGCAAGTTTATAACCTTGAATCAATTTCCTACTCATCTGTCTTGATCCATTGATTATTGGATCATGTTCCAAAGCATATAGGTGATTATTTGTAATCATTAGGAAGCTAACTAGGCCCACTACACTCTCCACCACTTGTTCTTGGCTGGTGTGAAGCAAGTTTAAGCAACACCACTTCATCTATGTAGACTATCCCGCATCTCCTTCAACACATAATGTGATTGGCAAGAAAGTGATTGTCAATGAGCTTTAAATTTTCAACATTAGGAGTGCATTCAACACCATTTTTGTCCATCATACAAGGGAGAACCTTTTTGTTCTTTATTGAGGATTCTAGACATTTTTTAGCTAATTTGTGATCCTTTCCTACACACCATTCCTTAAAGTAAAATTTCAATTTCTTCCCCTTGATTTCCTCTTCATATCTAAGCATGGTTATGATCTTTACGAGGCCTTTTTGCAATGAGAGTTACCATTTCTAACTTTGTGCTCGAGCCAATGGAGATATATGTAGAGCATTTCCATTCTAATCCTCCAAACATTTTGGATGTCTCTCTTAGTTCTATGCAAGATGACATGCATCTGGTTGAAAACTTTAATCCAACTCCTTGAAGGAGACGATAATTCACTCAAGGCTTGTCTCCATGTAAGAGGGATATCTTCTTGGAATGAAGGCAAGGAAACGATTGTATAATCTCCAATGGAACTAAGGAGCTTTCCTAATCATTGTAAAGGGTTTGAATATTAGAAAAATTTGAAAGTGCTCCAACACAACAATGTCCATATCTTTGAAAAAGGAGAGGGGCCCTAGATTGTCAATCATATTCTAAGAAATGTAACCTCTATCAAGTATAGTTTTGCATGGATCAACACACTATTTTTTACCTCAACCAGTCCATGATAAAGACTCCGTAGGTCCCAAAAATCATTTTCCAATACATCAATAGCCAAGCCACACTACTCCTACCTATCCAAAAACTTTCACCATGTTGAAGTTACCACCACAATTAATGAGATCCAAGGACAAAGAATTGAGAATCCTCCAAGTATCCATTATTTCAATCTCATGATTTGGTGCATAAAGAGAGGCAATGGAAAAGGGATGAGAACCACAAAAAGATGTTGCAATCCATCTACGGAGCAAGTCCACTAAGGATCACCTAAAAGTGAGGATCACACAAACTTGAAGCCAATGATGGTTCCACCACTTCCATGCAAGTGTCAGTGATGATCCAAGAAGCAAGACTAGAGATAATCTAAAACCTTCTTAAAAGGTCATCTCTATCAATTTCTACCTCTTGAAGACCTATAACATTTGGGTTAACTTTTTTATTCCAAAGCCATTGGCCAATTTTGGCCACTCTAGAGGGCTCTCAAAGTCCTTGAACATTGCATGACAAAACGATAGTTTATGAATTGGTTGGTCATGATGGCCCTTGCAATTTAACATTTTCTCTAATTTTCTTATTCCTCCCTTCTGCTTTTTTCATAAATGTAAGAGCACAATGGGAGGGGAATTTCCTGTTAATAGAGATCTTCCATGGGAACTCCTAATGGAGTTTTCCTTTCAAAGAATTCGTATTCTTAAAATAGGAATTTGGAAGTGTGGACCCAATAATTGAGTTCTCATTGTTTGGATTACCTTCTTTTCTAGTGGTGTATTCCTCTTGCTTCCTAGGCCTTATTGTTTTCTAATTCTTTGATTGGCTCATCCTTGCTGGATAGTCCATGAAGTTGAGCTGGTTTTCCATCCTACAATTCCTTTTGACTTCTAAATTAGCATTGCCATGGAAAGGATCGACATCATGAGAGAGTTTGGACTTCTCCTCCATCTGTGGAGAACCTCAATGAAGCCATTAGAACTCAGCTCAAAAAATTGGGTTTCCTTGACCTTCTCCATTTTTGAAGAGGACATTCCATAATCAAGTTCATCCATCTTTTGGTTTGTCACCACAATTGACTAAATCACCACTCTACTACCACCTTATTTGTCTTTTTTAGTCTTTTGTCTCAATGGGAAGCCATTAATCATATGTCCATGCACCCTGCAATGAAAACAAGCATTACAAAAATCGTTGAATAAAAATTCTTTCTCTAGAAGGTTTGCTTCACCTATGTAATTTTTGACCTTGAAAAGGAGCTCTTTATTGAGGTCAACCTTGGCAAAATTAATCATGTTCCATCTTGCATTAAAAGAATTAGCTATATCCTCATAAATATTTCCCCAAAAGTCTTCATTGTATGCAAATGGACACCCAATCAATGCCACAATATCCCTAAAAAGTTTTAAAGAAACAAGAGGATGCTAGGAGCTTCACCCACAAAGTATATTTCAAAGGATTTGATTTTTTGTTGTGATGAGGTTTGGGATCCACTTGTAATCAGATCTTGACTTAAATGTCTTGAAAGGCCATATCTTCGTTCTCAAACACAAGGAGGAGATGATTTGTTGGAAACAAAAAGCACTTACTGACAATGAGACTGTAAGGGAATCATTCCTTGCAAATCCATTTGAATTTGTTAGTGGATGAGGGCTGAATATCTTATTAATGAAGCATGTCTTTTTAAATTCCTACTACTTCTTCACCACATTCATATTTGGAAGAGAGACAAGAAGCAGCTTAATACCAAAAAGCTTGAGAGATTCACTTTTTTCAACTCTCCCAACATGGGAACCAAGGTTACTATCCATGAGAGAGGGAGACACCATATTGTTGATATATTTAGGTAGTGATGTGTGTGAACACTCTAGGATTGCGGGGGCACTTTTTTCCCTCTTTATGAGGCATTTTTTTTCCTCAGCTTGTATAAATGCCTATTGCCCTAATGGGCTGCTTACTCTGTACATTCTGGTGGTAATACATTCAATATTGTGTGTTGTGCTCCAAGCTTCTTCTTCTTCCTTGTGTTGTTCACATGCTTCGGCAGATGTCTAACTCCAACCATTGGTATTAGAGCAAGTCGCTTCTTCATCTAGGGCATCGTTGACACCTCTCTGGTTGCAGTCTCAGAATCGCACGAATTTTGGTGAGCTTACTCAACGTGTTTCCGAGATCAAAGAAGCTTTGCTATGTCGTGCCAAAATCGTGATCTAAGCTCGTTTCGGCCTCTGAACGCACTATCACAGTGCTTGTACAGGCTATTTCATCTTTTTGTGCCAAAGGTATATACCAGTTTTGGTTCACCAATATAAGTGTCTCAAAGTCTACTACAGGTTTAGCAGAATTTGTCTAGAAGTTCTATTCAACTTTTTGAGATACAATCAATTTTCTGCATCAAGGTATTTTAGTCACCGACCATGGCTGAAAGCAGTGATGTATTTTGTATGTTGGCTGTTGAGGATAAGTTGGATGGTACCAACTACCCGTTGTGGGTTTATATGATGCAACCTGTATTGGTTGCAAAAGGACTATGGAACATTGTGCAAGGTGTTGAAAAATGTCCTATCACACTTGCAACTATTACAACTGCTGGTACTAATAACAGGACTATGGAACATTGTGCAGGGTGTTGAAAAATGTCCTATCACACCTCCAATTGTTACAACTGTGCTTCAAACAGTTTCTCGTTTTGGCTGAAAATATGTCAGCATGTAAAATGGGCACCCTCTGTTCTGATGGAGGGGGGGAATATATGTCTTTTGATTTTAATGCATTTCTAGCTGAACGTGGAGGCTTGGCACGCAAGCCATCTGTTGCTCATCTGCGTGTTTTTGGTTGTTTGGCATATGCATTAGTGCCTGAACAACATCATAGAAAATCGGATGATAAAGTAGTAAAATGTACTTTTGCTGGGTATAGTTTTGAAAGTAATGGCTATCATGTGTATCATCCACAGACTAAACGCACTCTGGTTAGCGGTGATGTTGTCTTTGTGGAAGATGTTATTCAGCCATTGCTTTCATGTACTAAGGAGACATCCAAAGATATTTATGATACTTTGGTGCCTCTTTTTACAGGTGGACAATCTAGTGTTGGTCCTAATGAGACAACTTCTCAACCTTTGTAGGTTTCATGTGATGATGCAAATCATCCCATTTTTAATGCAGATTTACATGATGCACTTGTTGATGAGAGAGCTGATATTGAGGAGGCAAAAACAATGCCAAAGTGGCTAGTGCAGACCTTGCGTGATAGCAAATTAGATGCACCTATGTCATATGGTACTTGTTCAGGCTCTCATAGTGCCTCTTTTGCATCCGATTGCTATGCTATGGCTACATCTAGTCTCTGTAATGAGAATGAGCATGTTTTGTTTGATGAAGCACAAAATTTAAAAAATTGGATGGTTGTTATGCAATCTGAATATGATGCTATAATGAAGAATGGTACTTGGTCTTTGTGTGACTTGGCTCCCAGCAAGAAGGCCATTGGCACTAAGTGGGTTTACAAACTGAAGCATAAGCTTGATGGAACAGTTGGCAGGTATAAGGCTAGGCTTGTTGCAAAGGGTTATGCATAGGAAAGAGGCATTGATTTTGATGAAACCTTTGCACCTACATGTCGTATGACTACTGTTCGGAGCATCTGTGCACTTGCAGTCCATCATGGTTGGAATGTACATCAGTTGGACATTTAAAGAGAATTTTTGAATGGTGACTTGCATGAAGAAGTGTATGTTTTTTAGCCCCGTGGCTTTATGCAAAAAGGGCATGAAAATCAGGTATGCACGTTAAAAAAGGCATTATATGGTTTAAAGAAAGCACCACGTGCTTGGTATGAGAAGATACATGCCTATCTGATTGCACTTGGTTTTGAGAACAGTCCAACGGAAAGCACCTTATATGTGAAGTGTGCTCATGATGTGCTTCTGATCATTGTTGTTTATGTTGATGACATCTGCTCACTCATCCTATTTAGAAGCATAATGCTGATTTTAAGGTTGATTTTCATGCCTCATTTGAGATGTCTGATTTGGGGCATTTGCATCACTATTTGGGCATTTAGTTTATCCAAGTTGATGGTGGAAGGCTTTGTGTCAAACGAAATATATTGACACATTATTGCAGCTTTTTGGCCTTGAAGAGTGTAAGCCTATTACCACTCCTATGGAGAGAGGTTTAGGATTGAGTCTTCATGATGCTAGAGATGCATTTGATGATGTTCTCTATCAGTAAGCAGTTGGATGCTTGATTTACTTATGCATTACTCGGCTAGATATTCAATTTGTTGTCTCACACATGACCAAGTTTATGCATTGCCCAGGAGTCAAGCATTGGCAGGTGGTTAAGCACATCTTTCACTACTTTAGTGGTACTCAACTACGTGGGTTGTTTTATCCCAAGGGGGATCACTACTGCAAGATTTGCATGCTTTTTCTGACTCTGATTGGGCTCGTTGCTATGACACTCGTGTGTCCACTAGTGGCTTTTGCTTCATGCTTGGTAGCTCATGTATATCTTGGTTGAGCAAGAAGCAGCCTACTATGGCCACTTCTAGTTGTGAGGTTGAGTATAGGGCAGCTTTCACAATGACTGTTGAGTTTGTGTGGCTCAGACACCTTATGGCTGATTTGGGTTTTCACTGATAGTGAGAGCGCATTGGCAATTGCGAGGAACCCTGTGTTCCATGCTCGTACTAAGCACATTGAGATACATTATCATTATGTCAGGAAAAGGTTCTCTGCTGGGGAGATCAGCTTGGTATATGTGCCCATGCAAGAGAACATTCAAACCTTTTAACGAAGGCTATGCTTAGGGCAAAGTTTGAAGCTTTCCTCAAAGCTTTGGGTTTACTTCCTTTTGTGGAGTGATTTCCACTTAGCTTGGCACTTCCTTATACATGAGTGCCAGCTACTTGTTCACCGCATCACTCCTAGGGGGGATTTGTTGATATATTTAGGTAGTGATGTGTGTGAACACTCTAGGACTGCTGCGGCACTTTTTTCCCTCTTTAGGAGGTTTTTTCCCCCCGCTTGTATATATGCCTATTGCCCTAATGAGCTACTTATCTTTGTACATTCTAGTGGTAATACATTAAGAAGGCACAATGGAGTGCTTCCTTGGCAAACACAATGATGATAATAGTCTCTCCTCCATGTAAGTTGGTTTAGTTACACCAAATATGTTTTTACTGTTTGTACAAAAAAGAAAAGGATTCAAGAATTTAAAGCTCCAAAGTGAGCTCCATAAAGAGAAAGAAGATAGGGAAAATATCTCTCACATTCTAACACATGAAGAGAGGAGCATGCATAGAGATTGAGGCACAAAAGAATGATCTTCTTCTATTTCTTCTATGACATAAAGAGAATATACAAGAATAACCTAGTACACCATTACAACCAAAACAACATATAACGAGAAGTACATAAAGAAAATCCTAATGTCTAGGAATGAGTTTGGAAAGAAACAAAAGTACCACCACTCTTGAAAGATAAATATGGTTAAGCTCACTAAAAGTATTGCCGCCATATATTGGCATAACCACTATACATGTCAAAGAAATGAAAAGTGTTACATGTCATCCTCGATCATCACATGTTGAGTTTGATATCTCAAAACTTCCCATTAGGCTCAATATTATGTCTTGTAATCCAAGAATCTTTCAAAACTTCTTTAGCTTGTCTACTCCAAGTGCTTTAGTGAAAACATGAGCAACTTGCTCATTTGTCCTCACATAAACAAGATTATCACCATGTACTAATACCTTCTCCTTCATGGAATGATAATGTACCATGATCTTCTTTTGCACTTCTATGCCTAAACTTACAAGTAACATCTCTAGCCATGATGCCTCACATGCTACCATTGTAGCACCTCTATACTAGGCCTCTATACTCAACAAAGCAGCAGTGGGATGCTTCTTAATACTCCATGTAACAACAACACTCCCAGGTGAAAATAGAAAACCACTAGTAGAAGTTCTATCTAGAACACTACTAGCCCAATCTGCATTGATGTATCAATGAACTTTCAATTCTACACCATCTTCAAAAAACAATGCATAATCCAAAGTAGCATTCACATAATGTAGAGTGTGTTTCTTGGGAACCTACATAAAGTGAGTCTCAAGTCTCACATTGTAACTAGATCAGGCCTTATAATTGTGAGATGTATCAAAATTCCCACAATTTTCATGTACATAGTAGCATTTTCCAATGCTTCATTTGAAGTAGCATCCGACTTCAAATTGTGATCTAATGGCATAGATATTGGCTTACAATTCACCATAGGATACTTTTGTAGCATACTCCATGCATGTTGCCTTTGGGAAACTTATATATCTCTTTTTGTATCTATAAATTCGATGCCCAAAAATAGCACAACACACCAAGATATTTCATGTCAAATTCCTACATAAGAGTTGTTTTGCCTCTTTAAATATTCTTCATAATCACCCCCTTCAATCAAATCATTAACATAAATAGCCAAAATAATGAAAGCCATCATCAACCTTCTTTGCATATAATGAGTGATCTACATCACACATAGAAAATCCAATCGAAGTTAAATAATATGTGATCCTTGCATGCCAACTATGAGTGGATTGCTTAAGCCCATACAGACCCTTTTTCAACCTACAAACATCTTTAGAATGTTTTGAATCCTCATATCCTTATGGCTAGTTTATGTATGCTTCTTCCTACAACTTGCCATGTAAGAAGGATTTCTTCACATCCATATGATACAAAATCAATCCTTTTGTTGTAGCCAATGCAAAAAATGCTCTAACAATAGTGATGTTAGCTACAGGTTAGAAATTTGCATCATAATCAATGCAATATTTCTCTGCATATCCTTTTGATACCAATCATGCTTTATAACTACTTATGCTACCATCAACATTGTTCTTTACCTTGTAAAACCCACTTGCAACCTATAGGTTTCTTTCCTTACAACAATGGAAGCAGTTTCTATGATTTACATAAAGTGCAACCATCTCCTTATCCATAGCTTTTTGCCAATCTTCATTTCCATTTGCATCTTCAAAACAAAAAGGTTCAACATCTTGCATTACCTTGGTCATGTTAGCACAATGAAGAGCCATGTAGCTAATGTATGTTACTCACTGCATTGAATTCGACATCCTGCTAGATCATTGTTGACCTGAGTCACTTCTTGTTGTTGTATCATCCACATGTGCCTTTCTTACTTATAGAGTCTTAATAGAGGGAAATCAAACTTCCTCATCAAGACTCTATTCTAAACCATTTGATTCTCCATTAGTATTTTCAAAACTTGAGATGTTTTATTACGAGTAGGAATCTTTTCTTTACCTTTCTTGGATGTCGTTGATGAATTTGTTGGACTAAAATTTTCACGCAATCTTCTAAAACATGGCTTTGAGTTGGAACAATTGTAGGGCATCATTTCAGGTCCACTTTGAACTTGAGGTTCTGCACTTGCATTTATAGCATTTACATTGTCATTTGATTCAATATTAGGTCCTTCTTTTGCATCAAAATAGAAACTTGATATTTCGTCAAACATTGCATCTCTAGTTAGCTTCGCCTGTCGTGTGATTGGATTGTAACATATATATCCCTTTTGCTCAAGGGAGTACCCAATGAAAATACATTTTCTGCTTTTGGATCAAGCTTCATCCTCAAGTCATGGAGAACATGTACATATGAAATGCAACTGAATAATTTCATGTGCAATAAGTTTGGCTTTTTAACTATAAAACCATCTTCATGTGTTACTTGATGTACAAGAGCGGTTTGAGTTTTATTAATAATGTATAGAGTAATGTGCACAAATTTTTTGAGAGGAAGCCTTTTCCCATGAAGTTCGTTTCTCAAACAGTAATGAAAGTCGCACGATTTGATCTAGAGGGAGGAGAAGAACAAGGTTTGGAGTTTGATATTGATCATGATCTTGCAAATGAACTAAAAATTTGTGTGCTAAAAAAAAGGCAAATGTAGGTACAATAGAGAAAATTGAAGATGTTTGGAACACCTTGTTTTCATAGTCTCTATCTCAAAGATGGATGATTAAGAAATCAGTCTCAAGTGTCTCCACCATTCTATCTCCCCTTGGACCACTATGGGGACTAGAAAGAAATGGAACATGGTATGTTCCTGAGGCTCTTGGGGGCCTTGTTTGTTTTCAGTGTATACATTAAGCCTCTTTGACAGTTACCTTTCTTTTTGCCATTTTCTCTCTCCTCTATAAATACTGAACTACTTCTCTCTACTACTAACCTCTCTCCTCCTTCATTGAAGAAAAACATCAAAATGCATTTGTCAACCTCTCATGAAGTCAACAACCAAGCTTGCCGGATGTTTCTCCTCTTAGAGTAAGACAATCCTTTGTCCCTACAATGAGACACATCCCCCCCCCCCCCCCCCCCCCCCCACCGCCCACACACACACACACACACATAGTGTCGTTGGTCCCGATAACACCTTGTCATTTTCTGCCCACCTTCTGCCCACCTACATACATGACCGTCTTGGCTCTAGCACCCCTCATGTAGCACCTTTCCTACTCTATTTGCATGAGGCATTGCTCTGTATAAGAATTCACCAACTGCCTTCCTTGACCTTTGACGGATTATCTTTGAAAGTCGCACATTTTCTGTCAATACAAAAAAAAAATCATTTTAATTTATGTCCCTCTCTTCCTCTTTTCTCTCTCTTCCGCTGCAAGCTTCTCTCTCCTCCATCTCTCCATGCAACAATTTTCCCTTCATCTCTACTCTTTTGTTGTACCCGTTGGCTGCATACTTATCAAAGCAGACACAAATAAGTCTCATGTGATGAAAACAAGGTCGCACTCCCACCAACACTTAAAAATATAACATCAAGTACCTACAACGGATGCCTATGCACACTTGACACTTTTGAACTCATGTAGGGATGCTTGACAACCAATGCCCATCACTCGGATGACTGAAATCAAGTTCAAAGAGAACTTTGGCATATATCATAATAAATATTGAAGTGAAGAGTTCTCATGACTTGTTGAGTCTTGTTGTTTTTCTTTGGTTGCTCCTTTTCTCTAAGAGATGGAGGTGAGAAGCCACAAGCACATTGTGCACCTTGTCAAATCATCCATGTCCAACACTTCTCATGCTGCATGGATAAAGTGCAACACCATGCATCAATCAATCTATTCAGCATCTAATATCTCCAAGGTAGGAACTGAGTACCACCACACCTAATCATAATAAAAGGACCACTATCCATGCTAGTGATCCTAACAGATGTAAAGACAACCACTATGAATGTAAAATCACTTCACAAACTTCTACCTAAGAAGAAACAAAGGAACCGTTTTATTGTAGTTAAATAGTATTCCTTATCTTACTAATTGTGTAGGAACATCACTGGTTGCATTCATATGCATGGATCTTAGCAACTTGGGTCTTTGGGCATCCAAGTTTCTAGGCATCCAACCCCTTCTTTGTGGGATTTAAGGGGTTCCATGGGTGTTATGCCTTCCTTTCATTGTACTTCCAAATTACTTCAATCTTAACCAAAAAAGTGGATCTCAAAGATCAAACTTCCTTAAAAAATAAGCATTTTGGGTCTATTAGAGATATGTTTACTCTTCCCTAACGTCCCAACACATGCATATTCGTATGCCATGTTCGGAGTATTATTCACTACTTATTCTAGTTAGCCAAGTGCACGGAATTGATCTCTACCTATTAGAAAATGATTTTCCTTTTTTTTTTCAAAAGGAAGTTTGCAACAGCCTACTCTCACAAGCTTTAAATAATAGAAAGAACAATTGTACATGTGAATAGGCCTAGCACACATGGGACCCCCCGAATCCCACAAAACAGGGGTTTCTGAAAATCTTACAAGCATTAGAGAACATTACAAAGAAGGTTAATAAGCCTTTCATTCCCCTCATGGAGGGACCACCTGATTTTAATCTTGTTGCTCTCGAGGAAAAACACTCTATGATGTCTAAATGGTAGGCACTTCTTACAATTGGAAATTCTTTTGCCTAAAAGGAAAATAGATTTTTCAATTGGCCATTCTTTAGGAGGGCTACCAAAGTTGGAAGCACACCTCTCTATCTAGATCTACCAGAGGGCCTTGCCTCTTATAGCATTCCATAATGTTGAAAAAAAATTGATCACTTCCCCCAATAATGCTTGCTTCCAATTGATTTGTCCTTGTAGCAACATGATTCTTCGAAGGGCCTGCCAAATTGACATTGACTTGGGGCATGAAAAGAAAAGGTGTCCCAAGTCCTCATTGCCATGAAGGCAGTGTTTACACCAAGGAGGGGCTCCAAAAATTTTGTTAGCTTTAACATTGGTCCCAAGTGGAGGATTTGCCGCACAAGAAATGCTTTTTTGGTCCCTATGAGAGGATGCCAAAGGGGTTGGAACTTAAAATCCCACCTTCAACTCGACTAATTTAGACATTGCCTCCTATTATGTGTGACATGAAAGTCCACATTCTTCTAGCATCTCTAAATTTTATCAAGATTGTTGCATAACTTTATCAATGAAGGTGTGATTAAGCTGAATCACAAAAAAGACAAAAAAAAAAGATTAAAAAAAAGACAAAAAAAAGTTACCTACCACTATCCTATAGACTCTCTATAAGATATTTGCAAAGGTCCTAGCTATTTGCATTTCCTTTCATCTTTTTCATGGAACAATGAGCAATAAAAAGGATCAAATTAACATTAACCACCAACTCTCTTAGAAGATCATTTTAAAGTGATCTATTAGACAGGGGTGCCCCCTAGCTCCACTTCTCTTTGCTATTGCCACTAATGGTCTTAGCCACCTAGTTAACCATCAAGCCCAACTTGGGCAGATCCAAGGGCTCTTGCTTCCCCACACCTAGAACTCGATGATAATGAGACTCTTCACCAAGGACACGAATGCTTTTGTGCAAAATGGTATCAATTCTTCATGTTTTTTGCATTGCTTCTAGTTCTAAATAAACTAGTCAAAAATAGCTTTTACGAATATTGTTGGGCCCCTTTCACAAATTCTTTTAACTCGAGTTGTTAAAAGCTTGCTATTGGACAAGTCTTCTGTCTTCTCATAATTTTGATGGGCTTTGATGTTTCCATGGGTCAAAGGTGGAAATGGGCTCTCATAAAACTTGATAATAAATTTTCTTACTAGAAGGGCATGCAACTCAACATGGCAGGGCATGCAATGGTGAGCAACACCTTCCTTCTTTCATTGGTTATCTATTTTTTGGCATCATGGAGAACTAAAGATAAACATTTAGTAAAATGAGAGAGTATTTGTAGAAATTTCTTCTCGAGAGGAGAGGTATGCCCAAGATCAAATGGGCCATCTGTGCAAACTAGAAAGATTCTCGTGGTTTGGACATTTTGGAGATGGGGGATGGCATATAAGATGGTTTCCAAGTGGATGATCAAAGCGTCATGCAACTGTGAAAGCTTCATGGGAAAAGTTGATTCTCAAAAACAAATTTTCTCTTATGTTTGTGGGGCTTCCTAGATGGAAGGGGCATGATTTACTCACTTTGATGTCTTCTCCTTTTTGAATGGCTTCCAGAGGGCTGGACATAGTTTTCTCCTTGTGGAAGAGTTGGAACATAATGACTCCATACATCAAGGTCATCAAGGATTAGAAGTGGGTGGTTAGGGTTTCACAAAATGATTCTATTTGGTTCCCTATTGGGAGAATCAAATAAATTGACTTGGAGAGCCTCAAAAGGCAAAGAATCTATGGAACAAAGGGTTTTATATACAAAAACATATCATGGATATCTGGCTCTCCATAGATCAACAGTCACCTCCCCACATGCTCAAACTAATACACATGAGAAGCAAAGTCTATGATTGGTCATTTCCTAGCATGCCACTTCTTACCTAAGACTACATCGAAACATGTGAATCATGCAACCTCAAAATCCAATCTATCCTTGTAGCAGCGCAATTGAATGGGTAGGCCAACTACTTGTTGATCCCATGTCTTAGTGCCCTTCTCATTGGCTAACTCAATTGTGTAGGCATACTCTACCTTCACAATGTCCAGATGTAACCATTTGACAATAGAAGAACTAATGACATTATGTGTGGAGCACATATCAGAGAGAACCTTGACATCCTATCCTACCACAACTCCTCTCATACCAATGAGCTCCATGTTTGGAAACCAATAACCTTTATGTGCCACTAGAGAAGGCACAATATCTAGAATGGAAGGTACCTTCTTAGTGATCCTCATGGCCACTATGGGAGATGATATCAAAGATAATGGAATCTCCAAAGTCATCATCTACATCAATCCCTTCCTGTGTAGGGTTCATGATTATGGTTGAAGCTATCTTCTTCTTTTAAAGATAATCTTTAAATCGATGATACCCTAAATATCTGTAGCAAAAAGACTTCTTTTTTCTATTGGGGGTAAGAAGAGACTTATTGTAAGCCCTCTCAACTAATTTCCTTTTAGCTGCAAAGACTCTAGATTTATCAATGGTTTCTTGAACTATCTAATTTTTTTGACTAATGAAAAACTAGGTGTCAAGTTCCCTAGATCTCTCGTCCAATAGCACACAAATTATTGTAGAACAAGATTTTGAATTTTTCTGAAGTTGTGGGCTCTTTCTTATCTTGTTCTATCTTATGAAACTGCCTATAGGTGACGTCCATAAGATTATATGTGTCCTACTGAATCTTATGCCTACAATCCATGATATGGCATAAGTGGAAGCACTCCTCCCATTTGTTGAGACATTGTTCAACAACATGAGTAGTAAGTGCATTAATAGATCCATGGTAGCTTGGTGGCTTAAGGTCTTTAAGGTTCACCTGGCCTCTCTAGTTGAGACACCCTCACAAGAGACATTTGGAGTGTGACTCACCTAGAGCTTGTAACTCCATCCCTATGGCCTTAACATCAAGCATAACTTCCTCTTTTGTAGATCCATGTACATGCTCTAAGATAGTCTAAAACATGCCTTTAAAATGTAATGTTATATTACTCATGGTCTCTATAATTTCTACATAATGTAAAACCATGTGTGTATCTTCCCTATGTGGAGATGAAGGTATTGACTATATATCTATGGAAGTGTAGGTTCTTTCTTTTTATGTTTGTTTTTTAAGTGGTTGCATGTATTTTTTTTATCTGTGTGTATGTACACCTAATGATATAAATAGTGGATATAAGAAACTAACAAATCATTAGCCTTTTCAAAAATCAACAAGAAAAAAGAAAACATGCATTTGTATGCTTTTTATTTATGCATCAAACAATCATGCATATAAATTTTAAACAACATTACGATAATAAAAAAAAAAAAACAAAGCATTGTGCATGCACTTAAACCTGATTTGTGCTTATCGGCACACAATCAAGAATAAAAGACTTCATGTGTTATACAAAATCCATGTGCTTGTGGCACTAATATCAAATACTACATTAGATAACTACACAATCTTGCTTTCTCCTTGCAATACCTTCAATAACATCATAAATACCATCCTAATTTGCATAATTTAAGAAAAAATGCACAGTTATTTTCCAAATATTCCTTGGATATCTCTCAAAGCAACGATGCTATGGCAATTTGAATCACTTCATTGGGGCATCAGATGAGAGATTTATGATCATTTTAGAAGAATGGGATGTTGTCAACAAGCTCTTATAGAAGGGAAATGAAGAGATTTGGCTTCAAGAGAGAGAGAGACATGTAGCTCTTTTGAGAGCTTCCATGCAGGCCTATAGGAAGAAAAGTACTCGACAACTTTGTAATATCCCACATATGCTTTCTGCTTTCTTCATTCATTTCTGGCTTTTCTTTGCTTTTTTTCCTCCCCTATTTGATTTTCCCATCATCTCATTTTTTTTAACCATTATGTCTCTCCTTCTCAATTATTGAAGTAGTTTCCTCTACTATCCATCTTTTCTGCTTCTTCAATAAAGATAAACATAGTACACTTGTAAAGTTTTAGTGCAGAAAATGAAGATGCATGCCATTACTGCCCCACACGTGTTTGGTTGAATTGGGACCATGATCTAACTAACTACTTACAATTGTAGAATGAGATGTTTGTCCTCTTAGATTGAGACAATCCTCTTTGTCCCCAAAATCCCCATACCTCATGCTTCAAAAAAGTGACGCTACTACATAGTGTCATTGGTCTCGAGAACACTCTATCAGCATTTGGCAACCTACATCAATGATCAAGTCGGTTATAAGAGCCCCTAGGTAGCACCTTTCTTATGCTATTTCCATAGAATTGTTCTACATAGAGAATTGTGATAGACATTACCTTGACCTTTAATCCATTGTGTTCAAAGTTGCACAATTTCTACACTTATGAAAACCTTTACTCTCTCTCTCTCTCTCTCTCTCTCTCTCTCTCTCTCTCTCTCTCTCTCTCTCTCTCTCTCTCTCTCTCTCTCTCTCTCTCTCTCTCTCTCTCTCTCTCTCTCTCTCTCTCTCTCTCTCTCTCTCTCTCTCTCTCTCTCTCTCTCTCTCTCTCTCTCTCTCTCTCTCTCTCTCTCTCTCTCTCTCCCTCCCTCCCTCCCTCTCCCTCCCTCCCTCCCTCCCTCCCTCCCTCCCTCCCTCCCTCCCTCCCTCCCCTCCCTCCCTCCCTCTCTCTCTCTCTCTCTCTCTCTCTCTCTCTCTCTCTCTCTCTCTCTCTCTCTCTCTCTCTCTCTCTCTCTCTCTCTCTCTCTCTCTCTCTCTCTCTCTCTCTCTCTCTCTCTCTCTCTTTGGTCTCTTTCTTTATGTGCAAGTTTCTCTCTCCACAACCTCCACATCGAACAATTTTCCTACTATCCATTTTCCACATACCACTATTTGAGAACCATATCAAATCAGACATGGTAAGTCTCATGAGATGAGAACAAGTCGCAATCGAACCAAGAATAACCTATTGTAATAGCGATTGCCTACAATGGACAAGTATGCCCATTTGACCCTTTTCAACACCATAAACTACTTTTAAGTGTATCTAAAAGTACTCGTCATTTAGCAGTACTTGACAACTAATGTGCTTAAACTGGTTAGAATCAAGCTCCAAAAGCAAAAAGATCAGCATATATCATAATGTATATTGGATTGCATAGAATGATCCGTTAGTCAATGAAGAACTTTCATGGCTTGTTTATTCTTATTCTTTTAGTTCGGTTCCTTCTCTTTACTAGTAGATGGGTCTCATGAGCTTCAAGAAAATGGTGAATCTAGTCAAATCATCCATACAAGCATGCACCATACTGCATGTTGCATGGATACATCACCATGCCAAAAAAACACAAAAACTTGCATTAATCAATCTTTTTAGTATCGAATCATTCCAACATAAATAATGAGTACCATGACACCTAGTCATAACAAAAGCACTAACATTCCTCTTGCTATCCAAGGGACCCTAAAGCAAAGAAAAGGGACCAAATTCGTAGCAGAGAAACAAATAATCCATTTAGAATAAATGAGAATCACATCATAGATATCCAATTTAAGAAGAAATAAAGCAACGCCTTTTCAGTCAAGCATGCACGTGGATATTCCACCAAAGTAAGCATAAACATTTCCAAAAATATATCCAATATAATCCAAAATAATTTTGAGAGATATTGAAGAGAATCCCATGTATTATCCTTTCAAGTAAATCAATACATGAAATATCCAATAAAGTAGAATGGACCAAACCAAATCAAAAGCCAAACCACACATCCTCTGTACCAATGAATACAAAATGAATATAATAGATCTATTCTCCATGCTATTTTTATGTGTGTTCGCTCTTTAAGCTTGAAAAATAATAAAATTAGGATTTATTGTTCCTTAAAATTGATCTAAAGAAGATCAATTACTTAGAATGTATAAGTTCCTTAATTCATTACTTGATTTAGGATTGGGTAGTGGAACTATGAAGGTAATTTTACCATATTATGGGGTAATGCATCTATCGGATTTACCATTCATGGGAAGCTATTCAAATTTCATCGTTGAGAGATAGATTAGGCAAGGTGGACTCTAACCCAAACCCTATATAAAATTATGGAGCTTTTCTTGGATAGGTTTTGCAAATAACAAGCTTCCATGGAAGAAATTAAAGAACATGATCTAGGACCAAGAACTTATGGAGAGATGAGAAAATCAAGGGAAGACTCTATCTATGATTCTAGTAGCCAAGATCCATTTCAAGTCTTATTGAATTCCACACTAATTGTAACTAAAATTGAATCCCTAGCTTGATTTTTTTGTATTTAAGCTTCAAGTTAGCTACATTTATTAGTCTACTTATTTAATCCTACTCATTCAAACTCATTCAAGTTAGCTTCAAGTAATAAGTTTAAATGCATTTTACGAGAGTAAATAGATTATAGTCCTACTCAACTGTATCTCTATAGGTCCGAATTGGCATCATCTTCTTTAAAGCGTACTATGATGGTTTGCATTCTTTTTTTAGAGCGAAGTTGGTGTGATCATTTCTCTTGCTGCACTTATCTTTTCTACTCATATCAAAATTATTTGAAAAACATATAGAACTCTTTTTTGTAGTCCCTTTTTTTTCTCTAAATGATTCCTCAATTGTAAATAGTTTATTAACTAATTCATTGTGATGTCTAGATACTATCAAACCATGGTGTCACGTTATTGAAGAGGGAATATATCTATCATACAAAAGCTTTGAGATACTATTGATGATATTTCCAGATGATAAGCAATGAAGATATGTGCATTTGGGAATTATAGATATGCTTGGAAGAATTTTAAATGATCTGTAGCTCAAAGGTAGATTATAAAAAATAGATCTTAAGTATCTCTTATTTTAAGATTATAAGATAAAGGATATGGTAGGTGTTCTAAGATCTTGAGCATCTTGATGGCCAACAAACTACATTTGAATCATGAAAGATGTAGATGATTCCAATTAAACGTGTGGAAAGTGGAAACTTTTGTCACATCATCTTTGAGGTTGGCTCAACACATCATATTAATGTTTCATTTGGAATTCATAGTATGCTCTTTTATTTTTCCTACACCCCCACTAACATATTATTTCATAGCAATAAACTTCAACCAAAGAAATCTTTATGAGGTCTATTAAGTTAATCAAGTAAGATGGTAGACTAGTCAGGTCACCATTGAAGTGTTAAAAAAATATAGTTATGATTGTAATATGGTTGGTGAGGCAAATGGATGCTCTTTTTCTCTATCTGAGAATCGTATCAAATCAGACACCGTAAGCCTTATGGGATGATAAGAAGGTCACATTCCGACCAAGAATAGCCTATTTTTGACACCGACTACCTACGACGGACATGTATGCCCATTTGACCCTTTTGAACATCATAAGCTAACCCAAGTGCATCTAAAAGTGCTCCCCATTTAGCAATACTTGACAATCAAAGTGCTTAAATTGGCTAGAATCAAGCTTAGAAAGTGTAAAAAAAAAAGGGAAGCATATATCATATTCTATACTCGATTTCATAGAATGAGCCATTAGTCAATGAAGAAGTTTCATGGCTTGTTGATTCTTCTTCTTTTAGTCTGGATGCTCCTCTTTGCTAGTACATGGATCTCATAATTTACAACCAAATGGTAAACCTTATCAAATCATTCATATACAGCCATGCACCATACTGCATGTTGCATGGATGAATTGCATCACCATGCACAAAAATATAGAAACTTGCATTAATCAACCTTTTCAGTACAGAAATGAACACAATACCACAATAGATCGTAATAACTCTCCTTTGAATGTTCAAGCACACCAATATTAGATATAATCTGATGAATATATCAATGTAACAAACACACACAATTGCATAGCTTATATATAAGCTTCAATAGTCATTGTACATAGATAATATCATTAAAAGACTTTTCTACGAATCGTTTCGAGGCATGAAAAGATTTATGGTCCACAAATGCACATGGTCAAAGAAGAGAAACTTACCTACAAACAATTAATTGATGAAGCATGTGTGCTGATCTTGATTACAAATAAGAAAAGGTCATCCCATGGCTATGAAGAAAGACGCACATAATATTTGCTTAAAATCTCTCCATGGAAATACGTGAATCTCTCTTTTGACACAATCTACTCAATACAAGTAAGAATATCTGATTATTTTCAATTAGATGTGAATAATGTAGGTAAAACAATAGACTCGCTCGATTTCATCTATTCGTTGTATTGCTTATTAGAATCAATATCAAGTTTTCATGTCATTTCGCTTGATGAGTAGTTTTCTTTTTTCCAAACAACACTAGTTTATATTTCAAAAACAAAGGAGAGAGATACAAGAAAAATAAATAGATTTACAAAGAGTGTTTATTCTCTATTGAACATTTTTTCGAGGACACAACAGAAATATGTTGGAGTCAATGTCAATATGGTCCAAGAATAGCTTCATTAGAAGCTTTCCCTTCACATCCAAGATAGGTGCAACAGCCTACGTATTGTTCATCAGAAGATTCGTGGACAGAATGGATCTCTCCCACACATGTGAACCAAGTTCAATCCCTAGTAGGCATAGTCGTGGAGCATGTTTTAAGCAAAAAAAAAATTTAATTTTGGGACCAATTTCAAAATCTCTAAATCTAGCGATCGAATACTTTTTAATAGCGAACACTGGAAGTGATGATTTAGTTTTTTCCGTGGTGCTTTTATGAAGGTGTGCTTTTGCAGCTTCAATCAAAACTATATAACAAGGCTCTTGGGTCATTTTTAGAATCATCACTCAACAAGCTCAAGATCTTGGAGAAGAACTTGGAGAAGGTGATCAATCTTCTAAAGCTAGGAGGAGATTTTGGATGCCATCTTGGAGGAGGAGTTCTCACACTCCTGGAGGAGTTGTGGCCTACATCTTGGTAATTATCTTGAGCAGATTCTGCCAGCTTACCATCAACATCCATTGTTGATTTACTGTGAGTAGCAAGTCTATTTTCGTTCTTACTTGCTAGGTCACTTCTTTCTGATCTAGGTTGATTAGAATTTTGGTTTGATGTACAACAGTTATAAACTATTCTTACTCTCCATATTCTCATAGACACACACACTCTTCATACCTCTTAGGCACACAAGTTCTTGTATCTAGTTCCTAATTTCTGCCTAGATTTAGATCTTGTCAGTTTGTATCATATACACACATTGTAATTTGACATTCATATATACTTTAGTGTAGGTGAGCCTCATTTCTCATCGTTACACTTGAAATCCTATCCATTCTCTCTCTATCTCTCACTCATCTAATTTTGAGTCTTAATGTGTGTATGTTAAGGTTCATTTGTTAGATGATCTTGTAAATCTCTGATATATTGTTATTGTGGCCCACTCCCACTTCCAACATTTGGTATCAGAGCTTAGAATACCAACATTTGGTATTAGAGCATAGTTGACATACACCATTAAGAAGATGAGTGACTATAGACTTGAGAATGAAGACAAGCTTGAGGGCATGTCTAATTATCCAATGTGGAGTTTTATGATGATGAATCTGTTAGTATCAAAGGACTTATGGAATATTTTCAATGGCCCTTAACCAAGGCCAATACAAGTCAGAGAAGAGGAAGACCTATTATTCCTATTTCTCCTCAATAGGAGGTTAGTGAAGAGGAGTTTGTACTACTACCAGATCATTTCCTACAGAAGAGCAATCTAGATGGGATTCAAGGGATGCTTTAGCATTTTGTATATTGTTGTGGGATTTAGGAGGCATATTATAACCCAAATTAGGTCATGCAAAACCTCTCATCAGGCTTGGTTGGAGTTAGATAATCTCTATCAGAGCGGAAACCCTGCTAGGAAAGCTCATTTAAGGAGAAAATTAGCCAACACAAGGATGAAAGTTGGTGAATCAGTTCAGACACATATTTTGAAGCTCAAAGATTTACGAGATCAATTGCTCAATGTAGGAGTAAACATTTCAGATAAAGAGATGGTAAACATACTTCTAAACTCACTTCCATCTACATAATGTGCTTTTGTTACTTCTTTATCTCTCTCTACAAGAGATAGAGAACTTTCATTTGAAAATCTATAGTTCATGTTACCTCAAGATGAAGATCAAGAAAAGGGTATGGAAGAGAATGATGAAGCTATGTTATCATTGTCAAAGGGAAAGAAGAAGGAGGAGAAGAAGAGTCAAAAATCCAAGAAGGATAGTAAGTCTTCTAATCCTAAGTTTTCTTGTTCTACTGCTAATGCTTCCTCCCCAAAGAAAAATCTTCCACTACATCTAATTCAAAGAAAGGAGTATGCCATTACTGTAAGAAACTAGGTCATTTTATAGCAGAATGCAGAGCAAGGATTTTGAATGAGAAGAAGAAAGCATCAGGTAATAGTGTCGAAGATGATCCAAAACCTAAATCTTCAAAGGTAGATTCATATGCATGTGCCATTATTGAAGAGATAGCTTTTGATTAGGCAGCATTAAATGCAATCTCAGATAGACCTTGGATTTTTTATTCTGGAGCTACTAAGCATATGACAAGTTGTAGAAACGTATTTTCTTCCCTTTCAAACTCTTCAGGTAGAAGAGTGACCATTGCATATGGTCATGATTTGGATATTGTTGGTGTTGGAGAAGTAAACCTTAATTACAAAGCAGGTGGAAATTTTACAATTTCCAATGTTCTTTATGTTCCAAAAATAAAGAAGAATTTTCTTTCTATCTTGACTTTGTATTTTGGGCAAAATGCAGCATTCCTCCTTTCCAAAAGATGGTTCAGTTCGAGCTACTCAAAAATTGTAGCTTCTTCACAATGATGTTTGTGGTCTTATGCAGACACCCTCTTTTGGAAACTATCTTTACTTCATGACGTTCATTGATGATTTTTCCAGCCACGCATGGGTATATCCACTCAAAGCAAAGTCCGAAGTGTTTATGTGCTTCAAACAGTTTCTGGTTTTGGCTGAAAATTTGTCATCATGTAAAATGGGCACCCTCCATTCTGATCGAGGATGGGAATATACATCTTCTGACTTTAATGCATTTGTGGCTGAACGTGGGATCAAAC
This sequence comes from Ceratopteris richardii, assembly GCA_020310875.1. Taxonomy (NCBI): domain Eukaryota; kingdom Viridiplantae; phylum Streptophyta; class Polypodiopsida; order Polypodiales; family Pteridaceae; genus Ceratopteris; species Ceratopteris richardii. The sequence continues at coordinate 130,368,886 of CM035426.1, read as the reverse complement.
ATCAATGTACAGTGTTGTAATACACCTCAACAGAATGGAGTTGCTGAACAGAAGAACATATCACTCATGGAGATGGCGAGGTGTATGGCCAAGAGTGAGGCTTTACCACATAGTTTTTGGCTTGAGGCTGTTATGTGTGCAACATATGTACTTAACAGGTGTCCCACTAAAGCACTGTAGTCTATCACTCCATATCAAGCTTGGCATGGTTGCAAGCCATTTGTTGCTCATCTGCATGTTTTTGGTTGTTTGGCATATGCACTAGTGCCCAAATAACATCACAGGAAATTGGATGATAAGTTCTGAAAGCAAAGGCTATCATTAGTATCATCCACACAGTAAACGATTTTTGGTTAGCCGTGATGTTGTTTTTGTGGAAGATGTTATTCAGCTGTCATTTTCATGTACTAAGGAGCCATATGTTAGCTCCAAAGACATGTATGATACTTTGCTGCCTCTTTTTACAGATGGACACTCTAGTGCTGGTCCTAATGAGGCAAATTCTCAGCCTTTGTAGGTTTCATGTGATGATGAAGATCGGTCCATTTCTAATGCAGATTTACATGATGCACTTATTGATGAGAGAGTTGATATTGAGGAGGTAAAAACTATGCCAAAATGGCTGGTGCAGACTTTGCATGACAGAAAATTAGATGCATGTCTATCATATCGTACCCGTTCAATTTCTCATAGTGCCTCTTTTGCATCAGATTTCTATGTTATGGCTGCGTCTAGTCTTTGTGATGAGAGTTGGCCTGTTTTGTTTGATGAAGCACAAAATTCTAAACGTTGGATGGCTGCAATGCAATCTGAATATGATGCTATCATGAAAAATGGTTAGGCCAATAGCTTTTGAAAGTAAGAAGTTAAGTAGTGCACAACGCAATTGGCCTGTGCATGAACAAGAGTTGTATGCGGTGGTGCATGCACTTAAAGTTTGGAGACACTATCTTTATGGTGCAGACTTTAAGGTATTCACAGATCATCATACACTCAAGTATTTCTGTAGTCAGCCAGATCTTCGAGGCCGACAAGCTCGTTGGGCTGAGCTCATGCAAGAATTTCACATGGAAATCTTGTATAGAAGAGGCAAAGAAAATATAGTAGCTGATGCATTATCTCGAATAATGTATCAAATGAGCTTTACAGTTTTAGAAAGCTCATTGCTTCAAGAAATTAAGGAAGCACAGGTGGAAGATCCACATTTGTTACAGATAGTTAGAGCCATTAGTAATGACTCTATTTTAGGAGACGGGACAGTTCCAGCTGTTTCTTCTTCTATGAAAGCAAACAAGTCCATTTCGTATTCCAATTTCTCACAAGAGAATGGAATAGTGAAGCGGAAAGGAAAGGTTTGTGTGCCAGATTCCCGGGATTTGAGAAAGAAATTCATGCATGATAACCATGATGTTTCCTGCGCAGGACATCCTGGTATTGACAAGACAATACAGCTTGTTAGAAGAACATTTTGGTGGCCTTGATTAGCCAGAGATATCCATACTTATGTTCAAGAATGCTTTATGTGTCAAGTCAACAAAGCAGAAAGGGTAAAGACACCAGGTCTTTAACATCCTTTACAAGTTCCAGATCATAACTGGGATAGTATATCCATGGACTTCATAGTGGGGTTACCGCGGACCCAAAGGATGCGGGATACAATCCTAGTTGTGGTAGATAGACTGAGCAAGATGGCTCATTTCATACCTACGCAGGAGACGATAGAAGCTCCACAGGTAGCGGAGTTGTTTATCCAGAATGTCTTCAGATTGCATGGGTTACCTACATCCATAGTTTCAGATAGGGATGTCAGATTTACAGGACACTTCTGCAAGTTTGTATTTGACAAACTGAAAGTGTCACTAAAAATGAGTAGTGGTGATCATCTACAGACAGATGGTCAGACCGAGAGGGTCAACCAAATTCTAGAGGATATATTAAGGGCATATATTTCTGAGAGATAGACAGATTGGGATAGTTATTTGCCATTAGTAGAGTTTGCTTATAACAATAGACCTCACAAGGTGACTGGGATGTCTCCTTTTGAGATGAACTATGGCATGAATCCCACTGCTCCCAGTACCATAGGAATGCCTAAGAAATGTCCTAGTGCTTCTCAGTTCTTAGCGAATCTTCAAGCAAACCTTGAAATAGCTAAAGCCAAGATGCAGCAAGAAGCTGATAGAGCCAAAGAGTATGCTGATAGGAAAAGATCTCCTAGATCCTTTGAGGAAGGAGACCGAGTCTTCCTTCAGGTACCGGCTCGATCTACTTCATTGTCCACAAGGAAGTGTAGTAAGCTATCACCAAGGTATTGTGGACCTTGGAAGATAGTCAAGAAGTTGAGTGATGTTGCATACCGATTAGAGCTTCCTCTAGATTGCAGAGTCCATCCAGTGTTTCATGTCAGTAAACTAAGAAAGTATATCTCTAGGGAGGATAATCTAATTGAGGGTATTGTTTCTTTGCAAGAAACCGATAGAGAAGATCATTCTCCAGACAGAATACTAGATAGGAGACAGAAACGGTTGAGGAATCCTGTCATCCAAGAGTATCTGATAGCCTGGAGAGGATTACCACTTACTGACTCTACTTGGGAATCAACAGCTCTGGTTCGCAAGTACTTTCCCTCATTGATCATTGAGGACAATGATCTTTAGAAGGGGGAGAGAGTGTCAGATATTGGTCTACAGAGACCATTCCATGTGTGTGTGGGACGAGGGCTAGTTAGCTAAGGTCCTAAGATCGGGGGTATATCCTAAGGTATTTGATGGTTAGTGGGGATGAGTGTTGCATGCTGGCCACATGGCGACGCTAGAACATTCCAGATCACTGCTATTTTAGATACAAGAGGATATAAATGGATGGGAGTGGCACACACATCATTCGCATGTCTTCTTTGAAGAAAGCCTCACAATAGGTGTCCTGAAAATAAAAAAAGTAAATTAATAAAAAAAATTATGTTATAATATTATTAAGAATATTAAATTATAATGAGAAGATATATCTATGTGAAGACAACTCTCTTTTAATAGATGGAGTGATAGAGGAACCTTCTTTTGGCCATTTAGTAAGCATCTTGATTGTGAAATCTAATTCCTCATCAGGCGTGTGTACATACTCATGCATAACATCCCTAAGGAGTCACATGGAACTTTTCCTCTCATAAGATTGTTTATGTGAGTAAGTTTCATCTTTTGCTCTCTACTACAATCTATAATATCTATACATATATGCATGTGCATGATGCGTATGTATGTATGTGTATTTGTGTGATATATGCATGTGTATGCAAGTGCATATGTGTGCATGTGTGATATACACATGTGTGTATGCATATATGTGTATGTGTGTATCCATACAAGTGTATGTGTGTATATGTGTATATATGTGTGTATGCATGCATGTGTATATGTGTGCATGTATATGTGTGTGTATGTGTATGTATGTATTGTGTATCTATATGTGTATGTCTTTATCCATGTGTATGTGTGTATGCATGTGTGTGTGCATGCATGTATTTATGTGTATGCGTGTGTATGTGTATGCTTCTATGTGTATGTATGCATGCATGTGTATGTGTATGTGTATGTGTGTATGTGTATGTGTGTATGCATGTGTATGTGTGTATGCATGCATGTGTATATGTGCGCATGTGTGTATTCATGTGTATGTGTATTCATGTGTATGTGTATTCATGTGTATGTGTGTGTATGTGTATGCATGTATATGTATGTGTGTATATGCATGCATGTATGCATGTGTACATGTTTATATGCATGTGTTTGTGTGTATGTGTGTATATGCATGTATGCATGTGTATGCATTTATATGTATGCATATGTGTATGTCTGTATATGCATGTATGCATGTGTATATGTGTGTATTTGTGTATATGTATGCATGTATGTGTATGTGTGTATGCATGTATTTGTATATGTGTGCATGTGTATGTGTGTGTATGCATATGTGTGTATGCATGTATGTGTGCATGTGTGTACGCATGTCTATATGTGTTTATGTGTATGCAGGCATGTTTTATGTGTGTATGCATGTGTATGTGTGTATGCATGTGTATGTGTGTATGCATGTGTATGGGTATGTATGTGCATTCATGTGTGTATTCTTGTATGTGTATGTGTATGCATGTATGTGTATGTGCATGCATGTGTATATGCATGTGCATGTGTGTATATGTGCATGTATGTATATGTGTGCACATGTGCATATGTGTATGTCAACGTATGTGTGTGTATGTGTGGGTGTATATGTGTATGTTTTTGGGTATGTGTGTATGTGAATGTTTGTGTGTATATGTGCATGTGTGTATGTGTATATATGTATGTGTGTGTATGTGTTTGTATGTATATGTGTATGTATGTATGTGTGTATGCATGTTTATGTATATGTGTATGAGTGTATGTGTGTGTATATGTGTATGTATGTGTGTATGTATGTGTATGCATATGTGTGTATGTATACATGCATATGCATGTGTATGCATACATGTGTGTATGTGTATGCATGTGTATGTATATTTGTGTATGTGTATGTGTGTGTATGCATGTGTATGTATATGTGTATGTATGTGTGTATATGTGTATGTGTGTATATGTGTGTGTATGCATATGTGTGTGTATGTGTATGTGTGTGTATGTGTATGTGTGTTTATGCATGTGTGTATGTATGTATGTTTCCATATGCATGTGTGCATATGTGTATGTGTGTCTCTCTATGTGTGTGTATATGTGTATGTGTGTGTCTCTATGCATGTGTATGTACATGTGTGTATGTGATTGTATGTGTGTGTGCATGTGCATGTGTGTATACATATGCATATGTGTGTGTATGTGTATATGTTTGTATGCATGTGTCTATGCTTGCATATGCATGTGTCTATGCTTGCATATGCATGTGTCTATGCTTGCATATGCATGTGTGTGTACCTATGCATTTGTATGCATATGTGTGTGTATGTGTATATGTGTGTATGCATGTGTGTATCTATGCATGCATATGCGTGTGTGTGTGTATGTATGCATGTGACTGTATGTGTGCCTTTATGTGTGTGTATGTATATGTGTATGTGTATGTGTGTGTATGTATATGTGTGGGTATGTGTATGTGTGTATGCATGTGTATGTATATGTGTGTATCTGACTTTATGTGTGTGTATTTGTATATGCATGTATGCATGTGGATGCTTTGTGTATGTGTGTGTATGTATATGTATATGTGTGTGTATGTGTATGTGCAGGTGTGCATGTGCATGTACATTAGTGTATGTGACTATATGTGTGTATGTGTATGTGTATGTGTGTGCATATGTGTGTAAGTTTATATGCATATATACATGTGTGTGTATGTATGCATGTGAGTGTATGTGTGTGTCTATCTATGTATATGTATGTGTATGTGTGTGTCTATGTGTGTGTGTCTATGTGTGTGTGTGTGTGTTTGTGTGTGTATGTGTATACGTGTGTATGCATGTGTATATATATGTGTGTATGTGAGTGTATGTGTGTGTGGTTATATGTGTATGTGTGTGTATGTATATGTGTGTGTGTATGTATGCATATGCATGTGTGTGTATGCATGCATGTGAGATTATGTGTTTGTATGTGTATGTGTGTGTGTGTGTCTATGTGTATGTATGTATATATGCATGTGTATGTGTATGTGTGTGTATGCATGTGTATGTATGTGAGTGTATGTGTGTGTATATGTGATGTGTCTCTTATGTGTGTATGCATATGTATGTATATGTATATGTATATGTGTGTTTTTGCATGTGTGTACATATGTATGCAAATGCATGTGTAGGTACCTTTGTGTGTTGGTATGTGTGTGTCCTTCTCTAGCTCTCTCTCTCTCTCTCTGGTATGTGCTCTCTCTCTCTTCAAATCCCGACACAAATGTGCCACAAGAATCCCATTTATTTTGTATGTGTAGGGCCTTGAAGGGAGTTTGCCTGCATTGCTCTAATGCCACATTATTATCAAAATTAATCAGATAGCAATGCATAAGTGACAACCATCGTCACTTATGCGATGGGGCATTTTTCCCTAAGGTTTCACTTATTCAATGCTCTCGGGGTAGGGCATCGCATAAGTGATGCTAGGAGATTTTATTAAAACTATGGGGGCGTTGCTATGCCCCATTATTGCTTGTAATGAGTATTCATAGTCCACTTAGAGGCCCAAGTTTATTCTCTCTTGTTTTAATGAATCTAGTGTGTTGAACTTTTAAAGATGTTTCCATTTTCCGAGTCCTGTGGAGAACCATCTCTTCACCTTCAATGTATTTTTAGAAGAGACTGGGTGAATCTATGAGATGGGTAACCAAATTGAAACATTGTATGTTAGACTTGTTGCCCACTTCAATAACTTTTGTGTACGAAATTAGGCTTTTTTTTGCTCCAAATGTTTCGTAGAGATATATCTAATTTCATGCCTTTACCAATCATTTTATTTGGGGAAAAATAAACAAAAAGAACTCTTGATTTTTCCATCTTGGGGTACTAGAAAAGGCAAGGCTATGCTTGTTTCTAAAACATACTTGTGCCAATGATTGGATCTTGTTGATCCAAGTTTTGCCCATCCATTTGGCTGCTAGTATGTATGTCAATGCTTGAATATTGATAATACTAGCCCACTCTTATCTTTGACCATGGCTCAAATGTTCCATTTTAAGTTGGAAAATTCCACTTTTATTAAGGTATCCCATTTAGATAAAGTTTTGGTGAGTTTGTTCTAACTTGAGAATCTGTTTTTCATTAGGTATCAAACATGAAAAGATTTATATGGCAGAGGAAATGAGAAACATGTTTATGACTATGTCCTTACCTAGCACATTTAGCTACACCTCCTTCTAGTATTGCAACTCGTTTATAGCTTGTTGATAACCTAGCCCTAGTGTCGTTCCATAGAACATAAAAACTTATAAATTCAACCCATATTGATATCCATGCAACCTTTGTTCATAATGAACTTAAGAAGCTCAACCAAAAAATTCATCCATGAACATTCTTATCATTATATGATATGAATGATTGATTAAGGACATATCTTCAAGCATGCCCATTATAACTTTCTATTCCACTAGACATTTGAGTTTATCAACTACAATAGTGAGGATGGGGGACAAGGATCATCCTTTTTTCATGGTGATCTAGATAGAATCTAGATGAAGGGCTTACTAGTGCACAATGCTTTCTATAGCGCAACCTGGGCCATGCTTATATAGCTTTTACAAGGGGATTCCATATAGATAAACATAGTTGGGAGATCCAAAATAGTCCACAAAATATAAAATCCAACAATATCTCCATGACTAGAAGTAATATCGTCTTGGCCCTACAAGCCAAGGGGGATAGACCCCCTGGACCCCGTAGAAGGGGGCAAGCCCCCCTCTGCACTCCCCCCATTAAGGTTCTATGTGGAAACTATGTGATGCCACAAGCCCATTATTTTACCTTGAATAGCAACCCAATGGCCCAAAAGTTTATGCCATGCCTAACCGAATGGCTAGGCTCACAAAGATCATCTATAACCATCAAAGCTCACACATAGACCTCATCTAACTTAGAAATGTGGGTTCCAAAAATGTCCGGGCTCTCGTAATGGCTTCTCCTCATAATGGAGGCATTACAAATTAGAGCACCATGGATCATTTGTGGTCACTTGAGGGTGGAGTATTGAGCATATCTAACACCCCCCCTCAATGTCCACTGTGTAGTGAACTACCTCCTTGGTCCAATCCCAAGCTTTGGAAAGTGTCGAAGAAGTTGCTCTCTCCCAAGAGCCTTGGCGAAGATGTCTGCTCTATTTTCTTCAGTTGGACAATATCTTATCTCCACGACCCCTTCTTCAATCGACTCATGCACATAGTGATACTAAATTTCTATGTGCTTGGTACATGCATGAAAAACAAGACTCTTGGCAATGGCCATGCAACTTTGGTTGTTGCACTTCAACTCTCTAGCCTCCTATCCTTGTATTCCTATATGCCATAGGATCCTCCTCAACCATAATGCTTCACATGCAATAACACATGCAACTTTGTACTTAGCTTCAGTAGAAAATAATGCTATAGTCAGTTGCTTCTTATTGATCCAAGAGAAAATCCATGATCCTAAAGAAAAGCAATATCAAGAAACTGATTGTCTGGTATCAGTATCTCTTGCCCAATCTAAATCACACTATCTAACTAGAGATGATCCTTTTTCATAAAGAATATGATAATCAATGGTTCCTTTCACATACTTGAGTATCTGCATGCTTGACTTCCAATAAGTTTGGCAAGGCTTATTAGAGAGCTTGCTTACTATTCCAACTGCATAAGAGATATTTGTTCTCCTATTGGACAAGTAGATGAGATTTCCAACTAATTTCCTGTATCTTCTAATATCCATTGGAGGCGAAGTATCTTCAATAGATTATTTTGTTTTGACCTCCATAGGTGTAGAAATTTCCTTGCAATCATCCATGTCAAATACCTTTAATATGTGTCTTGCATACTTTTGTTGAGAGATGAAAGCCTTCCTTGGTTCCTACCAAACCGCAAGGCCTAAGCAATAATGCATTAAGCCGAAGTCTATCATTTCAAATTTTCAACTCAGGGTAATTTTTTTTGTTGAAAAAGAGCATCATCATTTCCTACAATGACAAGGTCATATACATAGAATACATGTTGGAGTTAGACGTCTACGGAAGCACGGAAATAGCACAAGGAAGAAGAAGAAGCTTGGAGCACAACACACAATATTGAATGTATTACTAGAGAATGTACAAAGATAAGTAGCCCATTAGGGCGATAGGCATATATACAAGCCCGGGGAAAAAAACCTCCTAAAGAGGGAAAAAAGTGCCCAGGAGGTCCTAGAGTGTTCACACACATCACTACCTAAATATATGAACAAACCCCCCTAGGGAGTGATGCGGTGAACAAGTAGCTGGCACTCATGTATAAGGAAGTGCCAAGCTATGTGGAAATCACTCCACAAAAGGAACTAAGCCCAAAGCTTTGCGGAAAGCTTCAAACTTCTCCCTACGCAAAGCCTTCGTGAAAAGGTCCGCAATGTTCTCCTGCGTGGGCACATATGCCAAGCTGATCTCCCTAGCAGAGAACATCTCCCTGACATAATGATAATGCACCTCAATGTGCTTAGTGCGAGCATGGAACACAGGGTTCCTCGCAACTGCCAATGCACTTTGACTTTCAATGAAGATGGTGGTGGCAGAAGACTTACCAACACCCAAATCAGCCATAAGGTGTCTGAGCCACACACACTCAACACTCGCTCTGAAAGCTACCCTATACTCAGCCTCATAATTAGAAGTGGCCACAGTAGGATGCTTCTTCCTCAACCAAGATATACATGAGCTACCAAGCATGAAGCAAAAGTCACTAGTGGACACACAAGTGTCATAGCAACTAGCCCAATCAAAGTCACAAAAAGCATGCAAATCTGGCGATAGTGATCCCCCCTTGGGATAAAACAACCCAAGTAGCCGAGTACAACTCAAGTAGCGAAAGATGCGCTTAACCGCTTGCCAATGGTTGACTCTTGGGCAATGCATAAACCTGCTCATTTGTGAGACAACAAATTGAATATCTGGCAGAGTAATGCATAAGTAAATCAAGCATCCAATAGCCTGTTGATATACAACATCAAATGCATCTCCAGCATCATGAAGACTCAGTTGTAAACCTATTTCCATAGGAGTGGCAATAGGTTTACAGTCTTCAAGGCCAAAAAGCTGCAATAATGTGTCAATATATTTGGTTTGACACAAAGCCACTCCACCATCAACATGCATAAATTGAATGCCCAAATAATGATGCAAATGCCCTTAATCAGACATCTCAAATGAGGCATGCAAATCAGTCTTAAAATGAGCAATATGCTTCTCAATAGGACCAGTGAGTAGCATATCGTCAACATAGACAACAATGATGAGAAGCACATCATTAGCATGCTTAACATATAAGGTGCTTTCAGTTGGACTGTTCTCAAAACCATGTACAATTAGATAGGCATGTATCTTCTCATACCAAGCACGTGGTGCTTGCTTTAAACCATATAATGCCTTCTTTATCTTGCACACCTGGTTTTCATGCCCTTTTTGCACAAAGCCAGGGAGCTGAAAAACATACACTTATTCATGTAATTCACCATTCAGAAATGTTGTTTTAATGTCCAACTGATGTACATTCCAACTATGATGGGCTGGAAGTGCACATATGCTCCGAACAGTAGTCATACGACATGTAGGTGCAAAGGTCTCATCAAAAGCAATGCCTCTTTCCTGCGCATAACCCTTTGCAAAAAGCCTAGCCTTATACCTGTCAACTGCTCCATCAGGCTTACGCTTCAGCTTGTAAACCCACTTAGTGCCAATGGCCTTCTTGCCACGAGGCAAGTCACACAAAGAGCAAGTACCATTCTTCATTATAGTATCATATTCAGATTGCATAGCGGCCATCCAATTTTTTGAATTTTGTGCTTCATCAATTGAAACAGGCTCGTTCTCATCACAGAGACTAGATGCGATAGCATAGCAATCTGATGCAAAAGAGGCACTATGAGAGCTTGATTGAGTATGATATGACAAAGGTGCATCTAATTTGCTATCACGCAAAGTCTGCACCAGCCATTTTGGCACATTTTTTGCCTACTCAATATCAGCTCTCTCATCAAGAAGTGCATCATGTAAATCTGCATCAAAAATGGAATGATCTGCATTATCACGTGAAATCTGCAAAGGCTGAGAAGTTGCCTCATTAGGACCAGCACTAGACTATCCACCTGTAAAAAGAGGCAGCAACGTATCATACATGTCTTTGGAGTTAACAGATGTCTCCTTAGTACATGAAAGCAATGGATGAACAACATCTTCCACAAAAACAACATCACGGCTAACCAGAATGCGTTTAGTCTATGGATGATAGAGACAATAGACTTTACTTTCAGAACTGTACCCAGCAAAAATACATTTTATTGATTTATCATCCAATTTCTCGTGATGTTGTTCAGGCACTAATGCATATGCCAAAAACACGCAGATGAGCAACGGATGGCTTGGGATCATGCCAAGCCTCATATGGAGTGATAGACTATAGTGCTTTAGTGGGACACCTGTTAAGTACATATGCTACACACATGACACCATCAAGCCAGAAACTATGTGGTAAAGCTTGACTCTTGACCATACACCTCGCCATCTCCATGAGTGACCTGTTCTTTCGTTTAGCAACTCCATTCTGTTGAGGTGTATACGGCACTGTACACTGGTGTTTTATCTCACGTTTAGCCAGAAATGGATTAAAATCAGAAGACATATATTCATCCCCTCGATCAGAACGGAGGGTGCCCATTTTACATGCTGACAGATTTTCAGCCAAAACCAAAAACTCTTTGAAGCACATGAACACTTCGGACTTTTCCTTCAATGGATATATACATGATGCCTCAAAAAATCATCAATGAAAGTCACGAAGTAAAGATAATTTCCAAAAGAAGGTGTCTGCATAGGACCACAAACATCACTATGTACAAGCTGCAATTTCTGAGTAGCCCGAACTGAACCATGTTTCGGAAATGAGGAACACTGCATTTTTCCCAAAATACAACCTTCACAAACATGTTTTCCAAGTGCCTCAAGTTTGGGCAAAGAGGACACTATTTCAGATTTCTACAGGCATAACAATCTAGCGAAATTCAGATGACCATGCATGCCAAAGCTTTGCATCTGACATAGCCTGAGAATCATGTACTGCACATGCCGAATCATTCACAGATCGTTCATAGTCTATGAGCTTATAGAGCCCACGACATAAAATGCCAGAAGCAATAATCACATTGCCATTTGACAGATCATGAACTGTACACCTGTCATCAATAAATTTCACAACCAAGCCAATCTTGGCTAATGCAAAAACTGATAGCAGGTTCTTCTTGATCCCTGGCACAAATAAAGCATTTGACAAAGTCAAAGAACTACCATCAGTAGTAGTCAAAATGATCTTACCAACTCCCATAATAGGATAAGAGGAGTTGTTGGTGCATGTAACAGTATTCCCTGTAGGGGCAGGCTCGAGTGAAGAGAAGAAATTGCGCTGCGAGGTAATATGTTTGGTCGCCCTACTATCAAACTACCAAACATGTGAGTCTACTGCACACATGCACTCCTCATGAGAAGATGGGTCAAAACTGCAAACAATAGTAAACACCCATTCTTCTTCGTGCACAAGTTTAGCAGACTCTGTTTTTGGTATAGAGGCCTCTGCAACAACCATTCCAGCCTCTTTTTTCTTTGCCTCTTTCGCAGCCAGTATAAGTGTATGTATGTATGTGTATTTTTGTTGGGATAGATGGATGGACACTCCAACAAATGAGTAGGTACTGCCAAAAACCTGCTTTGTACCAGCCCCTTGTAGCTTTAGAGTTGAGTTGTGGGCCCTCTTAGCTTTCCAATGAAACTATATAAGTGCCTATGTACTTTGGAAGTGATGTGAGAAATGATTGATTCAAAACAGACTACTTCCAAGTTGAAGGATCAATGAAAACCTTCTATTTTTGTTCACACACCTACTGCTTGTTATGCTCAGTGCTTCCAGTACAGTAGGAATTAGAAAAATTCATTTTAGATTTATCTAACTAGCTTAGTAAGCTAATGATTACAAGTGGAATCACTTAAAATGATACACTATACACACAGCAATCAATTTTGCAATCAAATCATTACCCCCAATTTTTTGGACCTCTGTAGAGTTTGAACAGTGAGTGATTCGATGCGCTTTTCTCCGAATTGGCTGACTAGATTGTCGTCAAAATTTGTGAGCATGTAGAGAACTTGGAGCTGATTGAAAGAAGCTATAGATTATTGAAAATGGAGAAGGAATGACTGAGATATGAGCAGTCCAAGTTGACTATAATGAGTGAGTTATAACAAAGAGACCATAGATGAGTAATGTAGATCTATTTTTTTAAAGAACAATGTTGTACAAGATCATAGGCTTGATAATCAATGCCTAATGATGGTGATTAGTGTAGGTTACAATGTAGACCTCACTCCTTTACAATGTGGCAATGAAGAACTCGGGAATAGAATCCCATATACCGCGAATTTTCTAGCCATTTTTTATAGTTGAGTGATTTCAAATTTGAATTGGAATTTGTTCATTGGCTCTCACTAAAAGTAGTCCTTCAATCTAGGAGATCTTCTCTCAAATTTTATTTGTGACTTCTCAACTAATAAACTCCAGGTGTTTGGTGGTGGTTGCAATGATTCTTCGAAGTCAAAAATGACTTTTACAAATGGTAAAGGATAAAATCTTCCTAGCAATGGTTTCAATGGAGCTTCAAATATTCATAAACTTCTAGCCAAAATGTGTAGGTTTGATCTTTGCACCAACAGCTCCCCCTCAAGACAAAAATTTTGGCTTGGTCTTCTTCTTCAACCTTCATGAATGTCATGCAATCCAATCATTGACTTAAACCTGCAAAGTTGTGTACCATCTAATGCTTTAGTCGATAAGTTTGCACGTTGCATATTAGTTGATACATATGCCAACCGAATTTCCTTGCTCAATAGCTTTTTTTCTCACATAATGATAGTGGAACTCTATATGCTTGGTCCTAGCATGATAAATAGGATTTGCTGCAAGATGTAATGAGCTTGTATTATCTCCAAAAATAATTGAAGATGTAGTATGCAAGCCCAAAACTATGTATAACAATCTAATTCATATGGCCTCTTGAGTGGCATTGGCCAATCCTCTATACTATGCCTCTGTAGAAGATAAAGCAACAGTAGGTTTCTTCTTTGAAGACCATGATATAGGTTTATCACCTGCAAAGGATAGGTATCCTGAGGTACTCCTATCATCTTTGCAACCTGCCCAATCTCCATCTGAATATATCTTGATGTCCAAGTATGATGTATAAGGAAAATACAATCCTTAATTTTGAGTGCCCTTAAGGTACTTCAAAATCCTTTTGGTAGCTTCCAAATGAGGTGCCCTAGGTTTGTGCATAAACTGACTTAGAACACTTACTCCATAAGCAATATCGATCCTTGTCAATGTAGCATAGTTCATGCTTCCCACTATGATTTGGTATCCTATAATGTTCTCAAGCACATCACCTTCATGAGCACTTAATTTTACATTTACCTCCATTGGAGTACTTGCAACTTTGGCATCCTACAAATGAAATTTCTTCAACATGTCCTGTATATACTTTCTCTGAGTAATATAAATTCCAAAGTTAGTATAGACTAACTCAAGTCCAAGAAAATATTTTAGTGATCCAAGATCACTAATTTTGAACTCCTGCATCATCTGATTCTTAATCTGTTTGATGCCATTAGCATCATTACCTGTGAGTATGATATCATCAACATATACACATAGGTATATTACCTCTTAATTACTTCTTTTGATAAGCAGAGATGGATCTGCTTTGCTCATGATAAATCCTTGATCCTGCACGTATGTAGTCAAACTATGGTTCCATGACCTAGGTGCCTGCTTCAATCCATAAAGAGATTTGTTCAATTTACATACATATCTTACCTTGTTTGGATCCTCATAGCCAGGAGGTTGAGACATGTACACCTTCTCTGAAATCCAGCCATTTAGAAATGCATTTTTTACATCCAACTGATACATGTTCCAATTCTTTGATGTAGCCACACTTACCAATACCCTGATGGTTGGCATTTTGGCCACAGGTGAGAAGGTTTCTTCATAATCAACTCCTTGGGTTTGTGCAAAACCCTAAGCCACAAGTCTAGCTTTGTATCTACTTATTGACCCATCAGAATTCCTTTTGACCTTATAGATCCATCTAGAACTAATTACCTTCATAGACTCCTTCTTTGGTACTAGTTCCCAAGTAGTCACTCTCCTTGAGTGCTTCAATTTTCTCATCCATAGCTTCCTTCCATTTTGCCTTGGTCTTTGCCTCTTCATATGATGATGGTTCTTCAAATGAAAAGTCTTTTGCAAGATAAATAGAGTACTTAGTAACTAGGGAAGTGTCATACCCATATCTGATTGGCTTCTTGCTCTCCCTTTGTGATCTTCTGATTGCTTGGTTGGATGATTCAGGTATATCCTCCAACTTCTTCATCTTGACTTTCACTTTGGACTTCCATGCCTTGAACTCTTCTAGGTTGATGATGTCCTCATCATCTGAGTTGATGTCTCCATTCTGAGTAGGCTCCTCCTTAGTGAGGCTTGGAAACTCCTCTTCCAAGTCATAAGGTAGCTTTACTTTCCTGCATTCACTTTCAAACCAAGAGTCATTCTCATCAAAGACAACATCTCTACTGACCATAAATCCTTTGTTTGAAGGATTGTAGAACCTGTATCCTTTTTTATTCAAGTCATACCCTATGAAGATGCACTTCTCTGCCTTAGGGTCTAGCTTACCTCTTATCTGAGAAGGGATATGTACATAAGCTACACATCCTAAGATCCTGCAATGATCAAGTCAGGGTCTTCTACCATGCCATGCTTCATATGTGGTCATCCCATCAAGAGATTTAGATGGCAACCTGTTTACAAGGTAAGTGGCAGTAGATACACTCTCTGCCCACAAGTAATTAGATAATTTTTCCTCATTTGACATTGACCTAGCTATTTCAACAATTAATCTATTTCTCCTCTCTGCCACCCCATTTTGCTCAGCGGTATACCTTGTTGTAATTTCTCTCTTGATTCCTCTGTCCCGCAAGAATGCATCAAACTCATTTGAGAAGTACTCACCTCCTCCATCTGACCTTAATCTCTTTAGGTTTCTCCCTGTTTGGTTTTCAACAAGTGCAATATATTTTTTAAAGCAACGGAATACTTCATCTTTGTGCTTCATAAAGTACAATACAGTCCACCTACTGTAATCATCAATGAAAGATACATAATACCTTGATCCAGAAAATGAGGGATCCTTACTTGGTCCCCATACATCTGTATGGACAAGCTCTAGGTAGTCCTCATGCATGTAGCCTTTCGTTGAGAAGGATAACTTGTGAGGTTTTCCAAACTAACAAGCACCACATTTATAAATCATGTGTTGCTTGGATAGATAAGGTATCCCAAGCACACATTGATCTCTACATATTTGTTTTAAAGTTATTTCACCAACATGCACTAATCTCCTGTGCCAAATTTCAAGCTTTGAGAGTGTTTGATCTTTGTAACTATAAAGTGTAATATTCTTTGTATCTTCAAGTTCAAAAGTGAATAATCTACCTGTCTTTTCTCCTTTGGCAATTCTCTTGAATCCATGTTGAGGATCCTCCACAAATGCTTCATATTGATTGAACCTGACCTCAAACCCTTTTCCACAAACTGTCCAACACTCATCATTTTTTTTGTAATTGTAGGTACATATAGAACCTTGCTCAATTGATTCTTGTTTCCATCAGAGGTCTTAACATTTCCTACTTTAATCACTGAGTGCTTGGTGTCATCACCTGTTTGTACCTGATGCTTTCCCTTTGGTTCCTCAAGGTTAGAGAGAAGAGCTACATTGCCTATCACATGATTTGAGCATCTTGAGTCAATGTAGAAGAGATGGTCATCATTTATACCTGGTTTTGAAGTCACGTTCATAATCAGAAGAGAATCTTCTTGCTCCTTTGTGTAGTTGTCATAATCCTTCCTTGATTTGTAGCCTCCTTGGTAGTTGCTATTGTAGTTGTTGTTGTAGTTGTTGTATCCTTGATGGTGATTGAATCTTCCTCTTGATTGTGTATATCCACCTCTTTGATATCCTCTACCTCTCTAATTCTTGAAGTTCTTGTAACATTCATGTATAGTATGATTTGACAATCCATAAATATTACATGGTGAGGAGTTATAGTTTGAATCACATAAGGGACGCTAAGGTAACGATGCTCTCTTGAAGTTTGCTACAAGCGTAAAAACTAACGTCAAGATTAACATCATTTAGATGACGGTGTATGATGGATGCCCGGTTTAATAAAATGCACGATCATATAATGATGAAAATATATCGTGTTAATCATCGCTATGCCTCCATATTCCTTGTATACATGTGCATGCATGTGTATGTGTATGTGCATGTGCATATGCATGTGTATATATGTGTGTGTATGTGTATGTGCATAAGTGTGTGTGTGTGTCTATGAATGTATGTGTATGTGCATGCATGTGCATGTATATATGTTTGTGCATGTGCACATATGTGTGTATGTGCATGTGTGTAAATGTACATGCATATGTATGTGTATGTTCATGTGTACGTATGTGTATACATGTGTGTGTGTATGTGTATGTGTGTGTGCATGTGCATGAATGAGCATGCATGTGGATGTGCACGTGCATGTATGTGTATTTGTGCATGTGTATGTGTATGCTAATTTCCGAAAACAAAACAATTAAATGATATACAATTAAGGAAAATTGAACTTACAATAGTTATCGATATATTATGCTCGGTGAACTTCTTCAATAACCTCCAATCAAAAGAAAAAGAGAGAGAAAGAGAGAGAGAGAGAGACAAAGAGGAAGGGGAGAGAGAGAGTGAGAGAGAGAGAGACAAAGAGTTTGAGTTTGTAAGCACAATCAAGATATGAACATATGTTGGCTCTTTGATCAAGATGACGATCCAAGGATGAACTTTTTTTTATTATGGGATCTAAAGTGCAGTGGTCTTTGACATCTGCTTATTGAGAGCAAAAAATTTGGTGTGCTCTGGTAAATTTTGTACAAAAGCATTTGGACCAATGTCAAGGTGCATAATTTTAAGTGCAAACGATGCTTAAGGCCCATGAAGACATTGGCCATCTGTTCTTTGCATCTCTCAATAGCATGAAGGTGTGGAAAGCATCAAAAAAGTGCTCAAACGCCATCAAACAATCACTTGCAGCAAGTTCTTATGGAGGTAGTCGGCTTCTCGATGGCCCTCTAAAACATGACAAGAGGGAAGGCTTTATGGAAAATCTGAGAGCAAAGGTGTTTCAAATACTTTGGGGATGCTAAGAAGGCAATGATTGAGAGTACTTAAAGAACC
The DNA here is from genome assembly GCA_020310875.1 of Ceratopteris richardii. Taxonomy (NCBI): domain Eukaryota; kingdom Viridiplantae; phylum Streptophyta; class Polypodiopsida; order Polypodiales; family Pteridaceae; genus Ceratopteris; species Ceratopteris richardii. The sequence continues at coordinate 130,350,843 of CM035426.1, read as the reverse complement.
TAGGTAAAACAACCAAGAATCATAAAAACAAGACCCCCCTTCCATCATAAGCAGATCCTTGTAATACAAGATAGCCAGGGTAGAAGAAAATGGATTTGCCATGAAGGGAACAATAAATCTAAGTTGTTTTTTATCAAAAGAAGTTCGATATGTTTTTTTCTGAATGGAAGTTCTGCAGGCACCCACTCCCCCAACTTTAACTTTGGGAGTCCGATAGATTTCTTGTACATTGTTCCCTTTATCTCATATAATTAATGTCTACTTTTGAGAAAAGAAGTATCATAATTTAGTCCTGTAACATTCTCTTGTGTTGTATATGTCGAAGGCTCGTTTGTGAACTAATGTTGCCCTTATCTTGTTCTATGTATTTAAGCCTCAAGTATTACTGATGAAGAAATAGATCACGTTGAACATTTTCAAAAGATTTAAAGGATTTGTTTTGTACAACGAAGAAAATAACGATAAGTTATGCGGATGAAACACAATCGAACATCATTGTCAAAACGCTGCATCCAAAACCTTTGGTTTTCTTCCTTGTATATGTTGATTGGTTATTTTTGTTTTCCACTAAGAGCAAAACACCGCATAGTAATGCATCAAGAATCAAATGGAGATAAATATGATCAACATGACTATTAGCATGCATGCAAAGATAGTACAAATAATAATTTTTTCCTTAATTGTTTCAAGTAACCAAGTAGCTTAATATACTTTAGATTCTATATATGAAAATTCAATGGTAAACCCATTTCTACTCATAAAGCATTTGCAATAATGATGAGAAGTCCATTTTAGATTATATTATGTGCATGCAAACGTCATCATACTATATTGCAAATTTTTCAATAATCTAAGCATACTATACTTCAAAGTCATCATACTATATTGCAAATTTTTCAATAATCTAAGCATACTATACTTCAAAGTCTAAAGCCTTTCGATAAAATGTTACCAGAGTTTTCTAACCAATCGACGTCAAATTTTTAAAAATCGAAAATTTTATGAAAAACTAGTCCTTTATAAACGCTTTAAGAGTTCCTTTATGTAGGATACTACCAAAAAAAAATGTCAGGGTGATCGAAATTGTTATGGATATTGATTGTCAGCCCCTTTGTTTTCTATGTTTCGGCTTTGGACCCATTTGCATCTTACAGTTACTTTGCCTTGAGAATATTGCATATTACTTCGGGGCTATTCCTGCCCACAGTTCTCCGAGTGATTGTTTTAGATATCCTCAATAGCTGATATCCTCGATAGATGAGGATATCAACAGTTCGTTGCTTTACCTGCCCACTGGTTGGCTGGTTCATGCCTTGTCCGTATCTTATCATTTAACTTCTAAGGTGGTATATGTGTCTGACGAACTCAATATGATTCGCTGAGTGAAAAAAAAAATGCCTGCATGAAGTTTCCATAGTTATACGTCAATTCAAAAATGCTCGTCCTAATTAATTTTTTTGATTTTCTGAGTGAGGGATGGGGACCCCAGGAGGCTTACCCGCTCAGAAGGCAGAATCTGTCGGCCGCTTCATCTCCCAAAAAAAAGACTTATTAAGTGACCTTGCAATCAAAGACTGGCCCCGGAGGACAAGTGCAGTGAGATACCCGATGCCCCAGCTAAACTGCCTTGTCATTCGCTTATGCAGTTTAAAGGCCTTCAGTTCTTCGTAACAGATTGACATGCTTTCTTGCATGAAAACTTTTCTTGCTATTTTAACTGAAGGAAGAAAATTATTGTGGCTGCATCAACATCCTTACAAAAGGGTTTCAATGAGGTCGAAAATAACAAAAGAGACTTAAAATGTGAAGCATACGCAGTCTGTTAGTCTGTTAGGTCATGACTTTCTTTGCGCCAAGCATACTACAGTATGAAGCCCAATATAGTGTATGTGATTTCACACAAAAGGCTTTCTAGTTAGATAATCACAATCGATTATGGCAAAAGACTGCAAGTATCTGTCAAGCATACAACAGTAGGAAGCCCAATGAAGTATTAGTGACAAATTTGACATAAGAGCTGGACCGAACTGCTTGTACCACAAGTTCAGAATATAAGAAGTTCGTGCTGCACATCTGCGTTGTCTGACTTGTTCACCTTATCCAGCTCTACAGGCATGAGATCATGTGTGTTTACTTTGTTCGAGTGTCTGTGCTGCTAGATCAATGGGTACTTTTAATCTTTACAAGCAACATCTGCGTTGTCTGACTTGTTCACCTTATCCAGCTCTACAGGCATGAGATCATGTGTGCTTACTTTGTTCGAGTGTCTAGGTTGCTATATCAATGGGTACTTTTAATCTTTACAAGCAACATCTGCGTTGTCTGACTTGTTCACCTTACCCAGCTCTACAGGCATGAGTCATGTGTGCTTACTTTGTTCGAGCGTGTAGGCTGCTAGACCAATGGGTACTTTTAGTCTTTACTGCTTGTAGTATTCTGAATTCGCAATCACATCCAATCAGAAAACTTGTAGTTGAACATAATAACAGTGTGTGAGATTACAGAATGCTCCCTAACCCAGAAGAATTCAGCGCTCGTTCCGTTGGAACAGTCGTCTCTTATCCAAATTAGTAAACCACTCAGTGTTTGTACGTACAGACATGGTCTAATAGCTGTGCGTTTTTCTGAAGCAAGAAAAAATATCTTGAGGTTATATTTCTGAAGAGCTAATATTCATCTTCCAATGTAGGAACTATCAATAATCAATTTTCATGAAATCCCTATTGACGAATCTCTAATAAGGTGATTGGGAAATAGTAGTTCATTTGAGCCAACCAACTCAACTGCTTAGATTACATGACCTACTTTGGCGCGGCAAGCATTGGCTATGAAGCGACACAGCATAGAATTAGCAAAGCTATTTGAATCATTCCAATGAACAGAACTGTATGAAATCCACGTGAAACTCAATTACATTCTTAGCAGGTTGTAGTCGTCTCAATGCGCCCAGTCAAGCCAGATGCGGGTATCAGAATGCTCGGAGAATGCATCCGTTAGGTTCCTATGGACAAGGCATACTTCCAGGACTCTCCCTGAACCATTAGACCTCCGGAAATTAAAGGCAACAAACATGGGTTGTGCTAAGCTCGTCAGATGCACATGAAAGCTGCCACCAGGACAGGATAGCTATGCTAATCTAGAATGATGATGATGATGGTGATGATGTGGCAAGATACCAGCACCATATCTGTATCCATGAACTCTTCTCCCGAGAGTAATGCCATGACTAAGAATAGTAGAAGCTGTAGATGTGGAGGCCTCAGATGTACTAGGTGTCGTTGATATCCGCGATGTTACTGTGTTCGAATGGCCATCAGATAGCGATGGAAACGTTTCTCCAACGCCGTCCCCAGACTCTCCAGTTTTATCATCTCTATCTTCTACGATCACGTTCTTCCTCTCTGCGCCAATGTCTGAGTCTGCCGCATTCTCTGCTACCCGTGCAGATAGCCCCCTTGACAAGCTTGATATGGGCCACCCGCTTCTGGGTGGGCAGAACTTGACGGGCAAGTACTCGTCCATGTCACATACGAACCTCGAGTTCTTGAAGTGCTCCTCCAGTGCTTCACGGCCCTGCAGGAATATCGTAAGCAGAGATTAGGGGTGTATGAAGCATTCGAACCTTAGCGTAGCCAACGACCACGTGGTCCACATCTGCAAGAGCAAATAGACTCAATACCTTTTCATGGGCACAAAACATTATTATGTAATAAAATGCAACAATCTTTAGTGCCCATTGAGTTGCCTGGTCTTTGAATGATCTGCTTATTTCTGGAAACGAAACGCAATACCTGTAGACGAGCGTAGGACACCTCGCAGATCTTGCGGGAGTTGAATTCATCCCACTGGCGGCCATGAAAGGCTCTATGGAGTCGCCGGGTTGCTTGAGGAGTGGTAAGGTTAACGAAAGCATACCCCAGGTTACATCTGTTCCTGCATTGTATGCTCGACCCCGACAAGTACTTCAATAACTAAAGTTTTAGGGTATAGGCAATGACGACAACACACACACACACACACAGACGCAGACGATCAACTTCGGGAAATCGACAAGGATACGAAAGACACGTACTACACAGCGAAACTTACGCCTTCAAAGATTTGTGAGTTGCAATCTGAAGCTCCACAACCAAGAAAAAAAATAAAACAACGAGATTTTGATGGTACTTTGGAGCTAAGCGTTCACATGTAAATTGTACTCCTACTCAGAGGGAGAACGTCATAACTTTGCATGCATAACAGAGAGGCAAATATACTGATTGGTAGAAAGATGTACTTGTTTTACTGATTTACCGTGACATACAAATACAACTACCGCAAATTGCTAAGATTCAAATGTAGCGAGGGATAGCAGTTGGAAGCCAGCCTCTAGCGCGAACTCCTATAATCCTCAATCGTCAGAAAAACGCCTAAAACAACGCCCAGAAGATATTTTGATTGAGATTTTTAATGTGTTATATCATTCAACTTAAATCGATAATTTAACATTTGCACGCCAATTCTACAATCGTGTCGGAGGGTAAGTGCCGTAAAATATCTACGGTGAAATTAATTTCCTCTCATTTCGAGAATACTAATGCGAAACTTGGTAACGATTCGGAGTGTTTAGTAATAAGTGCCGTAAAATATCTGCTGGGAACTATTTCCCTCTCACAACCATTCGAGAACACCATTGCTATACTTGGGGAGGCATTGATAAATGCAGTGCATAAATAAACAGATTGCTTCCCAGAAACACTACGACGTTCTGTAGCCTGTATCTTGTCAAACGTGTTTAATGCTGGAAAACAAATCATATGGTACGTTAAAAATCCTCCACTTTGCGTGCAAAACCCATCTACCGCAAGTACTCTAGCCTACCTACTTGCATTCTGCCCTAGGATGCTGGATCACCCTTTTTCAGATGGGTTCGGCATATGTGCATTTCCTTTACTTTCTGATATCTGTTGTCTGGCAGAAAATAAAGAAAAATACACGTACTACGCGCATCACAAATCTCTGAATCCGAGGCTCCGCACACCCAGTATCCCTTGCATGGCTTGCAAAAAGTGCACATTCTGTATACATTGTTGTGGGCACTTAACGTCGCTCAGAATTGCAGAATATGTAGAATTATTTCACAATTAAGAACCTTGTAAACACTTACGGTTTGCGATCTGTAAATTAGATGCCGTGACCTTGGCGCAACATACTTAATTACATGTTATCTTATTTATTCGCTAAGAAAAGCAGAATCTACACTAAACCATAGTATTTTTTCTAGCAGCAGAAAGAAGTAGATTGATTATCGCTGAAGCCAAGGCCTGCGTTGGATTTCAAGCAAGGCTGTCGAATAAATTCTCATATTCGCATCCGACGGAAAAGACAAGAATGGTGTGATTGCACCATTCCACTGGACTCCTTTCCGATTGCATACATTTAACCACTTCTCATTCTTCTTAATCGCGTTGCACGTTCAAGTCCAACAACTTAGGCTTACTCAGCTACTGGGCCAGCCATAAATGTGTGATGATCATTGTTCCAAAGGTTATCCAAGACCGATTTAATTGCTCCATTAGCTTTTCCGTCGAATAAATTCTCATATTCGCATCCGACGGAAAAGACAAGAATGGTGTGATTGCACCATTCCACTGGACTCCTTTCCGATTGCATACATTTAACCACTTCTCATTCTTCTTAATCGCGTTGCACGTTCAAGTCCAACAACTTAGGCTTACTCAGCTACTGGGCCAGCCATAAATGTGTGATGATCATTGTTCCAAAGGTTATCCAAGATCGATTTAATTGCTCCATTAGCTTAATCGTACTTAGTCACTGGACCATCCATATTTGAATGGTGATACTGGGATAGCCGGATTTAGTATGCAATACGGTAAGAGATCACGAATAAACTCTTCACATACAGTTGCATTCAGACTCTCTTGTCGATGAAGGATACAAGGGTAAGAATATTGACAAAACCATTAAAGCCGTTGACCTACCCCAAGGCTATCAGCGTTCACATTCCTATTTCAGATTCAATCTAAAAGACACAAGTTGCTAGTATGCGATTTCATACCTATGCCTTGCATGTTTACTTTTCAAGGCATTAGTATATATGAAATGCGTTCTATTAAAATTAGGGACATTTTTCAAATTTATTTATTTGATACTGCAAGAACAAGCTGGCTAATACGGATGCAAATACCAGGAGTTTTTGCAGAAAATAATCTGTCAGGTACTATATTCAAGCTCCTGAAGTGCATTGGGCGTGAAAGAACCCTTTCAAGACTAAAAATTCTTCAAGATCTTATTGAAGTAGAAAAATGAACCCCAGAGTACTGTTTTTTCTTTCTTCAACAAAAAAGATAGAAAAGGAGATATACAAGAACCCTAGAGAGAGCTACGAAGCAGGTGATGGAATAGTTAAGTTTATGCTACATGGATAATCATATTCACAGGCCTATCCCGAGAGATCTTATGAACTCGGTTGTAACAACCTAACCGCCGCACACGTATGTATAAGATCTATATTGGAATACAAAATGGTTCTTCCCTATTCACACATAGGTGTGTACTTCCTGTGTGGTATGCCTGTTGGTTTTCTTAACATGATATCAATGTGTGCAGCACACCAACCCTGCCATCCTTGCACAAGTATCGCACCTTAGTTCAGTTGCTTAACCCCAGACCTAACATCTGGCCTTACAGGCCTGCATGCCCTGCTGCCTCTGCATGCCCATATGGACCTCTGCCAAAGGCCGTCATTATCCTCGTGGAACAGTCCTAGATGCATCCCATAGGTGGAGATGCTCAGCAGCCCCAACAATCTAGGCCTTCCCCTTACACTGTAGATCTGCCGACCTATCACTACTCTTGCAAACCAGAAGCCCTTGGCTGTGTCCCCAACCACAACTCTGAACAACCCTAGATGCATCCCAAAGGTGGAGATGCTCAGCACCCAGACTAATGAGGGCCTTTTCCTTACACTTAGATCCACCAACCTATCACCACTCTTGCAGAGCAGGAGCCCTGAGGCTGTGTCCCCAACCACAACCCTGAAGAACCGTAGTTGCAGATGACTGTGTTCCTTGCTGTTGATGGCTACAAAGGCCAACAGCCAAGCAATTTGTCGACAGGATTATCGACACAAATGTGGATGATACCGATAGCATCGGACCCAAGCATATAGCACGCAACAGTGCTGCGGTCATGCTGACCACCCTGACTGCTTTTGCTTCTCATGCAACAGTCGAAGATGATACAGTGCTATCTACTCTCTGCACCATACAGATCATACAGGACACTTTCAAGTCCTGGATTGTAGGAGAGAATTGATGGCATGTTCTACACCATCTGCCTCCCTTTCCACTCCGATACCGACATTATATGCCCTCTCCTGTTCCTCTGCATCATCACACATTAATCAACAGGACGCCCAAGTTCCGAGAAAACGGCTTGCAATGTGGAAAGGAGCTCCCTTCTGAGAAAGCCCCCCATTCGGCACAGGTGCTGCCTTCCCAAAAGAAGGCTGGAGTTAGCTTGCATGATGGCAGGCTAGAATGTCTTGTGACTTACGCCAGAACCAACTGCATTTGCACTCCTTTAAGCACAGGAACAGCCACAGGCCTAGAATATTGACAACATATCCAGGGCATTGCAAAAAATAGCCTTATTTTTAACTCTGGTGCAACATCTTGTGATGTGGCCATAGCAGCCACATCAAGAGGGGTTTCACAAACTAATGGTTTGACAGGAGACTCGGAAGGTGGTTATGCGATGGTGCATGATCTTTATGCATTACCTGCTTGAATCAACACTGTACGACCAAATTCATCCCAGGATTTCTGTGCAACTAAGGCCTGTAGCTGAAGGGAATGTTTATGCAGACAATTTAAAACGATACAAGTCTTTGGTTTCACAGTGCTCTCAAAACACGCTTATGAGTGTGGATAAATTAGACGCTGTGATTCATATCTACTTTACGCAAAACTGTGGTCCAAAACCAAATGGCGATTTTACATATGCAAATTATGCGGGTAATACCACTGCAAACCAATGCCTTACCTCATACGGTAAGACAGGCGATAAAAGGATCCCAACTATCCAATCTGTTTTACTTTGCCACAAGTTCCCCCATATGTACCTTTTGATTCAGACATTCACTTGTGCTGCATTCCTCATCTTGAGGGAGGAGTGACAGTAATCTATAAGCAATGCAGCAGTTTTTAATCAAGTAAAAGTGGAGTCAACTGCAAGAGCACACCAAAGTTGGATGCAACCTTCCAGATTCCAATACAAACACAATTTTGCCTTAAGAGTGATAATCAAATGCATCACTCATTGGTCCTCAAATTACTAGGTTCGAGATCACATTATCTTTTTCCTGCAATCATATTGTTTTGTAGCCCTACAATTCAGGGGGGTGGGTTGGAATCGTAAACAGTAGTATAGCATATGGATAAACATATGCACAGGCCTATCCTGCAACATCATATGAACTCAGTTGTAACAACCTGACGGCCAGGCATGTGTATATAACATCTATCTTGGAATATGAAATGGATCATCTTGTCTACACACACATACATGTGTACTCCTTTTTGTGACGTGCCCGTTGGTTCTCAACATTAAGAACCTGTCATCCCCTTCATGAAGGATCCATTTCCTTTTGATTTTATCGTCTTGAATTACAAATACCCTCGCGTCAAAAATACCAAAAACGATAAATCTTATTGCGCAATAGTTTGATATTTATATGGGTAAAGGATAATTGGGAAAAAGAAAATTCCTGTAAGCGGTAATGAGATAGAGAATCTCAACTCATCAGACAAGAAAATTGAACCACTTCCTCATTGCAAATTTGATATTTATTAAGCTTACATATGTACAACGAATATGACGTAGAATGCTACTATAAGCATATCCAATATCAATGGCAGTCCACATTGAGGTATATGTGATTTTTCATAGATGAATCCACTTCGCAACGATCCTAAAGCTCTCATATAATATCACATTACTTACGTGAGTAAACTTCCCAAGGATGGCAATATGGGGAACTCGTGTAGGAAAATGAGCCTAAGAATATACAGAAATCTCAGAGTCTTGGTCATGACGTCCCACATTAAAGGTGACTACTAAAAAGACATATCAATTACATATACATCAGAAAAGAGAATGGTGATGATTTATATGTATCGATTGGGGACTTCGAGCCATTTCAGTGACGTCAACTATGTTATCAATGATTGTGGCCATTAAAAATTTATTATATAGATCAGAACTTCACTCAGTGTCTCAGTTCACAGCTAAAATCACTTTCCGACTGAGCAGAAGTAGGGCAGACCAAAGAACTCTGCGGTAGGAGAGTACAAACAACTTCAAAACAGTGGCTTGGGCAACTGGAAGGCTCAGAAAGTACAAAGGAGTACCCTAAGCCGCAGTACTACTATTCTCTAAATGACATGAATATCATATTACATTAAGTATCACTATGTGAAACGATTCTCTAATCCCCTTGTTCATAGACAGCACCCCCTCAAACCATCTGATTCAAGGGGAGCAGCACTTTGTCAATGAGATAAAATGTACTAAATAAGAGTTTATGCTAGACAAAGGATAATCATTGTACTGTTTTAACTACAAATTTAAAAATCAAATCCACTTTCAATGTCATCAAGATAAAGGGCCTAAAAGATCTGAAGAATAAAGGAAAATCTGAGTGACATCAATCCAATCTAATACACAAAGCACCCAATATAAAGTTGAAAAACTTTCTGCAATCAAATTTAAAATTCATAAGAGAAATCAGGGGTAGCAGTAAAATCAGGCTGATCAATTCACTTATTTCAGAGGAAATAATTGTGTTCTTCAACGATACACAACTTGCCAATTTCCTTGAAACGTCAACGTCTTTTTTATTGTCTCATCCAAACATCATTCTATAGTAACTAGTAAAGGATAGAAACCAGTGAAGGAGATATTAAAGGACCAACCACATTAAGGTTTAATGGCAGCATGCAGCTCAGACATTGTATCTGTAAGCACTACTACTTCAATCTGTAGTTATGAATAATAAAGTGAGTGACGATGTCACTTATATCACAAAGAATAAGAATGGCTTTCCAAAGAGATCTCATGACTAGGCCTAAATCAATTTCTTGATATGCTTTTCACTTTGCCCACTAAAGGGAGTACTTGAGCTCCTAAGGCCGTACAAAAAAGAACTACTTGACTGCACAAGGATGTACAAGAACTTAGTACAGATGTTGAAGTTCTTCAAAAACAGCAGAACAATGAACCTATGCCCCTCCTTGGGGGCACCACGGGGGAACCTTGGGGGCACCATGGGGGAACCTTGGGGGCATCTTGCAGCACCTTGGGGGCACCTTGCTACACCTTGGGGGCACCTCCTCCCACCTCAGAGACCTCTCCACCCCCTCCTTAGCCCCTCCCACCTTTAGTTTGCATGGAGTCCATTTCTATCGAACACGTTGGAGTGCTTGGGGAGTTTACCTTGAGGCAGCAAATTGTGCCCAACTATGAGGGAGACCTTGCAGAACATCCAACTTCCGTTGCATGTTCTTTGCCTTCCAACGACCCTACCTCCAGGGCCTCGCATTGAGTATCGTCTACCATGTCATTCTTATACTCTTACTGCAAGAGAACAAGGATTACGACCACCACATACTTGAGAGATGACTCTCCTCCCAACCTTATGCCTGTATATATAGCTGCTTGAATCAATGAGGACCACAAATGTAACTAGAGTCCACAAGTGCATGTGCGATCTCCACCACTCCTTTCATACCTTCCACTAGAATCCACTAGTGGTTGGTGTACTCGCCTCTTGAGTTAAGTCCACTGGACTCAATTAGAAGGCTCTAGAGCTCTTTGGGCAAAACTCTCTCCCCATGCTCCCCATGGGAGTTGAACCCAAGACCTCCTCCTTCACAACCATGAGACTTAACCACTAGGCTAAGTGGATTACTTGAATATGAGAGCACATGAACTTATCCTTGAGTCTATTCTTGAGATCTTTGGTCCTACAGACAAGTGACCAAACGGTATCCGATTTCAGATCTGTCTGAAGCAGTCGGATCCCTAGACCATAGACTTACTTTATTACACTTACCATCTTACAAGGCAAGAACTATTTATGCACTTCTGCATGGAATATACCGGACTGCAAGAGGACAACTTTAACTCTCATTATTCTTTCTAGGCCAGGATAACCAGGAAAAGAAGAAAGAAAGATAAACAAGCAAGCAGCACTTAAACCAAAACAAGAAGCTCCTGCCCAGCCCATGTTCTTGCATCCACTCAGTGCAAATGTGAGAGTGGACAACTCCTCTCTTTGAGGAGAGCTTTCTGTGAGAAGGCAATCCCAGATATAGAGGAGACACTGCCTCTTGAATAGGCATATCCACACACTCCTGCTGTTAACTTCGGCTTTCTAAGCTTGCAAGAGTCTACGAGTAAGTCTACATACAAGGTACAACAAAGGCACAAGAGTAACAAAGTTTGCAAACTCGTTCTCTTTATGAGATTCAACAAACAATATTACGAAGGTAAAATGTGTGACATCCACACAATTTTTCTTCACATGGTCATACTTTGGATACCAAAGGGTTGAAACATTATAGAAAGGAACACAACAATTCTATAATGTCTCAAATATCTTTACATCCTACCTATACCACTAGAAATATGCATATTCTTGAGCAAGAGAACTGTAGCCCTCAGTTATACCACATGACTTCAGATGACTTCATATTCAGGCCAGAAGTTCCTGTGGGAAGGCTGCAGACAGCATTACTGACAGACTCACATTGACGAGGAAAACAGATTTCTGAGATAAAGGGAAGTTCTGGACTTTCGATGTTAATTAGCCGGAAACATTTTCAGGGATGTTTCCTGTTTTGATAGAAAGAATTTTATTCCGCAAAGGATAATTCAACACTTTTAGGCGCTATAGCAGCAGTCTTTGCTTCTTAACCATTGGTACAAGATAAGTAAACATCGATATTAAAACTTAATTGTTTTTGTACAACTCTCAGCCTCTGCCCTGTGGAGCGTTATGAATCCTCCCCATGATAGCAAAAGAGAGCTGATTCTGCCAGAGCTCATGCATGCCTCTTTATTCCACTTCAAATATTTCCTGTTTTTCACTTGGTAGTGAAAAAGCATAAAACTATAGGAAGCTGCAAATGGTACCTCTTTTTTCGAGTATCAGTCCTTATCTCTAGTCTATGGATTCCAAGCATGCGCCCATCCAAATGCTTTATCATATTCCCCACATCTCACGAGTGTTTTCATGTATTTCCCTCAGATACGTATTAGCTTTTCTAACCCCTTAACAGGAAGAGAACAAACACAAAAAAGAAGAGCCAGCACATAGTGCCTCTGTATACATAGAATTCCTGGCATGCGCCCAACCAAATATTTTAGCATGATTTCCTAAACACATAAAAGATTAAAAAGAAACGTTCAAGAATTCAGGAGAACAAGAAAAAACAAACATTTATCTCACTCCCTCTCACTCTCTAACTTACTTGAAATCAATAGGAAGGTAAACGAAATCGAATGCTGAGATAGGCTCCAGGCTTCCAGACGGCTCTTGCGACAATGACCTGTTGCATTCCATGCAGTGTTCGTCCAACATAGCTATCAGCATCTCCTGCCTGCACGTACACATGCAATCAGCCTCCTAGATCCACGCTTTGGTCACAAAGAGAATCGCTCAGGCCACGGTCATTAAGTCAAAGATATGTAGACAACCAATTCCAAGAGTTTATCTGCCCCCAAGAGTAGTCCAGTAACATGGGCATTCTCTCCCAGGCAGCCGTAGGCGACTGAAGACCCTTTCCAAATCAAGCAATAAATAAGCTTCTGATGACCGGACGGCGAGGCACTCAAAAATTATAGAATGTCTGGCCCAGGTTTCGTGCCATTGTCCCCCGAAGCCTGTTAGCCCGAGCCTCGAGGTGAGCGATGGCGGAGGCCCCAGGGAATAGGGATATACCACCTGGCTTCAGCATCCGACAACACTGCTGACGGAGCAGTTGGGAGCGACAAGAAAAGCCGTCAAACAACTGACGTCGCGTCGCCCTACTTTATTGATTTGTTGCTCACATAAAAAGATAAAACTAGCAGTAAAACTGAGTAAAATTGCTTTTTAATACATAAAAAGCGGCATGACAAAAAAGCAGATTCGAAAGCTCAACTTACGTATATTTGTTTGGAATATTGCGAATCATCAACGTTGTCTTCCCAGTCGATTCTGCTTCATCCTCGTCAAATCTGAAGCAATCTTTGGATTGCGAAGATGACTCAGCCACAGGAGCCCTTCTTCGTAGGCTTACATTCCCTCGCCACGAAGAGGACGATGCCAATGACTTCGACGGTGAATAATCTAGCGGCTTGCCCCTGTCTCCATCTCTTGGGCGCAGCGCATCTAGACGGTTTTGATACGAGGCGTCTGTTCCCCTCGCCATCGCCTGTCTCGAGACGTACCTGGGAACCGTCTGCATAAAGTCTGTCTTCGTTGGAGTGCTAAGAGAAGCGCTTGGCAAGTGCGAATGAGCAAACGATGATGTAGTTAGTCTTGCAGGCTGCAGGATGAGCGGCGGAGGAAGAAGAGGGGCGTATCTATGTATAGTAGACGAGCCGGCGGCGCCCGTGATGAAACTCTCCGGGGCAGCCGTCACGAGAGTCTGTGGATACATGTTAGGCGCGACCTGCGCCGCAGACGAAGTGATCGATACAAAATGACTACCCGTCATTGAGATTGGCGAATCGGTTGGAGCTCCATTTCTCGGTGTCCTTGATGCATTGCCTCCCGGCCTGCTGAACTCGATCTTCAGCTTCCTTCCTTCAAGTTCCGTGCCATCCAGCGACTGTAGAGCAAGAGCAGCGTGTCTGACATCGTAGAACTCCACAAACTTATGCTGTCTTTTGTGCGGGGCTTCGCGAACCTCCTTGACGTTGCCTGAGACTCGAGAGTATAACTCAATCAATTCTTATGCTCGGAATCGAGCGGAGCACGGGCTGAGAAAAGTATGCAACATTACTGGCTTACCATATCTTTCGAAAATTGTCCTGAAAACGTCTGCTTCCAAGCATGCATCCACATTGAAAACTACGAGAGTGCCTTGGTTCAATGGAGAAAGCGTGCCTAGAGCAATGCAGTCCTCCGAGTCGAGGCCAATAGGAATGGTGTAGTGCGCCCACACAGCCTTACCACCCACCAATCCCTTGGTTGAGGCCACGGAGCTGCACCTCAGCTGCGTTAGGGGTGCCATGCATAAGGGATTAACGCTCGATGCCTGCGACAAGCATAGCGCGGCACTTTCTTTCGACATTGAAGGCGTTGAAACATCAGAAGTAGAAAGATCGACTGGCGTCGACTCGTTTTCCGAAGACTTAGTGGCTGACGGAGAACTTGAGGACATGCGATCATTGGCTGGGGATTTGACCGATGATGAAAAGTCTAACTCAAGGGAGCGCAAATGCTGTCTGAGTTGCTGCTGGACTCGCTGTTGATGAAGTAGATGCTGATTCTGAATGTCTGTGAGAGCGCTTCTCGCCGACCGCAAGTCGAAGTAATGGACAGTAACAAGACCCTCATTTTGGCGGGACAGATCTAAGACTCGGATCTCTCCCCATTGACTCAACTCCATCGCTAACTGGGCCTCGTTCATTTCCACTGGAATATCGATCAACTGGAGGGCGCGCGACATGCGATCGCGCCCGACGAAGGGCTGGGCCATGCCGGGAGGACGATGATGGATGGTTTCCATTGTTGATGCAGCAGTCTGCAGCGCAGGTTGTCCGACTGCAAGTTGAGGCGAACCCCAAGTTCCTCGGAACGGGTAGTTTTGAGTTAGTGTTCGTGCATGCAGGGACACAGCATTCACATTAGGATCGGTTAGTCTGTGAACGTCTGAATGAACTCCATAGCTCTGCTTCGAAATGGAATGTCGCTGCTGCTCGCTCCCATACTCGTGAAAGCGCTGAACCTGCGGGATGCCGCAGTTGAGGGTCTGGTACGGTTGATTTTGAAAGCATGGGAACTGCTGCTGATATAACGAGCTGAACTGACCGCGTTGAAGGTCATATGGTGCTGGGAACGATGGACCATATATACCTTCTGCATTGCCTTGCCATTCCGGAGGGAAGCGTGGCTGCGATGCAGTGGCGGGCCATTCATAGGAAGGAAGATGACAGACAGGAAAAGGTGCTGGAAAGCCTGCTAGATGGTGAGGATGACGATGAGGGAAGTACTCGCTGCTGAACATAGGGAACCGAACATCGGGAGGGAGCAGCGCGCTATTTTGGATTGAGTGATCGGCGCCATGGCAGTCGTAAAACGAGACCTCAATAGGTTCGGTGGAGAGAGGAATGAAGTCTCGAGCTGAAGGGTCGAGTGCTTTCTTCTTGCCCTCGGAAGGGGAAGAGGAAGCAGAAACCATACCTGACAAATATTCAACTTTCGAAGATAGATTAGACAATCACAAGGAACACCGATGAACAGACCACGCTTGGAACCAACGAAGCAGGAATGGCGATCAACAAGGAATCCTCGTTGGAACAAACAGTGTCATGCATCACGGTAATGGCAGGCTGCTAAATCATTCGCGCAGCAGTGGTCATTGGATGATTAAGTGCTTAAGCTGTCGTCGAAAGAAGCCCGTTTTCTGATAGCCATGCCATGTAGGAGCTTGTTGACTCTCACAGGAGACAAACCAGTGTGTGTGAGAGAGAGAGAGAGGGGGGGAGGGAGGGAGAAATACAAGGATGACGATAATGATAATAAAATCCCGGGCAAATTAGGAGCTGATTCAAAATGATTAAATAAAAGGGGTGTGTAGTCTCGTAAAACGCGAAATTTGTATAAATTACGAGGGGAAAATTCAGCATGTCGCACACTCACGTATGAAGGGCTGCGCCAACCTGTACGTAATCTCCACTGCAGTCGTTTTCTCTTCGCGGGGAGGAGGGGAGAGACAGGACCTTTTCGAGCCTCGTCTCGAACGATGTTTTATACTCTCCATCTCTCTCTAAATTCTCTGTTTCTCCCCAGAGGATCATGAATTATACAGCGAGTTTCGTAAAGCAGCCTCAATGGTCTTCTCAGCAAATCTTTATTAATCGCGATAACTGAGAATTAATTACAGGAAATCAATGCTAATCCAGATTTGACTCACGAAATGCGTAGTTCAATGAGGTTATCATCGAATGCACACACGGGGTTACAAGTGGAGCAAGTCGTGTGTATTCGCGCATGTTAGATTCTGCACTGGATTAATTTGAACATCCATCAGATTAACGACAATGAATCACATATTAAGTTTCTTATCAGACAATTAATCAGTCTAAATCCATATTAATTTTCTTATCAGACTTTGATTAGCCATATACTAGGTTATTGTGTGCGAAAAACTTACAGTGATCCATTTGACCGCTGAAGGTGTGATTATATCAAATTACTAACCAAATTAAAGTATTGCAGTGTGATCACATTCAATTATTTACCAAATTAAAATATTAAAGTGTAATTAGATTAAATTATTAACCAAACTATTATCAAAGTTTTACTTTTAGATTCCTGCTCTGGATTAGTATGAACATCGATCAGATTAACGACAATTAATCACTGTAAATTTTCTCATCGGACTTTGATTAGCCATATTGTGTGCGAAAATCTTACAGTGTGATCCACTTTTTAGTGCTGAAAGTGTGATTACATCAAATTATCAACCAAATTAAAGTATCAAAGTATGACCACATTCAATTATTTACCAAATAAAATATTAAAGCGTAATTAGATTAAGTTATTAACCAAACTATTATCAAAGTTTTACCGCTGAAAGCATAATGTTTGCGGAAAACGATATTAATCCATTTTTGACCCCCAGGAGTATGACCACATTAAATTATTAGCGATATGCAAGGTCAGTAAGCATGCATAGCCATAGCTACACGCAGTGACGTATGAGCATTGAGAACGATGTTTGTGCGCTCATGAATAAAATATGCATGCAGGTTAGATTCCTGGGCTTTAACTAGATTTTGTGAGAATCTAGTAACCAGCTTACATTAGTTGCCCTCGGACGTCACAAAGGAAGTCGAAAACCCCTCTACCGTCCTCCGAGTCTGAGAGTCTCTGAAGAGCCTTTACTCGCTGCTCGTATTCCTAAGCAGACATTCTTTATCATAATTATCGAAAATAAATCTTACCTGCGCTGCAGGCTGCCCTTCGCCTGCCTGCTTTTTACCTCAAAATCAAAAAGAGATCCTCAATCTCATCTGCATTACCTCAGTCTCCATTGGATCCTCTTGCAAGACTTCCGCCTAGTCTACGTTGTAATCTTTTTCCACCCGAACGTACTGAGGGAATGGCCAAATTATATATATATATATATATATATATATATATATATATATTAACGAAGCAGAATAGACCTTGAAAGTTCCATTAAGCTGGTTGGAATGCGCCATGTGCTGCTACCTGTGCAGATAAGGTGCCAAGCAAAGCTTAAAATTTTGGAGCAAACAACGGAAAGCATAAAATTAGATAAGGTGCCAAGCCAAGCTTGAAATTTTGGAGCAAATAACGGAAAGCATAAAATTAAGGAAGAGAAGAAATACAAGGCTCATATAGAGGGGAGACAAACCCACCATAGACAGCAATGCAATACGTGCTGTAGAGTTAGACAACAGCATCCACACAAAATTCTCCAGTCCAATTTGCAACTCTACAAGGTGTTGTAAACAGAGGATCACTTCAAGTGTGTTGCTACCTAGGAAAATTTGTAGTTTACACTCAAATACTGCAGATCCCATCATACAAAGGTCAATACCAAACAATGAGAAGCCCAAAATACATAGGGCAACAATAATAGTGTTGTAGATCTATGTAAACAGCAGCCGAAACTATTGCACCAAGCAATACACCCCAGAATCAATACACCAAGCAATACACCATTCAATATACCAAACAATACACCAATCAATACCAAGCGTTAACTTTGAAAGAACAATTGAACAAGATTCAATATACCAAACAATACACCAATCAATACCAAGCTTTAACTTTGAAAGAACAATGGAACAAGTGAATGGGCATAGTACCCGAGGATCCTCCTGTATCCCACAAAACAAAGGTTATTCAAGATTACAATTGGTTTCAAATGGTTTAAACTAGCTAAAGACATTACATGTCCAACCTAGGTATTGAACTCTAGAACTATGCCTCAAGAGATCAAAGACTCAACCACTAGAACAACGGGACATGAACACACTTCGTTCTTTTGCATTCAACTAGACCACAAGTATTATGCTTTCCATAGTTGCCACATAAAATTAAGGAAGAGAAAAAACACAAGGCGCACATAGAGGGGGAGACGCACCCATCATAGACAACAATGCAATACATGCTCTGGAGTTAGACAACAATATCCACACAAAATTCTCCAATCCAATCTGCAACAGATAGCGCAAAAACATATATTTATAGGTGCAACTTTACAAGCTGTTATAAACTGAGGATCACTTCAAATGTGTTGCTACCTAGAAATATGTGTAGTTTACACACAAGATCCCATCATACAAAGGTCAATACGAAACAATGTTGAAGACCTATGTTGAAGACCTATGTAAATAGCAACCAAAACAATTGCACCAAGCAATACACTCCTGAATCTCAGTTGGTTGTGATTGATTTTCCCACCATGCAAGAGTTAACATGTATCTACTCTCCCGAGCTTTAACGTTGAAAAAACAAAGGCACACGTGAATGGGTATAGTACCATGGAGCCCCCGTATTCTACAAAGCAACGGTTAGACAAGGTAACAATTGATTTCAAATGGTTTAAACTAGCTAAAGCTATTACATGTCCAACCTGGAGAATGAACTCTGGACCTCTGCCTCAAGAGACCAAAGTCTCAACCACTAGAACAATGGGACATGGACAAAGTTCATTCTTTTGTATTCAACTAGACCACAAATATTATGCTCTCCATAGTTGCCACATGTAGAAATCAAGATTTTCCCATTCACCCAGAAAAAAATTCTTTGTAGTCAAACTTGAATAAAGAGGAAAACAAGCTTCACGCAGTTACATCCAATAAGGAGGTGTTGTGAATTATTTTTTTCTCTTACATCTTTTACAAAAGAGATTTTATATGTGCTGTTCAAAAAGCTTGAGTGTAACCACTCAAAGACACCATCCTTGCTTAAATTGTACGAATCCATTGCCTTTTATCGCATTGCGCTCCCTATTACTTCTTACGTTTGATGAGGAAACGAGAGCCATTGCGAAATGTGAACTTGTTTTTCTTCTACGTGTACCAACACATTAAAACAAACTATAATTTTGTCTTTCGCCATAGAAGCTATAGGAGGGAGAAAACATGCTTATAATCTCGTACAAATGTGTGTTGTTTCCTTGATCAATGACATCCTTCTAGCTTGTGAAGCTAGCTCTCAAGAAGAAGGCATGAGCGTGGCTATGAATCCTAGACATATTGGGCCTTGCATGAAAAGGAATCATTAAGTTTAGATTCTTTTAAGGTAACTTAACTTGTCTTCTCATCTCCATCCAAGCATTCCACACGCATATAGTTAATCCACTTCCAACTTGATGAAAGTTATCGCATTGCGCTCCCTATTACTTCTTACGTTTGATGAGGAAACGAGAGCCATTGCGAAATGTGAACTTGTTTTTCTTCTACGTGTACCAACACATTAAAACAAACTATAATTTTGTCTTTCGCCATAGAATCTATAGGAGGGAGAAAACATGCTTATAATCTCGTACAAATGTGTGTTGTTTCCTTGATCAATGACATCCTTCTAGCTTGTGAAGCTAGCTCTCAAGAAGAAGGCATGAGCGTGGCTATGAATCCTAGACATATTGGGCCTTGCATGAAAAGGAATCATTAAGTTTAGATTCTTTTAAGGTAACTTAACTTGTCTTCTCATCTCCATCCAAGCATTCCACACGCATATAGTTAATCCACTTCTCATTAGCCTCGACGGTCCTAGATTGTTCACACACATCACTACCTAAATATATCAACAAATCCCCCCTGAGAGTGATGCGGTGAACAAGGAGCTTGCACTCATGTATAAGGAAGTGGCAATCTATGTGGAATCAATCCACAAAAGGAAGTAAGCCCAAAGCTTTGCGAAAAGCTTCAAACTTCTCCCTAGGCAGAGCCTTTGTGAAAAGATCTGCAATGTTCTCCTGCGTGGGCACATATGCCAAGCTCATATTCCCAGCAGAGAACATCTCCCTAACATAATGATAGTGCATATCAATGTGCTTAGGCGAGCATGGAACACAGGGTTCCTCGCAACTGCCAATGTGCTCTGACGGTCAGTGAAGATGGTGGTGGCAAAAGACTAACAAACACCCAAATCAGCCATAAGGCATCTCAGCCACACACACTCAATATTCACTGTGAAAGCTTCCTTATACTCAGCCTCATAACTAGAAGTGGCCATAGTAGGTTGCTTTTTGCTCAACCAAGATATACATGAGCTACCAAGCATGAAGCAAAAACCATTAGTGGACACACGAGTGTCATAGCAACCAGGCCAATCACTGTCAGAAAAAGCATGCAAATCTAGTGGTAGTGATCCCCCCTTGGGATAAAACAATCCAAGTAGACGGGTACCATTCAAGTAGCAAAAGATGTGCTTAACCGCCTGCCAATGCTTGACACCTGGGCAATGCATAAACCTGCTCATTTGTGAGACAACAAACTGAATATCCAGCTGAGTAATGCATAAGTGAATCAGGCATCCAACAACCTGGTCATAGAGAACGGCATCAAATGCATCTCTACCATCATGAAGACTCAATTATAAACATGTCTCCATAGGACTGGCAATAGACTTACAGTCTTCAAGGCCAAAACGCTGCAATAATGTGCCAATATATTTTGTTTGACACAAAGCCATTCCACCATCAACTTGCATAAATTGAATGTCCAAATAGTGATGCAAATGCCCCAAATCAAACATCTCAAATGAGGCATGCAAATCAGCCTTAAAATCAACAATATGCGTGTCATGAGGACCAGTGAGCAGCATGTCATCAATATATACCACAATGATCAGAAGCACATCATTAGCACGCTTAACATATAAGGTTCTTTCAGTTGGATTGTTCTCAAAACCATGTACAATCAGATAGGCATGTATCTTTTCATACCAAGCACGTGGTGCTTGCTTTAAACCATATAATGCCTTCTTTAACCTGCACACGTGGTTTTCATGCCCAAAGCCATGGGGCTGAAAAACATACACTTCTTCATGCAAGTCACCATTCAGAAATGTTGTTTTAATGTCCAATTGATGTACATTCCAACCATGATGAGCTGCAAGTGCATAGATGCTACGAACAATAGTCATTCGGCAAGTAGGAGCAAAGGTTTCATCAAAATCAATGCCTCTTTCTTGCGCATAACCCTTTGCAACAAGCCTAGCCTTATACCTATCAACTATTCCATCAGGTTTAAGCTTCAACTTGTATACCCACTTTGTGCTAATGGCCTTCTTGCCAAGAGGCAAGTCACATAAAGACCGGGTACCATTCTTCATTATAACATCATATTCAGATTGCATAGCAGCCATCCAATTTTTTGAACTTTGTGCTTCCTCAAATGAAACAGGCTCATTCTCATCACAGAGACTAGAGGCATTATGAGAGGCACTATGAGAGCCTGACCGAGTATGATATGACAGAGGTGCATCTAATTTGCTATCACGCAAGGTCTACACCAGCCATTTTGGCATAGTTTTTGCTTGCTCAATATCAGCTCTCTCATCAACGAGTGCATCATGTAAATCTGCATAAAAAATGGGATGATCTGCATCATCACATGAAACCTGTAAAGGCTGATAAGTTGCCTCATTAGGACCGACACTAGACTATCCACCTATAAAAAGAGGCAGCAAAGTATCGTACATGTCTTTGGAGCTAACAGATGTCTCCTTAGTACATGAAAGCAATGGTTGAATAATATCTTCCACAAAAACAACATCACGGCTAACCAGAATGCATTTAGTCTGTGGATGATACAACTGATAGCCTTTGCTTTCAAAACTGTACCCAACAAAAATACATTTTACTGCTTTATCATCCATTTTTTTGTGATGTTGTTCAGGCACTAATGCATATGCCAGACGAGCAAACACACGCAGATGAGCAACAGATGGCTTGCGATCATGCCAAGTCGCATATGGAGTGATAGACTGCAACACTTTAGTGGTATACCTGTTAAGTACATATGCTGCACACATGATAGCCTCAAGCTAGAAACTATGTGGTGAAGCCTGACTCTTGACCACACACCTCGCCATCTCCATGAGTGACCTATTCTTTCGTTCAAAAACTCCATTCTGTTGAGGTGTATATAGCACTGCACACTGATGTTTTATCCCATGCTCATCCAAAAATGCATTAAATTCAGAACACATATATTCCCCCCCTTTGATCAGAATGGAGGATGCCCATTTTACATGCTGACAGATTTTCAGTCAAAACTAGAAACTGTTTGAAGCACATAACCACTTTAGACTTTGCCTTCAATGGATGTACGCATGCATGCCTGGAAAAATCATCCATGAAAGCAAAGGAATGGTCGATTGAGAAATCCTTATTTCTTCTAGGTAAAAGACTCTCTTGAGATAAGAGATCTCGACCGTTTAGACATCACTGTATTTATCTCCTCGAAAATAAAATGTTGAAATGTAGATGGGTCCCACATGAGGGAGATGATAGATTTGTCCACCTCATTTGTAATGCCCTATAGCTTACCGAATTAGCCCCCTGCATTGTGGGATTTGGGGGGTCTCAGCATGGGCACTAGTTCCATTCACTTGTAACTTTTCTCCTTTTTTTTAAAATTAAAGTACATGAGAATAGGCCAAGGCCGAACTTCCTTTATAAAAAAAAAAATGGGCTTCAAAGAGACTATTTTCAAGCGTTGAGAATCAAGATTTGACCATGTAAATTTAGGAAGTATATTTATAGGTGGTGTTCATTGAAAAATAAGATCTCAAGAAAACTTTTAGTATTGACTTACCATATTTTACTATTATCATATATTACTTCGTCTTTTGGTTGCATTTCAAGAAACAAATCGATCAAGTTATTTCTATTCTTGGAGGATTACTTTGGTGTGGACATCATGCTAGCTCAAGGATCACGAAAGCTAGTTGGGAGACTTTTTCGTTTTTGAAAGAAAGGACTTATTTGGGATTGAATGATCATTATTAGGATGGTGGCCCAATGGATCTTTTGATGTACCAATAGTTAAGGTATTGGGTCTACTTGTCGTGTCAAAAATCCTCTCTTACTCTTATTATCTTGTAGGTTATAGGAGTTGGGAGAACCACTCCATGTAGGAGTTTCTTATTTCCCCTCACACTTTTCATCAAGTTGGAAGTGGATTAACTATATGCGTGTGGAATGCTTGGATGGAGATGAGAATACAAGTTAAGTTACCTCAAAGAATCTAAACTTAATAATTCCTTTTCATGCAAGGCCCAATATGTTTAGGATGGATAGCTCATAGATAACACCAATCATAAAATCTCATGCCTTTTTGAAAGCTAGCTTCACAAGCTAGAAGGATGTCATTGATGAAGGAAATAACACACATTTGTACGAGATTATAAGCATGTTTTGTACACCTCATCCAAATATGCATAAAGCATATAGGTACTCATTCTCTTGTACCTTAATTCTTAACATAAGATGTAAATCTTATGTTAACCACCATCCAATGTCTTTGAAGTACATCGAAATCTTCATGTAGAAGACAATCTTCAAATACATCATCTGAATGGCCGATCCATACCATCAAGCTGCTAATAGCCTCTCCATAAGCAAGAGTGTGAGCACACTCTTCTTCTCCAAGAAGAACTCCATAGCTCCTCCTCAACATGCTCCAAGATAGCACCATGGCTGCCCCATGTGCTAAGAACATCACCTCTATGGAGGTACCAAAGCTCTCCAAAGATTGGTGTTGAAACTAGGTGAAGGATGAATTACAAGTGACCCCAAGCACTTCTTATATAGTAGTTTGTCTTCTCCAAAAGCTTCTAAGAAAAACACAACGATCGAATAAAGCACTATTGTTCGAAAAACATGATCCGTAAGAGTTGTCCGAATAAAGCAAAAGCATATATTCGCGAATTTGGTGCCATCGTTGTTTGATGTCTTAAAAGCAGAAAATCATGTTTTCTTCTCTTCGTTGCACGATCGGTTGCCCATGGGAATTGAACACTGGTGGCCACTTTAGGAGGACAACATCTATCCAAGACGTCCTGCATCGATCGCATGTAGAAGAAGTAGAGAGAACACCTATACATGCTATAAGGTCTTGAGTAAAATGGACCAATGGGACATGGAAACCATGTTTTCCAACAATCCCCCCTGCAATGTCATATTGGTACAAACTGAACTGGATCTGCAAACTTCATAAGCTTCAAACCTTTACTCCCGATTTAACCTTCAAACCTTTTCATCAAAAGTCTTCTTCAAAATTGAATATGACTTTCCTTCAAACTTGAACTTGTTGAATATGAACCATAATACCTGAGAAAATATGCAAACTAGATATCCAATAGTGTACACATCAAGCAATCACTGCTTGACAACAAATGTAGCAAGTACTGACTCTGAACCTGCTATCTCCTATCTTCTCAAACCTGAAAACATACACTAGGATCCACATATTTGCATTTACCTTATGAAAAGTTTCTCAACGTACTTCTGCTGTGTCATGTAAATACACTAAACAAAATCAAGAATTGAATCCTGGAACCTGTGACTGACAACTCACAATTTAGTGTATTATGAGCACTGTTGGTTCATCTCTGACTGTACTTCAAGTCAAGTCAACTCAACTCAACTGAAATCAACTGAAATCAAGTCATGAGTCTTATCAAAAAATCTATGATATCATCATGTCTTCATCTTTGTTCAATGTGTAAATCCTTCATACCTCTTTCCTTAAAAACCTGGTATAAACATATATGTGTGCACCTCTAAAACATACCTCTCTAAAATATCAAGCTTCTCTTCAATAGAACTTTGGAACCTTCTTCTGAATAGGAACACCTAACAGAAACTTTCTCCAAGCATTCTCGTTCTTCCTTCTTCTTTCAAAGCTGGAACATAAAGAGAACCTAACAAAGTAAATATAGAAATACCTAAAATAGGAATACTTGTAGGTATGACTTTACATTCTTTCACATATGGCAAAAAATAAGTCTTCATGTTTCATCACCCCCTCGATAACACTAGTATCCAGAATTCTTCAAATATATCACACTTTATGATATCTGTAACATCTTCCTTCTTTCAATAAATCTGATCTTCAGTGATCAATACATGTATCTGAAACAAAATCTCTCAACCCTTTTTATTAGCATTGTGCACATGCCAATAGCTTTCCCTGTCATTCCTCAGCTTTCCAAATTATAGAATAAGGTTAGCTGATCTATCTTAAAAACCTTGTTGAAAGCATTTTAGGACCCATAACCTTCTGCAACATAACAAATATCTTCTTCTTTTTCTCTCCAACACAAATCTGATAGAATCTGAATCTTTGACTTACTTTCTCCAATGCTAAGAACCTTCTCAAACAAAGGATAGACAATTAACTCATAAATACTCAAGATCTTTCATGATCATTCAAGATCATCCAAGATCATCCAAGATCAATGATCTCTCCAACAAAATACCTGTGTAGAATCTGCTCTTATCAAACCTTCATGACTGAATGTTTGATTTGCTACTTGAATGTCTCTAAGTGTCCATGCTTCCCACATAAATTTGTAAAACTTTTCTTCAAACAAATCCTTCCCAAGAATCTGCAACTCCTACTTGAAACATAAGTGGACAAACTTCTCACCTTGAGAACTCCAAAAGCTGCAAGTTGATACTTCATCTTTTCATATTCTACCTGGGTGAAATGTGAAATTATCTGCTTGACTTTCTTTTGGCTAACTCCACTTCTCAATCAAGTGATAGGATCTAATGGAACACCTTTTTGAATACAAGCATGTATCCAAAAGTCTAGACAATCATAGAAAGTAGATTCTTCAACTTACTGGTACATTAGAAAACTAAATTTTCTGAAGTTTTCTGAAAACACTGAACCCTTTCCAAACATAAAACCTCTCTCCAAGTCTCCAACATCTTCTACAAATACACTTTTACCTCAAGAGTTAGATAAAGAAGAATCTCTGCAACTTGTCATATACCAAGTAGCTCTGTATTGACACTCCAAGAATTCTTTGCGGGAACATATCAGTTACCTACTTAAAATCTTCAACTTATATATAACTCATACATATGAGTCAAAATATACAAGTTGTCTTCAAAATCTGCTGCTTTTCTTTCTCTCAATGCAATTCTTCGTCAAATGTACTAAATCTTGACCAAGTATAATGCAAACAAGAAATTGCTTCTTCTTTAGACTATCTTCACACAAGATGTTCTCGTAGACTTGTCTTTGGATGTAGAGGATAAAATAGGAAAAGTATATGGAAAATATATGAGAAAATGAAGTCTTACTTTTTCTTTTGGAAATGTTGCACTTTCTTCTTCTGCATCTTTCTTCCACCTGATGATGTCAACATCTTCAAATTTCTCTTCCATACCTTTTGCTCTCTTCATCTTGAAGTAGCAAGCACTCTTAACTTCTTCAAATGAACTCTTTCTCTTCCTCTAGTGCTAAGAGTACGAGACAAAACAAACATGGTATGCAAAGGGAAGTGAACATAGAATCATGTTTTATCATCTCCTCATATCCTTGAATCCAAATTCTGCTCCAAATGTGACTGATATGACTGAATTCACCAACCTTTTGTCTGAATGATGAATTACCTTTCTAGAGTTACCTCTCTAGATCAAATTTTGTACCTGGATATCCAATCAACTTACAACACAAAATTGGCTGAAAACAAAAACTCATTCCATCTCCAAATTTGTCTTCTTAGATGAACTTTCTTGCCATGAAAGAGATCTCTCAAAAATCTCTAGAAAAACCTCTAGATACCTGTTTTGATGTAGCCTTTAACTTTCAAATAATGAAAGTGTATAGAAGCACTCCTTGAATTCTTCAAATCTCTTCATAACTGCTCTTCTAAGATATAACCTGCAAATGATAATCTGATAGTAGAAACTGATACCTGTGATTTGATGTTGATCTAATTCCTTCATCTTCTCTATACCATTGTTTTTCCTTGAATTTGAAGTAGCCTTCTCTTCATCAAGTATTGGTCTTCAAACAATACTTCTGTAAAGTATTTTCATACTCTTCCAGAAGTATTCAGCTGCTAACATATCATCAACTTCATACTCCATACTCGTGAATACACATGTGATTGAATTGTCTAATTCTCAAATCTCTACTCATCTAGATTAAGTGTGTATGTCAAATGTTAGAAGATGCTCTTAAATCATATGTTGTAAACCGGGAAGTCTGGAAACCTAGGAATCTGAATGAGCCTTAATGATCTGATGCCAAAGCCCTAAAACTCTGATACCAAATGCTAGAAATTTAGTAGGCCCATAACTAATGCCACAGGTCCAAGGTTCCATAGATTTAGGATTTACAACATTAATTCGAGGAATCTTCCAATATTGACAAACCATGAACATACCACCCTTAATCATACAAATGATGAGACAAAGATAGAGAAAGACTAAACAACATGTGTAAAGTGTTACGTAAGCCACTGCTTACTCACACTATCATATATACCAATGTTCAATGTACAATGTGGGAGCAAAACTCTCAACCACTCTATGTGAATAGAAATAGATGGATGAGTGAATCTACAAATGTAACAAATATATTCAGATGTATGGACAGAAATCTAAATATACATGAGATGTGTGACCTAATAGGTTGTAGAAGAGTGAATATGAGTGACAGAAAGAGGAAGGATCAGTCTAAAACTGATAATCAATGTCAAACCCCCATCTAACCTTAGGCTATGGAAGACCCTAAGTTAGACATGTGTGTGAAAAGATCACATACTTACAAAAGTAGATAAAAAATGCTAACAAGTTTGCTGCTAGAAATCCTCAAATTCATATGGAAACACCTTCTCGTACACCTCATCCAAATATGCATAAAGCATATACGTAATGATTCTCTTGTACCTGAATTCTTAACATAAGATGTAAATCTTATGTTAACCACCATCCAATGTCTTTGAAGTACACCGAAATCTTCATGTAGAAGACAATCTTCAAATACATCATGTGAATCGCCGATCCACACCATCAAGCTCCTAATAGCCTCTCCATAAGCAAGAGTGTGAGCACACTCTTCTTCTCCAAGAAGAACTCCAAAACAGCTCCTCAACATGCTCCAAGATAGCACCATGGCTGCCCCATGTGCTAAGAACATCACCTCTATTGAGGTACCAAATCTCTCCAAATCTTGGTGTTGAAACTAGGTGAAGGATGAATTACAAGTGACCCCAAGCACTTCTTATATAGTAGTTTGTCTTCTCCAAAAGCTTCTAAGGAAAACACAACGATCGAATAAAGCACTATTGTTCGAAAAACGTGACCCGTAAGAGCTGTCCGAATAAACCAAAAGCATATATTCACAAATTTGGCACCATCGCTGTTTGATGTCTTAAAAGCATAGAATTATGTTTTTTTCTCTTCGTTGCGCCGTCGGCTGCCCATGGGAATTGAACACTGGTGGCTACTTTAGGAGGACTGTGATCTATCCAAGACGTCCAACACCGATCGCATGTAGAAGGAGTAGAGAGAACAGCTATACATGCTATAAGTTCTGGAGTAAAATGGACCGATGGGACATTGAAACCATGTTTTCCAACAACATCCACCTGATAGATATGTTCCAGGTTTAGATTTTGTTATGTTAATAGACGCTGGTGAGCCCTCTTACTACAAAGAGGCCATGGAGATAGAGGATCATGTCAAGTGGGAGCATGCCATGAAGAGTGAGTTGAATTCTATTCACAAGAATGGTACTTGGGATTTAGTACCTTTGCAAAAGGGTAGGAAAGCTTTACCATGTAAATTGGTATATAAGCTGAAATTCACATTAGATAGTTCTTCTCCAAAGTGTAAAGCACAACTTTTTGCAAAGGGTTTTAAGCAACAACATGGTATTGATTTCAAGGAAATCTTCTCTCCAGTGGTCAAGATGACTACCCTGTGCATGTTGCTTGGATTCGTTGCAATGGAGCACTTAGAGCTAGTCCAAATGGATGTGAAAACTACTTTCTTGCATGGAGATCTTACATGTGAGATCTATATGGAACAACCAGAGGGTTATGTAGTTCGTGGCAACGAAATTCTAGTTTGTAAGCTCAACAAGAGCTTGTATGGACTTAAACAGTCCCCTAGACAATGGTACCAAAAGTTTGATGCCCTTATGAAGTCTCAAGGGTATTCTCAAAGCAATGAGGATAATTGTCTCTACACAAAGAGATGCTCAGATGGTAGCTTGATATGCTTGATACTTTGTGTCAATGATATGTTGATTGATGGGAAGTCCTCTTATGACTTGTCAATTCTCAAAAAGAAGTTGAGTGAGACATTTGATATGAAGGATTTGGGGGATGCCAAACATATTCTTGGCATGCGCATTACTCGTGATATGAGTAAAAGATGCATATACTTGTCTCAAACTAAGTACATATCCAAAGTACTTCACATGTTCAATATGCAAGGTGGAAAGGCATTGAGTACACCTTTACCCACATACGTGAAATTGAGCAAGGATGATTGCCCCAAATCAAATGAGGAAAAGGAATTCATGACCAAAATTCCCTATCAATCTGTTGTTGGTAGTCTCATGTATGCTATGGTAGCTACAAAACCAGATATTGCATTTGCAGTGGGAGTTGTGAGCCGATATATGTCTAATTCTTGCAAGAAACATTGGGAAGCAGTCAAGATGATTTTGAGATATCTGAGTGGCACTAAGGACAAGTGTCTATGCTTAGGTAGAGGGAAAGCATCCATTATTGGTTACACAGATTCTAACTATGTTGGTTGTGTAGACAATCGTAATTCTACATCAAGGTACATTTTTCATTTTGCTTGAGGTGTTATCTCTTGGAGATCTTATCTTCAAGAATGTACAGTTGTTTCCACCACAGAAGCAGAGTATGTTGCAGCACGTGAGGCATGTAAGGAAGCATTGTGGATTTCTCATCTTGCTTGTGATATGGGTTTAACTTAGCATGTACCTTGTTTGCTTAGTAACAATCAAAGTGTCATTGCTTTGGCTAAGAATCCGGTCTATCATGCAAAGGCAAGCACATTGACGTGAGGTATCACTTCATTAGAGATTGCTTAGCTGCTAAGCGCATTATTCTTGAGAAGGTTCACACTCAAGATAATGTTGCGGATGCTTTGACTAAAGCTCTACCACAAGATAGCTTTCAACACAATGAAAGGCCTAATGGCCACCAGACACTTATTTGTATATGTTCCTTAATAAAACATATAGTGGTTTGGTCAATCAAAGACTAAAAGTTCAACCTCATTTGTAACACCTAAGAAGTCTATGTTCGTGCTCCCTCTGTATTGTGTTTTTTTGCGTATTCTGTAGCCTTTGTGTGGAGTACCCTATGCGGCCCTAGGAGCTCAGTTTTCTACTCCAAGGATATCGTCGTGGAGCACTCGCAAAGGAGAAAGCATCATGCTACATCCCATCAAAATAGTTCACTATAGCATAGATATGTGAATTAGGCAGATTCTAAGAATTTCTAGCTAATTTTCTACCTTGGCTCAATTTTATGCACCACTTGTGCATGGACCTAGAAAAATAAGCAAATTCTCTTTGCTAGTTTAAGACTTTCTTATCAGATTTATCTGTCTAATTAGAACTTATCCCCATGTGAAAGGAAGATGAATCTTTCATAATCCTTGCTCAAACTAATTTTCCTTTATTTTATTAGATGTAAACACACTTTGTACCTTGGACTAGTGACATGGTTAGATTTCTTACTTATGAATCACCTCTACTAATTCTATCAAAAGAGAATCTAAACAAATGGAAATCTTTTAATAGTCCCCGCCCAAATGCTCTCATTAGAATGGTATATGTGGATTAAATGTATGGTTAAGGGGATATAGTACCACTTGTGCATGGACCTAGAAAAATAAGCAAATTCTCTTTGCTAGTTTAAGACTTTCTTATCAGATTTATCTGTCTAATTAGAACTTATCCCCATGTGAAAGGAAGATGAATCTTTCATAATCCTTGCTCAAACTAATTTTCCTTTATTTTATTAGATGTAAACACACTTTGTACCTTGGACTAGTGACATGGTTAGATTTCTTACTTATGAATCACCTCTACTAATTCTATCAAAAGAGAATCTAAACAAATGGAAATCTTTTAATAGTCCCCGCCCAAATGCTCTCATTAGAATGGTATATGTGGATATAGTACAGTCTATCTTAGGAGAGAATTTGGATAAAGTACTTAAATTGGGTTAAATGTCCTTCCATTCGGTTAAATGTACTTAAATTGGGTTAGATGTACTAAAATTGGGTTAAATGTAGAGTTTTTCTCGTTTATATATTGTCTACATTTTTTTTGTACAAGATAAGTATGGATATAACACATAGTGCATATGAGCCAATGTAACATACTTTTTACCTTTGTGACATTTATTTCTTTGTTTCATGTTTGTATTACATTGTGTGTGACATACTTTTTACCTTTGTGACATTTATTTATTTGTTTCATGTTTCTATTACATTGTGCTCAGAGAATAGCCATGTCGATGATGTAATATTGGACATATCCAATGTAAGTATGATATTTTTTACTATGCTGTACATTACATGTTTCCTTGAGTTGCAAATCCATATTTTCTTTGCTTATAGATAAACGATATACATATGATGCACACATGTCATTCAATGCATGTTTGTGTTTGTATGAATTGAAATAGTCTCCATACAATGTAACCAATCACATACGCACACATCCATATACATATATTTCATTTGATCGTTTACTTTTTCTTTTGAATTAATAATTAATTAGGAAAATTAAAGGTGACTTGAACTTTTGCCCTAGGTCTTCCCTATAAAAAGCCATCATTTTTAACCACATCATTATTCACTTGATTCTATGCTTCATATGAAACCACTACTTAGGTAGCACCCTATTGTTTAGCCATGTCTATTCCAAGTGAAACCAAGGCCTACACACCTCCCTCCTTGCATCTTATACGTTTCTCTTAGAGATCTCACAGCAAAAAGGGAATCTCAATTTACATAGCCTATTCACCCATCTTCCAAATCTCACTTCAACTATTCATTTCAATACATTGTAACATATATGGAGGAGTAGATATTGCCATATGTTGTCTCCATATCCCCATATATATGTGGGTACCTAATCGATTGATGTACATTCATAAGAAGAAGGCTTCATTTTGTAAGAGGTTTGATCATTTCAAAAGATTACTATTTAAGCATGAGAGTCGCTTGATGAAAATGCAGTCATGAACATATCACAACCCAAGAAGCCAAAGCTTGGAACAAACTTTCTATGAAGATGAGCAACCACTATGTTTTTTGTTAGTGAATTTGTTGACAGAGATGATCTTCACCTCTTGCTCCTTCATATACATGCACATAATGTTCCTTCAACATCAGATTTTCCTATAGTTTTCAATCCATCCCAACAATTTTTTGTTGATGTACAAGCTCCCAAATTCTCCTCAACGATAATAAATGGAGAAGATCATATTTATTTATATGATCTTCAAACTATAATCCACTTAAGGCTTGATGAGCATCTTAGTGTGCTCTTCCGTGTTCAACCCGTTGTGTATTGTTCAACCCCTTGTTCACTACATCATTCCCGAGGGGGAATTATTAGTACATTTTGGTATTTATCTATGTAAACACAATCAAAATTCTGGAGGCACTTATTTCCCTCTTTAGGAATTATTGCCCCCTCCCCTTGTATGTATATACACACGTAACCCTAATGGGCTACGTATTTTGCACATTCCACATATTCTAATACAATTTGTGTTTTTCTCCTATGCTTGTTCAACCGTCATGCCATTTGTGTGCATTTCTACTTCCCAAAATTCAACAGCTTAGTGGATTTATGGTGTGGGGGATCTACAATGCAGCAAACGTAAATTCATCGCAAATGGGTAACGATGAGAGAGAGAAAAAGAACTATGATAAATGACTATATGGCAAAAGCATGTTTAAAGAGAGAGAGAGGGAGAGATTGAAATCTTAGCACGATATGTAAAGAATAACTAATAGGAGGTGTGCTTATCAAGAGTCAAGAGGTGAACTTACAAGCTGTCTTCCATAAAACCACGGCATAATAAAAATAATTAGAGGTGACTTATTATCTACCTAGATGAATTATATTCACATACGTGTGTACAAAATGAGGTCCAATCACATAAAGAGGCGACCTCTTTCTTATTAAGATAATTTATCTCCATTCCATAAACTTTTATGTGGGTGAATCTGATGGAGTACATGATGTTGTGGAAGATTCTATATGGAGGATGTTTCCACTTTCTTTAGCTTAAAACATTTTTTAATCCTCCTTGAGGATGATGATATAAAGGGAGACTAGTAAGCTTGAAGTTGATATAAATAAAGGTGACCTCCTTCTTGTAGGTTGATCAAGTTAAAAAATGATTGTGTAGAAAGAGCAAGCTACAAGAAGGAGGTTAGTTTTAGTCTACCCACCAAGATAGTTTGTATATAGCTCATGAGTGCCTTGACATTGTTTTATCTATTCTCGTAGGAGACTATAATACATTCAAAATGTAGAGCTTAGATAGCTTTTGAGAGGAATAAAACCGTTTCCCGACCTATGTGTAGGATTCTTTACCAGCCACTATTTGTTGGAGAACTCAAAAGAAATAATTATATAACTTGAACCATGGCATGGTTTCTAGCATCAATGATATATCCCATCATATTTTCATAGAATTAAAACTTTGTTCAAGTTTCTACAGCTTGTTTGCATTGCAAGTAACTATTGATTTAGGTGCTCTCTTTCCTAGATCAACACAAATGCTCATCAATTGACTCATAAAGCAAGGATCAAGGGGACTCGAGACCCACCACATGTTTGACTTATATCTATGTTTTATCTACTTCTCTTGATAGAAGATTGAGTTCTTTCATGAAGAAGATTATTCATAAAGAGAAAGAGGGACGTACACACATTCTTGAGTCCATTGTCTTTAGAAAAACATGGAGTAGGCCAAGGAAAATGGTCAAAGATTGTATTTTCTTGAAGTAGGTTTTCGTATACTCTATGATAGGATGGACGGGGATTTTGGTTTTGCAATCTCGCCTGATTTGAGGGATGGAAATAGGTTCATTAAGTATGTTCAACTTTTCATTGGAAATCCTTTGGTTAGAGTTTCTCCAAATGTCACTGTAAAGCACCCTCTTTTTTAATGAAATGTGTATTAGACAAGTACTCTTCTTGTTCTTTATATTTGCTACCACAAGTGATGCTTTTGGGTGGCTTATCCAAAGGAAAATACAGACCGGCACTCTTTGAGGCTCACATGTTAACCATCATAAACTTCATTTCAAATCTTCAAAAGGAGTTCTATCAGCTTGTGTTACATAAGTTGGTGTCTCCTTGATTGAAGATTTTCATTAAGTGGTTATAATTTTTGGAATGTAAATGGGCTTCAAAGAGTGGTTGAGAGTTTTGCTCCCACATTGTACATTGAACATTGGTATATATGATAGAGTGAGTAAGCAGTGGCTTACATAACACTTTACACATGTTGTCTAGTCTTTCTCTATCTTTGTCTCATCACTTGTATGATTAAGTGTGGTATGTTCATGGTTTGTCAACATTGGAAGATTGTTGGAATTAATGTTGTAAATCCTGAATCTATGGAACATTGGACCTGTGGCATTAGTTATGGGCCTACTAAATTTCCTACAGATGTGAGACACGTGCTGAGCATCTCATGGTTGTTGAATAGGAACATGTGTAGACTGATATGATTGGACATTCTCTTGAACGTCCCTATGTGCAACATTTTTATGCATGCTAACTGGAGGACTACTATCCTCAAACAACACTCTTCTCACTTGAACCTCCTTAATGGGTTGTTTTTGCAACTTAGACTCATTGAACATGGCATCACTACTTCTGATCACTGACCATGTTTCAGGATCCCACAAGCGATATCCAAATTGTCCTTTTCAACCATATCCAAGAAAAATGCATTTGTTTGGCTTATGGTCCAACTTTTGTATGAGATTCTTGGGTATATGAACATATGCTTCACACCCAAAAACTAGAAGATGATCATAATATGGTGGCTTCCATATCCATAACTCTTGTGCCACTTTTAGACCTTTGGTAGTACTATGTGAAAGGTTAATCACATGAACTGCAGTCAATGCTGCTTTTGCCCAAAAGCCTTGTGAGAGGTTTGCATGATACAACATAGAAACTACTCTATCTCGAATAGTTCTATTCATCCTTTCAACTACACCATTCTCTACTGGGGATAAGGAGTTGTAAACTCTCTATGAATCCCTCTAGACTGACAGAAAAGGTTGAATTCATGTGAGGTATACTCACCCCTATTATCTGAACATAAAGCCTTAAGCTTAGTTCCCTTTTCAGTCTCAACTAAAGCAAGCCATTTTCGAAAATAGGGAATACCTCATCCTTTGATTTGATAGGATATACCCAAACTTTTCTAGTAGCATCATCTATAAAAGTGACAAAGTAAAGAGAGCCACCTAAGGATCTAGTGGGCATAACACCATGCACATCTTTATGAATGAGATCTAAAGGCTGAATAGAAGAGTCAATGTGCATTCTATGCACATTTCTAGTTTTCTTTCCATATTGACAATGCTCACAAAATGAAAAATCACAGAAAGATGACAGAGGTAAGTAGCCAGAACAAGAAATATTTTCCATTCGACTACGAGATATATGGCCCAATTAACCATGCCAAATACAAGCCATAGGCTGTTCAATAACAGCTAACAAGTGTTCTTTCTATGATACAAATAAAGGATAAAGTGAGACAACTTTGTTTCCTTTTGCAATAACCATATTGCCCTTTGATATACAAAAGGACTGAGCATAGAAGACCACCTTGTAACCAAGGTCATCAAGTTGACCAACTGACATCAAACTGTATGATAACTAAGGTACATGGCGTACATTATGCATAGTAAATTTTGAACCATCAATGAACTGCACAACCACATCTCCAATCCCCACAATGTCACAATGGTAAGAGTCACCAAGTCTCACAGTACCAAGAGACGTTGCTGCATAATTAGAGAACCATT
The DNA here is from genome assembly GCA_020310875.1 of Ceratopteris richardii. Lineage (NCBI taxonomy): Eukaryota > Viridiplantae > Streptophyta > Polypodiopsida > Polypodiales > Pteridaceae > Ceratopteris > Ceratopteris richardii. The sequence continues at coordinate 130,314,481 of CM035426.1, read as the reverse complement.
CTTTGTGTGGTCTCACATTGAAAGAAGCACCAAAATCTAGCAGCCACATGTGGGAAAGAGAATCAACCATAAGAGCCTTAGTTGGCATAGTACTATCAAGTGTCAACACACAACATCATCAAAAATAACATTAATTTCTTCAATCTTCATATTCGAAGTAGATGGTGCAGGTAATTGTTTAACATGCCTATCAACATTTTGTCCTTTACCTTTAGCATTCTTTAATGCATAATAGTCTTTCTTCATGTGTCCTTTCTTATGACAATAATGGCATTCGATGTCCCTCTTCCTTGATTTACTTCTAGTCTTATTCCATTGACCATTCTTTTCCTTTTTCTTGCTCCTGCCACATTGCTGATTCTTTCCTTGGTAAGAATCACGAACATTATATGCATCTCCATTCTGAGTGCAAACCATAGATTTTCTATGAATCTCCTCACTCAAGAGTGCTTCACATATGTCATCATAGACGAGTTTACCACCAAGTGCACTATTGCTCATAGTTGTGCAAAATGTATCCCATGATGACGGCAAGGTGCATAACAACAATACTGCTAAAATTTCATTATCCATATCCATTTTCTAAGCCTATAACTGGGAGAATATAGCATCAAACTTGTTTAGATGAGCAGAAACACTATCTGTGTCCTTCACGCAGAATTCATATAATTTTCTCATCAGATACACTTTATTTGATGCCGTCTCTTTTTCATATGTATTGCATAACTTCTTCCAAATCTCCTCTACACTTTCACAGTCTAATACTATAAAGTAAACATTGTCTGCCAGGTGCAAGCGAATGGTAGACTTGGTCATTTCATCTACCTCATCCCAATCATCTTCATCCATGTCAATAGGCTTCTTTGAAATCCCATTTGCTAGCTTCCATTGCCTCCTTTAAATCAACACATCTTTAATCTAATTCTTCCATAGAGCAAAGTTTGTGCCATCAAATTTTCAGATCTCAAAATGGTCTTTGCCCTGCAAGTTATAGCTCCTCCTTGGAACACTAGCACTAGACCCTGATCCACCAAATGTGCCTGAGATCTCTGATGCCACGATGGTAGAGAACTGAATAGAATGATAGTGGAGCTAGATGGGTCCAAACACCAACAAATAAGTGTATCAAGGAGTAAATCGACCACTATATAGTTGACAAAAACAAAAATCTAGAAAAATTTTACCAGAGTATCCTCTATAAAATGAGCATATGGCTAGTGTCAAAAATCATAAAACTGCAAGTACTAACATGTTTACCTGCATAGTGAATCACTGACTCCACTGCATATAACCAGTTACCCAATAGAAGACAACTAGGCTTATCGAGCACCTATGAACTATCATACATCTCCTATGGCGAGGTTGGGTAAGTCTTCCACCTGCATCTCCAGAGAGACCCCGACATCTGGGTTTCTCTCAGTTATGAAAACCTCACCATGCCTCTCTTTATTAAACATAAAAGGCTTTATGCACAAACATAACCGCTATATCGATGACCACATGGACGTACATGAGCGGCATCCACAGAAGCATACATGGTGTGTATGTGCTCAATATATGTAGTAAAATGACACTAAAAGGTTGAATGCACAGCCCAAAAACTAGTCAACAACACTTGCAAGTGTGTGTCAACTCTAATGTTTTAGGCTCAAAAACTTGCATAAATTTGTAGCGGTTGCTCCCACCAAAATTGAAAACCTTTCGAGAAACCTATAGTTTTACGAGTGTGGCTGAAAACACAGCCCCAAAGGTTGATATTTATTATTGGAGAAGTACAAAGAACACTCTTCTTGATGTTCTTGGACCTGTGTGAAGAGAACTATGTGCAAACGTGTTGGTGTAAATCACAAGCCTAAACACTTGGCTTGAAAGACATCTTGAAGACCCTACATATGTGAAGAAGCATAGGAACTAGTACTAGTGGTTCATTACCACTTTATCTCATTGTGAAAGTCAAATTGACTTGGAATCTTTTGTAATCACCTACCAAAAGGATTCATGGAAAAAGGTAGATCTTTGATTGAAGGAATATCTCCTAGGATATACGAGCTTGATCATAGGGAGCCAAAAGTTTGAAGTTGAATTCAAATTCTTACTCATTCTCTATAAAAATGGACATGGAAAAGTCGCGGGTAGAACTGATCACTCGCGAGATTCTCATTACTGATTTTGAGTGTGTGTGAGGCCTACACTATAGTCCACACCTATCTACACCATTAGGCAATGATTTTCATGCCAATGGATTTCTATACAAGTGTTCATTAATACATACATTCACATTGTTCATCTCTGAGTTCTCTGTCATACTACTCAAAAGTCTGTCAACTTGTGAAGTGCATATCTCAGTCATTTCTCCATCAAATTCAGTGATTCAAAGATTTTTGGATTCAGCTCAAAGTTCTCTACAGACTATTAAAGTTTGAAGAGATTCTACTCAGCCATTTCAGAGAAATACGTGTCGAGGTGATCACTAGTCAATATCTGCGACAGTCCTAAAAAATCGGGGGTATAACTTAACTTGGTAAATTGATTTCTCTTAGCATAGTTTATGTTTTTACATCATTCCACTTGGAATAGTTAGCTTACTAAGCTAATTAGATACCTCTAAAAGGAATTTTTCCAATTCGTACTGTGTTGGTCATACTGAGCAAAATACCCAGTAGGTATCAAGACATAAATAGAAGGTTTTCTTGAGTTTGTGAGTTTCAAAGTTATCTATTTTGGCTCAATCATTACACACATCATTTACAAAGTACATAGGCCATTTTATGGTGTCATTGGAAAGCTAAGGAGGTCTACGTATCAAGCCTAAAGCAAAAGAGGGCTGGTACAAAGTAGGTTTTAGCAGTACCTACTCAGTCTCTTGGAGCATCCATCCATCTTTCCCAACAGTGGTATCAGAGCAAATTAAGGTAAAATGGGAGATGGTTTTCCTTCATTTATTGATAAATTGGACAGGAACAACTATCAAGCATGGTCTCTAAGGATGAAGACCTACTTACAAGGAAGGAGTCTCTATGGATACATCTGAGGAGATGAGGAATTGCCCTCATTCAAAACAAGAGGATTACCAACCAAGGAAGAACATGAAAAGCTCAACACATGGTGTGCTAAGGATGCATTGGCAAGGTCTTATTTACTCAACTCCATCTCTGATTTTCTTTTGCCACATATTAGAAATTGTAAGCCATCCCAAGAGACTTGGAAAACCTTGTCATCATATTTTTCCTCCAACACAAGGGCTAGGAAAAATCAGTTGTGGATTGAATTCACAACATTTTGGAAGCAACCTAAGCAAGTTGTTTCAGAATTTGTGACCAAGATTAAAGATGTGGCAGATCAGTTAGCAAGCATAGGAGAAGAGATTGAAGAAGAGCAGATTGTAAGGCAAGTGATCAATGGGGTCAAGACTGATGACAAATGGGAAAGCTTCACCACTGCCATGGACCTCTACATGGACATGAAAATTCCAGATCTTACAACTCTCATGAGACATTTGTTTACTCATGAATCAAAGCTCAACAAGAATGGAGATACATCCAAAGGTAATAACTCTTTTGCCCTATACACTGATAAGAAGTCTAAAGATAAAGGCAAGAACAAGAAGGTTGAAGATGAAGGCTCTACCTCCCAAGCCAACTATGCAGGGAGAGGTAGATCATCAAGAGGAAGGGGCAGAGGAGGTAAGCAAGGTAGGGGGAGATCCTATAACTCCTCACCATGTAACATTTGTGGTTTACTCACCAAGCCAAAATGTTTGGCTTGAGGGGGAGCTATTGGTGTAAATCATAAGCCTAAACACTTGGCTTGAAATACATCTTGAAGACCCTACATATGTGAAGAAGCATAGGAACTAGTACTAGTGGTCAATTACCACTTTATCTCATTGTAAAAGTCAAATTGACTTGGAATCTTTTGTAATCACCTACCAAAAGGATTCGTGGAAAAAGATAGATCTTTTATTGAAGTAATATCTCCTAGGATATAGGAGCTTGATCATAGGGAGCCAAAAGTTTGAATTTGAATTCAAATTCTTACTCATTCTCTATAAAAATGGACATGGAAAAGTCGCGGGTAGAACTCATCACTCTCGAGCTTCTCATTACTGATTTTGAGTGTGTGTGAGGACTACACTATAGCCCACACCTATCTACACCATTAGGCAATGATTTTCATGCCAATGGATTTTTATACAAGTGTTCATTAATACATACATTCAGAGCGTTCATCTCTGAGTTCTCTGTCATACTACGCAAAAGTCTATCAACTTGTGAAGTGCATATCTCAGTCACTTCTCCATCAAATTCAGTGATTCAAAGCTTGCTGGATTCCGCTCAAAGCTGTCTACATATTTTCAAAGTTTGAAGAGATTATAATCAGCCATTTCAAAGAAATACGCATCGAGGTGATCACTGGTCAATATCTGCTACAGTCCTAAAAAATCGGGGGTATAGCTTAACTTGCTAAATTGATTTCTCTTAGCATAGTTTATCTTTTTACATCATTCCACTTGGAATAGTTAGATTACTAAGCTAATTAGATAGCTCTAAAAGGAATTTTTCCAATTCCTACTGTGCTGGTCATACTGAGCAAAATACCCAACAGGTGTCAAGACATAAATAGAAGGTTTTCTTGAGTTTGTGAGTTTCAAAGTTATCTGTTTTGGTTCAATCATTACACACATCATTTCCAAAGTACATAGGCCATTTTATGGTGTCATTGGAAAGTTAAGGAGGTCTACTTATCAAGCCTAAAGCAAAAGAGGACTGGTACAAAGCAGGTTTTAGCAGTACCTACTTAGTCTCTTGGGGCATCCATCCATCTTTCCCAACAAAAAGTACTCTAAGATGGCTCCAAAAGACACCCCAAAAATGCTTCAAAAACAGGCTTTGAAAGCAAAGAATGAAGCTTTGAGTACCAAAACATGTTCAAGATAATGTTAACCTTAGTCTTTCCCATTCTTTAGAGACCACAAGAGTGTAGCTTAGTGGCAAGAGATTGTCGTAGTTAAGCGAGCTTCGGGGGGAACAATATTGGGATTGGTGACCTCCCAAGTACCGAGAACCTCTATCTTCCTTGATCATTGAGGCCCTCCCTCACGCATAGCCAATGGTGACTCGGATGACAAGTTATGCCAAGGTCTATGCCTTGGTTGCCACCTTAGTCAAAAGCTGTGGGTGGGTGGGTGAGTGCTCTGATACCTGTGAAGTATTTTGATGGTGATGCACCACGGTGTGCTTTGCTTTATGAGAGCTCCATGACGATATCCTTAGAGTAGAAAACTGAGTTCCTTGGGCCACACACAATACTCCGCACAGAGGCTACAAAATATGCAAAAAAACACAATAGCCGCATGCCTATGCTCAATGGACTGAGTTTTACTCACATCACTAGTGAGCTACTTTAGTCCATTAGAGGGAAATGTAGGCTTGATCTTGCATATTCTGACATTTGGAAAGCCATAGAGAATGGGGATCGTGATATATGAGTTTCCAGTGAGGATGGAGTATCGATGGGTACTCAAGAAGGACTCAATTGGAAGAATTACAGTGTCCATGAAGGATGTATGTTATATAAAGGAAAGGTGTGTGTCCCTAGATATACCGAGAAGAGATGGAATATTTTGTATGAGTGTCATGACACACCTAGTGCGGGACACCGAGGAGTTAACAAGACTTATGATCTTGTTAAGAGGCAGCCTAAAGATCAAACTCTAGAGAAATCTCTAGGGAGACTCCCCTCTTGAGAGATCTCAGACCACCAACCTTCATGGGGGATGACCAAGAAAGAAACAAGGATGCAATATCCACTTTTTTCTTTAAAGTGGAATGTCTTGCATCAATTGAAGGGCACCCCACTCGAGTGTCGTGTGCTTGAAGCAAGTCTCTTGTTTGGACCATGAGCTCATAAGCAATGGATGTGTTTCAAGGAGGTGAACTCCACCTTTATTGATTACACTCAATTTGAAATGCTTTTCTTGAAGGATTTTCTTCTTGAGAATGAGGAAGAGAGGAATAGAGATGAGTGGGATAGGATTACACGGAGGGGTGGAGCATTATCAGCCTACATATCCCATTATAGAGAGATCATTTTGAAGCTTAAACAACGTGATGATTTCTATAAGACTAGCTAGTTTGTGAGAGGATTAGATAAGGCCGTAAAGATAGAAATAAGGACGAATACACCAAAAACATTTGAGAATGTGATCAAATATGTACAGATATATGAGGACCATAACTTTCCTCAATATAATCCTATGAAGATGGATCAACCCCTCAAACATGCTAGTACTACTAAATTCAAGAAAAAGATAGTACTGGGGGAAAATAATTTTTCCATAAAGAAAGAAAGACTATGTAAGTGGTAGGAGTGGACAACGAAGCTTGTGCAGACAAGGGAGCAGAAGGCAAGAGGGCCAATGAGAAGGGCAATGCTTAGATAGAGGTTTGAGTAGGCAAGGAAGTCAAAGAAGATTTGGTAGAGGATAGGCCTCATCAAATAGTTCAAACTTTATTTTTCTCAAATGGTGATTTTCATCACTACATGGGAGATCCTTATGATCATGTGTCAAACATTGATCCACAGGGATCAGTCCGTGTGATCCACATGGATCAGTCCATGTGATCCACAAGGATCATTGATCCACACAGATCAATCCATATGATCCACAGGGATCAGTCCATGTGAAGAGAGATGGTGGATGCAATCCAAAGATGAGTAGGTGCTGCTACAACCAACTTCACACCAGCCAACTGAGACTTCAGATTTGATTAGTAGACCCTTTGAGCTTCCTAAATCCACCAAAATATCAGCCAAGTACTTTGGAACATGTATCCCAAATGTTTAAGTGAAGACAGACTAGTTGCAAAATGACTAGCTCCCAAAACTTGCTATTTTTGGACATACACCTGCTAGAAAAAATGAACAGTGCTCTCAACTTGGTAGAAATTAGATACATTACTTTTGGGCATAGAAAATAGACTAAGCAAACTTCCCAATCCAAGTTAAAAAACTTCAAAGGATGGACTGAGCACTGAGAAGAAGATTCATCAATTTCTGGAACATGCCCACCATTCTCGGGGCTCTCTAGAGATAGACTAGTGAGCAGTAAAATGCAGATAGCTCCAAAATTATAAATTCAATGACCATGAAAATTGATATGCAGAAACTAAACAGTAAGAGCTATCCAACGCACATTAAAATACTGAAAAATGTTGAGTAGAACGCGAGATATGACCTTATGAAGTTACTCCTCTGAGTGAGTATAACAGAGAACAAAACAGAGAAGTAGATAATGACAAATGTATAGATTCACATATGATTACAACCACATTGGCAATGAATATTTGCACAATGGGAGTAGAATGATAGACCTATGGAGTAAGCTCTTCAATGTCTACAAAATGACATGAAGTGGTCATGTACAAGGCTTGCTAATCGCCTCTTCCTTCTTGCTCTTTTTATAGCTATTCTTGGAGGGAGTTTTGAATTCGAATTCGAATGGCTCCACCTAAAAGTGATCCCCAAAGTTAGAAGATATTCCCTCAGCTCAAAAATTCGTGGTTTTAGGTAGTTAGAGCCACGAGTTTGCTTTTACATCATGGATGAGATAAGCCATCTTTTTCCTTTTTCCTTTTTTCAATTACAAGAGATAAAATGTACTCTTTTACAAAAGGTGTTCACATGACTACACATGTGACTTACAAATGATCATAATATCAAGCATGTAGGCTTGGGTAAAACGCACCAACAGCTCCCCCTCAAGCCTAACATGCTTGGCCTCCAAATAAGTCTTCAATTGTCCTTGATTTCTTGCAAGCCAATCATCAACTTGAATCTACGTAACTTTGTACCATCAAGAGCTTTAGTCAACATGTTTGCACATTGCATATCTGTAGAGACATAGGACAGTTGAATATCCTTGCTCATTATCTTCTCCCTTACATAATGGTAGTGGACTTCAATATGCTTGGTTCTAGCATGGTATACCAGATTAGCTGCTAGATGTAGTGAGCTTGTGTTGTCACCAAAAATGTGAGGTGTTGAAGAATGAAGTCCAAGATCTGTGTACAAAGACTTTAACCACATGATTTCTTGAGTTGCATTAGCCAAACCTCTATATTCGGCTTCGCTAGAAGATAATGCCACGGTTGGTTGCTTCTTCAATGACCAAGAAATGATTTTCGAACCTGCAAACGATATATACCCGGATGTGCTTCTTCTATCATCTCTAGATCCGGCCCAATCTGCATCTGAGTAGACCTTTAGCTCAATATCTGAAGTATATGAATAGAACAAACCTTCATTCATGGTCCCCTTTAGGTACTTGAGGACTCTCTTGGTCGCTTCCATATGTGGTCTTCTCGGCTTATGCATAAACTGACTCAATATGCTAACACTATAGCATATATCCACCCTTGTGAGAGTTGCATAATTCAAACTTCCAACCAAGCTTTGATAGCTTGTGATGTCTTCAATTGGCTCTCCTTCATAAGCACTAAGCTTATGATTTTGCTCCATAGGTGTACCTACACACTTGGTATTTTCCATCTTGAATTTGACGAGCATGTCATGCACATACTTCCTTTGTGTGATGTATATACCTGAATCTGTGTAGATTAACTCTATCGAAGAAAATAAGTGAGTGGTCCGAGGTCACTTATTTTGAACTCCTCCTTCATTTGACTCTTTACCTGTTTGATTCCTTCAAGATCATTGCCTGTGATAATAATATCATCAACATACACACATAAATAGATTACTTCATATCCATTCCTCTTTATGAACAAAGAGGTATCCGCTTTGCTAGCTTTGAATCCTTGGTCCTGCAAATAAGTCACCAATCTAAAATTCCAAGCTCTTGGAGCTTGCTTCAATCCATACAAAGCTTTCTTTAGTTTGCATACATAGTTAGGATGATGTGCATCCTCATATCTAGGAGGTTGTGCCATATACACTTCCTCAGAAATCCATCCATTCAAGAAAGCATTCTTTACATCAAGTTGATAGAGATTCCAATTTCTAGATGCAGCAAAACTTATGAGAACCCTAATTGTAGGCATTTTTGCAACGGGAGAGAAAGTCTCCTCATAATCAATACCATGGGTTTGAGAAAACCCTTTAGCAACTAACCTTGCTTTGTGTCTATTTATACTTCCATCTGGATTCCTCTTGATTTTGTATATCCATCGAGATCCAATTACCTCATCGATGGCTTGTTAGGTACAAGCTCCCAAGTGTCGTTTTCCTTCAGGGCTTCCATTTCTTCATCCATTGCATCTCTCCAAGCTTTCTTGCTTTGTGCTTCTTCGAATGTGGTAGGTTCTTCATTGGTTGAATCCTTTGCAATGTAGATTGAGTGCTTGGTTACCAAAGAAGTATCATAACCAAACCTCTCTGGTTTCTTCTTCTCCCTTGAAGACCTTCTAAGTGGTTGATGTGAGCTCTCGGGTCCATATGTAGCATCCTGCATCTTTGCTTTACCTTTGTTCTTCCATAGCTTTAGTCTTTCCAAGTCTTCTAGGTCAATCTCCGAATCACTTTCTTCAATTTGCTTTGGCTCCTTTGGTTGAAGTGATGGAAAATCTTCATCCAAGTCATAAGGCAGCTTCACTTTCCTATCATCATCAAACCATGATTTGTTTTCACAAAAAATTACATCTCCACTCACAGAAAATCCTTTATTGGTTGGATTGTACAATCTATATCCTTTTTGGTTTTGATCATAACCAATGAATACACACTTCTCTGCCTTGGGATCCAATTTCCCTCTTACTTGAGAAGGAATGTGAGCATAGGCTAAGCGTCCAAAGATTTTACAATGCTCTAGACTATGTCTTCTTCCATTCTACACTTCATATGGAGTTGTTCCATCTAGTGACTTAGATGGAAGTCTATTTATGAGATATGTGGCTGTCGACACAGCCTCTGCCCATAGGTAGTTTGGCAATCCCTTTTCGTTGAGCATGGACCTTGCAGCTTGGACAATAACTTTGTTCCTCCTCTTTGCTACACCATTGAGTTCGGGTGTATACCTTGTAGTGACTTCCCTTTTAATGCCTCTTTCATGCAAGAAGGCATCAAATTCAGAAGAGAAGTATTCTCCTCCTATTTGGTTTTCAAAGTCCTACCTATTTGGTTTTCAACAAGAGCAATATACTTCTTAAAACAATTAAACACTTCATCCTTGTGCTTCATGAAAAACAGAATGGTCCACCTGCTACAATCATCTATGAAAGACACATAATATCTTGAGCCTGATATAGATGGCTACTTACTTGGACCCCACACATCCGTGTGCACTAGATCCAAAGGATTTTGATACATATATCCTTTCTTATTGAAAGGTTGTCTATGAGCGTTGCCGAGTTGACAAGCTTCACACTTATAAATCATGTGTTGCCTTGTGATATTAGGCAAACCAAGTACACTTTGGTCCCTGCAAATTTGTTTGAGTGTCCTCTCACCAATGTGAGCAAGCCTTTTGTGCCATATCTCCAACTGTTAGAGTTTGAGATCCATAGCTAAACAAAGCTATGTTCTTTGTATCTTCCACTTCAAAAGTGAAAAGCCCTCCTGTCTTTTCTCCTTTGGCAATCCTTCTAAAGCCTTGCCTTGGGTCTTCAACATATGCTCCAAATCGGTTGAATCGGTTGAATCTAATCTGCAATCCTTTTTCAACAATTTGTCCAACACTTATTAAATTTTTGGTAATTTTAGGGACATACAAGACTTTGCTTAAGAGGTTCATATTCCCATCTGATGTCTTCACATTACCTATCTTCTCCACTGAGTGCTTTGTGTCATCTCCTGTCTGCACTTCATGCTTGTTATGAGGATCTTCCAAATCAGAAAGTAAAGCCACATTTCCTGCTACATGGTTTGAGCATCCCAAATCAATGTAAAATATGTGATCATCATCCTTACCCTTCTTCACTGATAGATTCATAATCAATAATGAATCTTCTTGACTTTGGTCCTCAGCATAGTTATCGTAGTCTCTCCTTCCTCTATGGCCACTTTGATAGTTGTTGTTGTAATTGTTGTTGTAGTAGTTGTTGTTGTAACCTCCATTGTATCTACCTCTATTTGATCCATAGCCACCTGTATTGAATTCTCTTCCTCTTGAGTTCCTCGGGTTCCTGAAACATTCTTCAGTAGTATGATTAGATAAGCCACATATATTGCAAGGTTGAGATGATTGGAATCTCCCCCTGCCTTGCTTTCCACCTCTGCCTCTTCCTCTAGCTCTTCCTCTACCTGCAAAGTTTGCTTGGAAAGAGCTACCTTCATCTTCATTCTTCCTATTCTTTGACTTGTCCTTGACCTTAGCTTTATCAGAATATAAGGCAGAAGTTTGATTACCTCTTGAGGACTCACCACCTTTGCTAATCTTTGCTTCATGAGTGAAGAGTTGGCCCATGAGTGTGTTGAGGTCGGGTACATGCATATCCATGTATAAATCCATGGCTGTTGTGAATGACTCCCACTTGTTGTCTGCTTTGATTCCATTTATGATTTGTCTAATGATTTGCTCCTCTTCAATTACCTCTCCAATGCTTCCAAGTTGGTCGGAAATCTCCTTCATCTTTGTAACATAATCAGTTACATTTTGCTTCGGGCTTTTCTTCATTATTGTGAACTCCATCCACAATTGGTTCTTCCTTGCTCGAGTGTTGGAAGAGAAGAAAGAAGCAAGTGCATTCCAGGTCTCTCTTGATGTCTTGCATCCCTTGACATGAGGTAAAAGAAAATCAAAGATTGATTTTAGAATATAGGACCTTGCAAGTGCATCCTTCAAACACCAATTTGAAAGTCCTTCCACTTCTTCATGTGATGGTTGCCCTTTGTTCCTCATGGTTGGCATTGCTTCATCTCCAGATATGAATCCATATAGATTCCTCCCTTGAAGGTTAGCCTCCATCCTTAGAGACCATGCCGGGTAGTTGTTTCGATCCGATTTGTCAATTCTTGATGGAAATCCATCTCCCATGTTGCTTGACTATGCTCTGATACCACTGTGAAGAGAGATGGCGGATGCAATCCAAAGATGAGTAGGTGCTGCTACAACCAGCTTCACACCAGCCAACTGAGACTTCAGAGTTGGTTAGTAGACCCTTTGAGCTTCCTAAATACACCAAAATATCAGCCAAGTACTTTGGAACATGTATCCCAAAAGTTTAAGTGAAGACAGACTAGTTGCGAAATGACTAGCTCCCAAAACTTGCTATTTTTTGACATACACGTGCTGGAAAAAATGAACAGTGCTCTCAACCTGGTAGAAATTAGATAAATTCCTTTTGGCCATAGCAAATAGACTTAGCAAGCTTCCCAATCCAAGTTTAAAAACTTCAAAGGATGGACTGAGCACTGAGAAGAAGATTCATCAATTTCTGGAACATGCCCACCATTGTCGGGGCTCTGTAGAGATAGACTAGTGAGCAGTAAAATGCAGATAGATCCAAAATTATAAATCCAATGACCATGCAAATTGATAGGCAAAAACTAGATAGTAAGAGCTATCCAATGTACGTTAAAACACTGAAAAATGTTAGTAGAACTCGAGATATAACCTTCTGAAGTTATTGAAAATGTTAGTAAGAGCTATCCAACGTACGTTAAAACATTGAAAAATGTTAGTAGAACTCGAGATATGACCTTCTGAAGTTACTGCTCTGAGTGAGTATAGCAGAGAACAAAACAGAGAAGTAGATAATGACAAATGTATAGATTCACATATGATTACAACCACATTGGCAATGAATATTTGCATAATGGGAGTAGAATGATAGAGCTATGGAGTAAGCTCTTCAATCTCTACAAAATAACATGAAGTGGTCATGTACAAGGCTTGCTAATCGCCTCTTCCTTCTTGCTCTTTTTATAGCTATTCTTGGAGGGAGTTTTGAATTCGAATTCGAATGGCTCCACCTAAAAGTGATCCCCAAAGTTAGGAGATATTCCCTCAGCTCAAAAATTCGTGGTTTTAGGTAGTTAGAGCCACAAGTTTGCTTTTACATCATGGATGAGATAAGCCATCTTTTTCCTTTTTCCTTTTTTCAATTACAAGAGATAAAATGTACTCTTTTACAAGAAGTGTTCACATGACTACACATGTGACTTACAAATGATCATAATATCAAGCATATCAAGCATATCAAGCATGTAGGCTTGGGTAAAATGCACCAACAGTCTATGTGTGTGAGGAACAAGGGCCAGCTAGCCAAGGTCCCAAGCTGGAGGGATACCCTAAGGTATGTTGGTAGTAAAATGGGAATTACTTGGGTAGCAATGGGAATAAGTGTTGCATGATGGCCACATGTTCACAATAGACTATTCCAGATCATTAGTATTTTTAGAGTACATCATTGCTATTTTTAGAGTACAAGAGGGTATATATGGATGGGAGGAGAGTCACACACACATCATTCAAGTGATTTCCACACTTGGTGTCAGAGCCTATGAGAGATCCTCTTGAGTTTTTGGTGTGATTACTTTTTAGTGCATTTTTTTCGGCCAAGGATTTCTTTATTGTCTTCTTTGCGTGAGATGGGGGTTCAAGTTTAGTTTTCAGTCGCCCCATTCTGCAGTAGGAGATCAAAAGTAGCTTTTGGAGAGGGTGTCCCATAGGAACCCCCTCTAACCTCTACCCACGCAAATCCACATTGAGCTGCTCGGAGATAGCAGTCCGGTCATCTCCATCCATGGATGTGCGCTAAGGTGCTGCCAACATCGTGAGGGAGAGAGAAGCAATTCACTTCTCTTGCAGAAGAGAATGAAATTTCTCTGTCTTTATTATCAAAGTGTCTCAACATATGTTTATCAACCCATGTGGGATCAACCGCCATGCATGTGTCAGGAGTGCTTGCATTCATTTGAGTCTGTAGAAGCGTTACCTAGCTCTGCATAGCTTTTTGGCTATCGAGGACATTAGAGAGAGAACACTCTGCATATGCTTTTGTTTTGAGTTGAGAAAAGACTGAGATTCCAGGTGCATATATAGCTCTCATCACTACTTCACACTACATGTGGGATTAATATGCACGTATGCATGCACTTTGCACTCATGGGAAACCAATTTTTAATGTGTTTTTTGTGGAAGCCATAGCTAAGGACTAAAGTTAACCAATTCACCTACATCCTTTTCCACATATTTAGCCATATCTTGAGCATCCAACCTCCAATTTTCGAGTTTTTTGATGCTATGGCAAGCTCTCTCAAGGCTCTTTCCATAGAGTGGTTATTACCATAATTTGGCTTTAGTTTTTATAATCTTTAGAGTTTGGATTTTACCCATTCATCTTCAACAATCATCTTTCGAGTATTGTTTTGAAGCATAACCTATTGGGAGAGATTTGAAAAGCTATTTCGACAAAGGGTGGATCATCTTCAGGACCTGAACACACCTACAAATTATTTTTGGACCTCCAAATAAGTCTCTTGTCAATTTATATGCATGATTTCTCTCTTTTTGCATCAAATTGCATATAGGACATGCAAAATTTGCATAGTACCTAGACTAGATGCGTAGTTTAGACGTGGATTCATATTGTGCGATGCCTGTATTCTTCTTTGCAAGGACAAGTAAGTATTTTCTTGTAGGTAAGCGAGGAGAAAAATATAAATTTGTTAGGGTGTGTAATCCCCTTTGGTCTATTTGTAGATATATTGTGCTTGTTAGCACCATTATCACAGAAATTATTTGTCATAATTTTTTTGGTTTTAAAAAATTTTGAGCCAAGATGGCAGGCCCATATTTTTTGAAAGCATGAATTGAACAAAAGTTGTATGTAGTGGTGTATTCACTTAAAGTCTAGAGACACTATCTTTATGGTGCAGACTTTAAGGTATACACAGATCACCATACAGTTAAGTATTTTTTTTGTAGTCAACCAGATCTTCAAGGCACTCAGGCTCGTTAGCCTGAGCTCATGCAGGAGTTTCACATGGAAATCTTGTATAGAAGAGCAAAGAGAATACAGTTGCTAATGCATTATCATGGATAATGTATCAAATGAGATTTACACTTCTAGAAAGCTCATTGCTTTAAGAGATAAAGGAAGCACACGTGGAAGATCCACATTTTTTTGAGCCATCAGTGATGACTCTATTACAGGAGATGGGACAGTTCTAGCTATTTCTTCCCCTAGCAGAGCGAACAAGTCCATTCTGTATTCCAGTTTTTCATAAGAGAATGGAATAGTTAGATGCAAAGGAAAGGTTTGTGTACCATATTCCCGGGATTTGAGAAGAAATGTCATGCATGATAACCATGATGTGCCTTGTGCAGCACATCCAAGTGTTGACAAGATAAGATAGCTTGTTAGAAGAACATTTTGGTGGCTTGGATAGCCAGAGATGTCCACACTTATGTTCAAATGTGCTTTATGTGTCAAGTCAACAAAGTAGAAAGGGTAAAGACACCAGCTCTTTTGCATCCTTTATAGATTCCAGATCATAACTGGGATAATGTATCCATGGACTTCATAGTCGAGTTACTCTGGATCCAAAGTGTGTACCTAAGTCGCGAAGCCTTAGGGACTTGTGTCGATGAGACTAAATCTTGATCACCCTACACGTGTGTATAGTGATGGATCGATACACATTTAATTATCAATCCGAAGAACCACATGAACCAAGTGTATGAGGACGTGTGCACACGTGATGGAACGTGAAGTGACTGAGCTACAATGCATGGGAAAGGACTTATCTACCTCTCCAACTCACCAACTCTGTGAAAATGCATGCCGCGATACCACTTACAGTAGCAAGCACAAATTCGATCTTTTCTCTCATCTCCAAACTCCGAATATGGCCAATAGTGGGTTCATTTTGAAGCTCTCGACGAGACGCATCTATTGAGGGTATTTGACAAATGCTCTTCAAGTTATGTGCAAAACAATGAGTAGTGGGAAACACCAACACCCATTCCGCAACTCGTGGTGGCTCAC
Source organism: Ceratopteris richardii (assembly GCA_020310875.1). Taxonomy (NCBI): domain Eukaryota; kingdom Viridiplantae; phylum Streptophyta; class Polypodiopsida; order Polypodiales; family Pteridaceae; genus Ceratopteris; species Ceratopteris richardii. The sequence goes on along the minus strand of CM035426.1, from coordinate 130,298,531 downwards.
ACACACACACTACAACAGTCCGAAAATGGTGGGAAGGGGTAGCTAACATCCCTACACACACATTCCAAGCATCACACACACACAAAAGATCATAGAGAAGGTGGAAATGAGCAAGAAAGAAGCAAATTCAAATTTCTTCTCTTCTTCCTCACAATGGCAAAAAGTCTTTACCAAGAGTCACAAAGTGACATATATACAGGTGCCCTAAAAATGGTCCTTTCACACAAGAGACTGGCACTTTATTGATTAACTCTAATTTCCTACTATTTTACAAGAGTTATGTTACAAGGATTTTTGGCACGCATCTAGATGACTCCTCTAGTGCATTTACAAGGCTTCGAGGGAAATTCATAGGATTTTGAAGAAGAAAATTTGTGCTTAATAATTTGAAAATTTTGGGGCTCCCTTTCTGTGTCTCTTTCTTCTGCAACACTCTCCCCCTCTTTGTCTCTGTCATCCCTTGAGAGGCTTTACTTTTTGTTTGCAGCTTGTCTATAGCTCCTGAATACGTGCACCCGAAGAAGCGATAAGGATTGTTAGACAATTTGTTATTTTATCCGAGCTTAGTCCTTTTCTTCTATAAGCCCCTTGGTTTTCCTTATATCATAAATCTGGGTTGCTGTCTTAAGTCTGCCACACACGCCATTAGTGGCTAAGAATGTGATATTCTTAGTCACCCACTTCAATTTCTTAGCCTCTCCCCTTTCTAACTTTTGGTCTTCTGATATGTCTTTGTCTTCACACATATGACCTTGTTGTATTGCCTAGAGCGTGTTTACTTTTTTTCGTTGCACACATTACTTTGCCGGCCTTTGCTCTCTTCTAAGTTAGCATTACGTTTCAAAGGCCCTGTCCTTAAATCTTCTTTGACATCCCTTTGGACCTGGTGCATGTCTTTAGCCTGTTCTTTTCTTTCCCTCGCATGCACCTGCTGGATGAGGAAGTTATGTGCAACCTCCCATGAAAAGTCTTGGTTGTTATCTTTCTTTATTGTCATTCCTCAAGACCTAGTTCTTTGGTGTTGTCACCTGATGCGTGCCCCTAGGGGGCTTTGGGCAGAGGGTTGTTCTTTTCTTTATGAGCTTTTTCTTCACTGAGCCATTTTAGTCTTTGATCTCCTTCTTCTTCTCTTTTTTCTTGATTCTCCAACCGCACGTCCCTCGTCCTAAACTCTGTCGTTCCCGACAGACTTTTTGTGGTGACATGCATATGTTTGGATGACAATCTGCTCTCTATGGTTAAGCGAATTTGCTTGGCATATCATCAGTTCCTTCCATTGGATCGACTTTACTCCGTCATCTGGTGTCTGTCTATGGTCTACAAAGAAGCTTAATTTGTTGGCCACTAGTCTCGCATTCAAGTTAGAAGAGATTTTTACAAAGATTTCCGAGTCCATTTCAAAAAATCCTGTGAAGAATGCTTCTTCGAATGTCTTCATATATGGACTCGGCAAAAAACATAAGTCTGGAATATATGGCCATGAGTGTTAAGTGACTCAGTATAGTAGATAAATAAAAAACTAATGCATCTGATCCCTGATTAATTCTGATGAAGTTCAAAAAGGTATATTGCGGGTGTTGAAATACCTTTATTACTATAAGTAGCATACTCAAAATTTTGTTAGTCATCTTGATGGCTAGATCCAGTACTGTGGCATATCTGGCGATCCAAAACTTGATAGTCTTCACCATATCCTCTTATGTTGGTAAGTAATTACATGGTGGACTCGGTAATAGTAATTTAGCAATTGACTATTTAAGCTTCCCTAGCGCTGTGCTTCCCAAAATTGCATCCAGGAGCATCTTCTAGGTACCGGGCAAAAATAGGGATTAATTTGAAGTGCGTAAGGTGTCGATTCCCAGTGCACTCGTAATGTAGGGTTCTTCTCCAAAAACTTGTGTCTCCATATAGGATCTGCTTAATCAAATTCCTCTTGTGTATAGGTAAATGTCTGCATATTGAACTGCAAATTATTATCTGGTTCTTTATCGGTGGTTTTCCTGATATACTAGCGTGTTTCTTCTTTGAGTAACCCATAAGGTACATTGAAAGGGTTCATAACTTGTTCTAGATTCTTGCTCACAATCTTTGCTTCTCTCATTACTTTGATTACTTGTTCTTCAAACTCTTCTGTAAGCTGAGACATTAGGAGTGTCGTTCATGTCGCTTTAGTTATGCATTAGCCCGATAATGTCTTTCAGTGGGGGTTTCTATTTCCTCCCTTATCAGTGAATGATGCATGGGGGGAGAAAGAGGACATACCTCAAACTCCTCAGTAGCCGTTGTGGAGCTTGGAACTAGTGGTGTCCCCACAGTTACCTGTTGTTCTATTTGAGCTTTTAATTTAGTGATGAGTTCATCCTTTCCTTTGTTTTCTGTAGTGGCTTACGTGATTGCATGTTTGTTCTTCAGGAGTTCCTCTCCTATGGCAGCAAGTTGATTAGCATCTTCATTGCATTGTACCAGGAATTTATTCTCTTCCATCTTCCACTTTCTTGTAAGTTCATTGGAATCTTCCATATATCTTCTTTCCCATTCTTCTATGATGGCTTGCTCTTTTTTCAGCTGATCTTCATTCTTTGCTATTTGATCCTCCAATGCTTTTGTGCTGCTTGCGGTCATTTCATGTGCTTGGATGGGTTGGTTACATAATATGGAATTCATAAGCTCTTTATTTATACTCCTTAAAGTGTCTGCTTCCTCCATATATACTTTGATTTGACTCTTGAGTAGCTTACTTCATGCATTCATTCTAACCTTCTCGGCTTCACCAACGTCTTACTTTCTTTACAGCTCATTAAGTTGATCTCGAAGCTGTTTGGTCTTAATCGCTAACATGGTGTTTTTGCATTTTGCTTCTTTGACCTCTGATTCCTTGGTCGAGATTGCTTGTTGAGCTTGAATTAATTTTGCAGATAAGCTTTCACTTATTACCTGGAATTGATTTTTCTCTCTCATGGCCTTATCATAATCTACATTTGCTTCAAGCATTAAGTGTTGAGTATCCATAGAAATTTGTATCATTTGTTGCACTACAGGCTTGAGTTGAGCTACATCCACATTCAACCATGTTTTGGGGATGCTCGGTTCTTCCCCTGTTTGTATGTCTCTTTCTTGTTCTACATGTGTCATCTTGTTGTGCGGTTGTCTTATCTGAAGATGTACTTCTCGCTCTTGTTCTTCATCTTTATTCGTCACCGAATCGGTGTGAAGGGTTCAGGCTCCTTCACTGGGTCTTCTACTCTTTCTTCCTTGGGGTTGATGGCATGGGATAGCATCTTCACTATGATCTTTTGTGGTGCAGTATATCGATGCATGTTTAGGAAGCAAAAGTGTTGATGGATCAATCTGACTTCTTCTTCTATGTTGACACGATTAATGTCCATGAATGTGCGTGTTTTAGCACCTCGGCTTTCATCTTTCAGAACTGTGTTCCCATCCTTTTCCCACCCGAAGGCTTCCTTTATCAACTCATGGGTGAATTGCATGATTACCCATTCTCCTGCTACATCTAGAACTCTGGCTTCCGATACTAACGGATCATGTAAGGCCGATTGCAGGTATTCATCACCTGTGTGCATCGCTGGAAGTCCGGTTTGTAGATTGGTAGTTCAAAGTACTTCTGAATACCTGCTTTCTTCATTATGTCTATAGTGGATGGAAGTTCATGCACGACTTTGAAATCTTGGGACATCACCGGAAACTGATGGTCCGTCTCCATAATTTTGATTGTTACTAAGAACAGATAGTCCCTAGCCGAAACCAGTGACCTTTTGCTTTTGTCACACTCTGTAAGGGGAATTCCAACACTTCTTCTTGGATAGTCACTTCAGAGTCCTCAGAAGCCATCTACACTTGTAATAAGGAGAACATCAGCTTCTTATAGAAGTTAAGTCGTGAGCTATGTGTGTCTCAGTAACATGTTGCTTATTGCGTCACTCCGTTTCCCCTTATGCAAGTAAGTAAGATCTCTTACCACACATCTTTTGATTTATATTCCTGAAAGAAAACAAGAGTTAGTTTAGCCAAAGCATTTATTTATTTACACAGTAGGTTCATTCCTATGGGAGTAGAATCTAGGATCTATTCCCAAGTGGGAAATATGCACCACTAGTTTTGTTGAACATATTATGTGTCGAATGCATGGCCTCGTAGTGTGGCCCTGGCATGCATACTTTAGGTGCAATTGACTCTTCATCTTGTTGAGTCTATTGTTCCTGTCCATGCAGTCTCTTGGGTCTCCACATCCATTTTGTAGCTGATGTTTGAGGCTTCGTCTTCTAGGCCTTTTCTCTTTCTTTCTTGCAGTCTGATTGGTTGATATTGTGTTCCTCTGGTACCTTTGGTGGGTCTTGTTAGGCTTTGTGGTCTTGCTTTGTCGGCATAATATTTCTTCTTGCTTGTCGAGCTCTTAACTTGCAGTCTTTCTGACCTTCTTCGGAATCCACATATGTTGCCGTGTTTTCTGGGCTTCTACTAATGCCTTGGGAAGCCATACTTTCAGAAGTCTTATTGGTTTTGATTGTACTGAAGAGAATTTGTTGTTTCTCCTTGCCTTCACAGGGTGAGTGACCTGAATCGGTGTTGACTTCTCTGATTCCCTCATTCGATCTTTGCAAACCCAATGTAGATTAGCATTTCCTGGTTGCAATAATCGAGTGGTAGACTCCCATGTGGATGTTCTTCCCTTGTTGTAGCTAACTTTAGGAGCATTGTCTTCACATTTTCTCTTGGATTCATCGTTCATGGGAGATAAAGGCACATCATCAACTGACACATTTGTATTGGTAGTCAATCCTTGCTTAGGGTACTCTTTGGGTAAACTCTCAATTTCTAATAGGCTAAAGATTTCCTTATGCCCTATTTTGGCTGAGATGTATCCTTGAGCTAGATGAATGCTCAGTTCATTCTCAATAATCCAATCTTGCCCTAGGATCAGGTTTTCTATTAAATCCTCATCTTCACATACCTGAACTCATTGAATCATAGTGGAGTTTCCTAGGTGGAGGGATATTATGGCTTCAACAATAAACTCTATGAATTGGCCCCCAATGCCTATCATACGAGCTTCAGTTGGTTGTATAATCATTTGAAGATGCGTAGTAACCATTATTCGTATGCAGCTCAGTGCTGCTCCTGAGTCTATGAATGCATCTATCAACTAGTATTCGGTAGTTCCAATCCCTAGGTTTAAATATGGTTGGGATATGCTGAGGTTTATTTGTGTTGGCTTGGTGAACTTGGTAGTTGGCCATGGGAATTGGCTCCTCACCTTGTAAATATCGTTCATCCCTTTGCCTTATCCACTCTTTTCATCTCTTGATATGCTCTAGGGCTTCTTGCCTTGCCTCTTCTCTAATTCTCTCGTTTTCTTTTTTCTGGTTTTGCGCACCTACTAGTCGTGCCAACATTTGATCTATCAATGGTTCCATCTATGGATTTACTCGACAACCACTTATGTAATTAGGAAGTATATCTCCATCCAATGTGGCTAGGTTGACTGTCCACTTGTTGAAATCCTATTGATTATTAGGGGTGCATATCCACATTTCTGTAGCTTCTTGGCATGTTGCTTCAGAGTATACACCAGGACTAAATCTCGTTCTTTTAGGCCTTTATCTTTGATGTGCACATCATAATATGCTTTCTGTCTCCTTTTCGTGGCATAAATTCCCACAACAGCTTGTAGTCTTGTCTCGTGTAGCTTCTCAATCAACTCAAGTTGCTTGGACAACTCATGTCTTGTCCATTCATATTGTTGTGCTACTGTTAAAGTAGGCACCAAAAAATCAATTGGAAAGATTGCATTTTGGCCATACACTAGGTTGAATGGTGTAGTTCCAATGGCTGTTTTGTAAGCCACACAGAAGGCCCAAATTGCATGATGCAATTGTTTGTCCCGATCTGACCTTCCACTATTGACTATCTTTGTCAATATAGTGCACAACACTTTATTGGAACTTTCGGCTTGACCGACAATAAGGCTTGATGGTCTATGAAGAACTTGAACTTGTTGGCTAAAAGGTAGTGTCTGAATTTCTTTACAGCGTATACCATCCCTAAACCTTCTTGCTCCGTAGTTGTATAGTTTCTTTCAGCATGATTCAGTTGTCTGCTAGCATAAGCAATAGGATGGTTCAATTTTCCCTCATCTACCGGTTGAGGTAGAACACATCCTATTTTGTAGTTGGAAGCATCTACATGAATATGAAATGGCTTGTCCCAGTTGGGTATTTTCAAGATAGGTGTTGTGTTGAGCCATTTTTTTAGTTCATTAAACACTTTTTCGCATTCATCAGTCATGTAAATTGAGTCAAAAATCCATATAACGGCTTGGCAATTATGGCATACATGTGGATAAATCGACGATAGTATCCACAATGATCCATAAATGCTTGCACTTCCTTTGCATTTTTTGGTCTTGGGAGTTCTAGGATTACTTAGATCTTGTCTTCATAAGTGGATATTCCATTCCTAGATACAATGTGTCCTAGGGTTTTTCCTTGTCTCACCATAAATACACACTTCTTAGGATTCAGGCACATTCTATATTTCCAACATTTTTCTAATATTCTTCGCAACTTCGGAATATGTTCCTGTCTCCGATATGAGTATGTGCATAAGTCTTCTATGCATACTTCCATACTCTTCCTTAGGAATCCTTTGAAGACATAATACATCAACCATTGGAAGGTAGCAAGGGTGTTCGTGAGTCCAAAAGGCATCACCCTAAAAGCATAGACTCCCCATTCAGTCGCAAATGTGGTCTCGTGTTGGTCCTCAGTAGCAATAGCCACTTGGTTGTATCCAGAGAATCCATCCAAGAAGCTATAGACTTCCTTACCGGCAACTCTTTCCAAGAGGTGATCAGTGATAGGTAATGGGTAGCTATCACGGATCGTGGCTTCGTTGACTTTCTTTAGATGAATGCACACTCTTAAACTCCCGTTCTTTTTGGGCACAACTACTAATGTGACACCCATTCAGTGTGTTCTATCTCATAAAGGAATCCGGCTGCCAATAGCTTGTCTATTTCTTCCTTAATTTTTGATGCATAGACATCATTATAAGTATAAGGGTGTTGCTTTGATGGTTTTGCATCAGGTGTCATTGGTATTCGATGAGAACAAATCGAGGTCTCCACACCTTTGAGGTCCTTGTAGGTCCATGCAAACACATCTCGATATTCTCGAATCAGTCTTATCAATTCTTCTTCCTCCTCAGGTGACACATCTTGTTGTATATTATTGAACAATGCATTGTTAAAGTGTTATATTACTAATGTATTAATGTGTTTTTGATGTTTTTGATATAGCAACTGAAGGTTCGTGAGGAGCGTGCAAGGCGTGAAAGGGCGGATATCAATAATCCGAATAATTATTATTTAGCTTGTAAATAAACCTGCGTAGAAGGTTCTATTGTTAGAAAAGTAATGGTTAGAATATGGGTCGTTGTAGACCGCAGTTTCTGTTATCCAAAGCATTGGCTTTCTGTAAAAGTTACCAACTTTTAGTTTCACGTTTGCTTTTCGAAGCCGCCCTCATGTAACCACTCTTTTCGTAACAAAATTCCTATAAATACATGCACTCTGTGGACTGTCGAAACAGAGTGCATGGGGGGAGATTGCACCCAATCTTGTGTTCTATTTCGTCTCTTGTTGCATCTATTCTTCCGTGTGTTTTCTGCGTTTGTAACCTCTGTTTGCATGTGAGAAAGATCCTGAGAACAATGGTATCAGAGCTCTGCATGCGTCCATACGGAGGGTTCTGTTTCCGTTTCCGTTTCCATTTCCATTTCCTGTTCTTGTTCTGGTTTCGGTTTTTGTTTCTGTTCCGGTTCCAGAACCAGAACCTACGTTTTCACCTACGTTTGCTGCTATGTTTACACCTACGTTTACTCCTTCAGCTTACTCCAAGGCATCAACTAAGGCAAAGAACTTAGGCAATAACTTAGGCAATACATTGGCAACATTGGCACCCAAGGCTCCCTTGGCGACCGTTGGCAGTCGTTGGCTACGTGCGAGGCAATTTTAATTTTTGAGTGGCAATAGAGAGCTTTAGATTCCCTAAGGTAGAAGGATTTGAACCCACAACCTCCTACTTTCAAGGGAAGTATTTTTACCACTACACTCTTTCTTGGAGTTGTTACTCAAGTTCTCTCTCCTTAAATTTAACATAACTTTCAGTTTTTAATTTTGAAGGCGGCATGGTGCGACGCGACGCAGTGTGTCTCAGGGTACATCTCCTCAGGGTACACTTCTGAGGGTACACTTTCCAGGGTACACTAGGGTACATCCAGACAGGGTAAATCCTGTCAAGGTACATCAGGGTACATCCTGTCAGGGTACATCCAGACAGGGTACTTTTCTGCTAAGGTACATTTCCTGAGGGTACATCCCCAGAGGAAAGCACTAGCTTAAGGGTCCAAGAGCACTATGGAGGATTACAGTAATTCACCTCTACATGAGGCAACACTCAAACAACAACTAGAGCTTTTGTGGCATGAGCTTCAAGGAGCTCAAAATGAGATCCGACAACGTGATGAAGTCCTCCAACAGATACAAACTGAGGCAGACAACCTTACGACGGTAGTTGGTTTGGAGGTGGGAATCCAAGCTAAGCTTCACACCCTACGACGACTTTATGCTAAACCTGCATTCCCTATGAAGCGTACTTTTAATGCCCCATCTTACCCTAGTTTTCCTCATCCTCCACAATCCAATTCCTCAAATCCACCTATTGATTCATCTCTCCAACCAACCAAACCACCTACCCTTCAAACTTCAGCAGTGGATGCCCAACAGAAGCGACCACGAATCACCTGCTAGAATTGTGGTAAACCTGGACATACAAAAATAAGGTGTAGATTGCGACCTCTTCACATAAAACCAGCTACAGCTCAATTGCATAACATGGAGGCCCATAATGAAGAAATTCCTCGTGTTTGGACAGAGGAATCATTGGAGAAGGACTTAAGTACCTTGGGTAACGATATCTCTCTTCACTCTCTACTTTGCATGCAAGGTACAATAAATAACAAACTAGTTAAAATTCTACATGAGGATGGTAGTTCACATGACTTCATTTCACATTTATTAGTACAGGAACTTAAATTACAAATGTTTTCGTCCTTATATAAAGTGAAAGCTGCATTTCAAGGTAGTCGTTATAATGTAACACCAGAAGTGCAAGATGTTATGATTAACATAGGCCCATATGTTGATTCACAAACATTTTTAATTGCACCTTTGCAATCTTATGATGTTATACTAGGTACGCCTTTTCGTCACCATTATAACCCACATATTGATTACCATATGCATACCTTTAACTTTGAATTCAAAGGTCAAATCATTACTTTGTCTACACATCATGATTTCCAGCCGTTTCCATTGATTAGTCACACTCAAGTAAAGCATGCATTTAGGAAAGGATTCAACTCATGCATTGTTTTTGTCAATGTCATCAATGATTATATTTATACACTTCTTGATGCATATAAACCTTTCATCATGAGTACTTACAAGGATTGTTTTATTCTTGTATTCTTTGCTGATATACTTGTTTACAGTAAGAATGATAGTGAACATGAACAACATCTTGAAACAGTTTTTCATTTGTTACGAGAGAACACACTTTATGCTAATCCTGAAAAGAGTTACTTCTTCCAACGTAAGCTAGAATATTTAGGACTTATTATTTCAAGTGAAGGTGTGCATGTGGATCCGAAAAAGATTAGAGTTATAGTAGTATGGCCTACACCACAATCAGTCAATGATGTTCGTTCTTTTCTTGGGTTGGCTAGTTTCTATAGGAAGTTTGTTCGAAATTTTTCTTATTTAGCATTGCCTCTTACCTTGTTGTTGAAAAAGAAAATAAAATTTGCATGGGGACTTACCAAGCAACAATCCTTTGAAAAACTCAAACATGCACTTTCACATGCACCTGTTTTACAGTTACCTGATTTTTCACAACCCTTTCATGTCGTTACTGATGCTAGTGGTTCAGGAATAGGTGCTGTTTTAATGCAAAATGACCATCCTATCGCATTTGAGAGTAGAAAGCTTAAGCCCTCAGAACAGAATTATAGTACGTATGATAAAGAATTGTTAGCAGTTGTGCATGCTTTGCAAATTTGGAAACACTATCTTATGGGCTCTGAGGTCTTAATCAAAACCGATCAACATGCTATTAAGCATTTATTAAATCAGCCCTTAATTTCAGATAGGCATATTAAATGGGCATCATTCATTCAAAATTTCCAACCCATGATACAATATCAGCCTGGTAAAGCTAATGTTGTAGCGGATGCTCTTAACCGGTTTCCTTCGCATTCTGTTGTGTTGAATAATATTTCTGCCATCCAAATTCATTCTTTTCAAGAAATGATTTCCACTTATGCATCTGATTTGTATTTTTCACGTGCATGGCATGACTTCAACAATGGTGCATCTTTATCTGATGAACATTATACATTTCATAATGGTTTTCTCTATTTTCAACATAGATTGTGCATAACCCAAGCTTTTAAAGATTTTGTCATTAAAGAAATGCATGAACCATCTTACATGGGTCATAGAGGCATACAAAGCACCATTTTTGCTTGCAAAGATTTCTTCTTTTGGCCACACATGGAAAAAGATATTGCACATATGTTTCTCAATGCATTGTATGTCAGCGTGTCAAACGTCATCATGGTAAACCATTTGGATTATTAATGCCACTTCCCATTCCAAATGAACCATGGGAACAAATCTCTATGGATTTTATCACAGGTCTTCCCATCACTTCATCACATAATGATATGATTTGGACAATAGTTGATAGGTTTAGTAAATATGCACATTTCATTCCATGTAGAAAAACTTTGACTGCACCTCAAGCTGCAAAATTATTCATTAAATGCATTTTCCCACATCATGGATTTCCTAAAGTAATGTTATCTGATCGTGATGTCAGATTTTGTAATCATTTTTGGGTAGCCTTATTTCAACATTCTGGTTCTAAAATAGATTTTAGTTCTGCATTTCATCCTGAAAGTAATGGACAAAGTGAGGCTACAAATAGTACTATTCTTGATTTATTGCGTTGTTATTCATTAGATAATCCTAGTAACTGGGATGAAAAGTTGCCATTGCTTCAATTTGCTTACAATAACACTGCACACACCACTACTGGTCGTGCACCTTTTGAAATTGTTTTTGGTAAAAAGCTTCCCACTCCGATGTCCCTCACCCAAACTGACATTCCGATGGCTGATTCTATTGCTCATGATCACGTTTCTATACTTCATGATGTTCACGAGCACATTAGGAAAAGTCAAGAGCGATATACACGTACTATCAATACTAAACGATTAGCCAAAGAATTCAAGGAAAATGAATTTGTATGGTTGCGTATCATTAAAAGACGTCTCAAAAATATTTTGCAGCATCCTAAAGTTAAACTTGCACCACGCTATTATGGACCGTTTCGCATTATAGAAAAAATTAATGATAATTCATTTAGATTAGATATTCCATCTCATTGGACTATTCATAACTCTTTTCATATTAGTTTACTTAAACCATTTAAAGGAACTTTACCACTCACTCCATTGCTTGATGATCCCCCTTTAGTTGAAGAACAATCTAAAATCTTAGTTCCTGAGAAAATCATTGATCATGATGTCACTACTACACGCACAGGTACTCAATATCATCGCTATTTGGTTAAGTACAAAAATCACTCTATTGCAGAATGTCAATGGATACATAAAACACAATTAACACCTCATTATGACCACTTAATTTTTGCATATCATACAGAACCACATTAATGTAACAACTCCATGAACATTTCCATGCATGTGTATTTACATGGCACATGCCCATTTTTTTTATTCAGTGATGAAACATGTGACTGACCATCCATGTTTATTATTTTATCAACTGAGGTCAGTTGCTTTTTCAACTGAGGGGCATGTTATAACTTATGGAATATGTTGAACAATGCATTTTTGGATTGTAACATGAAATATGTTAGCCAATGCATTGTTGGATTGTAACATTTATAACTTATGGAATATGTTGAACAATGCATTGTTGGATTGTAACATGGAATATGTTGGCCAATGCATTGTTGGATTGTAACATGGAATATGTTGGCCAATGCATTGTTGGATTGTAACATTGAATATGTTGGCCAATGCATTGTTGGATTGTAACAGTAACATGGAATATGTTGAACAATGCATTGTTATTGTTGAAATGTAACATGGAATATGCTGAACAATGCATTGTAATTGTTAGAGGGTTAAATTATTTTATCAACTGAGGTCAGTTGCTTGTCAACTGAGAGGCATGTTGTATATTATTGAACAATGCATTGTTAAAGTGTTAAATTATTAATGTATTAATGTGTTTTTGATGTTTTTGATATAGCAGCTGAAGGTTCGTGAGGAGCGTGCAAGGCGTGAAAGGGCGGATATCAATAATCTGAATAATTATTATTTAGCTTGTAAATAAATCTACGTAGAAGGTTCTATTGTTAGAAAAGTTGTGGTTAAAATAAGGGTTATTGTAGACCGCAGTTTCTGTTATTCAAAGCAATGGCTTTCTGTAAAAGTTACCAACCTTTAGTTTCACGTTTGCTTTTTGAAGCCGCCCTCATGTAACCACTTTTTTCGATGTAATCAAAATTCCTATAAATACATGCACTCTGTGGACTGTCGAAACAGAGTGCATGGGGGGAGATTGCACCCAATCTTATGTTCTGTTTCGTCTCTTGTTGCGTCTATTCTTCCGTGTGTTTTTTGCATTCGTAACCTCTGTTTGCACGTGAGCAAGATCCTGACAACACATCTTTTCCTATATACATGCGTCTTTCTTCTCCATCTTCTACTGTCACTATTACTTTCTTCGTTTGTTCCTTGTTGTCATATGCTTCTCTTGCTCTTGCTTCTCTCTTAGGCATTTGAATGACTATCTTTCTCTCCTCTACTTCGTATCTTTTGAAGTGTTCTGGAACTTCAAATAGATCGGGGGTTGGTTCGGTCTTACCTATGGTATCCTAATGGTTCGGTACTATCGGGGCTGCTTCTATTGCTAACACCTTGGTTGTTCCATCCTTGTCCTCGGCTTGGATGGATTCTAAGTATCATTCCTCTTAATCAAACTCCGGTTCCATCTCTATGCTCTCGTATTCTTCCTTCCATTCCTTTTCTAATACTTCTCCTACTTCTACCTCCTGAAGGACTACCATGTAAAATCTTACATCATAACCTTCTTTGTCCACACATTCATTCATGGTCAATACTTCTTCATTTACTACATACATCCAAGGTGGCTAGAATCTCCATTCAACTGTGTGGTTTGAATGCTTCATCAGGAAAAACTTGAGGCATATACGTTGGGTCCTCTATGGGTTGATAATTTTGATGTCCTATGGGCCATGGCTGAATTTTTTTATCCTCTCTCTTTGCTTCCTTACACATCCATAATTGGGCATCCTCGTGCATCCATGATTGGTCACTTCAACTGGTGCTATGGATAGACAAATTGTCTTCTTCCTTGTGTATGGGATTCCATTGTAGCAGGGGTACATCCCTATACGCAAATGTATGCAAATTTATCTTGGTAGTAGTTCCTTGATGTTGTGGTACAAGGCATCTCTTCCCTAGTCTTGTACTACCGTCAGTTGTCTCATAAAAGGTTGTCCTAATATCATTTCACAATTATTTGCCTTTCCAAATCGACATATAGCTAATCTATGCTCAAACTCGACTCCACTGGTGGATAACTTAATTTTTTCCAATATTCCCAGGGGTCTCTCTACATGACCATCTGCTAATTGAAGCTTCATACGAGTTGGTCGCAGGGTTGGATTTCCCCATTTCTCCCAAATCTCTTTGGTGGCTATACCTATTCTTGCTCTTGTATATAGTATGGCCTTGGTCATGTAGCCATTGTATGTGACGGGTAAACATGTGTTGCCCTCATCCCCTGTTAAATTATCCAACTTTATCCACTTGAATTTGTATAGTAGAAGGGTTTTCACTTTCCTTAATTTCCTTTTTGTTCTTCTCATGCTCTAACTTCAACTATCCTACTAATTGTTTCCATATTTGAGGCTTGACATGAAGTAATTCTTCCACTATCAATCGACATTGTACTTTGGTCTTTTTGAGTTCTACTAAATTGTGTGAGGTCTTGTCCGAAGACTCCTTTTCTTTTACTCGTACTGTGGGAGCACATAAGATTATGGATTCCTTCTCATATTCCCCCATGTAGTTTGGTAGGGTAGAAATGATGTGTGCTTCTTCTCTATTTGGGTCTAGCATAGAGACTACTTCATATATTTCTTCCAAATTTGGCAATGGCTGATAGTATTCCACATCTAATTCCTCAAACGGAGGTTTTGCATTTCCATTCTTTTTCCATCGATCTTCTCGAGTCCTAGTCCACAACTCTCTTGGCCAATCAGCCTCTAATTCAAGGATTATGGAGGTTGATTTGTCTTGAGTGCGAGGTAAATCTTCCTTATTTCCCTTCTCTTTTGGTTTCCGGTCCTTTGTTTTAAGACAATCATTGAATTGATTCTCGGATATTCTCGTCTCTAGGAGGACAGGATAGTCTTTTCTAGAGTGGCCTAAGCTACCTCTATAAGTTTTCTACATATCGCAAGTCTCTCCTTTTCTAACTCCCCTTGTGGATAGAGTTTCTCATGTTGCTCTATGTTTTGTCCATTCGTGATTCTAGCTTGGTAAGCTTTTAACCACATATCTGTTGGTGCATTTTACCCAAGCCTACATGCTTGATATGCTTGATATTATGATCATTTGTAAGTCACATGTGTAGTCATGTGAACACCTCTTGTAAAAGAGTACATTTTATCTCTTGAAAATGGAAAAAGGAAAAAGGAAAAGGATGGCTTACCTCATCCATGATGTAAAAGAAAATTCGTGGCTCTAACTACCTAAAACCACGAATTTTTGAGCTGAGGGAATATCTCCTAACTTTGGGGATCACTTTTAGGTGGAGCCATTCGAATTCGAATTCAAAACTCCCTCCAAGAATAGCTATAAAAAGAGCAAGAAGGAAGAGGCGATTAGCAAGCCTTGTACGTGACCACTTCATGTCATTGTACTCCATAGCCCTATCATTCTACTCCCATTGTGCAAACATTCATTGCCAATGTGGTTGTAATCATATGTGAATCTATGCATTTCTCATTATCTACTTCTCTGTTTTGTTCTCTGCTATACTCACTCAGAGTAGTGACTTCAAAAGGTCATATCTAGAGTTCCACTAAATGTTTTTCAACTTTTTAATGTGCGTTGGATAGCACTTACTATCTTATTTCTGCATATGAATTTTCATGGTCATTGGATTTACAGTTTTGGAGATATCTGCATTTTACTGCTCACTGGTCTATCTCTGCAGAGCCCCGAGAATGGTGGGCATGTTCCAGAAATTGATGAATGTTATTCTCAGTGCTCAGTCCATCATTTGAAGTGTTTTAACTTGTATTGGGAAGCTTGCTGAGTCTATTTGCTATGCCCAAAAGGAATTTATCTAATTTCTACCAGGTTGAGAGCACTGTTCATTTTTTCCAGCAGGTGTATGTCTAAAAATAGCAAGTTTTGGGAGCTAGTCATTTCGCAACTAGTCTGTCTTCACTTAAACTTTTGGGATACATGTTCCAAAGTACTTGGCTAATATTTTGGTGGATTTAGGAAGCTCAAAGGGTCTACTAATCAACTCTGAAGTCTCAGGTGGCTGGTGTGAAGCTGGTTGTAGCACCACCTACTCATATTTGGATTGCATCCACCATCTCTCTTCACAGTGGTATCAGAGCATAGTCAAGCAACATGGGAGATGGATTTCCATCAACAATTGACAAATTGGATCGAAACAACTACCCGACATGGTCTCTAAGGATGGAGGCTTACCTTCAAGGGAGGAATCTATATGGATTCATATCCGGAGATGAAGCAATGCCAACCATGAGGAACAAAGGGCAACCATCACATGAAGAAGTGGAAGGACTTTCAAATTGGTGTTCGAAGGATGCACTTGCAAGGTCCTATATTCTAAAATCAATCTCTTATTTTCTTTTACCTCATGTCAAGGGATGCAAGACATCAAGAGAGACCTGGAATGCACTTGCTTCTTTCTTATTTTCCAACACTCGAGCAAGGAAGAACCAATTGTGGATGGAGTTCACAACAATGAAGAAAAGCCCGAAGCAAAATGTGACTGATAATGTCACAAAGATGAAGGAGATTTTTGACCAACTTGGAAGCATTGGAGAGGTAATTGAAGAGGAGCGAATCATTAGACAAATTATAAATGGAATCAAAGCAGAGGACAAGTGGGAGTCGTTCACAACAACCATGGATTTATACATGGATATGCATGTACCCAACCTCAACACACTCATGGGCCAACTCTTCACTCATGAATCAAAGATTAGCAAAGGTGGTGAGTCCTCAAGAGGTAATCAAACTTCTGCCTTATATTCTGATAAAGCTAAGGTCAAGGACAAGTCAAAGAATAGGAAGAATGAAGATGAAGGTAGCTCTTTCCAAGCAAAATTTGCAGGTAGAGGAAGAGCTAGAGGAAGAGGCAGAGGTGGAAAGCAAGGCAGGGGGAGATTCCAATCATCTCAACCTTGCAATATATGTGGATTATCTAATCATACTACTGAAGAATGTTTCAAGAACCCGAGGAACTCAAAAGGAAGAGGATTCAATAGAGGTGGCTATGGATCAAATAGAGGCAGATACAATGGAGGCTACAACAACAACTACTACAACAACAACAACTATCAAAGTGGCCATAGACGAAGGAGAGACTACAATAACTATGCAGAGGACCAAAGTCAAGAAGATTCATTATTGATTATGAATCTATCAGTGAAGAAGGGTAATGATGATGATCACATATTTTACATTGATTCGGGATGCTCAAACCATGTAGCAGGAAATGTGGCTTTACTTTCTGATTTGGAAGATCCTCATAACAAGCATGAAGTGCAGACAGGAGATGACACAAAGCACTCAGTGGAGAAGATAGGTAATGTGAAGACATCAGATGGGAATATGAACCTCTTAAGCAAAGTCTTGTATGTCCCTAAAATTACCAAAAATTAATAAGTGTTGGACAGATTGTTGAAAAAGGATTGTAGGTTAGATTCAATCAGTTTGGAGCATATGTTGAAGACCCAAGGGAAGGCTTTAGAAGGATTGCCAAAGGAGAAAAGACAGGAAGGCTTTTCACTTTTGAAGTGGAAGATACAAAGAACATAGCTTTGTTTAGCTATGGATCTCAAACTCTAACAGAGTTGGAGATATGGCACAAAAGGCTTGCTCACATTGCTGAGAGGACACTCAAAAAAATTTGCAGGGACCAAAGTGTACTTGGTTTGCCTAATATCACATGGCAACACATGATTTATAAGTGTGAAGCTTGTCAACTCGGCAAGGCTCATAGAAAGGATATATGTATCAAAATCCTTTGGATCTAGTGCACACGGATGTGTGGGGTCCAAGTAAGGAGCCATCTATATCAGGCTCAAGATATTATGTGTCTTTCATAGATGATTGTAGTAGGTGGACTATTCTGTTTTTCATGAAGCACAAGGATGAAGTGTTTAATTGCTTTAAGAAGTATATTGCTCTTGTTGAAAACCAAACAGGTAGGACTTTGAAAAGACTGAGATCAGATGGTGGAGGAGAATACTTCTCTTCTGAATTTGATGCCTTCTTGCATGAAAGAGGCATTAAAAGGAAAGTCACTACAAGGTATACACCCGAACTCACTAGTGTAGCAGAGAGGAGGAACAGAGCTATTGTCGAAGCTGCAAGGTCCATGCTCAATGAAAAGGGATTGCCAAACTACCTATGGGCAGAGGCTGTGTCTACAGCCACATATCTCATAAATAGACTTCCATCTAAGTCACTAGATGGAACCACTCCATATGAAGTGTGGAATGGAAGAAGACCTAGTCTAGAGCATTGTAAAATATTTGGATGCTTAGCTTATGCTCACATTCCTTCTCAAGTAAGAGGGAAATTGGATCCCAAGGCAGAGAAGTGTGTATTCATTGGTTATGATCAAAACCAAAAAGGATATAGATTATACAATCCAACCAATAAAGGATTTTCTGTTAGTAGAGATGTAATTTTTGATGAAAACAAATCATGGTTTGATGATGACAGGAAAGTGAAGCTGCCTTATGACTTGGATGAAGATTTTCCATCACTTCAACCAAAGGAGCCAAAGAAGATTGAAGAAAGTGATTCGGAGATTGACCTAGAAGACTTGGAAAGACTAAAGCTATGGAAGAACAAAGGTAAAGCAAAGATGCAGGATGCTACATATGGACCCGAGAGCTCACATCAACCACTTAGAAGGTGTTCAAGGGGGAAGAAGAAACCAGAGAGGTTTGGTTATGATACTTCTTTGGTCACCAAGCACTCAATCTACATTGCAAAGGATTCAACCAATGAAGAACCTACCACATTCGAAGAAGCACAAAGCAACAAAGCTTGGAGAGATGCAATGGATGAAGAAATGGAAGCCTTGAAGGAGAATGGCACTTGGGAGCTTGTACCTAACAAGCCATCTATGAAGGTAATTGGATCTTGATGGATATACAAAATCAAGAGGAATCAAGATGGAAGTATAAATAGACACAAAGCAAGGTTAGTTGCTAAAGGGTTTGCTCAAACCCATGGTATTGATTATGAGGAGACTTTCTCTCCTCTTGCAAAAATGCCTACAATTAGGGTTCTCATTAGTCTTGTTGCATCTAGAAATTGGAATCTCTATCAACTTGATGTAAAGAATGCTTTCTTGAATGGATGGATTTCTGAGGAAGTGTATACGGCACAACCTCCTAGATATGAGGATGCACATCATCCTAACTATGTATGTGTATGGATTGAAGCAAGCTCCGAGAGCTTGGAATTTCAGATTGGTGACTTATTTGCAGGACCAAGGATTCAAAGCTAGCAAAGTGGATACCTCTTTCTTCATAAAGAGGAATGGATCTGAAGTGATCTATTTATGTGTGTATGTTGATGATATTATTATCACAGGCAATGATCTTGAAGGAATCAAACAGGTAAAGAGTCAAATGAAGGAGGAGTTCAAAATAAGTGACCTCGGACCACTCACTTAATTTCTTGGATTGGAGTTAATCTACACAGATTCAGGTATATACATAACATAAAGGAAGTATGTGCATGACATGCTCGTCAAGTTCAAGATGGAAAATACCAAGTGTGCAAGTACACCTATGGAGCAAAATCATAAGCTTAGTGTTTATGAAGGAGAGCCAATTGAAGACATCACAAGCTATCAAAGCTTGGTTGGAAGTTTGAACTATGCAACACTCACAAGGGTGGATATATGCTATAGTGTTAGCATATTGAGTCAATTTATGCATAAGCCGAGAAGACCACACATGGAAGCAGCCAAGAGAGTCCTCAAGTACCTAAAGGGGACCATGAATGAAGGTTTGTTTTATTCATTTACTTCAGATATTGAGCTAAAGGTCTACTTAGATGCAGATTGGGCCGGATCTAGAGATGATAGAAGAAGCACATCCGGGTATATATCGTTTGCAGGTTCGAAAATCATTTCTTGGTCATCGAAGAAGCAACCAACCGTGGCATTATCTTCTACCAAAGCCGAATATAGAGGTTTGGCTAATGCAACTCAAGAAATCATGTGGTTAAATTCTTTGTACACAGATCTTGGACTTCATTCTTCAACACCTCACATTTTTGGTGACAACACAAGCTCACTACATCTAGCAGCTAATCCCGTATACCATGCTAGAACCAAGCATATTGAAGTCCACTACCATTATGTAAGGGAGAAGCTAATGAGCAAGGATATTCAACTATCCTATGTCTCTACAGATATGCAATGTGCAGACATGTTGACTAAAGCTCTTGATGGTACAAAGTTAAGTAGATTCAAGTTGATGATTGGCTTGCAAGAAATCAAGGACAATTGAAGACTTATTTGGAGGCCAAGCATGTTAGGCTTGAGGGGGAGCTGTTGGTGCATTTTACCCAAGCCTACATGCTTGATATGCTTGATATTATGATCATTTGTAAGTCACATGTGTAGTCATGTGAACACCTCTTGTAAAAGAGTACATTTTATCTCTTGTAAATGGAAAAAGGAAAAAGGAAAAGGATGGCTTACCTCATCCATGATGTGGCTCTAACTACCTAAAACCACGAATTTTCGAGCTGAGGGAATATCTCCTAACTTTGGGGATCACTTTTAGGTGGAGCCATTCGAATTCGAATTCAAAACGCCCTCGAAGAATAGCTATAAAAAGAGCAAGAAGGAAGAGGCGATTAGCAAGCCTTGTACGTGACCACTTCATGTCATTTTGTAGAGATTGAAGAGCTTACTCCATAGCCCTATCATTCTACTCCCATTGTGCAAACATTCATTGCCAATGTGGTTGTAATCATATGTGAATCTATGCATTTCTCATTATCTACTTCTCTGTTTTGTTCTCTTAGTGGTGGTCTTGGCCTCACTAGTGGCGGATGTTGGTTGTCTAGTCCAGGGTGGTTATGATTGTCTGATTGCAGCCCTGGCATTGTGAATTGCACATGGGTTCGGTTAGGAATACTCCGTTGACTCGTCTGTCCTGACATTGTATTCTCTGGCTCTTGATGCATCTCGGCTCCACTCCTAGTAGTGATCTTGGCCTCACTCGTGGCCGATGTCGGTTTTCTAGTCCAGGGTCGTTTTGATTGTGTGATTGCAGCCTTGGCATTGTGAATTGCACATGGGTTCAGTGAGGAATACTCCGTTGACTCGTCTGTCCTGACATTGTATTCTCTGGCTCTTGATGCGTCCCAAAGGGTTTATGGGAGGTAGTTTCCTGCTCTTGCGAAGGGAATATAGGCAACCCCATATACTTCACTTGAGCCCTATCAACTGCATCTACCGGCCAATACCTTCTTTGGTTCTTTTCTAGGTACGTGACTCTAGACTCCTCTTCAGGACCTTTTAGCTCATAGAAAGTCATTGGGCTTTCTTCATGTCCGCGTCTGGGTGAATCGTTTTGTAACAATAAGTCTGATCTGTGGATCAAGTAGACCTCTAATAGATAATCATCTTGAGGTATCAAATCCCCTCTCAAGACTCGAGTTACCACTAATTTGCCTCTTGGTGTAGTTATGATTTCTTCAGGATCCGTTCTTCTTGAGTTTCCTTGTCCTTCCAATCCTCCTCTCTTGTTGATCCACTCACGGTGTTCCGTTACCATGTAGATGTGACCTAACTTGTCCATGTACACTCCTCCTTCATACTTGACTGTTGGATTGGGCACTATTGCTGATTCAGTGGAGTTCACCATCTTGGCTACTGACCTATTTAAACCATCCAGGTAGATAGGGATCCCTTGGGGATTAGTGGACACATATTGCAAAGAGGTGCGATATTCCCCCTCTATCATTGACATGAAGTTCTCCCTAGGGACAAAACCTTGCATGTTTTCTGAAGCCATTGGTATCTCCTCCTCTGAGTCACTAGAAGTATCAGTATAGATAGAGTGATGACTTGCCTGGGTTGCACTTCCCATCGATGAAATGACACTCCTCCGGCTACTTAGCCCACACCCTGATCTCAAGTTCATCCAACCTTCTGGGCCTATGTTGGTTTCCCAATTTCCCACAATTGGCTCCTCAATTACCTCTAATCTTGCCCTCAAATCGCTTGATAGGCTCTCGACAATACCACTTTGGGCGATACCACTCAGACGATACGATACTGGTCTCAGCATGATACGATACCAAAATCTTTAGGCGATATGATACCACGAATTAACATGATACGATACCGACTATATCACGATACGATACCTCCATGTCAAAGAATTGTCCTAGTGCTTCGGAGTTCTTAGTGAATGTCCAAGAAAATTTAGAAATAGCTAAAGCCAAGATGCAGCAAGCAACTAGTAGGGCTAAAGAGTACGTTGATAGGAAGAGATCTCCTAGATCCTTTGAAGAGGGAGATAGAGTCTTTCTTCAGGTACCAACTAGATCTACTTCACTCTCCACAGGGAAGTGTAGTAAGCTATCACCAAGGTTTTGTGGACCTTGGAAGATAGTTAACAAGCTAAGTGAAGTTGCATACAGATTAGAGCTTCCTCCAAATTGTAGAGTGCATCCAATGTTTCATGTCAGTAAACTTCAGAAGTATATTTCCAGGGATGATAATCTAATAGAAGGTATTGTTTCTTTACAAGAAAGTAATAGCACAGATCATTCTCTAGATAGGATACTAGATCACAGATAGAAGCGATTGAGGAATCATGTCATCTAGGAGTATCTAGTAGCCTAGAGAGGATTACCACTTACTGACTCTACTTGGGAATAAGAAGCTCTGGTTTGTAAGTACTTTCCTTCATTGATCATTTAGGACAATGATCTGTAGAAGGGGGAGAGAGTGCCAAACATTGATCCACAAGGATCAGCCCATGTGATCCACAGGGATCATTGATCCATAGGGATCATTGATCCACAGGGATCATTGATCCATAGGGATCATTGATCCACAGGGATCATTGATCCACAGGGATCAGTCCATATGATCCACAAGGATCAATCCATGTGTGTGAGGGACAAGGGCCAGCTAGCCAAGGTCCCAAGCTCAGGGGATACCCTAAGGTACATTGGTAGTAATGGGAAGTACTTGGGTAGTAATGGGAATAAGTGTTGCATGATGGCCACATGTTCACGCAAGACTATTCTAGATCATTACTATTTTTAGAGTACATCATTGCTTATTTTAGAGTACAAGAGGGTATATATGGATGGGAGGAGAGTCACACACACATCATTCAAGTGATTTCCAACATCATGTAGCCAAATTCAAGCAAGCATTGAGAGCAAAACAAGTTGAGGATTTTGTTCACTCAGTACAATGGCGTTGGGATCACCTTATAGAATACGGCCTTAAATTGGTATCAAACCTTGCATCAAGATCAACTTAGGAATATCATGCAATTTTTGGAAACTTTCATTGCAAAGTTCTCTAAGAGAAAAATTAGGCATAACACCTCCTCGTTGATCCATAATTTTAAACAGACACGACACAAAAGTGTCAGATTAGTAGGATGTAGGTTTAGGCAATACATTGAGAGATGCCCCATTTTAGAGTTGCCTACCCAAGCTAAACAAGTTTCCTAGTTTTTAGATAGTCTATTGAGCAAAAAGCTAAGATCATATGTCTACTTGAAGGAGCCACGTACACCTAGAACATTGCTTGAGAATGTTTTGATATCAAGGATAACATGGGTGACAAAGTGGAAGTCTCTAAACTCTACAAAAATTCAATTTGTTCAGTTAGTATCACATCCAAACCCATGATGTCAATAGATGAATTGGCCAAACAAGTAGCATGGAAGCTAGGAGTTCCAAATAGACAAGCTCAAAGAGTGGTCACTGTGAAGCATTGCTACACTTTTGGAGGTGCACACATGGCCGACATGTGTGTGATGAAAATGTAGAATCTAGGAAATGTAAATGCCCAATACTACACAATAGAGATGAAATACACAAACCATGGCTGAGGATTGGGCCTATAACAAATAGGCAGTTAGGCAAAACTATCGATAGCCTTATGAGCTACGAGGTAGATACAAAAATCAATATCGACAACAATCTTACCATAGGCCATAACAATACAACCCACAATATCAAGCATGCTGCACAACCCATACCTGGACCAGTTCTAGGACAACAACAACCGCCCCCTGCCAAGGTAATTTTATTCAAATACATAGCAAAAAAAGACAACTTAAACAAGGCATTAGTACCAGCATCTACAATTATTTGAGATAATGATCCTAATATTCAAAGTTTAGATTCAACACATGGAGATATCCCACTAGCTTACTACACTAAATCACCTAAGCATAATAAGGCTTATCAATATGATGCACCATTGATTGAACCTAGCTGTGAGCTTGACTACATTCAATTCATGAACATGAGCTCCATATATATACCTCAATCGACACAATATAGGCATCATGGACCTAGAGGAACATGCTATACATGTCAAGGAAATCACTTCATTCCTGAGTGTCTACTTTCTCCACTAGGGCAACCTTAGTCCTTAGTGATCCCACATTTTTGTCTTGATTGTGGAAAGGAACATCTCCTTAGAGGCTATCCTAAGAACCGAGTGAATGCAGAAAATATTATCCCAATCAATGTCATTGGTTTGGTAGTATAACCCAATGAAATCTCGACCAACATTGCACCCATTCAGGTAGTCACTAAAGCATGGCTCTACAGAAGACTCTAGACATAGAACAAGAAAAGAAGTCTGAGCTAAGTGAGTAAAAAATTAGGCAAGAAGAGAACAAAATCTTGGAAGGATAGCTGTGATTAGATTAAGAGACTATGGAGAATGAGTTCTCCTATGCACAAGAAGAAGCATGTAATGAGCCCTTGTAGGTCCAACACTTGGACAAACATGAACACATTGGGTTTGTTGGTGATCTGAAGACAAAACTCAAATGGAACTATGGTTTTATTGAATCACACTAGACAAAGAAATCTTTCCAAAAAGCTATAAATCACTTAATTTTGATAGCCTTTGGTTTGGAAACTCAATTGATGAAAATAGACTACATGTCCACACATGTATGTTGAAGAACCTGACTACACTCCTGGATTTATAACTCAAACAATATAACCTTTTGAAGCAGATATTTAAGAGGTGAGAAATTACACATGATGCATTTTCCAACAAGCAATAAATCACATAATTTGGATACATTTTGGTTGGGAAACACAACTGAAGAAGAATAGACTACCTATCCACATAGGTATGGTGAAGAACTAGGCTTCACTCTATGACTCATAACTCACCAAATATAGAACCTTCTAAAGATGATATTATGAGATAAAAAACTAAACAAGATAAGTCTTCTAATGAGTGTTTAAACACAAGAAATGGTTACATATGCATTGAGATATGAACCTCACAACATGACTTTGTACAAAGTGATGTGTGGTTGGAAAGACTCTATGACAAGACAAAATGGCTTCTAAGAACAAATCCAACTACTAGGGGCTCTTGTTTCTTTCTCTCTTTGTAAAAACTGTGCTCCCAATCCACTTTTATATCCAATGAGCATGTGAGGAAGTTTGTGCCTTCTTCTTAACTCACCCCTTTCATTTGTTCGCCCACTACATGCAACTCACTTTACATTTGGTAAATTTATCCAAGAATAGCTCATGTGATAATGAGCTTGCACATTTATCTTCAACACTCACCCTCAAGCTACTTTGGGAGTTATCTTCATCATGTCCTACAAACTGTTGGCATATTTAGGTAGTGATGTGTGTGAACACACTAGGACTGCTAGGGCACTTTTTTCCCTCTTTAGGAGGTTTTTTCCCCCTAGCTTGTATATATGCCTATAGCCCTAACAAGTTACTTATCTTTGTACATTCTCTTGGTAATAGATTCAGTATTGTGTGTTGTGCTCCAAGCTTCTTCTTCTTCCTTGTGTTGTTCAAGAGCTTGCGTAGACCTCAATCTCCAACAATTGGTATCAGAGTAGGCCATCGCTTCATCTAGGGCATCGTCGACACCCCCTCCATTACAATCTCAAAATCACACTATTGCAATGCCTATGAAGGAAATTTTCTCTTTTTGTGCCAAATATATATAAAGGTTTCGGTTCGCGAGTATAAGCATCTCAAAGTCTGGTACATGTTTAGCATATCTCGATAGGGTAGTTCTGTTCAACTTTTTGAGATACAACTATTTTTTTGCATCAAGGTATTTTAGTCACTAGCCATGGTTGAAAGCAATGATGTATTTCGTATGTTGGTTGTTGAGGATAAGTTGGAATGTACCAATTATCCATTATGGACTTATATGATGCATCATGTATTGGTTGCAAAAGGACTATGGAATAATGTGAAGCGTGTTGAAAAACATCCTATTTTACCTACAAACATAGTTGTTGAAGGTGATGTAGATGGTATTGAAGATGGTGATATTCTTCAGGTTCTTGTTTGTGTTGTAGTTCCTGTTGCACCTATTGTAGAACAAATTTGTTGGGATGGCAGAGATGCTCAGGCACATGCATTGATAGCCCTGTCTATCAAACGTGCCATTATTCCTCACATTTGCTCTTGCAGAACAAGAAAGGATGCTTGAAATACACTTACCACTTTATACTAGGCAAGGAATGAGGCTCCTATTGCTTACCTCTGAAAATAATTGGAGAGTGTGCACATGAACGAAGGAGATTCCATGAACATTTTTTTGACACAGATAAAACATTTGAAGGAGTAGTTGATTTTTGTTGATGAAGTGTTGCTAGACAGTTCACTTGTGCAGACTCTTCTGAATGGTCTTCCAGATTCATAACTGAGTTTTG
Source organism: Ceratopteris richardii (assembly GCA_020310875.1). Taxonomy (NCBI): domain Eukaryota; kingdom Viridiplantae; phylum Streptophyta; class Polypodiopsida; order Polypodiales; family Pteridaceae; genus Ceratopteris; species Ceratopteris richardii. The sequence goes on along the minus strand of CM035426.1, from coordinate 130,272,102 downwards.
CTTCTACTCTTCGATTGATGATGATGAAAGACAATCCAAATGCTTTAACATTTGAGGAGTTAATCTCTGTTCTATTGTAGGACAATCAGTCTACATAGAATAGGTCCATTATGCATGTTGCATATCAAGCTTTCTTGGCTAGTCAGAAGGGCAAAGGTAAATGGAGCTCTTCTACTAGTAAGCAAAAATCTGCTAATTATGCACAATCAAAGAAGGATGACATAGATGAGAATAAAATAGAAAAGCAAAAATTGTTTTGCAAATACTCTAAAGAAAATGATCATGTGAAAAAGAGTTGTCCAAAAGTAGCTGCAAAAGAGGCAAAGAAGAAAGAGGCTAGAATGGTTGTTAGAGAGGCCTCTACACCAAAAATAGAGTTTGCTAATCTTGTGCAAAATGAAGAATGGGCACTTACTATTGTTTGCAGTTATGACCCATCTTCTCATGAACATTGTATGCCTATAGTAGACTCAGATGTTCCAGTACTTTGATAGTGGGGCAACCAAACATATTACCTTGTAGTGCAATTTCTTCAGTTCACTTGACGTTGCCCCTATAGGGAATACTATCACATGCACCAAAAAATCCTCTTATCCTATTATGGGAGTTGGTAAGATCATACTGACTACTACTGATGGTAGTCCTTTTACATTGCCAGATGCTTTATTTGTGCCAGGGATCAAGAAAAATATGTTATCAGTTTCAACATTGGCTAAGATTGGCTTGGTTCTAAAATTTGTTGATGACAGATGTAGAGTTCATGATCTCTCAAATGGTGAGATCATTATTGCTTCTGACATTTTATGTCATGGGTTGTATAATCTCATAGATTTTGCAAATTTGTGAATGATTCAACATGTGTAGTTCAAGATTCTCAGGCGATGTTAGATGCATAGCTTTGGCATGCACGTTTTGGTCATCCGAATTTTGCTATTTTGCTATGCCTACAAAAGTTTGAAATGGTGTCCTCTTTTCTCAAACTTGAGGCACCAGGTATACATGTCTATGAAGGTTGTATTTTGGGCAAAATAAAGAATTCCTCCTTCCCAAAAGACGGTTCAGTTTGAGCTACTCAGAAATTGCAGCTTGTTCACAGTGATGTCTATGGTCCTATGCAAACACCTTCTTTTGGGAACTATCTTTACTTTGTGACTTTGATTGACTATCTTTCTAGGCATGCATGGGTATATCCATTGAAAGCAAAGTCCAAAGTGTTTGTGTGCTTCAAATGGCAACTATGCGGCTTGGAAAATCAGAATGGAGGCCTATTTGCAAGGTAGAAATCTTTATGGAATTGTAGTAGGTGATGAAGCTATGCCTATTCCAAGATCCAAAGGAGGACCAACACAAGAGGAGACAGATAAGCTCACACTTTGGTGTGCAAGGGATGCTCAAGCAAGGTCGTACATAATAAACTCTATCTCTGACTTTCTATTACCACATATTAGAGGATGCAAGATATCTCAAGAGACTTGGGATGCCCTCGAGACTTTCTTTTCCGCTAGTACCAAAGCAAGAAAGAATCATCTTTGGAACGAGTTCAACCAAATGAAGAAGACACCTAAACAAACCATCACAGAGTTTGTTACCAAGGTCAAGGAGATTTCAAATCAGTTAGCATCCATTGGAGAGCTAATTGAAGAAGAGGTCATCATGAGGCAAATTCTCAACGGCATTTGAAGTGATAAGCAATGGCAATCCTTCACGACGGCTTATGATCTCATCATGGATGTGAAAACTCTAGAGTTCAACATCTTTCTGGGACAACTCTTCAATCAAGAAGCCAAAAATAGCATAAAGGAAGGTAACTCTTATCATGGAAATTCATCTAGTGCTCTATATGCAAATAAGAAGGATAAGAAGCAAAAAGGAAAGAAGAAGGAAGAAGATGAAGAAGAGACTTCCCAAGCCAACTTCGCAAGCAAGAGCAAGTGGAAAGAGAAGAAGAAAGGACCAAAGCAAGACAAAGCCAAAGGTCAGAATGTTCAACCTTGTGCCATATGCGATAAGACCAACCATACCACTCATAATTGCTGGTTCAATGGGAAGACCCAGAAAGGAAGTGGAAGAGGTGCTTATGGCAGCAATAGAGGTAGAGGTGGACACAACTTCAACAATAACAATAGAAGCTATAATAGAAGGGACTACAAAAATTATTCAGAAGGTCAACCACATGAAGACTCATTGCTTCTTATGAATCTAAGCCACAAAGAAGGTAAAGAAGATGATCATTTGTTCTACATAGAATCAGGATGTTTGAATCATGTTGCAGGCAACGTTGCTCTTCTATCTGACTTGGAAAGTCCAAAGCATAGACATGAAGTGCAAACAGGGGATGACACGAAGCACAATGTGGAGAAGATTGGTAATGTCAAAGCTTCCAATGGCAGGACAAACATTCTAAGTAAGGTTCTCTATGTACCCACTATCAGTGACTAACAACCTAATAAGTGTAGGCCAAATAGTTGAAAAAGGCTTGCAAGTTAGGTTCACCCAACATGGAGCTTTTGTGGAAGATCCATGTCAAGGCTTCAAGAAGATAGCCCGAGGTGAGAAGCATGGTAGGCTCTTTACTTTTGAAGTAGAAGAAACCAGGAACATAGCTCTATTCAACTTTGAGTCTCAAACCCTAAGTGAGCTTGAAGTGTGGCATAAGAGACTTGCTCATGTGAATGAAAGAACCTTGAAGGATATATGCAGGGATCAAAGTGTTCTAGGACTGCGGAACATATCAAAGCAACACATGATCAATAGGTGTGATGCATGTCAGATTGAGAAGGCACAAAGACAACCATTCAACCACAAAGGCTACATCCACAACAACTTATTGGACTTAGTACATACAGATGTATGGGGACCAAGTCAAGAACCTTCATTGGCAGGATCAAGGTATTATGTCTCATTTATTGACGACCATAGTAGATGGACTGTTCTATACTTTATCAAGAGTAAGAATGAAGTGTTTGATTGCTTCAAGAAGTATCTTGCACATGTGGAGAATCATACAGGTAGATCACTAAAGAAGCTCAGATCTGATGGAGGGGGAGAATATTTCTCCAAAGAGTTTGATGAGTTCTTGCAGGACAAAGGTATCAAAAGGGAAGTGAGTACCAGGTACTCTCCTCAACTAAATGGAATTGCAGAGAGGAGAAACAAGACATTGGTTGGATCAGCCCAAACAATGCTTGAAGAGAAGAAGTTGCCACATTATCTATGGGCAGAAGCTATTTCAACTACTGTGTACCTTGTCAATCGACTACCATCCAAATCACTTCAAGGTATGACTCCTTATGAGGCATGGCATGGAAGAAAACCTAGCCTTGGACATTGCAAGGTTTTTGGTTGTTTAGCTTATGTTCATGTACCATCACAAATAAGAGGTAAGCTAGATGAAAGGGCAACAAAGGCAATGTTTATTGGATATGATTCAACTCAGATGGGTTACATGTTCTTCAATCCTTCAACCACACAATTCACTACAAGTAGAGATGTTGTGTTTGAAGAACACAGGTCTTGGTATGATGAAGACAAACAAAAGGTAACACTACCATATGATCTTGATTCTGACTCTCATCAATTAGGAAGCAAGCATGATACATATGTCCAGGATCTAAGAAGTGATACAGACGATGACCAAGATCAAAGAGAAAGGGATTACAAGCTATGGAAGTCAAGAGGCAAAGCAAAGATGCAAGAGGTTGGAGAATGCTCCAAACAAGCACCTAGAAGATCAGCAAGAGAGAAGAAACAACCAGAAAGGTATGGATATGATTCCACATTTGTTACGAAGCATTCAATATACTTGGCAAAAGACTCTATTTCAGAGGAACCCTCAACCTATGAAGAAGCAAAGGGAAACCCTAATTGGGAAAAGGCCATGAAAGAAGAGATGCATGCATTGCAGGAAATGGACACTTGGGATTTGGTTCCAATGTCATCGAATCAAAAGGTAATTGGTTGCAGATGGGTATATAAAGTTAAAAGAAATTCAGATGGATCAGTTTGCAGGTACAAGGCAAGATTAGTTGCCAAAGGATGCTCACAAACTCATGGTATAGACTATGAGGAAACATTCTCACCAGTTGCAAAGATGACTACAATCAGGACATTGACAAGTGTAGCTGTTGCAAGGAATTGGAGACTCCTCCAAATTGATGTTAAAAATGCATTCTTAAATGGTTGGATAAGTGAAGAGGTATACATGTCACAACCACCAGGTTTTGAAAACCCTAATCATCCATCTTATGTTTCCAGACTTAAGAAAGCATTGTATGGATTAAAACAAGCTCCAAGAGCTTGGAATTACAGGTTGGTTACATATCTTCAAGATCAAGGGTTCAAAGCTAACAGCTCAGATCCTTCTCTATTCATCAAAAGGGATCACAATGAGGTTATCTATCTATGTGTATATGTAGATGATATTATTGTGACAGGTGATGATCTAAATGGCATTCAAAGGATCAAGAGACACATGCAAGAGGAGTTCAAAATCAGTGACCTAGGTGAGCTCACATATTTCCTAGGTATGCAGGTGATATACACAGATGAAGGAATGTATTTGACTCAAAGAAGATACATTCAGGATCTTCTTCTCAAGTTCAAAATGGAGAACACTAAGCCTGCAAGTACACCTTTGGAGATGAATCATAAACTTAGTGTTTATGAAGGTGAGAAAATTGAAGAAATTAAAGAGTATCAAAGCTTGGTAGGTAGCTTGATATATGCTACTCACACAAGGGCAGACATCTCATATAGTGTGGGAGTGCTTAGTCAGTTCATGCACTCACCGAGAAGACCACACATGGATGCAGCTAAGAGAGTACTTAAGTATCTCAAAGGTACAATCAACGAAGGTATATTCTATCCTTATTCTTCAGATTTGGATATCAAAATCTACTTAGATGCAGATTGGGCAGGAGCTAAGGATGATAGAAAAAGTACATCTGGTTACTTAGCATTTGCAGGTTCGAAGCTAGTGTCATGGAGTTCCAAGAAGCAACCAACAGTTGCTTTATTTTCAACTGAAGCAGAGTACAGAGGCTTGACCATAGCAACTCAAGAGGCAATATGGTTAAAAGCATTGTATACAGATTTGGGACTTGTGAGTTCCAAACCTCACATATTTGGAGATAATGTAAGTTCCATGCATCTAGCGGCAAATCCTATTTTCCATCCGAGAACCAAGCACATAGAAGTCCATTACCACTTCATCAGGGAGAAGCTCATGGCAAAGGAGATTGACATTTCTTTTGTTCCTACTGAAAAGCAAGTTGTAGATATGATGATGAAGGCACTTGATGGAATAAAGCTTTGTAGATTCAAAGCTATGGCAGGTATTCAACCTATCAGAGAATGAAGACTCAAACATACTTTAGCGTGAGGGGGAGTTGTTGGAACATCAAGCTTACACTATGCTTGAGGTGGATTTGATCTGCATCAAAGGCTATCGCGTCGAAAGAATATCTATTGGAGAGTTATTTTTCATATGTTCATTTATTGTATTTTTTTGAGAAATTTTTGATGGCTCATTTACTGTTGTAAAAGCCTTGAGCTTTACACATGTAAAGGTAAAAATATAGAGCACAAATCTCACGAATTTGTGGTGGTTGAAGTTGCATTCAATCAAGCAATCAATCACCTAAAAGTAGATCAAACTAGATCTTCACTTTTCCTAGATTGTAGGAAAGTGAATTGATTCCCTCCAACAACCATTCCCACCTTCATTTGAATTCAAATTCAACTTTTAAAAGTTGTGAAACACTCCTAGAGTCTATATAAAGACTTGGAATCACTTGTCCATTACATGGAAGCAATATACATACACTTGTGACCATCATTGTCTTGCTCCTTCAATTCTCTGCATCATCTTCTTCACCAACAGTAATCTTGCAGAGGATGCTGCTCTCCCTCCAAAGCTCCAAATGGAGTACAAGATAATGCATTGGAAAGATATAAGTGTCTAGTTTAGGCCTATAAATTTTCAAAGCATTTGGTTTAGTAGATTGGGAGAAATATTAGTTTTTATGTCTTGGGGTCAATCTCTATGTATTCGTGAAAAATAGTTAGTACCACCGGTGAATGTCGCATTCATTCCTATAGCATATTTTGCTTATTCCTTATACTTTTGTGCATTCCATACACTCAACCCTATGTGTATCACTCCCATAAAAGGATTTTTTCTAATTGTAATCACGCTGGACGCTATGGGCATTTGAAGTTCATTGTCTCTTCCATAGTAAATTTTTTGAGGTAGTCGACCCGCGAACCTATCTGTTTTGTATCGACTCATTCTTCTTGATGATCCAAAGTACATAGTGCATTTCTTTGCACTTATCACATGCTTATAAGGTCTATTTGAGTCTCCACAAGTTCATGGGCTAGTCTTGTTCCAGTTGGCTTGACCAAACTTCGTCGCTTTGAAACGCACTTTTCTACCTTCTACAAGCTTCCCCAAGTTCTTTCAATTTTGCATCATTATTTGGGCATTAAGTTTATGGAAGTTAATGGTGGAATACGTCTGTGTCAAAAAAATATATTGACACACTATTGTAGCATTTTGGCCTTGAAGATTGCAAACCTATTGCCACTCCTATGGAAATAGGTTTGTGATTGAGTCTTCATGATGTTGAAGATGCATTTGATGTTGTTCTCTATCAACAGGCTATTGGATGCTTGATTACTTATGCATTACTTGGCCAGATATTCAGTTTGTTGTCTCACATGAGCATGTTATGTATTACCCAGGTGTCAAGTATTGGCAGGTGGTTAAGCACATCTTTGCTAGTTGAGTGGTATCTAGCTACTTGGACTGTTTTATCCTAAGGGGGATTGCTACTGCCAGATTTGCATGGATTTTTTGACTCTGATTGGGCTGGTTGCTATGACACTTATGTGTCCACCAATGGTTTTGCTTCATGCTTGTTAGCTCATGCATATCTTGGTTGAGAAAGATGCAGCCTACTATGGTCACGTCTAGTTGTGAGGTTGAGTATAGGGCAACTTTCATAGCGATTGTTGAGTGTGTCTGGCTCAGATGCCTTATGGTTGATTTGGCTGTTGGTCATTCTTCTACCACCACCATCTTCACTAATAGTTAGAAAGCATTGGCAATTGCGAGGAACCCTATGTTCGATGCTTGCACTGATAACATTGAGGTGCACTATCATTCTATCAGGGAGAGGTTCTCTGTTGAAGATATCACTTTGGCATATGTGCCCACACAAGAGAACATTGTAGAACTTTTCACAAAGGTTCTGCCTAGGCAAAAGTTTGAAGCTTTTTGCAAAGCTTTGAGCTTACTTCCTTTTTTGGATTGATTCCACATAGCTTGACACTTCCTTATACATGAGTGCTAGCTCCTTGTTCACCGCATCACTCCCAAGGGGGATTTGTTGATATATTCAGGTAGTGATGTGTGTGAACACACTAGGACCACCGGGGCACTTTCTTCCCTCTTTAGGAGTTTTTTTCCCTTGGCTTGTATATATGCCTATAGCCCTAATGAGTTACTTATCTTTGTACATTCTCTTGGTAATGCATTCAATATTGTGTGCTCTGCTCCAAGCTTATTCTTCTTCCTTGTGCTATTCGCATGCTCCTGCACACCTCAATCTCCAACACAACCGTATCACATCCTTGAAAGGCATCCAAAACTTTGTTAACATGTCTATAACCTTCTCTTTGGTTATAATGATCTTTATCTCCACATCTTTGCTCAGTCCCTTCTCCCTTACATAATTTTAGTGGTGTGCTTACTCCTCGTATGAAACATGGGATTTCTTTCCAAGTAAATACTTGACATGTCATCACTGTGTATAGGAATGGTTCGAACTTGCAGTTTAAGTTCAGCCAAAAGCTTTTTAATCCACATTGTTTCACATGTGGCGAATTCTAATCCTCTATATTTGGTCTCCATGGATGAAAGTGCAAAAGTAGGTTGTTTCTTTAGATGTTTTCTTATTGGAGCTTGCATAAATAGATAAAGTACACCAACAACATAAAATAGATCAGGTCTTCTAATGTTTGCATAGATTAATGTCCTACAACACTTCAATATATCGTTACATCTTCCAATACTTATCAATCATTTGAGTAAATCTTTGTATTTGTTTCCAAGGGCTGAGTGAGTAGTTTGCATTCACTCATTCCAAATATGAAAAGAGCATCCAACAAGTACTTTGCGTCAAGAAGATGCCACTTTTCCTATAAACAACTTTGATTCCTAAAAACTATTTTAGGTCTCTGAGATATGAAATTTTAAACTCCTTACCAAGCTTTCTTTTGCTATCCTTAATCTCTATAACACCATTCCCTATTATAAGATATAGACCTCTCTATTTTCTTCCTTCTTCATGTACAATGAAGGATCTAGACTACTTGGGTTGTATCCATGCTTAGTTATATACTTTACCAATCTCTTATTCCATGCTTGTGTGTTTGCTTCAAGCCATAAAGTGCCTTCTTCAACCTGCAAACAAAGTTTGGATGGTTTTTGTCTTCAAATCCAACCAGTTCACTCATGTATACCTCTTCTTGTAGTTCTTTATTGAGAAAAGAATTTTTGATGTCGAGTCAGTATAAGGCCACCTCGTTGAAGCATTGATTGCGATTAAAGCTCTAATAATTTCCATATTTGCAATTGATTGAAAAATTCATCATAATCTATGTCTTTTGTTTGTTTCAATCATTTGACAACCAATGTAGCTTTATGTCTAGCTAATGAACCATTAGCATTCCTCTTTACTTTAAACACCCATTTTTTTGGAACAATCTTCATACCTAATTTCTTTGGCACAAGCTCCCATTTGTGATTATCTTTCACAGATTTGATCTCTTGATTTATAGCTTGCTTGCATTCCTTTTGTGTGCAAGCTTCTTCATATGTCTCATGCTCTCTGTCTTTGACAACTTTTTTCCATAAGACTATCATAACGTAGCCTTTGAATTGGATACCTTTTCCTTGAAGATCTTCTTTCATGGCCTTTAGAAAGTTTCTTCTTCAACTTATTCAACTTGACCTTTAGAGTGATCAACTCTTCATATTCTTCTTCACTTGCATCTATCTCACTATTTTGAGTAGCGCTTGCTTGTTCAGCTCTATTATTAGCTGAAATTTGGAAGCAAAAATTGACTTCCGAGTCTCCCTTGCATGTTGAACATTGCTCATTTGATGTAGATGCCTCTTGATTTGAAATTTTTGTGCTCAATTGCTGAGCTTCGCTTTGATTAGTTCCTACATAATCATCATAATCTTCTTCATGAACGTTTTCCTTTCCTTTATCATCATACCACGGTCTTAGTTCATCAAAGACAACATCTCGTCATACTCTTACTTCCTTTATTGTAGGGTTGTAACACTTGTATCTTTTTTGCTCCATGGAGTAGTTGATGAAAATGAATTTTTTTGACCTTGGTTTGATCTTTGTTCTAACTCTTGTGGAATTTGAACAAAGCAAACACACCCAAAAACTTTGAGGTGTGTAAGATTAGGTTTCTTATCAAATTATACCTACTCTAGTGTCAAGTTATGTATTCTTGATGTTGTGCACCTATTCATCAAGTAAATGGAGGTTGTGGTAGCTTCAACCCAATAGTATAATGGTACCTTCATCTCGTTAAGCATGCATCTTGCAACTTTGGCAATTTACCTATTTTTCCTCTCAACTACTCCATTTTTTTGAGATGCATACCTACAAATAAACTACCTTTTGATCCCTTTCTCTTGTGGAAAATCTAAAAATTCTTTCGAGAATTATTCCCCTCCACCATGGAACCTTAAGGTCTTGATAGAAATTCCTTTTCGTTTTTCAATTTGAGTTTTGAATCTCTTGAATATAGAGAACAAATCTCATTTTTTTTCATACAAAAAAACCATACATTCTTTCTTGAGTGATCATCAATGAAAGTGGAAAAATCTATTAACAACCATTGAAGACTCTTGGCTAGGTCCCCATAAATTCATATGTATCAAGTTCAAGACATCTTGAATGGTTGTCTCATTTTCTTTCCCAGTTGACAAGCTTCACATAACTCATGTAGTCCAACACTATTAAATTTAAGAAGACCTCTTGCCACTTCATGTTTGCTCATGTCATTTAGCTTTTGAATGTTGATGTGTACTATCGTCTTGTGCCATAATTCTAGCTCTAAATTTGTCTTGTTCCCAAATTGAATGTACATGACCTTTCCATGTGGATGTTGGACGTCCAAAGTAAACATCCTTCCTTCTCTTCCACCTTGAGCAATGCCCTTGAAACGTTATTTTGGATGCTTTATGACGCACCCATTCTCATAAAATATGACATGATAACCTTTATCTACCATTTGTCCTACTGAAATCAAGTTCTTTGAAATCATAGGAATATGAATAACATTAGATAGTACCTTTGCTCTACTTGTATCTCTAAGCCTTATATCTCCAATATGTTCAATCGTGTGTTGAGTATCATCACATTCTCAACACATCCTTTTCCACTTGGTTCCTATAGATTAGGGGACGAACTTTCTTGGCATCACATATGGTTACTACAACTTGAATCAATGTACCATTTTTTGTCATTTTCATAAGAGCCTCTATACTCATCTTTCATTGCACGTAGTGTATCCTTTCTTCCTTCACTTGAGGTGCTTGCATATTTACTTTTACTTCTTTGATTGCCTCCATTTGGTCTTCCATTTTTTAGGCAACAATCCCTAACATAGTTTCTTATTTTATTGCAATGAGAACATGTTATACCTTTATGAGAACTATATGATCCTCATCCTCTTCCTCTTCTTCTATCTCAACCTCTTCCTTGTGTGTTGTTATTTGATCCATCCTTGTCATCTTGTGGTTTTTTTTGTAGTTGGAGTTGTTGTGACTCTTTGTTTTCATCTTGAGCCTCCTTCTTGATTTCCTTCCTTTACCTTGAGCTACATACAACATTTGGTTGTGGATGTCCTTTCGTTTGGAGCCATCAAAGATAAGCTCTTCTTTGACAATATGAGGGATTAGTTGTTCAAAAATAATATATGCATATTTCAATTTAATGGAAGTTACAAAAGGCTTCCATATTTGATCTTCTCTCAACCCATTGAGAGTACAACACACAAGGTCTTCGCCTTCAACTATTGTGCCACTAGAAGAATCACTTAGCTCTTTAATCGTCAAAGTATATTCAGATATGGATTGACTCAAACTTTTTTTGATTGTGTTCCACTCATTCTTAAGTTGAATTTTCTTAGATTTTGTATTTGTGGAACACATCCTTTGAAGAGCTTCCCAAGCATCCTTAGCTATTTCGAGTGATAGGTTATCCAACTTCTCTACTTGTTGACCCAACTAAGCCATTGAAGACTATCAAAAACTTTGAGATTTTCCTCGAGTAGTTATATGGTCCTTTGCTCTTGAGTTTTTGAATCTCCCCCTTTCTTTGTAGATTCTCTTTTCCTTTGCTTCAGCTCTAGACTTGTTGATGAAGCTTTTGAAACAATTTTTCTCTAATACCAACTGTGGGGGATGCATTCTTCAATGCACAATAAGAAGCATGTAGTGAGCCCATGTAAGTCTAGCACTTGGACATACACCTGAAACTTAGATTTATTTTTGTTCTCAAATTAAAACTCAAATGGATTTGTTGTGTTACTCAATCACACGAGACAAAGCAAGATGTCCAGTAACCTATATCACTTAATTTGGATACATTGTGTCCCATAAAAAACTCAGTTGACAAAAATGGACTACTTCTCCACACATGTATGTTGAAGAACTAGACCTCACCTTCAGATTAATAACTCATCGAATATAAGACCTTTGAAATATATAGTTGCAAAATAAATAAAAAAGATAAGCTTTCCAACAAGCTATAAATAATATAATTTGTATATGTTTTGTTTTGAAAATGCAACTAACAAAACTATACCACTTGTCCACATAGGTATGCTCAAGATCTAGACTTCATTCACAGATTGATAACTCACAAAATATAGAACATTTGAAGTTGATATTTGAGAAAATTAAAAGAGAGGAAATGCACTTTCTAATGGATGTTTAAATGCAAGAAATTCTTACATATGCATTGAGATATGAACCTCACAACATGACTGTGTACAAAGTGACATGATGTAGGAAATAGTCTGAGAATGACAAATGGTGTCTAAAATCAAATCTGACTACTAGGGGCTCTTGCCTCTTTCTAGCCTTGTTGAGAACATGCTTCCACTCCATTTTTATAGTCAATGAGCATTTGAAGAAGTTTGTGCCTTCTTCTTAACTCACAATTTTCATTTCTTTTCCCGCTACATGCCATTCACTTTACATTTGATAAATTTATCCAAGCATAGCTCATGCGACAATGAGCTTGCACATTTATCTTCAATAGAGAAAGTGGATGAGAAAGGTGAGTGAGCTAGACGAAATCCTTAAGGAAATGAAAACAAAGATAGCCAAACTCTCATCTCAAAACCCCTTGGAGTTACACCCGCCACTTCATACCCCACCATTCATCCCATATCAACCCTGAGGGGTATCAGTTCTAGAAGATCCTACTCTAAAAGATTTCAATATGATGTTCAAAGCCTATTAGGCTTGACTTTGAGAAGGGCCAAATGTAGTTGAGTTGGATAAATTTTATCCTCAAGTGGATTTAAAGATTGAAAGGGTGAAAATTTGTGCAAAGATGGTAGAACTAGCTCAAGCTATGTTCCATGCAAGCCTTCTTTTCAATCAGTCAAACTCAACAAAACCACAATTACACTTTGAAGGAATATTGGAGAGATTAGAGGAGCTAGTGTCTAAGCCTCAAACTTTAGCAGTACTAGAGGCTTAAGGTAGTGGAAGAAAAATAATAAGCTTACCTCCCTAGGAAGCTATTGTTCCTAGCCCTATAGATGATGGAATCCTTCCTCTATAAACTACAAGAGTTCTCAAGAGAAATATAAGAGGAGAAATGGGCCAAGGAGAGAGAGTATCCTCCTCCAATTCAAGAAGTGGATATTGGTATTCATGATCAATTCCCTCTAGACATTCCCTCTATCTACAATGAGCAAGAAGACGTGCACTCAAGTGAACAACTAGACTTCAAATCCAATTCCTTACAAGAATTGCCTCATTTCACAAGCCATTGGGAATCAAAGTTCATTTAGATGAGAGGTCCCATAGCAGTTATTAAACACAAAGAATATGTTCTACCTAGGAACATTGAATAAGTTAAGAACACTAAAGTGGAATGCCACCTCGCTTTAGAAGAACTACTAAAAATTTCACACGAGTTATGGAAGAACATAGCAAACCAATTGCAAAAAGTTTTTAACTCCCACTCTCAGATAGAACATAGAAAAAGTTGTGAGAAATTCCCATAGATAAGATAGGATATATGAATGAAGGAGAAGAAGGAAATACATGTCTAATTATCACATACCAAGGATACACGACAAAGGAAATCTTTTACTCAGAAGTTGGATTCTCCATTGCCACCATTTACCTATGGAAACTTTGGGGAAAACCATCTTTACGACCAACATGAATTAAGCTACAAATGGAAGATGGACATATAGAAAAGCCACTTGGATTACTAAAAGGCATCAGATGAGATCCTTCTTGGATGCACAAGGATACACATTTATGGATGTCTAAAGCTGCAATTGAAGAAGAAAGGAGACTAGAGACTAGAAACATAGCTTCCATAGGAAACCATGGATCACTTCAAGATCTAGCCTATGCACCTATGATGTTGCTAGATGGAGATTTTGACCCCCACAATTGGATAAAAATCTTAGCGACGATGGACATAGTGATGAGCAAAAAAAGGATCCCAATTGTGATGAAAATGGCTAAGATATTTTGGTATTCATGATGAAACCAATCATTGATTAGTACCTATACTTTATGGATCCTTTTTGTGCTTCGAAGGAAGAGTACTTATACTTGGTAGAGGCTAAAACTCAAGGATAGGAAGGGTGCAAGCACAAAGTGATATTAGCTACTTAGGTAGACACAAAAGATCAAAAAAAGAAACAGAATAAAAATCCCCCCACACAAGAAGAAGAGGAATCTTCATTTGAAGTGACAAACAATTTCAAGAAATATGAAATAGAAGACTGAAAGATCATGGTAAGGATGCCAAAGTGAGAAGCACTCATGGGAGGACCATATGATAAGAAGGAACAAACCAAGAAAATTTTAGTGATGATAGAAGGTAGAGAAGGGAGGTTCACATATATAGGACATGATCTAAGCAAATAAGAAGAACGAGGATCAATAAATTTACTAAGAGAACACAAATATGTATTTGGTCGGAACTACAAGGACTTGAAAGGAGCAGATCCTGACATATGTTCTCCTAGGATCCACATGACTTTAGAAGTCAAGCCAATGAAATAGAAGCCTTACACATACAATGATACATTTGCAACCAAAATAAAGGAATAAATAGATACATTAATAGAAGCTAGATTTATCTATGAAATTGACCATACAAAATGGATATCATGTTGAGAACATTGTTTTTTTATATGTATAGCTAAAGGTACAAGTTCCAAATTATGCAAATACCTTTGGGAAGTCTTCAAACATTTTGAAAAGGCTCATATTATTGATAAAAGATGCCCAAAATACCAAGTGAGTTCTAGAACATGGTAAGTCAAATTAGTGAGTCACAAAGGAGCTGCAGTGGTGTCCTAGTGGAAGGTCAATGTGGCTACTTCTCAAACTTGATCAATACTTTACTTATTTGAGAACTTGATTCATGTAAAATCTTCATCCAAGTTTCTACCACGACTTTAGATGTATTAGGAAGGTTTTGGATTAGTTTTCCATGCTATAAGAGGAGAGAAGAAGTCCTGATCTTGTGGGAAGTCCAAGAGAGTCATATGTGTATCTCTGTGCTATTGTAGTTTTGTAGAGAGAGATTAAAGAGCTTGTAGCTCCCTCGTTATACATCTAGATTAAATTTTTCATGGCTCATTTTAAAGCTCTTACTATCTACTTTCATATTATTAATTTTCATAATAATTGGATTTGTGAGTTGAGAGCAATACTCTCTATAAGTAGTGTGTGTTCTTGAGTTCACCTCTACAGAAGGTCTCCATTAAACCTCAAAATTATAGAGGTCATATCTTCTTGTGTGTTTATCCAGATTGAGTGATGTTTAGCTCATTGGAATACTCTTAGTGTCTAGTATCTAATTGAGTAGAGAACAAAAAGCTCTACAAGCATGATTGGTTTTTTGTGCATAACTTTTTGAGAAGGTCGACTAGTTCCTAGGAGGTTCCACCTACTTCTAGCTATACTTTGAAGGTCAATGTAAAATGGAGATGTTTGAATATATGTCCAACCCATCTAATGGCAAATAGGTAAGTTTGCAATATTCACCCCTAAACCTCCATCAATCAAGACTCTAGAAATTTTCTTATTTTTATACCATACCAAAATTAATGGCACCGCATAATCCACTAGTTGTTCCTCCATGTCTTCTATTGTACTTAGCTATATTTTTTCTTCTTCTAAATTGCTTACTTCCTAGCTATGTTCTTCTTAGCTAG
This sequence comes from Ceratopteris richardii, assembly GCA_020310875.1. NCBI lineage: Eukaryota > Viridiplantae > Streptophyta > Polypodiopsida > Polypodiales > Pteridaceae > Ceratopteris > Ceratopteris richardii. The sequence goes on along the minus strand of CM035426.1, from coordinate 130,256,583 downwards.
GTAAAGATCACGAGAGGAAACTAGATCATAGATTTGCAGAACAACTACCAAGGATCTAGTGCAAAATTTTGTATAGCCTTATTTACTGATGTAGGGCATTGTGAGATTATTGGAAAAATCTTGGAATAGGTATGAGAAGTAGTATTGTGTTGAGAGCTATCTTGGATACCTTTCAAAAAATGATCAAATTTCTTTGGTAATGAGTTATCTAATTCTACCCTATCTTGAAGACTATTACTAGGGCTAGAAAATTCTACTGAAGCTTGCTGAGCCCAACCCATAGCTTGATCATACACTTTATGTTGTGTGGCAATGTCTAGAGGCAACACTAGGTCATCTCTATTTTGAAATTTTCTAGATCGTGTGACTATTTGGGCTATCGGATCCTTAGTTAGCTTTTCTCCTGGCTGCTCTATCCAAACAAAATCCAAGAGGCCCGACACCGCACCTAAATCTGAGGGTTCTTTTCTCGTTTGCTATCTGATTCCTCCTTGTCTTGCCATCCATCTTCATCTTTTGCTTGCAACTTTGCTACTTCAAAAGCCACTTGCACATCCAACAATTGTGTCACTAATGGGTATGGTAACACCTCTTTCTCTACCAAAGTTTGTAGTTGTTCCAATATGTGTTTACTTCTAAGAAAATCCACCTCGCAAGCCGTCACTATTTTGCGAGGTAGAGGATTCCATTGCTACAAATGTTGCCTACAACTCTTGATACTTTGAGAACCACTTACTTGATGGTGTTGGGATGATCCTTCTTCCATTGCTGTGTGTAGCCTTCAATCCCATCCTAATTTCATTTAATGTGTATGATACCTCATCATGTCGCATTGTTTAACGATAAAAATCCCATCATGGTTTCCAAATGTTTGCTGATTGCTAATATAACAAGAAGGATTCACAAAATGGGGATTACTGAAATAGATCTAGTGTGTTTTCTATTTCCTTTTCAAAATTATAAAACATAAAGTATATCACAAATACAAAGAACAATACAATTCTCTGAGACAAATAATGGCATACAAAAAATATAGATGTTGATTATAGTGCAAATCATTCACTACAATCGATTATAGAGTAGAAATTTATAGAGTACTTCACTCTTCTCTATTTTGGCTATCTCAAATCTATGTGTGTACATATCCTTTGCTTATTTTGTGTTGGGAACTTTATACCTTCCTTACAATGGTTATAAACTAAGAAACAGGAAGGCGGTTGAGTTTCATGCTGTGAAGAGAGATGGTGGATGCAATCTGAAGATGAGTTGATGCTGCTACAATCGGCTTCACACTAGCCAACTAAGACTTTAGGGTTGATTAGTAGACCCTTTGAGCTTCCTAAATCCACCACAATATCAGCCAAGTACTTTGGAACATGTATCTCAAAAGTTTAAGTCAAGACAGACTAGCTCCAAGATGACTAGCTCCCAAAACTTGCTATTTTTGTACATACACCTGCTGGAAACAATGAATAGTGATCTCAACCTCATAGGGATTAGAAACATTCCTTTTGCACATAGCAAATAGACTTAGCAAGCTTCCCAATCCAAGTTAAAACACTTCAGTTCATGAACTGAGCAGTGAGAACAAATTTTATCAGATTCTGGAACATCTCGCCATTCTCAGGGCTCTATAGAGATAGACTAGTGAGCAGTAAAATGCAAATATCTCCCACATTATAAATCCAATGAGCATGAAATTTTCTCTGTTTTGTAGTTCTTTCAATTGTTCTTTTAGCTTCTGATTTTGTGCTTCTAGTGTGTTGCATTGATGCTTGGCCTCTTGGGCTTCTTTCTCTACTATTCTCTTTTGTGCTTGAAGTAATTGGGCAGATAGATTCTCACCTAGTTCTTGAAATTGATTCTTTTCCCGCATTGCTTTGTCGTAGTTGGCATCAGCCTCAAACATTATTTGTTGAATATCCATGGCAGTTTGTATCATCTGTTGTACTACTAGCTTGAGCTGAGCGACGTCCATGTTTAACCATGTTTTGGGAATGCTTGGTGCTTCCCCCGTTCATACATCTTTTCCTTGCTCCACGTGTATGGCATGTGGTTGCCTTGTTTGGGGCTGTACTTCGTGATCTCGTGTCTTCTCTTCCTTATTGATACATTTTGTGGCACTCCCTTGAAATGTTACATCCATCGGAGATGGTTCTGCCACTACCCTTATTGGTGTGAAGGGTTCTGATTCTTCAACTCTGTCTTCTACAAGTTCTTTCTTAGGGTTCTTTATCAAAACCTCTCCCGCTAGAAGTGTCTCTTTGATTTGGATGTTAGATACTTCATTCAATCTGATGGCATGGACTCCCTGAGATGCCTCCTGCCTTGTCATGTCCTTGATATTGTCATCAGGCATCTGATCTCTCTTTGTGCCTTCCATGTCCAAGTCATTGTTTACTTGATTTAATTCTTCCCACTGGCCATCGTCTCTTGAATCACTTCTAATATCCACATTTAGCATAGAGGTGTCATGTTCTTCTTGTATGTCTGATTATGAGCTTGAGTTCATCAATCCCAATTCTTTGTATCTATGAACCTCGATAAGCCTCTTTCTTTCTTTCGAGTCTTGATGAGCTTGTTGATAGTGATGCCCTTGCACCGATAGATTTACCTTTCCTTCCGTGTACTCGTGAGTAGCTTCCATTGCTCTTGTCAATTCTTCCTCTGTAATAGGTCGATTTTCTTCAAGTCTCGTGCTTGGAAGTACATGTGCTTTCTTTGTAGCTGGAGTTTTTGCTCCTGCCTGCATCATTTCCCGTAGCCTTTTGGTACCTCTCAATCTTGGTTGGGAGCTTGTTTTCGCTTCCTCTACGATCTTGAATCCTTTCTTCTTTCTAGGAACTGTAGCAATCTTTGCATACTTTGACATTACTTCTGATGAAGACATCTCTTTCAGATGTTCTCTAATGCCCAAAGCATGATAAATCAATATGGTTAAAGCAACGCTTCCATTTAGGAACTTCTTATGATTCCACTGTTTCTTTGCGTCGAAGAGCTGTTCTTGAATGTATGGAGTCACAACATATCGTTCATTGCGTCACTCCGGTTCCCCTTGCTTACATAAGTAAGATCTCTTACCACATATTTTGTTTTCATTTTCAGTCCTGAAAGAAAATAAGCATTAGTGTAGCCGAAGCATTTATTTATTTACATAGTAGGTCCATTCCTATGGAAGTAGAATCTATGACCTATTCCCAAGTGGGAAATGTGCACCACTACTTTTGTTACATATGTCATGTGCCGAATGCATGGCCTTGTAATGTGGCCCTGTCATGCATACTTTAGGTGCATTCAATGCTTCATGTGTGCAAACGGAATCCTTTTGGTTCTGTTGTTCCGGTTCTTTCTGCCTCTTGGGTATCCATATCCATTTCGTAGGCGAAGTGTGAGGTTTCAACTTTTCTCGGTTTTGTCGTGTTCTCGATTTTTCCTCTTTCTTTTTCGTAGTCTAAGTAGTTGATGTCATGTTCTCTCGGTTCCTCTGGTGAGTCTTTAGTAGATTTATGGTCCTGCTTTGCTGGTGTAATATGTCTTCTTTCTTGTCTATCTCTTGGCTTGCAATCTGCTTGACCTACTTCAGAATCCATATGTGCGGCCGTGTTTTTTGGGTTTCAACTAATGACTTTGGAAGCCATACTCTCAAAAGTCTCTTCGGTCCCAATTGTAATGAAGAGGATCCTTTGTTATTCCTGGTTTCCATAAGATAAGTGTCCTGCCTTGATGTAGTGTGTTCCATTTTCCTTATTCGATCCTTGCGAACCCATTGTAGATTAGCACTTTGTGGTTGCGATAATAGGAAATTAGACTTCCACGTGGATGATCTTTCCTTGTTGTAGGTGACTCTGGTAGCATTGTCTTCATTGTCCCTCTTGGATTCTCCGTTCATGTGGGATGAATTCACCTCAACGACTGATGCCTTGGTGTTGGTAGTCACTTCTTTCTTCGGACATTCCTCTGGTAGATTATTGATTGAGTTGTTTGCTAATTCCTCTTCTAGGATTTCTTTCTCACGCTTGATGATGTCCTTCCTCTTAGGGGTTCTTTCTTGTAATAGGCTAAAGATTTCTTTGTGCCCTATTTTGGCTGAGATGTACCCTTGAGCTAGGTGAATGCTTACTTCATTATCAATGATCCATTCTTGTCCTAGGATCAAGTTCTCTATTAGATCCTCGTCTTTACACACCAGAACTCGTTGTTCCATAGTGGAATTTCCTAGGTGGAGGGAAATTGTAGTTTCTCCAATGCATTCTGTGACTTGGCCTCCGACACCTATCATGTGTGCTTTAGTAGGTGTTATGGTCATTTGAAGATGCACGATGACTTATCCACTCTTTCCATTTCTTGATACGCTCTAGGGCTTCTTGCCTTGCCTCCTCTCTAGTCCTTGCTTCCTCTTTTTTTCTATTTTGTGCACCTACCAGTCGTGCTAACATCTGGTCTCTCAATGGCTCCATGTAACATTTTACTCGACAACCACTTATGTAATTAGAAAGTACATCTCCATCCAGAGTAGCTAGGTTAAGTGCTCCACTCGTTGAAATCCTATTGATTATTAGGGATCCATAGCCGCGCTTTTGTAGCTTCTTGGCATGTTGTTTCAATGTATATACCAAAACTATATCTCCTTCTTTTAGTCCTTTGTCTTTGATGTGCGCATCATAATATGCTTTCTGTCGTCTCTTTGCCGCATAAATTCCTGCAACAGCTTGTATTCTACTGTCGTGTAGCGTCTCAATTTGGTCTAGTTGCTTGGACAATTCATGCCCCGTCCATTCATGTTGTTGTGCTACCCTTAATGTAGGCACTAAAAAGTCGATTGCCAAGATTGCATTTTGTCCATACACTAGGTTAAATGGTGTAGTTCCAATGGCAGCCTTGTACGCCACGCCAAAGGCCCAAATTGCATGATGCAATTGTTTGTCCCAATCCGACCTTCCACCATTGACTATCTTTGTCAACACAGTACACAACACCTTATTGGAACTTTCATCTTGCCCATTGGCTTGAGGATGATGATGGGCTGATTTTTTATGGATCACTAAGAACTCATTCATTAAGGACTCTATTACTTCATTAATGAAATGCGTTCCTCGATCACTTACTATCTCTATAGGTAGTCCAAAGCGAGTAAAGATATGATAAAAAAGAAACTTAGTTGTTGTCTGAGCATCATTTTTTCTAGTAGCCTTTGCCTCTCCCCAATTAGTCAAGTAATCCGTTGCTACTATTATGTATTCAACATGTGATCCTTTGGATGGTGGAATAATGGGTCCTATGAAATCAATACCCCATTTAGAAAATGCTTTCGTGCAAACCATGGGTCTCAATTGCATGTCATCTCCTCTAATTGGATATTTAGCTCTTTGGCATGTCTCACAACTTCGTACATAGGTGTCTGCATCCATATGTAGAGTTGGCCACCACAAGCCTGCGAAGAGGATCATTTTTACAGTTCTTTCTGCTGAGAAATGTCCTCATGTAGCACATGCATGTGCCATTTCTAATATGCGTAAGTATTCTCCTTCATGTACAAAAAGTCGTAGTTGATTATCTTTCCCTCTCTTGAATAATTGTCTTCCCATGATAACATAGTCCTTACTCATTTCTTCCAGGGATCGTTTCCTTGCTAAACTGATTCCTTCCTCGTGTTCTTGTGTCTTTAGGAATTTCACTAACGTCTTACTCCATTTGGGTGCTATTGTAGAGAAAGGTAAGGATGTATGATCGTCTGGGGTGGTTTCCTAACATTCTGTGCAACTACTGACATATTCATGGACATCCTTCGGCATATCAGGCCAGTATACTCCTAACCGTTTCAATTCTCTTAGAGTTCCATGGGTTCCCTTATGCATTCTCCATTTGTTTATGTGAGCTTGTTTCAATCAATTTCTTATGTTCGTCTTCCTCTTCGCATCTAGACAATACGACGTTGGATTATTTATGATACACACTTCCTGCTATAATGTGTAAGTTACGTGATTGTAGGATTTCCTTTTTACTCTCCTTGTTAATTGAGTGTTATGGTCCATGAGTGAGTATTGGAATTAGCTTTTCTGCCCACTTAGGACACACTTCCAAATTGAACAGGTAAGTGTCTGGCAATTTTTCTAGTACTCCGCTCGGTGGTTCTCCATGTGTTAATCTAGAGAGATGATCTACCCTTACATGAGTGTTACCTTTCTTTACAATCACTTCAAAATCAAATTCCATTAATAACAGAAACCATCTCACTAGTCTTCCATGTTGCAAGGCTTATTGACTAAGTACAACAAGGCTTGATTATCTATGAAGAACTTGAACTTATTGGCTAACAGGTAGTGTCTGAATTTCTTAACTGCGTACACCATCCCTAAACCTTCTCGCTTCGTGGTTGTATAGTTTCTTTTGGCTTGATTTGGTTGTCTACTTGCATAGGCAATTGGATGGTCCAATTTTCCTTCATCTGCCGGTTGAGCTAAGATGCATCCTATTGCGTAATTGGAAGCGTCCATATGAATATGAAAAGGCTTGTTCCAATTGGGTGTTTTCAAAATAGGTGCCGTGATAAGTCATTTTTTAAACTCATTAAATGCCTTCTTGCATTCATCCGTCCATGTGAATTGAGTCAACAATCCATACAAAGGCTTGGCAATTATGGCGTACATGTGGATAAACCAGCGATAGTATCCACAGTGACCCATAAATGCTTGCACTTCTTTTGCATTTTTTGGCCTATGAAGTTCTAGAATTACTTTGATCTTGTCTTCATCGGTAGATATTCCGTTCCTAGATATGATGTATCCTAGGATTTTTCCTTGTCTTACCATAAAAACGCACTTCTCAAGATTTAGACATACTCTATATTGTCAACATTTATCAAATATTTTTTCGCAATTCCAAAATATGTTCCTGCCTCCGATGTGAGTATGTACATAGGTCATCTACATATACTTCCATGCTCTTCCGTAGGAATTCTTTGAAAACGTGACACATCAACCTTTGGAAAGTGGCAGGGGTGTTAGTGAGTCCAAAAAGCATCACTCTAGAAGCATAGACTCCCCATTCAGTTGCGAATGCGGTCTTGTGTTGATCCTCAGTAGCAATAGCTACTTGGTTGTATCCAGAGAATCTGTCCAAGAAGCTATAGACTTCTTTTCCTGCAACTCTTTCCAAAAGATGATCAGTGATAGGTAATGGATAACTATCACGGATTGTGGCTGCATTGAATTTCTTTAGATTGATGCACACTCTCACTTTTCCGTTCTTTTTGGGCACAACTACTAATGATGACACCCATTCGGTATGTTCTATCTCGTAAATGAATCCTGTAGCTAATAATTTGTCTATTTCCTCTTTAATCTTTGCTGCATAGACATCATTATATGTGTAAGGGCATTGCTTTGATAGTTTTGCATCGGGTGTCATTGGTATTCGGTGAGAACAAATGGAGGGTTCCACACCTTTAAGATCCTTGTAGGTCCATGCAAATACATCTCGATATTCTCGAATCAGTCTTATCAATTCTTCTTCCTCCTTAGGTGACACATCCTTTCCTATGTAGGTGCATCTGTCTTCTCCATTTTCTACAATCACTATGATTTTTTTCATTTGTTCCTTGTTGTCATACGCTTCTCCTTCTCTTGCCCCTCTCTTAGGCATCTGAATGGCTATTTTTCTTTCCTCTACTTCATATCTTTTGAAGTGTTCTAGAACTTCAAAAAGATCCAGGGTTGGTTCGGTCTTACTCACACTTTGCTCCTGAGTTGGTACTATGGGGGCTGCTTCTATTGCTAACACTTTGGTTGTTCCATACTTGTCTCCAGCTTGAATGGCTTCTAGAGAACGTTCCTTCAAATCAAACTGTGGCTCCATTTCTATGCTCTCATATTCTTCTTTCCATTCTTTTTCTAATATTTCTCCAGCTTCTACCTCTTGAAGGACTACCATGTACAAGTTTATGTCATAGCCTTCTTCGTCCACACATTCATTCATGGTCAATACTTCTTCATTTACACACATGTCCAAGGTTGCTAGGATCTCCATCCAACCATGCGGTTTGAATACTTCATAAAAAAAAACTTGAGGCATATACATTGGGTCCTCTATAGGTCCATAATTTTGATGTCCTAAGGGCCATGACTGCAGTTTTTTATCATCTTTCTTTGCTTCCTTACACATCCACAATTGGGCATCTTCGTGCATCCATGATTGGTCACTTGATCCAGCACTATGGATAGACATATCATCTTCCTCCTTATGTACATGGTTCCATTGTAATGGAGGCACATCTCGGTATGCAAAGGTATGCAAGTTTATCTTGGTAGTGTTTCCTTGATGTTGAAGGTATAATGAGTCTTGTCCCCAATCTTGCACTACCTTAAGTTGTCTCATGAAAGGTCGTCCTAATATCATTTCGTAATTATTCGCCTTTCCAAATTGATAGATAGCTAACGTATGCTCAAATTCAACTCCACAGGTGGTTAATTTGATCTTTTCCAATATTCCCAATGGTTTCTCAACATGGCCATCTACTAATTGAAGCTTCATACGATTTGGTTGTAGGGTTGGCTTTCCCCATTTCTTCCAAATCTCTTTGGTGGCGATACCTACTCCTCCTCCTGTGTCTAGTATAGCCTTGGTCATGTATCCATTGTATGTGACGGGTAAACATGTGTTGCCCTCATCTCCTTTGCTGAATTCTCCAACCTTATCCACGAGGATTTGTACGTTAGGAGGGTTTTCATTTTCCTTGCTTTCCTTTTCGTGCTTCTCTTGCTCTAACTTCAATTGTCCTGCTAACTGTTTCCATAATTATGGTTTAACACGAAATAATTCTTCCAAAATCAACTAACATTGTACTCTGGTCTTTTTGAGTTCCTTAGATTGTGCGAGTTCTAATCTAAGGTCCCCTTTTCTTATCCTTGTATTGTGGGAGCACGGAAGATCATGGATTGCTTCTCATATTCTCCCATGTAGTTTGGTAGGGTAGAAATGCTCTAGGCTACCTCCCTGTTTCAGTCTAGCCTAGAAACTTCTTCGTATATTTCCTCCATGTTTGGTGGTGGTTGATAGTCTTCCACATCTAACTCCTCAAAAGGAGGTTTTGCAATTCCATTCTTTTTCCATTGATCTTCTCGAATTCTAGTCCACAACTCTCTTGGCCAATCAGCTTCTAAATCTGGGACTGTGGACATAGGTTTGTCCTGGGTGTTCATTAGTTCTTGTTTATCCTTCCTCTCTTTTAGATTCTGTTCATTGGAGCTAATACAATTCTGGTATTGGTTCTCAGATATTCTTGTTTCAGGGAGGGTTGGGATAGTCTTCTCTAGGGTGGAATGAACTACCTCTATGTGTTTTCTAAATATCGCTATCCTCTCCTTTTCTAACTCCCCTTGTGAGTAAAGCTTTTTGTGCTGCTCTATGTTTGGTCCATTCAGAATTCTAGCTTGGTAAGCTTTCAATCACATGTCGAAATCATCTGGTTTTGGGTCTGCTAGAATTGATCCTGGCCTGTCTGGCTCTAGTGTATGCAGTGTAACAGGAATTTCTTCCTGAATTTCGGGTTCTTTAGGTTTCTTTTTTTCCTCGTGTGTCCTTCGTGTCTTCCTTATGTTTATTCTTCCTCCATTTTTCCTTGAGTTTTTCTCTCCTATCCTTCCACTTTTGGCTTTTTGTTGTTTGGATACACTTACGTGGGTCCTCTGAATCTTCCACTACTTGTATTCTAGGTTCTACGGTTTTACTCTTTTCTTGTTTAGGGACTACTAGTTTTCTTTCTTGTCCTTTCGTTTGTGCTCGTGTAATGGCCTTCAATGGCACTGTGTATTCCTTGTCACTTCCTGACGATTCTATTACTTTGATCAGGTTAATGGGTGCAGTGTCATGAGTCTTATTGGGATTTTTTGGACAATCTCTAAAGAGATGTTCCTTTCCACATTCGTTGCAATACCCTTCCCAAGCCCTAGAGGGTGGTGGGTTGTATGGTCGAGTGCATTCTCTGATAAAGTGATCTCCTCCGCATCGATAGCACGGTCCTTTTGGCATAGGCGGTCCAATGGGTGGTCTCATGGGTGTTGGTGCTTTGGGTGCAGTGTACATTAGTGTTGCCAACTCTGGTCCACAACCATTGTCATATCCTTCATATCCATAGTATTGGGGGTCGTAAGCTTGCTCATACTCCATCATACTGGAATCATAGGGATAGTAATCTTCTTGGGTCTACTCGTATCCTGGGTTTGTTGATTCTGTACTAGCTAATGGTGATGCTGGCACTATGGCTCTTTCCAAGTTTTCCTCTGTTTAAGCATATTTCACTAGTACTACGTGTTGAGGAAGTGGTGGTTGCTGTCCTAACACTGGCTGGGGTTGTGCATATTGCCCTTGCTCATACGGCCTAGGTGCTCCCTGTGGTCCTGGATAGAGATTATATCTGTGAATATCCCGTCCTAGTTCTCTAGGTGGGTATCCATAGGGCCTATACAGAGGTGGATTTAAAGGTCGTGTCTTCCTATTGAATGGACAATTCTCAGTGGTGTGATTGGTGTATTTTTGTTCTATGTGGCAATACAGAGCGGTTCCTTGATGTGGCTGCCTATTGTAAGGGTAAGCTTGAGGCAAGCCCGTTCCTCCTCTTACACACATGTGAGTAGGGTGATCTCCTCCACATAGACTGCAACTTCATAACATGGGTACTCTGATTGGTGAATGTTGGTAGTTCCGCTGTCCATGGACTCCTAACTTCTTGGCTACCAGCTCTGCTAACTCCTCTATGTTACTAGAGATGGATGTCACCGTACTTCTAGTGTCTTCTGATTTCGTAAGGCTTGGTGTGCTTTTGAGATCATCAGCTACGTTGTCCTCTAGGTCAATACACTCTTGAAGGCATTCACTCAACTTCTGTAGCCTCTTCAATAGATCAAAGTTTTGAGAGTCCCATTCGTCAGTCCGTCCAAGAATAATGATATCATTTTTTGTTGAGTGGGTCTTTCTGCTACTGGGCATCTATCAACATATTGATTGAATCTTTGGGCAGCTCTTTTCACAGTGTCATTTGGGTTCTATTTGAAGCTATGGATTAAGGAAGAAGAGTTGTGTTTAATCCCTCTCTTTGTGAATTCCCCTATGAATTCCTCAAAGAACTTCTCAATATCTCCAAATTGATTGGGATCTGATGGCTGGAACCAGGTCAAAGCCATTCCTGTAAGAGTAAGTCCGAAGGACTCATACTACACAAAGAAATCATCCACTTGTTCATCCCGTAGAACTTGTTTAAATTTAGCTATGTGATCATAAGGTTCTCCCATCCCGTCATAGTGATTTCTCATACACTTAGCCACTTGGATCGGTCTTAATCTTCTTATAGGCTCTAGTTGTCTAGGCATTACAAGAATTGCTAGTCTAATTGGAGGCACTTCAGGCTGCACTCCTAGTGGTGGTCTTGACCTCACTAGTGGCCGATGTTGGTTGCCTAATCCTGGGTGAGTTTGAGTATGTGATTGTAGTTCCGGCATGGTGAATTGCACATGGGTTCGGTTTGGAACGCTCTGATGGCTTGTCTGTCCTGACATTGTATGTTCTGAATCTTGTTGTGTTCCGAAGGGATTTTGAGAGGTGGTTGTCTGATCTCACTAAGGGAATACAAGAAACCCCATATACTTCAATTGAGACCTATCAATGGCATCAACAAGCCAATACCTTCTTTGCTTCTTGTCTAGGTATGTGACTCTAAACTCATCTTCAGCATCTTTTAGCTCATAGAAGGTCATTGGACTTTCCTCTTGTCCGTGTGTAGGTGAGTCAGCTTGTAATAGTAAGTCTGATCCATGGATCAAGTAGACCTCCAGTAAGTAATCATCTTGAGGTATCAAATCCCCCCTCAAAACTCGAGTTACTATCGATTTGCCTCTTGGTGTAGTTACCAACTCTTCAGGGTCCGGTCTTTCTGAATTTTCTTGTCCTTCTAATCCTCCTCTCTCATTGATTCGGTCTGGGTGTTCTGTTACCATATAGATGTGACCTAACTTGTCCATGTACCCTCCTCCCTCATACTTCTCTACTGGTGTGGGCACAATTGTAGAATTAGTGGAAGTTACCATCCTGGCTACTGATCTATTTAAACCATCCAGGTAGATGGGAATTCCCTAGGAATTAGTGGACACATATTGCAGAGAGGTACGATATTCCCCCTCTATTGTAGACATGAAGTTTCTATGGGGTACAGAACCTTGCATGTCTTTTGAAGCCATTGGTATCTCTTCTTCTGAGTCACTAGAGGTGTCAGCATAGATAGAGTGATGACTTGCCTGAGTTGCACTTCCTACCGATGAAATAACACTTCTTCGGCTACTTAGCACCCATCCTGATCTCAAGTTCATCCACTCTCTTGGGCTATCTTGGTTTCTAACTGTCCCCTAATTGGCTCCTCAATTGCCTCAAATTTTGCCCTTAAAAAGACTCAGAATGTTCTGGGCGATACCACCCTGGTGATACTACATGAGGCGATACCGGTCTTACCGCGATACGATACTGCTGCAAGTGACGATACGATACTTGGGACAATCGGCGATACAATACTAAAACTCATCACGATATGATACTACTCCTTGCACAATACGATACCAGTGCACTACACGATACAATACAATATGGTTCATGCAATACAATACCACCTGAATGCACAATATGATACTGTGTGCATGATACGATACTAAGAACCCTTGCGATACGATATCGGTGCAAGTCGCGATACGACACCGAACCTTGCACGATACGATACTGGAGTTTGAACGATACGATACTAAAATTTGTCACAATACGATACTAGGAGGATCAATGATACGATACTAGGTACACGATACAATACCACTATTGTGTGCGATACGATACTGCTTGGTCGATGATACGATACCCTGTCCGGGATGATATGATACCAAGTGGACCACAATACGATACCACTGGTAGATCGCGATCGTGATACCAACTTGATTATACGATACCAGAACTCGTATTGAAATACCTCAAGTGGTATGCGACGATATGATACTCGAAGAGTATCGCGATACTCGGGAATTTTGGTATCGCGATACCAAAACTCGATGGACCGTGATACTACAGCCAAAATCGCTCAAATCACAAAAAATTTTGGACCCCTAAGCTTATCTCTCATTCCTCTTCACTCCTGACCCTCTGTCTCACTCAAAGAACCTCTCAAAACTCTTCATCCCACCCCACGATACCGGAAATGACTTTAATCACGTGTGGTGGTAGTTATGAACTGATTTTTGTAACCCAAAACTTATGTGGCTCACCTTCTAGAATGTCTCAATCCAAATTTGTGCTCCTAGCTCCTTTCTTTAGCTCACCTAGCACGATACCGCACTGATGATATTGATTGCAGTCTGCAGACGATACCAACTCCTGAGCAAGTGTCAACTGAACTAAATTTTTTTTTTGCTTTTTATAGTTTGTGATGCCTGAAGCCTATTCTACACTAACTTGGCAATTTTTTTTTTGGAATTTTTCTTGGTGGTTTCAACTTACTCCTACTCCACTTCTCTCCTTGACCTAACCCTAACTCCTCCTTCTCTCCTTCGCTCCTAACCCTAAACGTGAAAACTCATTACACACACCTCAGGGATATGAAGTAACAAGTGCTCAAGTGTCTGACTATTTGCCACTGAACGAATTCACTCCTACAAGTATGATTCCTTCACTCCAGAGCTATAACCATCACGAAGACACCTTGGTTGAGTTTGTTCCCCGACAACGCCAAAAACAAGTGTACCTAAGTCATGAGGTCTTAGGGACTTGTGTCAAAGAGACTAAATCTCATTTGCCACACAAGTGCGTATAGTGGTGGATTGACACACGCTTAATTATCAATCCGAAGAATCACATAAACCAAGTGTATGAGGATGTGTGCACAGGTGGTGGAAAGTGAAGTGGCTCAGCTAATATGCATGAGAAAAGACTAATCTACCTCTCCAACTCACTCAATCTCTGGAAATGTCTATCACGATACCATTTACAACAGTAAATATAGATTCAAATGTTTCTCCTAGCTCGAAACTCTAAATGTGGCGGGTTCATTTTGAAGCTCTCGACGAGGCGCATCTATTGCTAGTATTTTTAGTCGAATCTGACAACCGCTTTTCAAGTTATGGCCAAAACAGTGAATGATGGGAAACACCTACACTCACTCCACAACTCGTATTAGCTCACACACACACTACAATAGTTCAAAAGTGATGGGGAGGGGTAAACAACAGTCCTACACACACATTCCAAGCTTCACACATACACACAAAAGATCATGGAGAAGATGAAAATCAGCACGAAAGAAGCAAATTCGACATTTTGGTTCTCCTTCTTCACAATGGCAAAAAAAGTCTTTACAAAGAGTCACAAAGTGACTTATATACGTGTGCCCTAAAAATGGTCTTTTCACACAAGTGACCGGCACTTTATTGGCTAATCTTTAATCTCCTACTATTTTACAAGAAATATATTACAATGAGTTGGACTTATGCATCTTGAGGACTCCTCTAGTGCATTTACATAGCTTTGAGGGAATTTCCTAGGATTTTGAAGAAGAAAATTATTCCCATTATTTTGAAAAATTTGGGGCTCCTCTCTTGTGCCTCTTTTCTCTGCAACACTCTCCCCCTCTTTGTCTCTATCGTCCCTTGACAGGCTTTGCTTCTCGTTTGCAGCTTGTCTATGGCTCCCGAATACACGCACCCAATGGTCAAAGAAGCAATAAGGACTGTCAGAGAATTTGTTACTTTATCCGAAGTTAATCCTTTGCTTCTTTAAGCCCCTTGGTATTCCTTATATCACAAGTCTGGGTTGTTGTATTAAGTCGGGCTGTCACGCACGCCATCAATGGCTAAGAATGTGATATTCTTAGTCACTCTCTTCAACTTCTTAGCCTCTCCCCTTTCTAACTTTTGGTCTTCTGATGTGTCTTTGTCTTCACACATCTTACCCTGTTGTATTGCTTGGAGCCTGTCTACTTCTTTCCTATCGTACACCTTACTTTGCTGACCTTTACTCTCTTTTAAGTCAGCATTATGTTTCAAAGGCCATGTTCTTGAATCTTCTTGTCATCCTCTGGGACCTGACTCATTTCTTTCCATCGCATGCATCCAGTGGATGAGGAGACAACTAGGACCTTCAGACGATTGGTTATCTTATTCGATGAAGAATCCTTTGTGTACTCTCTTCCCTGCTTGTTTCGCTTCACCGCCTGCTCCTAGTGGATGAGAAAGCTATGTGCAACCTCCCATGAAATGTCCTGGTTGTTATCTTTCTTTCTTTCCAATCCTCAAGACTTGGTTCTTTGGTGTTATCGCCTCATGCGTGCCCCTGCGGGGCTTTGGGCAGAAGGTTGCTCTTTTCTTTATGAACTCTTTTTCTTCACTGAGCTGTTTTGTTCTTTGCTCTTCTTCTTCTTCTTTTTTTGCTCGATTCCCCTTCCACATATGATATTGACAAGAAAATAATGATAAGAATGCCTAAAGGAGAAGCACTTGTAGGAGAAGCCTATGAAAACAAAGAGAAAACCAAGAAAATTGTAGTGAACATAGAAGATGGTGAGGAGAGACATTCATACATAGGACATGACCTAAGTGCAGAAGAGGAATGCAAATTAGTAGACATATTGAGAGGATAAAGATATGTGTTTGCATGGAGTTACAAGGACCTGAAAGGAGTGGATCTAGATTTCTTCTCTCATAGAATCCCAATGACCTTGGAGGTCAATCCAACCAAGGAGAAGCCTTACACATATAGGGATAATTACGTTGCCAAAATCAAAGAGGAGATGGATTGTTTGATAGAAGATAGATTTATCTATGAAATTTAGCATATTGAATGGGTATCCCCCATTGTGGTAGTGCCCAAAAAGAATGACAAATTGGGTATGTTCATTAACATGAAAAAGTTAATGCAACTACCATAAGAGATAGCAATCTGCTTCCTATCACCGAGCACCTGTTAGAGTGAGTAGGAGGCAAGGAAGTGTATAGCTTCCTTGATGGATTCTCGAGTTACAATCAAGTAGGCATTTCCCATGAAGATCAACATAAGATAGTTTTTTCCACTAAATGGGGTATCTTTGCATTTTGTCTGATGTTATTTGGGTTCACCAATGCACTTGGTACCTTTCAAAGGTTGATGTGTCATGTGTTCAAAGACTTCATGAGGAAGAACCTAGAAGTGTATGTGGATGACATGTGCTAGCACAACCCATTGGTGAAGAAGACATAGATCTCCCCATTGCTTATGCGAGTAGGTAGTTGAATGTGAGAGAAAGAAACTATACAAGTACTGTGCAAGAAGGATTAGGAATGGTCTATGTGGTCAAGAAGTTTAGACATTATTTTCTCACAAATAAGTTAAAATTATTCAAGGATCATTTGGATCTACTTTATTTGGTGAATAAAGCTTGCAATATAGGCTGATTGGTAAGGTGTTTTCTTTTACAAATGGAGAATAATTTTGAAGTAGTTGTAAGGAAAGGGAAAACTCAGCTTAGGGTAGATCATCTCTTTAGAATTACTTTAGGAGAATCACCACAACGAGTATCATATGAACTTCTTGATACTTGTTCAACTTAGAAGTAGTGCCTAAGTGGGCTAAAACAGTTGTTCCTATTCTTACTTTTGGACCCAAAAACCCCATACTAAGAATAAAAGAAGGAGATATTTTTAAATCTCAAAAGTTCCGTGTACTAGCAAGAAGCGTATACAAGCAAAAATGATCAAGGAACCCCCACATGTTCTGTGGAAGAAGAAAAGGATGATAAATGGTTGCAACTAGCACATGTGGATGCACTAGGGCAACATCGTTTGAAACACCGATCCCTATAGACTCTAAAATGATTAGGTGTATATGGGCCAATGATGGAAGCACATGCCTGTAGGTTGTTCGAGGATTGCCCAACTTGTATTAATAGACCCCCTGTTGAGCATGCCACTTTGTATTGTGTCATTAATATTGGATTGGAGCAGTCTATTAGTTGACTTTTTGAGGATGAAGAAATTCCCTCAAGAGATGACTTTAGCATGTCAAAAAAGTCTATAGAAACAGGCTCAAGACTACACACTCATAGGAGATAAGTTTTACATGCATGGACGAGACAATTATGTACGACTATGTGTGCATGACCGTGAATACTTGAAGATCTTAGAGACTACACACCAAGGTGTTGCAGAAGGACACTTTGGACCTAATTGAGTGATGAAGGTAATTCTAGTTTGAGGTCTTTGGTGGCCTATTCTTCATATGGACACACGTATCTATGTGAAGAGGTGCAACATACGTCAAAGAACTCAATATCCTATTCGAAAAGATGAGATGCCACTGACACCCATGATGGGAAGACGTGCATTCTCTAAGTAGGGAATAGATTTCACACATCCTATTAATCCCCTGAACAAGAGTTCACATGCCCAATACATCATTTTTGCAATAGATTGTCTAATCAAATGGGTAGATGTAAAAGAAACTAGGAAGAATGATGCACAAACAACATCTAAGTTCGTATTCAAAAATGTTTTTATACGATATGGATTGCCAATAGAATTGATAAGTGATTATGGAACTCGCTTCTTGAATGAGTTCATTGAATATCTATTACAAGATTTCATGATCATTCACAAGAATAGCTCCTGATCACTCAGAGGTCAATAGAGAAGCTAAGAGCACGAACAAGATCATGTGTAGAGTTTTGACTAAGCTATGAAAAAAGCATTATCATTCGAACAAACAATTTTACCATGTTATTTGGGCATATCGAGTTGCCTATAAAATGGTACTCAATGCTACTCCCTTTCAGATGGCATTTGGCCAAAATGTTGTGCCCCCATTAGATTTTTTGATACCCACACTCAAGGTGGCAGAAGAGCATGAGTAGACTAGTCACGAGCTATCTTCATAGATCTTGGACCTAGAAAGATTAGGTGACATGAGATTAAGAGTAGTAGCAGGTAGATATGCCAAAAAAAAGACGCAAAAAGCATACTTTGATGCACACATGAAACATAAGGGTTTGAAAGAGGGAGACTTAGTTTTGGTATACACTTTGAAGCAACATGCATGTAGACTCAAGAATTGTGGCTATGGGGTCATGATCATTATCAGGATATCAACAAGTGGAGCGGTCCAATTAGCCACCTTAGAAGGAGATGTATTACCAAACTATATTATTGAATGCAGATTCAAACTCTATCAAGAACATTTGATGGAAGAAATGCTAAGTTGACTTAACATAGCCAAGAAAGGTAAAGAGGAAGAGAGAAGAATAAGGGAAGAAGTGCAGGTAGAAGCCTTGGAGCACATTAGACATATGAAGTTGAGAAGACAAGGCACAAATCAACCTAGGTATGCGAACTCTAAAGCCCTAAGATATCACATGTCCCTCTCATAGCATCACCGATATATAGTCCTTTATCTCAATGAAATTAGGACATGACATGACTGCTAAGACAATCAAAGCATTGATTGATTCAAGCACTGCAATGAGTGCAATAAAATACTGTTATTGTTAGAACATGGAACTATCAATTAATCTGATTGAAGCTTATCTTGTAGGATCAGAAGGAGTGGAAACCCCTGGCATTGGTGAGGTAGAGCTTCCCGTCTCTGTTGAAGATGTCTTGATGACAATTTCTAGTATGCCACGATGAAGATCTCATTGAGTCTTTCATCCTAGGTCAAGATTGGATCTATGATCATGCAACCAACTTAAATCTAAGAATTAGAATTCTTCATATTTGGGTAAAAGAGTAGTATGTCATGATAGAGCTAGACAATGGCACAATCATTGATCTAGACATTTCACCAACTCTTAGTTTATCTAAGGTTAATCATGAAGAAAAAGATGTTGTTATTGTCTAAAGCTATGTGATGCAGAAGGATTCAAATATTGAAGCATAAGTACGAGAGATTATGGGACTCCC
Organism: Ceratopteris richardii; assembly: GCA_020310875.1. Taxonomy (NCBI): domain Eukaryota; kingdom Viridiplantae; phylum Streptophyta; class Polypodiopsida; order Polypodiales; family Pteridaceae; genus Ceratopteris; species Ceratopteris richardii. The sequence continues at coordinate 130,237,639 of CM035426.1, read as the reverse complement.
TTATTTTCCAAAGAAAACTATGATACTCGAGTCTCAACCTAAGAAGCAAGTCAAGCATCCTAAGAAGACTAGTAAATCAAGAATAAAGACAACATCTCTATGCAAAGCAGTTCATGGTGTCCCTTGCTAGTGCAACCATTGCCAAAGAAGTAGCCAAAAAAAGCAATCGAAGAAGCTAAGACAACTAGTTGTAGGACATCGAAGATCTCATTCACAGAGAGTACTCTCCATTTGGGTACCAAAGCAATTGATGAAGGCTGGCCACAATCTTAGACAAATCTGGGTGCCTAAGACCTACTTACAAGCTGAGGTCACTACACATGAGCTCTTATGGTTTAATCAATACTCATCAACCCCACTCCCTTGGAAATCTATATTGAAATTTATTGTAAACACACATTTACGTAAAGTCAATCCTAGAATAACTTGGAATTGGGTACCTAAAAAGACATATGATCAAGTCAAGTCATCATTGAAACCCTTATATGTACCAAAATGCAAAACTTGTAGCCCCATAAGGGAAGTCTAGAAAGCCAAACCTTATAACAAACCACCTGACCAGAACTAACTACACTAACACTCACACACCCTTTATGAACTAACTACACTAACACTCACACAACCCAACTTCATACATCATTCAAAAATTCATTAACTACACACATGGGGATCAAAGTGCATCATATTGGTATTGTAAAGGGAAAAATCATCAAGTTTTGGATACAATACTAATGTTGTTCTTCTTTTGCTAGCATATCTACATAACTCATCAATTGTCGTAATAATCCATGGTTAAACTAGGCACTAGCTCTCAACCAATAGATATGAACACCTTACTTGTCTCTAAATGTCCCAAAGAAAGACATGAAGCACTTTTGCAATTGCAAACCATCCCCATCCACGACCCTCTTCCAAGGCACACAACAAAGGTCAACTCTCACCCCCACTGGTTCAAGGAAATGGTGGGAACTCTCGAGGGGGTGCTTAATACCTTTGGGAAGTTGAGTGTGAGTTTAATCATGTGTAGGAAAATTATGAATCTTTCACTTGAGATTATAAGTAGTTGTAGAAAAACTAAAAAGTTCAACCCATCTAGCAAAGGCAAGGTTTGTAGAATATGTTAGTGCATGACTACCCAAACTAGATTTTATGAGATGTTACTATCTGATCAACATATTACAAGTAATGTGAAGAATGTACCATTTTTCATTCCCTCTCCCATGTGCAACAATGAATTAAAAAAATTAAGTCTCTCACTTAACTTAATTCGAGAGGCCCTTGACATGAAAAGAATGCATGTACCTACAAAAAAGGAGAGGATGGTACCCAATAACATGAAGAACTAAAACCTCATGAAGCCCAAAGATATGGCAGCAATGACCCCTAATATAGTGGTCCCCCTTTGTCTATGTATGCAACATTTGCTTTTGTAGGGTATGTCCATTTCATCAAACCTCACAAAAGGATTTGGCTTAGTCTATATCTAGCTAAGACAAGCAACATGACCACCAATCTTCACATTTTGATCATCAAAAAAATACATGTAGCTAGCCATCGATGGACTCATAAGGCAATATTGAATGGATGTTGTGCTCTCACCTACATAATTTATAGTTGCTTAGCCTATGATATACCCATCGAGCAAGAACTGTCTTGGAACGGGATCCAACAATTAAAGAGTAGAAAGGTCTCTGCACCCCCATCCAAGAGGATGTGAGGATCCATTCCATGTGCCCAGCCTAGAGGAGCCACCTTGACTTTGGACATCTCACTAGCAAGGGAATGCATTTTATGACCCTTTACAATTTGGCACCCATGACAAAGCACAAATGGAGCATCCATGGCTCAACAAGTAGTTTTGCCTATACCGACGGACCTTAAGTTTTTCAGAGCCTATTGGCCTCGATGAATAAGGTAATGTCAATTTCGAAAAAATTCTTTAAGAGGTAAACTTTGAAGAAGAAGAAGAAGAAGAAGAAGAAGAAGAAGAAGAAGAAGAAGAAGAAGAAGAAGAAGAAGAAGAAGAAGAAGAAGAAGAAGAAGAAGAAGAAGAAGAAGAAGAAGAAGAAGAAGAAGAAGGCAGACATTAGCAACAAGAAAAAGAAGAAGAACAACAAGAACAACATGAAAGACAGGAAGAAGAAGAGGTTGCACCAACCTATATTGTTGAACTATGATGATTAAGAGAGACCATGGAAAGTGTTCAATCTTGAGTAAGACTCTCTCTATAGAGAAACCTCATGCTAATGAACCAAATCTTGGTAGAAGAAGGGGTGGACCCACAATTCATCGACTCCCTATGATGCCTAACAGAGACTTGTGGGGTTATTGAAGCCATGGATTATATGTTGCAGAAAACCTGCCCAAAACATGGAAGAGACACATCAATACCTATTAGATACAAGGTAAAAATATACAAATACTGATCATGTAGGTTGAAACAACCATGACCACTCAAGTAGAGGCCAGAATGACTCAAGAGGCAATGACTGCAGCCACAACCTCTCTTTTGATAGCCAACATCAACCTAACCGTTGAGAATTTTGTACAAACCTCCCTAGTCTCACCTATCCCCCCTCCATCCCCAACTAGCACTCAAGGAACTCAACCCACAACCATGGCCAAAGCAATCATCTAACCTGAAGAACCAATCTTCCATACCTCTCCCCATTTATTCCCTCGCATCAAAGATATTGTAAGAACCATTGAAGTACCCACAACCAGAACCACGTTTAGCTTTTGAGCCCTAGTCTCCCATTCCCAAAGTGTCTCATCAATCACCAATCCCTTGTACAATACCTCCTCTTCCTTAGTTGAACCCACTTCAAGTCATCCACACCGACACCTTGTAGTGGGTCACCCTATCCCCACTTCCACCATGATAGGCCACCTCACCTTACAATCTACCAAACCCATTTTTCCCCCAAGGACCTACACTTCCCCATTTTCATCCTTATTTCAACCGCAACCACCTTCAACTACACTATCACCTTGGATTTCCTTCCCTAAAGCCATGTTTTGACCACTTGCTCAATCTACTTCATGGTAGCCTCACTATCCTCAAGGTACTCAACTATTTGTAACATTTTCACTTTTCATCGACACCATGAGCATTGCACCTACCATCCCTATATTCATGGTTGAACCTTCATGACATCCATGTTTGATCCTATGGACATCGCGCCACCCACAATATGTTCCCCTTCCCCAACACTTCCACTATCTCCCATTCCCCCTTCACCAGAGTCACCAAATGTAGACATTGTGGTTAATACAATGATTCAATGTGCACACCAATTCATAGAAGAATAGTAGCATGTGGAATCGTGAAATGCAATAATCAACACCAAATCTATTTGGATAAAAGAAAGAGTGACAAACTTAGAGGAAATCAACAGAGCTTTACAAGACCAGTATTGCACTCTACAACAAACCCACAATGAACTTGACTCTAAACTTTTTTTACTCTAGTGCTAGCTAGAGGTTTTTTCCCCCTGTTAACACATACATGATTCACTCATATTTTGTGGTACTTTGTACTTAGGGATATTATTCAGCTTTTACTTCAATTTAGTTCATGGTCAATAGAGAGAGCTATTCCAGATATCCATCTTCTTTGTGTGTCTTGCTACGTTTGTGATCCTTGTGCATGCTTCTCCTGTGTCTCTCGCACTTCTATACACACTCAACATCAAGCATTGGCATGGACTTAAGAGCATCTTTGGCTACTTGAGTGGAACTTGACTACTTGGATTTTTTTATCCCAAGGTGGATCATTACCACCAAATTTACATGATTTTTCTAATTGAGATTGCACTAGTTGCTATGACACTTGTGTGTCCACTAGTGGTTTTTACTTCATTCTTGGTTGCTCATGCATAGCTTGGTTGAGCAAAAAACAAACGACTATGGCCACTTCTAGTTGTGAGGTTGAGTGTTGGAAAGCTTTCACAAAAAATGTTGAGTGTGTTTGGCTCAGATGCATTTCTTCAAAGCTTTTGGCTTACTTCCTTTTGTTGATTCATTTCTTTCCACATAGCTTGGCACTTCCTTATACATGGGTGCTAGCTCCTTGTTCACTGCATCACTCTAAGGGGGGATCTGCTGATATATTTTGGTGGTGATGTGTTTTGAACACACTTAGGACTACTGTTGCACCTTTTTCCCCTCTTTGGGAGTGTCTTTCCCTCACTTTATTATAAATCTATAACCCTAACAGATCACTTATCTTTGTACATTCACTTGCTGATACATTCATGTACTTCTGCAAACTTCGAAATGCAACAATGCTCACATACACATGAGCACATACACATAAGCACATAGAGCACATATAGGTATGCATATCACACATAATGACACTGTATTTGCTAATCCTTTTTCTTTTTTTTGGTTTCCTACAACCACAAAAGAGTATTCAATCATCAAAAACTACATAGTAGATAATGATGGATCTGCATTACTTGGTTTGAAACCTTGGTCTTGCAAATATGTTACCAACCTGTAGTTCCAAGATCTAGGAGCTTGTTTTGGACCATATAGTGCTTTCTTAAGCTTGCAAAAATAATTAGGATAACCAGGGATTCTTCACATCAAGTTGAAGTAGCTTCCAATTCCTTATAGTTGCAACAATTAGCAAGGTTCTGATGGTAGCCTTCTTGGCCATACGTGAGAAAGTTTCTTCATAGTCTATACCGTGTGTTTGAGCACATCCCTTATCAAGCAATGTATCTTTATACTTGAAAATAGAGCCATGTGAATTCGTTTCTAGTTTCCACACCCATCAATAGTATATTCCCTTTGTGTGGGTTTGCATTAGAACCAACTCCATGTGTCCATTTCTTTTAGAGATTCTATTTCCTCTTTCATGTCTTTCTCCCAAATAGGGTTACCTTTGACTTCTTCATCAATAGAGGGTTCTTATGAAGTTCAACACTTGTCCAAAGAGATGGTATGTTTAGTTACAAATGTTGAATCATGACCATACCTCAAAGATTTTCTTCTCTCCCTTGTTGATCTTCTAGGAGTATGTTTGGAGAATCCTCCACATTCTTGCATCTTGGTCCTTCCTCTAGTTTTCTAGAGTTTTTAGTCTCTCTCTTTCTCATTATGTTCTTCTTTTGCATCATTTGTAGAGTCTTGCATTTATGCATCATGCTTACTCTCTAATGGAAGGAAATTTGTATCAAGGTCATAGGGTAGATTTACCTTTTGCTTGCTATGACTAGTGTTCTTCAAATACAACATCCCTGCTCATAGTGAATTTATTTGTAGTTGGATTTTAAAATATGTAGCCCATTTGTATTGATTCATATCTAATGAACACAATATTGGTTGCTCTTTCATCCAATTGTCCTTTGACTTGTTTAGGTATATGCACATTTTCTAAGAAACCAAAAACTTTGCTTGTCTTTCTTCCATTTCAAGATTCATAGGGAGTCATAACTTGAAGTGATTTGGATGGTAGTATATTGACAAGATATATTGCAGTAGATATTGCTTCTTCCCATACGAAGTATAGTAGCTTCTTTTCTTCAAGCATAGTCCTAGCTGGCTCAACTAGAGTTTTGTTCCTGCTTTCAGCAACACCATTGTGTTGAGGAGAATACCTAGTGATGACCTCTCTTTTGATCCCTTTATCTTGGAAGTAGTCATCAAAATCTTTAGAGAACTATTCTCCCCCTCCAACAGATTTAAGCTTCTTCAATGACTTGCCAGTGTAGTCCTCTACATGTACTGCTAGATATCTTTTGAAACAATCAGAAGCTTCACTCTTGTTCTTGATAAAGTATAAGATTGTACATCTACTATAATCATCAACAAAAGATACATAATACCTTGAGCCTACTAATGATGGTTCTTGACTTGGTCCCCACACATCTGTGTGTATTAAATCCAAGAGGTTGTTGTGAATGTACCCTTTGTTATGGTAAGGTTGCCTTTGTCACTTCGCCATCTGAGAAACATCACATTTGTTGATCATATGTTGCTTTGAGATTTTTGGCAGCCCTAGAACACTTTGATCCCTACATATATCCTTTAATGTTCTTTCATTAACATGAGCAAGCCTCTTATGCCACACTTTTGGCTCACTTAGAGTTTCTGACCTAAAATTGTATAGGGTTAAATTTCTAGTCTCTTCCACTTCAAATGTGAAGAGCCTACCATGTTTCTCACCTCTGGCTATCTTCTTGAAGCCTTGACATGGATCTTCCACATATGCTCCATGCTTGGTGAACTAACCTGCAAGCCTTTTTCTACAATGCTAACCAAGAACAAGCCACTTAGTAATACCTAAACCTTACTCAAAATGTCTATTCTACCATTGGATTCTTTGACATTGCCTTTCTACATTGTGCTTGGTATCATCTCTTGTTTGTAGCTCATTTTTATGCTTAGTTTTTTCCAAGTCTGATAGAAGAGCAACATTGCTTGCAACATGATTTTAAACAATCAGAACAAATGCTCATCCTTTTTACGTTCTTTATGGATCACGAGTCTTCATGTGATTGATCCTCTAACTAGTTGTTGTAATCTCTTTTGGTTTATTTCTATTAATGTTGTTGTAGTTTTGTCCGCCTCTACCTCTTGTATTGCGAAATCCACTTCTACCTCCTCCTTTATGTGTTCTTCCATTGAACCAGCATTTTGAGTAGTGTAGTTAGACTTGTTACATATGGCACAAGGTTGAACTCCTTGTCCTTTAGTTTTGTCTTTCTTTGCCCCTTTCTTCGTTCCCTTCCATTTGCGTTTGCTTGGATAATTGCCTTGGGAAACTTCTTCATCATTAATTTGCTTGATCTTCCCATTATTCTTATTGTCCTTCTTATCTATATAAAAAGCAGTTGTAAAATTACCTTGGAAAGAATTACCTTCGTTTATGTTATTGTTGGCCTCTTCATTGAAGAGGTCTCCATGAAATATATTGAGCTCACATTGTCGTGAAGGCTCTCAGTTTGGTGGGTCAACTCAAACTGCCGGTATCTAGAATGACGGCACACGCAGGGTGCTTTAAGCAAAGTAAGCTGAATCACGTTTATGCTTGGCTGGCAAAACTCTAACTAATTATGAGAAAAGGAAATTCATTCATATATATTTCCTCTAGAACATAGTGAAAATCACATTTGCGGTAACATTCTCTTTACCGTTAATAAAGACATACTTCTGTGCCACATAATAACTTCCAATTGACCTACCAAAATGACGTTTTCTTTGAACATAACTGAAACGCAATCTTTGGGCAATGTGCTTCAATTATGTTCTGATGTATTCTAACTATTGATGGTTGTGTATCCGATGATCATTGACATGTTATGTATATAAGAGAGAGTGGAATTAAAGATGTAAGAGAGTGGAAGTAAAAATGTGGCAGATATAAACGAAATAGTGTATTTGTTGAGACTAAGGAATCGGAAGGATATTGATATATGGTTTCTAGAGTTTTTTTTTTTAATAAAGGAAGTTCGGTCATGGCCTACTCTTCCGAACTTTAATTAAAGAAAACGAAAGAAATTACAAGTGAATGGGACTACTGCCCTTGGGACCCCCCGAATCCCACAAAGCAGGGGCATAACTTGTTAGACTAGAGTGTGTTACAAAGGAGGTTAATGATCCTCCCATCCCCCTCATGTGAGGGCTCACTTGAGTTTGAGCTTGTTGTTCTCGATGAGAAACTCTTTATGGTGCCTAAAGGATGGAGACCTCTTACAATTGGAGACTCTTTTGCCAAGGAGGAATAGAGACTTCTCGATCGACCACTCTTTAGGAGGGTGTCCGAAATTGTTGGCACATCGCTCCCTCCAAATCTTCCAGAGGGTTTCCTCTCTTATAGCATTCCAAAGTCCCACTCAGAAGCCAATCGCTTCGTCAAGCAATGCTTGCTTCCAGGTGATTTGTGCTTGTAGTCACAAGACATTCTCGAGGTTTCTAGAGTTTTTCAGCATCACACCATAATCTCATAAATTCACTTACATCAACACAACAGAATTGGTGACGTGTGTCAGGATAAAAGCAAGAGAAAATATATAAATTAAAACCTAATGTGATAGTTCATCATCCAAAGATGGAAGCTTTGATAAATCATTCAGTAATTGTGGCAATCATGAAGTATACCTTTAGCTTGTGCTAACAAATTATCCGTCCACCAAATCCATCGCTTTTTATGGAAACTTCCTCGCCAAAAATATCATGGAAAAAAACTCCCCCTAGTTTATCGGTTCTTATTGCTAAATTTAATCTATAGAGCTCTTAATATTCTAAAATTTTAGTATTCGATCGTGGGGATCAAACCCCCGACCTTGCACGTGGAAACTCTTGACATAACCACTTTTCCCTTTTAGTTTTTGACATAAAGGATTTGTTTCACAATGTCATAAGTGCATCCGCTGTTTTGTATGTTCATCACCTTTGTCACGATGAGTGTCATAATACGAGGCCTTGTGCTCTCATGCCCTAGAAGGATTGTCTTTAGCCTCACCTTTTGTAAGTTATCTTCCAACAAAAGAATTCGTAAAGATAGTGTTAGTCGCGATCTCACATCATTGTTCAGTCCTATAGAGGGACTCCAAGAGATCCTGAAGTACCCAAGTGATGTTAACTAAATGGCTAAGTGGTGCTCTATCCAATGATTGAAAACATTGAACACCCATACTTGCATATCCTACCATCACCTAGAAGTCTAGTACAGAACCTACCCTTTCTTAGTTGGATACTTTGACTCACCTTATTAGCTTTAATTTAGTGCAATAAAACACCTCGTGTCCTTTGTAACATCACTATGAACAATTTGATGCAAAACAGACTATTCACTCATGATGCAACTAATAAGAACCTTCTAAATATGGATGGAAGATGCAACTTGAAGTACTTAGTGCTCTCATCATGATTAGAATTGGTCAAATTCCTCTTAGATTATGTTTCCTTATAGAGTAGAGATGTTATTATGCACTAGAGTATGATTTATAATCCACGCATATTCTAATTATGATTTTTTAGGGAGTAGTAGAACAAACCTCAAGACAATGATTAGACTTTAATACACAGTAGAAGAATCCAAATGACACAATATTTTGAACAATGCAAATAGAAAAATTTCCAATGAATCTTTAATCATGAACATTGAAATCTTTTATTATGGAGAACCAAGCTCTACAATTTTCATAACTTTGGACAAGATGACACAAAGAAAGGGGCAGTGAGCAAAATGTAGATCAAACTTGATTGTATTCTCACATATCACTGAGTACAAGTGTGTAGAGTGATTATATACATCCTTTCATGTCTCCTCATGGTAATCATCGACTTGTAAAAAGTAAAATTAAATCATATTCCCCGTGAGAATGAGTTAGTTGTGATAATCTCTCTTTTCCTATAACATAGGCATCGAAGAATCAATTTCAAAAAATTGATTTGGAGTGTTTGTTGGATATCAAGTATGGGGAAATAGTGGAGAATCTAGATAGGCCTTTAGTCCCATTTTCTCCTTTGATCATGGAGAATGAGTCAAACACAAATATTTTTTATTGATCACACGAAGAGAATGCCCCTACCTACTACACAAAATCCCCATAACATATTGAGACATACCAATATGAGACCCCATCACACGATTATATTTGGGAACCTCATCATGCCAATGTCATGTACTCTAATCTCAACTCTAGAACTCATATGAGATAGATGAGACCACAAGTCCCTAGAGTACCTTGTTATCAATGCCAAGAAGATGACTTCATACATCAATGCCTACATGCTTGACCAGTAGGTCAGCCACACTATCTTACCATTCAAGGATATTGTTCAAAGTGTGGTAAGGAACACATTATACATGAATGTCCCAAGAATCCTACTAATGCCTTAAAGAGTACACCAATCAATGTGATAGGCATAGTGTAGATCTCAAATGAAACTCCACTCACTTTAGTTCCCATCTAGATGGTCACTAGATCATAGGCTTTATAGTAGGTCCAATAAGGAAATCAAGAGAAGAAACTAGAGCCTAGTGAGATTCAAGAGTCTAGTAAAAGAGAACCCAATTCATGGAAAGAAATTGTGCATTACGATGGTTGAGTTAGCCCAAACTATGTTTGATGCTAGTTAAGTCTTTAACGAGAGTAATCTAGTCAAACCAGAGTTGCACTTTCGAGGACTACTAGAATGATTAGAGAAAATGGTGTCCAAACTTGAGAACATGGTGCCTTAAAAGGCTCATTCAAGTGAAAACAAAAGAGGAGAATTCTTGACAGTACACTACAACATATCAAGGGTATACCAAGGCTTTTATCGAGGAAAATGAATGGGTGTGATTCGTATCGCGACATTGGTGTTGCAATCGGTATGCGCATCAAAAACATAGCGCCGGTATAAGCACCGGTATAGGCGTCAGTATGATCATCAGTATGAGCATCGGTATGAACGTCGGTATTTCTGACACACATATCGATGCACATATCGATCACCGGGCTGGGCATACTGATGCCTATACCAACAACCATATCTGCAAAAAAAAATTTGGACAAAGTGTGTTGTCTTTTGCTACAACAACATTACCATGATGTTGTTTAGCAAACGACAATACACTCTGCCCAAAGAAAACCGAGTTTAACATTATAGAATGTCCAAACTCTATGGAGCAAAGTTGTCGAATGCATTGATGCATGGACTTTCTAGTCGCATCCATGACCGGAGCTCCATCACATATGTGATATATCTTGGAGTCGTCATGGTCATGGGCTCCCCAAGGTGTACGGAGATCCCATCTGATCCAATGTGGGGATGTTAATATATATATATATATATATATATATATATATATATATATATATATATATATATATATATATATATATATATATATATATATATATATATATATATATATATATATATATATATATATATTGTTGGCAGTAGCCTTGGTACATCAGGACCTACAAGACGTGAAAGTCAAAGAAGGGAGTCAGAGCGAAGGGACAGCACAAGCGAGCGAAGGGACAGCACAAGCAAACAGGGCAGTCAAAGAAGATCTGGCAAGTAGGCCAATATTTTTTCAAGACATTAATGCAAATCAGAGAGATGGACATGCAGGGAAGAAGAGCAAGTAGGGAGCTTGAAGATATGTATGGCAGATCACTAGAAGAAATCCCTACAACAACAGTGATTTTTATCACTAATAATCATTGTAAATCTCATTTCACATTTTTGTAGCTCCATTTTGTGCAAGCCAAGGAGTCCTTGAGCTTGAGGAGCCTTAGAAGTAGTTGCGTACCAATTTTCATAATTTTTAGATCTCGTTTGAACCCCCAAATAAGCCCTGGAACCTAATTTTTAACTAGGCCGGACACTAGGTCTGGACAGGGCCAAAAGCTAGTCAAAAACTATAAAAGGAGCTAGAGAGCTCATTTTTGAGGTTAGATTGTAATTGAAACGAACTTGTAAGAGCATTTTGAAAGTAATCTAAAAGCTCCATTGATTCTCACTCTTTGTCTTGCCGTGTGTGCGCGTGTGTGTGTATGTGTGTGCATGCTAGTGTGCTTCTCACTCACGCACTTGTGCCGTCACTTGCTCGAGGTCTTCATACCATCCTCACGTCTTCCCGGATTGACATTAAAGGAGGTGCTACTCATCATTGAGCTACACCAAATTTTGGCGCCGTTGCCGGGGATCGAGCTTTGAGGACGAGCGTGTGATGGTAAGACGTAGAGTTGACGCGTTGGAGTTGTAGGTATTTTCTTCACTCTCATCGATTTTCTTTTACCTTCTTCACCATCTTCATCACCATCATCATCATCACCATCTCCCACGTCCATCTCCATCATCGCGAAAATTTCAGTTTTTTGACTATATCCCCATCTCCACCTCATTTCCCTCATTTCACTTGTGAGAGAGAGCGAGAGAGCGAATTTGCATGTGCTGTTTTTTGCATGTTTTGTGAGCTTTCTGCAGGTACAGGCCGCATCATCATCCCCAGCACCCTGCGCAGGTACGGAAATCTGAGTAACTGTCTGTGTGTCGCCGAGCTCTGTCAATCGCGACCGACTGAAAACTTGCTCTAATTGCTAAACAAAGTGCATATCCATGACCTACAGGCCTAGAGCTTCCCAAAAATGTGTTTAGTTTTTTGAAATTCCACAGATTTCTGTCAATCGCGATCGCTCTGTCAATCGCGATCGACAAACCACGACGGACAGATCTGTCAATCGCGATCGACACGTCAATCGCGACCGACAGCCCACGACGGCTCTGTCAATCGCGACCGACAGAGTCAACGACCGATTGACCACGACCGACTGACTATACGCATGACACGTGTCAATCGCGATCGAGTCATCAATCGCGATCGACTCATCAATCGCGACCGACACGGTCAACGACGGTTTGACCACGACGGACAGACCACGACGACTCTGTCAATCGCGACCGACAGGGTCAACGACTGTTTGACCACGATCGACAGACCCTCGCGACCGACCTGTCAATCGCGATCGACTCATCAATCGCGACCGACAGAGTCAACGACGCTTTGACCACGACTGATTGACTTTTCGTAACCCCTGTCAATCGCGACTGACCAGTCAATCGCGATTGACAGCCACGACGGACCTGTCAATCGCGATCGACACGTCGATCGCGACTGACCTGTCAATCGCGACCGACAGACTTTGCGAACGCGTTAGAAGGGCAAATTAGGTCAAATTTTCAAGGCAAAGTGATTGGTCTAAATTGTGATTAAGTGTGGGACAAACTCTAGGGTGTAGTATTGCATTGTTAGGCCGTGCCACAAGCTACTCGAGTATTCCTGTTTGACTGTTAGCTTGTATTGAATCCTGATTTAACTCCCTAAACCCTGAACAGTCCTAACTTTTTCATACGAAATCCAATTTTTGAGCTCTTGGGCTTGTTGGAAAGCTCGTGGCATATACTACGCGCCCTCAACTGTTTTTTATAAAGATAATGCATTGATTTTCAGAGAGGGTATTTTGAAGTTGACCATACCCAGGGGACTCAAAGTCAGGGGTCTTTAGAATTATTTTCCTAAAAAGTCACAATGCAAATATGTGTATATGTTACATGAATGAAAGTTGTGGGTTGTGTCCTTGAATCTAAGCATCGAGCTAACCGTGGGACTTTTATAGGTCCATTGAGAGCAACAGAGAGCGTACAAAGCAAGGTTTCTTTGCAAGCTTGAGAACCGGGTTCTTGAGCACCAGAAAGCAAGGGATCAACAAGTAAGGTTGGATTATTCTCAACTCCCTCTGTCATTTCCTAGCTCAAGCTAAGAACGAGTAGAGATAGGAGTAAGCCAGGGCGACGATAGGCAGTTATCAAGTTGAAGACTACCTAAAAAACTCAAGTTCAAGTAAAAACATAATCTCTGTACTGTCGATAACCTAAAGGAAAAGAACCTAACGTGGAACGATCAACCTAAAGTACGAAGAACATTCAAGTGTTCCTGACGACGGGATATCAGACAAGACCATAAACACAATAACTAACTAAAAAGAATCAAGTGACTGGTACCAATTGATTGACAACGAGGTTGTACTCTGAAAAAAAAAAAAAAAAAAAAAAAAAATTGGGATAATCAGTTAGGCATATGAACCTTCGATCAGGACGACACCTAGCAAGGGAGAGACAAAGCCTTAGGTCTTCAGAGGCTAGTGTCAATCACACTGCAAGGTCTTGGGCCCAGCAGTTGAGCCACCACTCATACTACCCTAGCTCTGAGACCAGTGAGTCAGAAATGTCTCAAGGCATGGACAGACCTACGGGAAGTTCAGGAGTGCCTTATTTGTACAGGGTAGAAGGCCCTTACAAAACACAGCTGGAATATCTTAGGACCAACCGATTAGGTGCTAGCATCTATGAGGACGGCCTAGGAAGATCCGTGGTCCAGATTAAAAACCCTGACCAATCCATAGGACTAGAGCACCCAGCTGTCAAGTTTGAAAACGGTGCATACCTGGACAAAGAAGGAACTATATATGTTGTCACTAGTCACCCTGATAGGACAGATGAATTTGGAAATGTAATCTCAGAAGCGGACTTAGGCGACTTGGAACAAGGAAATATGGGAGTAGAACCTAGAACCCCTCGAGGTAAATCAGTTCTCACTAGGATTATCACACCTGAGTGGGTACCCCAGGACAACAAGAGCATAGAATTGCTCCTCAATCGGGAAACTGATGAAGCCTTTTGGAGGTATAAATCCAATCAGCCAACTGATATAGGGAATATCATGATCTATGAGCTTAAGGATCCGGATAGCCCAGGCAGAGTGACCTACTTAGATCATGCTTCAGAACGGATCTTTGTGGTGACAGAAAATGATAGGCATGCCTACACTTGGAAGGGTGAATTCATTTTCCCCCAACCAAGATCAAATGTATCCTATGGTCACCCTGGGGCTGGAACTTCCCAAGCTCATGGTACACAAAGAGATAGAAGTAGGGATAAACCAGAAGTAAGTTTCGCCAACCCCGTGGGCAGAGAAAGAACGAGAACAGAGACGAATAGGGTAGAACCTGAGATGCATAGAGCCCACAGGAACCAAAGAAATGTAGATGGATTCCCTCTGCCGAGACCTAGAGAGCACGCAAGAACTTTGAGACCCACCCAGCTAGTTAAGTCCATGAAGAATTACTTTGACGGCACAGGAGATCCCTATGATCATGTGGCGGAATTCAAGCAAGTCTTGAGAGCTGAACAGGTTGAGGATCTGTTCACGTAGTACAATGCTTTCGGTCTAACCCTTAGGAACACAGCACTTACATGGTTTCAACCATTGGATGAGCGTCAGTTCAGGAGCATAGACCAACTCCTAGAGGCTTTCATTGTAGAGTTCTTTAAGAGTGGCATAAGACACAATACTTCCTCATTGATCCACAGCTTCAAGCAAACCCCTCAAGAGACTGTGAGACTTGCAGGAAGAAGATTTAGGCAATACCTTGAAAGATGTCCTATTTCGGAGCTACCCGCATCTGCTAAACAAGTAGCCTTATTCCTTGACGGATTGTTGAGTACGAAATTGAGATCCTATGTGTATCTGAAGGACCCTAGGACTATAGAAGAGTGTGTACGCATGTGCATTGACATTGAAGATAACCTAGGGGAAGAACTAGAGCTTTCCAAAATCTACAAAGATTCAGATAGTGCATCTAGTCACTCTTCCTCGCAGTCCACATCAATTGAGGAACTTGCCGAAAAGGTAGCTCAGAAATTAGGTGTATCGAGCAAACAATTCCCAAGGTTTGCCCCTGTGAAAAGATGCTATACATGCGGTGGTGACCATATGGCGAATGTCTGCCCTATTATGGCTCAACCCCAAGTAAACCCTAGTAGCCAGTACTGCACCATAGAACGGAGATACACCAATCACACCGCACAAGATTGCCCATACAACAAGCAGGCAGTGAGGCAACCCTACCCGCAGCCCTACCAACAAGGCAGATACCAAAACCAAAATCCACAATATGCTAGACCCCAACAAACCTACCAACCACAATATCAGGCCCAACAGAGACCCCAACCGGTACTAGCTCAACAGCCCCCAAACCCCGCTAACGTGATTCCAGTTAAGTATGCTGTTGCAGAAGAAAACCTGAATAGGGCCATAGTACCAGTAACCCCATTGATCTCAGAAAGTGACCCAAGTGATCATAGCTTTGATTCTACACATGTCGATAGTCCCCAGGCTTACTACATGCAGTCTCCAAAACATGGTGAGTCTTACTATAGTGAGGAACCAAGTGAACCTAGTTGGGAGTCAGATTACACGAACGTCATGTATGCAAACCCCAACCCCAGGCCTCAACCTAGGCAAGTAAGACCTCCATTCCCAAGAGGACCGTGCTACAGATGCCAAGGTGATCATCTCATCCGTGATTGTCCCTTACCCCCACCTACACAACCCCAGTCAGTGACTATCCAAGGTTTTTGCCAAGATTGTGGAAAAGAGCATCTTTTACGAGATTGCCCCAAGAACCCCAATAATGTGCCAAAAATCACTCCGATCAATGTGATTGGTTTGGTTGTAGAGTCCTCAGGAAGCGTCATTTCCACTACACCAGTGCAGGTAGTCACTAGAGCTCAGGCCTTGCAGCAAAACCAAGAGACAAACCAGGATAAGAACTCAGAGGCTAGTGAACCCGAGATTATAACAAAGAAAAGGACTAGAGCATGGAAAGATAGTCGGGAAAGAATGAAAAGACAATGGGCTAAAAAGATGAGTGAACTTGAGGAAAGCATAAGAGAAACCAAAGCTAGGATAACTGAAATCACCTCTCAAATCCCCTCTCACAACACCCCGCCGCCACCCCTCCCATCTCCATCTGACCCACCACCTTCCCCACCACGTCATACGATTCCACCACCCCCTCGGGTAGGATCAGTATTAGCTGATCCCACTCCTGAAGACATAGACATGATGCTCAAAGCATATCAGGCCAGAATCCAAGAAGGGCCGAACGTCACGGATCATGCCAAGTGCTATCCTAGAGCTGACCTAGAGATAGAAAGAACCAAACTGTGCGCGAAAATGGTCGCATTGGCTCAGACTATGTTTGAAGCCAGTCGCCTTTTCAATTACTCGGGCTCAGCCAAAACGCAATTACACTTGGATGGATTCCTAGAGAAGTTAGAGGAAATAATTGCAAGATCTGCCAAGGAAGAAAAAAATCAAGAAAAAGATAAGGCAAGCACAAACATGAATCATTCCCCATCGGAAGTGTATGTGGCTACTTCCACTAAACCAGACAACTTCCCCTCCTTAGAAAGAATAGAGAGGCCAATAGCACAGTCAGAAAAGGAACCTACCCCTCAACGAAAGGAGAGGGCAAGAGAACTGATAAGCCAGCCTCCTCAGGAAGCCCATGTGCCTCCTCAAGAAGCTTATCTTCCCCCCCAAAAGTCACATGAGCCTCCCCCGAAAGCTTATGTACCTCCACAGGTGACCCACATTCCTTCCCAGAGAGTGTATGAGCCTACTCGGAAGAGTAACAGAATAAGCAATCCTCCCCAAGAAGCTTGTGCTCCAACCATTTATGAGAGCAAGGAGAGAGCCAACGATAGAATAAGCCCTCCTTCCCAGGTTGCTTATGCGCCTAATTCTACGGAGCCAGACACTTCTTCTTCTATGAATCGGTTTGCACCAGACTTCCTACGAGAGATTCAAGAAGACAAATGGGATAACGAAAGCGAGGTCGCCCCTCCTTTTGAACTTGTGGACGTAGCACATGACCAATTCCCACAAGACATCCCATCTATTTACGGGGAACATGAGAGTACTCAGTCTCACGAGAGATTGGACTTTGAGTCTAATTCCATACAAGAGCTACCCCACTTCACAGGCCCATGGGAAGCAAAGTCCACATGTATGAGAGCACCCACAGTCATGGTAAGGAACGACGACTCAGTCATACCAAGGAACACGGGAGTAGTAATGAACACCAAGGTGCAACGCGATCTCACTTTGGAAGAACTGACCAAGGATAGACCAAACGTGCGAAAATATGTAGCCAGTCAGGTAGCTGAAGTTGCAAAACCTCGTTCCAAGGTAGGATCCCATAGGACAGTGCCAGAAATTCCCTTGGATAAGATAGGAGATATGTGTGAAGGTGAAGAAGGGAACACCTACCTTCCCATCACCTACCAAGAGTACACCACCAAGGAAATTTTGGACTCAGGTGCAGGAGTTGCAATTGCCACCACCTCCTTATGGAAGCGTTGGGGCAAGCCGGCACTCAGACCGACGAGAATGAAATTGCAAATGGCCGATGGTCACATAGAGAGACCCCTAGGATTGCTAGAAGGAATAACTCTCACCACTTGTGGTGTCGAGTTTGAACATACCTTTGCCATATGTGATTTCAGCAAGAATCATGCCTATGAAATGATTTTAGGAAGACCATTCATGCGAAAGTTGCAAGTGGTACAGGATTGGGGGACCAATTCTTTGTACCTGCAGCACTTAGGTGTTACAACCAAAGTCAATCTCAAGGATTATTCCCATAGAGATGTCCCTCCTATCCAATGGAATCCCATCCATAGAGCCAAAGATGATACAGAATCGGTGCATTCCATAGGGTCGGGATCCTCATGGATGCATGAAGATACTCACTTATGGATGTGCAAGGTAGCAGTAGAAGAAGAGAAGAGAGAGAAAGCCAGAGAGGTAGGTGCGAACGAAACTCATAGACCCATTCAAGACCCAGCCTATGCACCTATAGTCTTTCCAGATGAGGAGTTTGAACCCCATGGCTGGGCGGAAATTTTAGCAACAATGGACGTAGCCATCAATGAAGAACAATGGACACCTCACTGTGATGAGGATGGCTATGATATTTCAGTCTTCTCCATAGAGCCAATCATGGGAGAGGCAGTTTTAGAAGAATGCGAACCTAGCCCTGATGCATTTGAGGATGCAAGTGACTCCGATCTAGAGTCAATCATTATGGACCCACCATTTGCATCAGATGAAGAGTACTTCCATGAAATAGAATTTCAACCCCAGAAGCATGGAGAAGTTACAAATGATGTAAGATTAGCAACGCATATGACCCCTAAGGAAGAAGGAAAGAAACGAAAGAAGAGAGAAGCCTTACCAGAAGAGGAGGAATCTTTGTTTGAGGTCCCAGAAAATTTTAAGAAGTACGAGATAGATGACAGGAGAGTCATGATAAGAATGCCTAAACGAGAAGCACAATCAGGAGAGGCCTATGATAACAAAGAAACTACTAAGAAAATAGTAGTGGCCATAGAAGAAGGAGAGGAGAGATGCACGTATATAGGCCATGACCTGACAGAAGAAGAAGAGTACGAATTGATAACCTTGCTAAGAGAATACAGAGATGTATTCGCTTGGAGTTACAAGGATTTGAAAGGTGTTGACCCTGATATATGCTCACACACCATTCCCATGACCTCAGATGCTAAACCCTCTAAGCAAAAGCCTTATACATATAACGATAACTATGCTGCTAAGATCAAGGAAGAGATAGATAGATTGGTTGAAGCTGGATTTATCTACGAAATTGAGCACACCGAATGGGTATCCCCCATCGTAGTGGTGCCCAAGAAGAATGGCAAGCTGCGTGTGTGCATTAACTTGAAAAAGGTTAATGCCGCCACGATTCGAGATAACTATCCGCTTCCTATCACAGAGCATCTCTTAGAAAGAGTGGCAGGCAAGGAAGTGTACAGCTTCCTTGATGGATTTTCGGGCTACAATCAAGTAGCCATAGCTCCAGAGGATCAGCATAAGACAGCCTTTGCCACAGAATGGGGCATTTTTGCTTTTAGAGTAATGCCATTTGGGCTTACCAATGCACCAGCTACCTTCCAGAGGCTGATGTGCCATGTGTTTAAGGAGTTCCTGAGGAAGAGTTTAGAAGTCTATGTTGATGACCTTTGTGCTCATTCCAATGTTAGACAAACCCATATTCCGGAACTCAGGCAAATCTTTGACAAATGTAGAGAGTACCAAGTCTGCCTGAACCCAGAAAAGTGCGTTTTTATGGTCAGGCAAGGCAAGATTCTAGGGCACATAGTGTCAAAGAATGGCATATCTACTGACGAAGAGAAAGTGCGAGCCATAGCAGAGCTACCTAGGCCAAAGAATGTCAAGGAAGTACAAGCTTTCATGGGGCATTGCGGTTATTATCGACGATTCATACACATGTATGCTGTCATTGCAAAGCCCATGTACGGACTCTTGACAAACTTTGAGTGGACGGATGAATGTGAGAATTCCTTCCAAGAACTTAAACGAAGATTATGTTCAGCACCAATCTTGACCACACCAGATTGGAATAAGCCATTCCATGTTCATGTTGATGCATCCAATTACGCTATTGGATGTGTGCTTGCACAACCTACTGGTGAAGGTAATATGGATCTTCCAATTGCCTATGCCAGTAGACAATTGAATGCGGCTGAACGAAATTATACCACTACTGAGCGAGAAGGATTAGGCATGGTATATGCAGTTAAAAAGTTTAGACATTATTTGCTTGCAAATAAGTTTAAATTTTTTACGGACCATCAGGCATTGTTGTACTTAGTAAACAAGCCATGCAATACAGGTAGATTAGTAAGATGGTTTCTCTTACTAATGGAATATGACTTTGAGGTTGTGGTAAGAAAAGATAGGACTCACTTGAGAGCAGATCATCTCTCTAGGCTCACATCTGGGGAAGCCCCACAAGGAGTGTCAGATGACCTTCCTGATGCTTACTTGTTTAATTTGGAGGTGGTGCCGCAGTGGGCTCAGCCATTGGTACCAGTCTTGACATACGGGCCTAACCATCCTGTGGTAAACACACGGAACAGAGAGGTTGTAAAAGCCCAAAAATACCACATCATGGCAGGAAGCATGTACAAGCACACAGATCAAGGGATCTTGGCTTGTTGCGTAGAAGAGGATGAGTACGCTAAATGGTTGCAATTAGCACATGTAGGTGCACTAGAGCAACACCATTCAAAACAACGAACTTTACAGACTCTAAAGAGATTCGGAGTGCACTGGCCAACCATGGAAGCGGATGTCCAAAAGTTGTGCAAGGAATGCCCAATCTGTTGCACTAAACCACCTGTGGAACATGCCACTCTCTATCAAGTATCCATTGTGCCAGATTGGAGTGAACCTCTAGTATCATTCTTGCGGACAAACACATTCCCCCCAGACATGACTCTAGCTAGGAAAAGGAGTGTAGAACAAGAAGCCCTGGATTATTCACTCATAGGTGATAATCTATATAAGCGCGGTAAAGATGGTTACCTGAGACTGTGTGTCCATGAAAGTGAGTATCTTAAGATCTTAGAAACTGCTCACCAAGGTGTAGCAGGAGGACACTTTGGACCAGATCGGGTAATCAAGGCAATACTATTTGCGGGCTTTTGGTGGCCTACACTTCACATGGATGCACATACCTATGTGAAACGGTGTGATATCTGTCAAAGGACTCAGTATCCTATACGCAAAGATGAGATGCCACTGAAACCTATGATGGGTGGACGTGCATTCTCTAAGTGGGGAATAGACTTCGTAGGTCGTATTAATCCCCCAGCGAAAGGTTCTCATGCGGAATACATCATTGTGGCAACAGATTATCTCACCAAGTGGGTAGAGGTAAAAGCTACAACCAAGAACGATGCTCAAACAACTGCCAAATTCTTGTTTGAGAATGTATTCACGAGATATGGACTACCCATAGAGCTTGTAAGTGATAGAGGCACTCATTTCTTGAACGAAGTGATTGAAAATCTACTCCAAGAATTCTTGGTAATACACAAGAAGTCTGCCCCTTATCACCCTCAAGCTAATGGACAAGCTGAGAGCACTAATAAGATTCTATGCAATGTACTGACGAAATTAGTGAACACTAAACGCTCTGATTGGGACAAACAGCTACACCATGCTGTTTGGGCATACCGAGTTGCCTACAAAACGGTACTCCAAGCCACCCCCTTTCAGATGGTATTCGGCCAAAACGCTGTGCTACCCTTGGACTTCCTAATCCCTACATTGAGAGTAGCACAAGAACACGAATGGACAGGTCACGAACTCTCCTCTAGGATCTTTGACCTTGAACGATTAGGGGAAACAAGACTAAGAGCCGCTGCAGGAATATATGCTGCCAAGAAGAGGCAGAAGGCATATTTCGATGCCCATGTGAAGGATAAAGGCTTGAAAGCAAGAGATCTAGTCCTAGTCTATACACTCAAACAACACGCGAGGAAGCTAGAAAAGAGAGGCTACGGACCTATGATCATCAATAGGATCTCCACAAGCGGAGCAGTACAATTGGCCACATTAGAGGGTGATGTTCTCCCAAATTATATTAGCGGTTGCAGAGTCAAGTTGTATCAGGAACCCCTCACGGAGGAAATGCTTAGCCGACTCAACACTGCTAAGAAACGGAAAGAGGAAGAAAAGCGGGTGCGAGAAGAAGCTCAAGCAGAAGCTTTAGAACGCATTAGAAGGATGAAATTACGTAGGCAAGGTAGAGAGCAGCCTAGGACAAATGACTATGCAGATCAAGGATATCATATGGCAATGTGTGAAGTCGCAGGAACCAGCTCACCTAGGATAACTAATCGACGTCCTTTCGTAACCCTAGATATAGGACAAGGAAAAAGTGCAAGGACTGTAAGAGCCTTGATTGACTCAGGTGCAGCCACTAGTGCTGTTAGAATGTCTTACTGTCAAGAGTTACAGTTAACTGTCCAACCTGTGGAAGCATACCTCATAGGATTGGGAGGCGTGGAAACCCCTTGCATGGGCGAGGTGGAACTCCCCCTCTACATTCACGAGGAGGCAATGACCGTTAAAGTACTAGTGTGTCAAGATGAGGATCTCACTGAACCTCTCGTCTTGGGTCAGGATTGGATCTATGACCAAGCAGTCAATCTAAACCTAAGAAGTGGACTTCTCCAGGTTTGGGTCAATCATAGTCGAGTTACAGTAGAATTAGACAATGGAGCACTCAAGGAACTAGGAAAGGCACAGACTCCTGGTCCTTCCAGGGGTACACATGAAGATGACCATGCTGTTCTTGTCCAAAACTATGTGTTGCAGAGGAATGATATTTGCAAAAAAGGAGTCAGGAATGCAACGGAACTCCCTTCTTTTCCAAAGGCTAGAAGGAGGCAGCAACCCAAGGTGGATCAAAGGCAGAAGAAGCAGGGTACTACCTATGTCAGAGATCAAAGGTACCTGCTCAGCAGAACAGCCCAGAAAATAGACCAGGTATGGGTGCGGAAAGGCGAACGACCGGTTGCACCACCGTCAACTACAGGGGCAAAGCCTCTTATTAGTGACCAACAACGCAACGCTAATAAGAAGTCCTTCAGAAATTCTTCTGCTAAAGTAAAATCTATTTGGGTGCCCAAGAAGTCGATGAAGGCAAGCCCACAATCAAGACAAATTTGGGTGCCTAAGGCTTGCTTGATGGCACAAGTAGCTACGCTGAGGCCACAACCTAAACAGCATAACGCAGCAACGCATACTGCCAAATTTCACTCGTTCTCAACGCTCATGAACACACCAAGACCCAAGAGTGTGCTTGTAGTCAATTGTAAATGGGTCCCAAAAAGGCCTCGTTTTCAAACCACGACACCGAGAAAGCTCTCTAGAGCCTCTCCGAAACCGAAAGCAAAGCCCATTCACTGCATTTGGCAGCCTAGGGCCTGTAATAAACCCCCCGACCCCAATGTGTAAATCCGTACCCACTTACTAACTGCAGTAGTCTCCTAGGATAACACAAGCACTAACTACACACACTGTCTTCATGCACTTACTAACCACTAACTCATCATCCATCTCATGTTAATGTTGTAACGGGGACAACAACGGATTTATTTTGTCCATTACGATGTTAACACTTGGTTCTATATTCTCACAGAACCAATCAGCAAACAGGCCATGGCAGAAGCAGGTACCAGCTCTCAAGCCGGATCTGGTCCCCAGATCGTGGACATAGAAACACTTCTCCTTGAGCCACGCCTCACCGCAAGACCGCAAGAGCTTCGAGAAGTGCATGTGCTCCCCATCCAGGATCCTCCTCAAGGACACACTTCTCAAGTAGGTAAGCATGCGCATTGGTTCAGTGATGTTGCTGGACCACTGGGCGATGGAACCTACTTCTGGGAAGCAGAATTGGAATTCAATGGCAAATGGGGTCGATACCACTTTTTCACACGCGAATTTGAAAGCTACCAAAATGCCGAAGTCATGAGATCAGTTTGGGTCAAAGCAGGTGTGGAAAGTTATTTCAGGACTCACATACCAAAGCCGGATTTTTTACGATGTTCATATCTGATCAGTACAATCACGCCGAGCAGGGCCAAAGGAGGCGACAGCACCTTTGTGTTGCCATCACTGCTGCCGGGTAATGAGCTTAAAAGGTTCAAGCTGGACCTCAATCTGGTAAGAGAAGCATTGGGAATGTATGGCATGCACATCCCCACAGAAAAGGAAACCATGGTCCCAGGTCGAATGAAGCACAAGGATCTGAATAAGTTGAAGGATATGGTAGCAATGACACCTACCATTGCGCTTCACCTGCGAACCATCATGCAACACTTTGCGTTTCCCGCCCAAGAACGATTCACAATGCCCCCGAAGAAAATATGGTTCAGTTTATATCTAGCAGAAACCGAAAGCCTGCCCATCAATGTGCCACACTGGATCATAGACCAGATCCACCTAGCACATCAAAGGTGGAACAAGAAACAGAAGAATGTGCTCCACGGGTGTTGTGCTCTGACCAGAATAATCTACAGATGCTTGGCTTATGATGTGCCTGTTCAGCGGGCACTCGTATGGTCCCGAGTCCAAGAATTCCAAAGAAGACTATCAGCAGCAGGTCCCCCATCAAAGAAGATGAGGGGGGGAGTCCAACTACCCTGTGCCCAACCAAGGGGAGCTACCGCTACACCAGAAATCACCCCTCCCCAGACACGACGAGTTAGGCCATTCACAATCCGGCTACCACGACCAAGCACGGAGGGGCCTAATCTGGTGTTTCCACCCATTCCATCCGATTTGGAATTCCCGCAGGGATTTACTCTTGAGGACCTCACGGATGAAGAAATTGCCAGATTAATCTATGACTCTAACCTCGAAGCGGAAGCAGCGCGAGCTCAGGAACCACAACCCAAAACAACATCGGCCCCCACCCAACCCCAAGTTGTAGAAGTCGATGTAGATGAACAAGAGGCAGGAGGAGACGAAGAAGAAGCCGACGAAGAACAACATCAAGAATATGACGAACTCTCCGAGTTAGCAAGTGCCCCAGCATATTCGGCACAAATAAAGAGACTATATCGAACCATGCGACTGGTTCAGGAACAGCATAAGATGTCTCTAGAACAGGGCAAAAGACTCATGAACGACTTGCTAGCGGAGGAAGGTGTGGACGAGTTGTTCATTGAGTCCATGAACCTTCATGCCGACGCTGTAGGACTGGACGAGGCCATTCATGAGGCAATGGCCTACATCCACAGGTTTGAAAAAAGAGTTCCCGTTCGTCCCAGGAGGTCCGGGAAGCAAATTCACATCAATACATCAGCACCAGGCGAGGCAGCGCAAGCAGAAGAATATCAGGAAGCACCGTTGTCACCCCCATCCCCACCTCACACTACACAATTCACTCCACCACAGGACACTGACACTACCACATCCACTACCACTACCGTTGTCATGGGCATCCCACTCTCCCCGGGAATCCAATTCGGGGGAGTCACCATGCCCACCTTCACCACCCTGTTCACCGATGTCACATCCACTCCACCAACGATTCCCATCTACACAGTCACTCAAACAGTTGACACGATGGAAACATCACCTGCCACAGCACCGCTCCCTCCTCCCATGCCACCTTCATCACCCATACCCCCTCCACCCACATCTCCACGTACATCCACATCATTCACCTCTCCCATTCCCGCCCCCATTCCCCCTGCATCTTCACCCTTCCCAGCATTATTTAATGTAAATAACATATTTTTAGCATTAAACCAATGTGTATACCAGCTCCAGCATGAGTACAAAGCTCTGGACAACCGATATCAGCAACTGGAAACGCACCATCAAAACTTACAAAGACAGTTTCACATTCTACACACAGAAAATGCAGAACTGAATCAACGTTACACGACGCTTGAGCAAGCTCACCAAACATTATTGGCGGCACCCCAACCATCGACAGAATCAGGTGCCAAACAACTAGAAGCTTTGCTCGAGGTATACCAAGCCGATAATCTCAAAGTCCGGCGTAACCTGGCACTTCTCAGAAAACACATGGCGGCCGCCCTTGAGGAAAACAAGAGATTGCAGCAGCAAAATGAAGCAAATCTAGAAGCTGCAATGGAAGGCTCTCCACACGAAATTGATCCAGAGCAGTTTAAAGCTGTGCCCTCAGAGACAATGAAGACCATCTTGGACAGCTATGCAGATCTATTAGAAGCTCATGATGACTTGGAAAGGGAACGGGATGCGCTGCGCAATCAACTCCAAGAGCAACAGACAGCACCCAAAGTCACAGAAACGACCACGACTTCAGAGGAAGTCAAGGCATTGAAAGAGCAGGTGGCCGAATTACAGGCAAGATTACTCACACATGAAAGGCAACCCTCTCCAGTTGTCGAACCAGAACCCGAGGATTTGGTACCCATCGAGGTAGATGAGACGTATGAGGAACCTTACGTTCCTATGCCAATGCCAGGTGGTGAACAAACCGCAGAAGGAATGGATACGCTAGAAATCGAAGTACCTGAGTGGCTCCAAACACTAGAGAAAACGGCATCAACTCATGAAGATCGAGTAGCAGTTCAAATCCAATCTATGGCAAAGATAGAGGACACTATTATTAAATCAGAATACTTCCGCAGCATGTCCCACCATAGATGGATCGGAACCAATGATGATCAATACGTGCCCTATTGTATACTCCTGGCGGACTACAATGCAGAAATCCAACATAGATGTGGCAAACCTCCAACGTTTGCTACACAATTTGGGCCAGATGATATCCCAGAGAGCGCCAAAAAAGGATCCATTCATCAACCCACTTGGAGGATCCGACTCCTCGAAACCTACCCGGAGATGGTTCGCACCTGGACGAATATGCCTCTTTTTATTAAATATAACCCCTGTTATGTTCCTGTACTCCGCAGACGCACATGGCCAGAGTTTACCATTGCAGTCAAGACTATCAAGGGATGCGCCAAATGGTTAAACTACGTCTATCTAGCACCCCCTCAAGGGCCCCCCACCGTCAATTACATGATTTCCATTATACGGCACTGGAGCATCCGATTAAGGAATACCCCTGATGTAATGGCCCAGATGTGCATGAAAATTTTTGAGTTAATGCTTATTACATTCAGGACATTCAAGAATATCAAGGACCCACACTTCTCAGGCGTCGGATTCCTTACAGGAAACCAAGATTTAGTTTATGACATGAGCACCACTCCTTCCATAGAGGTGATATACGCTTGGCACGCCAGAATAAAATACCTCCCAGCCTGCTTTAAACAAACATTCGAAGAGATGTTCATAACAGGGTTCTGGGAATACCACTCAGAAATATTTGTACCCAGACCCTCACATCTCCTCCATTTATTTGCTGTGGAGCGAACCATTCACTCAGAGCAGTTACGGGTGCCACATCCAGATGTCCCAGGGCCAGTCAATTGGGATGCATTGCTGACAGATCTAGCAAGGGGACTCAGGTTAGAAGAACACCACCTCGCCGCCGATGTGGTACAATACTACGTCCAGAAAGCAGCTAGACAAGGGTCTGTCAGGGGCGACAGACGCGAGAGTGGGGGGGGTGTTGGCAGTAGCCTTGGTACATCAGGACCTACAAGACGTGAAAGTCAAAGAAGGGAGTCAGAGCGAAGGGACAGCACAAGCGAGCGAAGGGACAGCACAAGCAAACAGGGCAGTCAAAGAAGATCTGGCAAGTAGGCCAATATTTTTTCAAGACATTAATGCAAATCAGAGAGATGGACATGCAGGGAAGAAGAGCAAGTAGGGAGCTTGAAGATATGTATGGCAGATCACTAGAAGAAATCCCTACAACAACAGTGATTTTTATCACTAATAATCATTGTAAATCTCATTTCACATTTTTGTAGCTCCATTTTGTGCAAGCCAAGGAGTCCTTGAGCTTGAGGAGCCTTAGAAGTAGTTGCGTACCAATTTTCATAATTTTTAGATCTCGTTTGAACCCCCAAATAAGCCCTGGAACCTAATTTTTAACTAGGCCGGACACTAGGTCTGGACAGGGCCAAAAGCTAGTCAAAAACTATAAAAGGAGCTAGAGAGCTCATTTTTGAGGTTAGATTGTAATTGAAACGAACTTGTAAGAGCATTTTGAAAGTAATCTAAAAGCTCCATTGATTCTCACTCTTTGTCTTGCCGTGTGTGCGCGTGTGTGTGTATGTGTGTGCATGCTAGTGTGCTTCTCACTCACGCACTTGTGCCGTCACTTGCTCGAGGTCTTCATACCATCCTCACGTCTTCCCGGATTGACATTAAAGGAGGTGCTACTCATCATTGAGCTACATATATATATATATATATATATATATATATATATATATATATATATATATATATATATATATATATACCTAAAAAATCCATAGATTTATTTTCTAGATATTTTTCACATATATGTGTGTATGTATGTGTATGTATATGTATGTGTGTATGTATATGCATATGCATGTATGTATATGCATATGCATGTGTGTGTATGCATAGTGTGTATGCATGTGTGTATGCATATGCATGTGAGTATGCATATGCATGTGTGTATGCATATGTGTGTATGTGTATGCATATGCATGTGTGTATGCATATGCATGTGTGTATGCATATGCATGTGTGTATGCATATGCATGTATGTATATGCATATGCATGTATGTATATGCATATGCATGTGTGTATGCATATGCATGTGTGTATGCATATGCATGTGTGTATGCATATGCATGTGTGTATGCATATGCATGTGTGTATGCATATGCATGTGTGTATGCATATGCATGTGTGTATGCATATGCATGTGTGTATAGGCATATGCATGTGTGTATATGCATATGCATGTGTGTGTAAGCATATGCATGTGTGTATGCATATGCATTTGTATGTATATGCATGTGTGTATGCATGTGCATGTGTGTATGCATATGCATGTGTGTATGCATATCATGTGTATCTATGTATGCATATGCATGTATGTATATGCATATGCATGTGTGTGTATGCATATGCATGTGTGTGTATGCATATGCATGTGCGTATGTGTATGTATATGCATATGCATGTGTGTGTATGCATATGCATGTGTGTATGCATATGCATGTGTGTGTATGCATATGCATGTGTATGTGTGTACGCATATGCATCTGTATGCATGTGCATGTATGTATATGCATATGCATGTATGTATATGCATACGCATGTGTGTGTATGCATATGCATGTGTGTGTATGCATATGCATGTGTGTTTATGGATATGCATGTGTGTATGCATATGCATGTATGTATATGCATATGCATGTATGTATATGCATATGCATGTATGTATATGCATATGCATGTGTGTATGCATATGCATGTATGTATATGCATATGCATGTGTGTATGCATATGCATGTGTGTATGCATATGCATGTGTGTATGTATGTGTATGTGTGTATGCATATGCATGTGTGTATGCATATGCATGTGTGTATGCATATGCATGTGTGTGTGTATATGAATGTATGTAGATGCATATGCATGTGTGTGTATGCATATGCATGTATGTATATGCATATGAATGTGTATGTGTGTATGCATATGCATGTGTGTATGCATATGCATGTGTGTATGCATATGCATGTATGTATATGCATATGCATGTGTGCATGCATATGCATGTGTGCATGCATATGCATGTGTGCATGCATATGCATGTGTATGTGTGTATGCATATGCATTTGTATGCTATGCATGTGTGTATGCATATGAATGTATGTATATGCATATGCATGTGTGTGTGTATGCATATGCATGTATGTATATGCATATGCATGTGTATGTGTGTATGCATATGCATGTGTATATGCATATACATGTGTGTACGCATATGAATGTATGTATATGCATATGCATGTGTGTGTATGCATCTGCATGTGTGTATGCATATGCATGTGTTTGTGTGTATACATATGCATGTGTGTGTATGCATGTGCATGTGTGTGTATGCATAGTGTGTATGCATATGCATGTGTGTGTGTATGTATATGCAATTTGAGTGTGTATGTATGTATGCATATGCATTTGTGTATATGTGTATGCATATGCATGTGTATGTGTGTATGCACATATGTGTGTATGTATATGCATGTGTGTATGTATATGTATATGTGTGTGTATGTATGTATGCATATGCATGTGTGTATGCACATATGCGTGTGTATGTATATGTATATGTCTCTCTCTCTCTCTTTATGTTTCTCTAGATCTCTCTCTTTCTTTCATCGATGTAATTGTTTGGATCGTTGCCATCAAAATCCACTTAAAGTTGTCCTTCATCGAATTCCAAAGACTTGATGCCAAAATCTCTTGCAAAACTAAAGAGAAAAGAAATTAAAAAAGAGAAAACATAAAGAAAGAAAAAAGAGTGCTACAGTATGTGCAATATACTTACCAAAACTTCAGATCTAGAAAAATAGAGAGGTGTGAGTATAGAGAGAGAGAGAGAGAAAGAGTGAGAAAAAGGCAGATGTTGCTCACGTGCGCAAATTCGACAATAGCAAGTTTTGATTCAAAACGCGATGAATGTTGAATTTTTGCTCTCGGGCCTGGTTAAAACATTGCATCGGTATGGGTGTCAATATGAGCATCGGTAAGTTCTAGTAATTTATTGACGTTCATACCGACACCCATACTGATACTCATACTGATGCATAGGTACCGACACTTACATTGCCTCCGTGGTTTTCCAAAGTTTTTCGACAGTCATACTGACACCGACGGTGACCGTCAGTATACAGAACGTTGGTATGTCGTTGATATGTTGTAGTGGTAGAGTCTTATGTTCCTAAATCAACAAAGTGTGGAGTTCCTTCTTCTATTAACAAATACTCACATAAATTCTTGAGAGAGATTCAAGAAGAGAAGTGGGGTATGATATAAATGACTCCCCCACCTATTCAAGAAATAGATGATCTTCACGATCAATTCTTCCGAGATATCCCTTCAATATGGGGAGAGCAAGAAGATGTTCAATCAAGCAAAAGGCCGGACTTTGAATTCAATTATTTACAAGAATGGCCACATTTCAAAGGTCCATGGGAATCAAAGTCTATTCATATGCGAGTTCCAATGATAATGATAAAGAATGAAGAGTCAGTTATACTAGAAACATTGAGGTTGTAAAGAACATTGAGATTGTAAAGAACATTGAGTTGTAAGTGTCATCTCACTTTAGAATACCTTTTAAACATGAAGCCATAATTTTGGAAGCGCATAGCAAACCAAGTGCCAAAACCTGCTAATTCCCATGCAATGTCAGAATCCAATAAGAAAGTCCTAGAGACTCCCATAGACAAGATAAGAAATATGAGTGAAGGAGAAGAAGGAAACACCTATCTTCCTGTAACCTATCAAGGATATATGACTAAGGCAATCCTAGATTTAGGAGAAAGAGTTTCCATTGCCACCACTTCCTTATGGAAACATTGGGGCAAACCAGCCTTGAGACCCATGCAAATGAAACTGAAGATGGCATATGGACACATAGAAAATCTAGCAGGATTGTTAAAAGGAATCACTCTCACTACTTAAAGTGTAGAGTTTGAATGCACTTTTTTTATATGAAGTTTGGAAAACAACATGTTTATGAAATGATTTTGGGTGGACCCTTTATGAGACAATTGTAGATAGTGCAAGATTGGGGAACCGATTCTTTGTACTTATAGCATTTAGAGGTAACTACCAAGGTTAACCTTAAGGACTACACATAGAGCACCTCTACAGTGGAACCCCATCCTCAAAACTCAAGGACACAAAGTCAGTGCAATCAAAGGTTCAGATCCTTCATGGATGCATGAAGATACAACTTATGGATGTGTAAGATTGCAAAAGAAGAAGAAAGAAGATTAGAAGCCAGAAACATAGGAGCATTCAAGAATGATAGATCACTTTAAGATGCAGCGTATGCACCTATGTTATTCCCAGACAAAGAGTTTGAACCCCATGGTTGGGTTGAAATCTTAGTGATGATGGAGATAGCTGTGAATGAGGAGCAATGCACTCTCCATTGTGATGAGGATGGCTATGAAATCTCAATATTCATGTGTGAACCCATAGTTGAGTGACCCT
Source organism: Ceratopteris richardii (assembly GCA_020310875.1). Classification (NCBI taxonomy): domain Eukaryota; kingdom Viridiplantae; phylum Streptophyta; class Polypodiopsida; order Polypodiales; family Pteridaceae; genus Ceratopteris; species Ceratopteris richardii. The sequence continues at coordinate 130,205,753 of CM035426.1, read as the reverse complement.
AGTGTAGACACAAGCAAAGAAGAGAATGATGAGGACCTAGAATCCATCTTAATGGATCCATTTTACAAATCCGGAGAATACTACTTCTGCCTGATAAATGAAAAAACTCATGAGAAGAATGAGTTTAAGAATGATGTACTAATATCCATGCAAGTTGAAATGAAAGACAAGAAAAAGAAACCTAAAAAGAATCAAACAACATAAGAAGAATAAGAATCCTTGTTTGAGATGCTAGAAAACTTCAAAAAAAGAGAGATGGAAGCTAGAAAGATCATAATGAAAAAGCCATGATGAGAATCTCTCATGGTAAAAACTTGATGATAACAAACAAAAACAAAAAAGGTAATGGTAACATGATGGAAGATTTTTCCTCCAAATGCACAAGATGAAGCTTTATCCCTGCCCAAGAGCTAGTTGCTCTCAGATCTTATTACAAAGAATATAACTCCAAATTCATGGCTTCAATTGAAAATCCCTTTTAGCCACATAAATTAGACACCAAGAGCTTTCCAATAAGGAATTAAGCACCCAAATCAGACACCTATAGACCAGTCAACTCAGTCACACAAGACACGCTAGTTTTCCTTTCAAGTTTTGGGACAAAGTAGCATAGAAGGAAACAGGTATAATGCACATTACAAGAAAAATTTGGCAAAACCCTTTGGGATATAGAATCTTTCTTTATAAGCTTTTCCAAAAAGTATAAGAACCAAAAAAATGGAGCTTCCTACTAAAAGAAAATGAAGTCCTAACAAGCTTCTATAGAAATTCAGCAACCTTTGGAAAGGGTAGGAGAGATATACAAGAGAAGATGAACTCCTATGATAGAAAATGGCTCAATATCACATGTATAAGAAAAACCCCAGGTTGCCACAATCCACACACATAGAATGAACTTGGATGGTGCTTAAATAGGCAGGAGCGCCTTCCATGATTCTTCATATGTCCTCCATGTCTCTTCACATGCCATCCTTGTCTCTTCAGCTACCTTGTCACTTTGTTTCTTGATTGAAATGTCTTTTGGTGGTTCAATGCCTCCTTTTGGATAATGTTGCACCTTCAAACATGTGTTTTGACTTTCTTAAGGTTCAAAAGCCTTCAAATGAAGTTATTAAGTGAAGAACATATGCTTGAGCTTGCCCTAGAAAACGCAACTTTCAACACTCCTCCTCAAGCTCAAACTTCTTTTCTTTCAAGTGTGGGGTTTGGTTCCTTCATACTTATCATGCCTTTGAGCTTTTCCATCCTCTTTGCATTCAAGAAATTTGTAAGAATGTCTGGAATTTTCTCCTTGGTGTTGACACCTAGCCTCTGCAAGCTTACTATTGTTGAAGAAGATGAAGCAGAAAAATGAAGGAGCAAGACAATGATGGCAAGAAGTGTATGTATATTGCTTCCAAGTAATGTAGAAGTGATTTGAAGTATTTATTAAAACTCTTGAAGTGATCCACTACTTCTACAAGTGGATTTTGAATTCAAATGAAGGCGATAAAGGTTATTGGAAGGAATCAATTCACTTTCCTACAATCTAGGAAAAGTAAAGATCCAATTTGATCTACTTTTAGGTGATTGATTGATTCATTGATTGCAACTCAAACACCTCAAATTGGAGGAATTTTAGCTCTCTTTTTCTCCTTTTACATGTTTAAAGCTCTAAGCTTTTACAATGATAAAAGATCCATTAAAAATATTTTTTAAAAAATACAATAAATGAGCATAAGTAAAAGAATGCTTCAAACTTCTATACACATGCTCATCCTTGAACTTATCACCTTGGTCTTTCCTCAACTTGACATTGCAATCCACTAGTTGTCTCAATGGCTTACAACCACTTACCAAACGTGCATAGCAAGTTAAGTAAGTATTTCCTTTGCATAAGATACAAACGCTATTTGGCATATACAATCTCAATGCTTAAGAAGTACTTTAGCACACCAAGATCTGAATGTTTAAACTCCTTGCTTGATTTGGCCTTGATATCCTTGATATGTGCATCATCATTACCTGTTATGATTAAATCATCAACATATATGCATATGTACATAGACTTCTCATCAAGCCTTTTTAGATAAAGCGAAGGATCGACGTCACTTGCTACATATCCACATCTAATAAGGTACTCAAAATGCCTTTGATTCCATGCCCTTGGTGTTTGCTTGAGTCCATACAAAGCATTTTTGAGTCAACATACAAAATTAAGGTTTCAATGGTCCTCATATTCCATGGGTTGTTGCATGTAAATAGTCTCTTCAAGATCACCATTTAGAAAAGCATTCTTAATGTCTAATTAGAACAATTTCCACCTTTTAGAAGCTGCAATGGCAATCAATGTCCTAACTATACTCATTTTTGCAATAGAACTAAATATCTCTTCATGTCCCATGTGTTTGGGTAAAACCCTTAGCTACAAGTCTAGCTTTATACCTAGCTATGGATCCATCAGAGATCCTTTTGATCTTTTAGACCCACCAATTTGTGAACAATTTCATGTCATCTTGCCGAGATACAAGGTCCCATGTCTAATTTTGATGAAGATCATCCATCTCTTCTCTCATAGCATTTATCCATACCTTGTCTTGAAAAGCTTCTCCATATGTGCCCTTGTCACTCACAACTTGAGACATAAAAGCATAATGCCTAGAAATGAATCTATCATATGTTAGCATTTGAATAGGGTGTTTAACCCTCTCTAACATCCTCTAATTATGTATGGTAGAACACTTCTTCAAGTCCCTCTTTTGTTTCACATTAGGAATCACTACCTCTTCAAAATCATCTTTATCCTCGTTAGAATGGAAGTCCCTTACCACATTACCCTAATCATATTTGTTGTGACTACATGCTGAGCTTGGTTCACCTTCCTTCTCTTTTCCTTTGAGTGATCAAGAAATCATTGATGGACTCAAAGTGGAGGGGCCAATCAAACTTGTGCTAACCTGAGTTTGTTCTTCATAGAATTTTCCTACTTCCTCAATGTCTTCAACATGTAATGCATAAGGTGGTTCTTAATATCGCTTAAGTTCATCAAATACCACATCCCTTGATACTCTAAGATTTTTTTTGATGGGATTGTAACATCTATACCCCTTTTGTTCTATAGAGTAACCTATAAAGATGCACTTCTATGTCCTAACATCCAAAAATTATGACAAGCCAAGGTACCTTTGGTAATAAACCTCATCTAGAGTAGCATCATGAACTCCTAATGTAATCATCCTATTCATCAAGTAAGAAGTTGTATTTGCTACATTAGCTCAATGCGTAAATGGAACATTGATTTAATTTAACATGCATCTAGCTGCCTCTACAATCTATCTATTTTTCCTTTCACAAATACGATTATGTTGAGGGATATACCTGCATGTATATTTCCTCTTTATCCCTTCACCCTGCAAGAACTTCGTAAAATCATTGGAGAAGTACTATCCTCCACCATGTGATCCTATAGTTTTGATCTTGTGGCCTGTTTCATTCTCAACTTGTGCCTTGAACCTTTTGAATGTATCAAACACATCACTCTTGTGTTTGATGACATACAACCAAATCTTTCTAGAGAAATCATCAATAAAGGTTACAAAGTACTTGTTACCTACATGTGATGGTTCTCTTGAAGGTCCCCATACATCCACGTGGACCAATCCAAAACCCTAGGAGCCACATAGCTTGGCCTCCTAGTTTGCTTCCGAGATTGATATGCTTCACATACCTCATGCAAGTTAGGTGTGGTGAAGCTTGAAATTCCTCTAACAACTTCATCCTTCTGCATGTCCTTGAGCTTCTCAACATTAAGATGGCCAATTCTTTTGTGGCATACATCACGAGCTTCAATTTTAGATTACCCACGTGCAATGAACATATACTTACTATAATTTGCCTTGAGTCCAAGTGTGAACATCCTCCATTGGCTTTCACCTTTGGAAAAGAGCTTGAAGCCATTCTTTGGATCTTCTGTGAAGCATCCTTTGTCATTGAATTTGACATGGTAACCCTTCTCTACCATCTGGCCAACAGAAATTAGATTCTTAGTAATACTGGGTGTTAGATATGCTCAATGCCTCACCCTTATGTAGCACCACCATTGTTCCATAACACTCTATTTGTAAGGCCCACATTATGAGGAGAAGCCATGTGAGATTGTTGGACATTGGTAGGTTCCTGACTTTGATGTCAGATGAGGTCTACAGTAGACCGTAGATGGATAGTTAGGAAGGTTACTTGTAAGCCATTGGATTCGGGATTGATCCGATGTGAGGATCAACCTAAATCAAGGGCTAGAAACAAAAGTAGCTTTCTTAACTTGGGGAAGGGTCTATTTGATATGAGCCATTGGATCTAGACTTGATCCTAAGTGTGGATTAAGCAAGATCAAGGCTTGCAAACAAATGGTTGTTGATCCTACCTTTCTACCATTGGATTTACCCCATAGATCAATGGTGGAGATTATTTTGGGCATGGATCAAGCTACCACGACCATAGAACATGGGTAGGCTGACTTAGGCTTGGAGGACCTTATAAGGATGGTCCCCTTCCCATGTAGGATCATCATTTGTAGTGTTTGGAACCACTAGGGTATCCATCTTAGTACCCATTGTGTTGGCCTATAGCCCTTCACCTAGCTTCTATCTAGATCACCATCTAAGCTCCATATAGGGAGTGCATGTGTGGATAGAACCATCTATATATTGTTTAGTGTTTGAGTTCCATTGTATTAGAGTTATGAGTTTTAGTTGAATTGAGTTGAGTTCATCTTCTATTCATCTTGAGTCCACTTTCCATTATAACCATATCCCATGAGTAGTAATATCTCTCTTTCTCTCTAACCTTGATCTTATATGTGTGTTGTGGTAACCTCTACATGGCATTAGAGTTCCACCACTAGCCCACCAATCACTCAATCTTTATTCTTCATCATTTTGTTTTTCTTACATGGTATCAGAGCACAGGAAGGTATAGAAGATTGCAGAGATCATGGAGGCCAAGCATTCAACTCTAGCATTTGTGGAAGGAATGCTTCAACATTCAAGCTTGTGAGAGGTAAATGCTTCAACCCCAAAGTTTTTGGCAGGTAAAGGCTTCAACATTGGAGTTCTTGGAAGACAAATGCTTCAATACTATAGCTTGTGGGAGGCAAAGGCTTCAACGCTAGAGTTCTTGGGAGGTAGAGGCTTCAAAGCTTCAAGCTCATTGGACACAAAGGCTTCAACACTATGGAGGTGTTAGCATCTAAGCGTGGAAGTGGAAGTGGAGTTGGTGCAATGGATTTGGAAATGCAAACACTATGGGTTCATCCACCAACCTTCAGTGAAGGCAAGTTAGATGGTACAAATTATTTTCTTTGGAAGTTCAAGATTATAGTTATCCTTGATTCTTATGATTTTTTGGAGATTGTGATGGGAAGTGAGCAAGAGCCACAACCTACCTTTGACCCATTGGATCCGAGTAAGGTGATTCTCCCAAATGCAAAGCTTCTACAAGCTTGGAAGATACGGAATGCAAATGCACTATATTACATAGTGAACAATTGTATGGACTCGATTCTACCTCTTGTTCAACATACATCCAAGGCAAGTGAGGCATGGAGTATATTGAGGATTCACTTTGAGGTAAGAAACCAAACATGCATTCAAAATGTAGAAAGCCAATTGGAAGTAGAGAAGTTTGCAGAAGGAGAGAAGGTTAAGGCATCCAGTACTCAGATCAAGAAGCCATGTGATGGAAAGGCTTTTAAAGGGATAGAGAAGACTAGCAAGGGAATAGCTCAAAGGTGTCTCCAAAATTCTCCACCAAAGTATGATGGAAGGGTAACTACTATCAACACTCAGGTGAGGCCTCAAGCTTTGACACTTGAGGAGTTTTATTCAATACCAATGGAAGAGGATTTGCAGCGTAAAGCCCAAGTAAGAAGTAGTCAAGGAGATGCCATATTCTCCACCAATGCATCAGGTAAAGGTGGTTCCTCAACCAAAGATAAGAATGCAAAGAGGAGGAGTAGCAAGAAGAAGATTAAGGAAAATGCTTCCATTGCAAAAGGAAGGGACATGCAATTGCAGATTGTCATGTCAAGAGGATAGATGAAGTGAAGAAGGAGACAATACATGGAGCCAAAGCAAAGGTGGCATGCTCCTCAACACAAGAAGAATAAATTGTGGATTCATGGGTACTAGACAGTGGTGCATCTCATAAAATGACCAATGATATAGGTCAATCTAGTTCTATGCAGCCTGAGCAAGAACCCATCATGGTGACATGGACAATAGGGAAGGAGATGCAAAAGCAAGGTAATGTTATTCATCACTTACCTACAGTGAATGGAATGAAGGAACCTTATAGAGCTTGTATGATGGGCAAGCCACATAGAGAGACATTCCCACAAGAAAGCAAGAGTAGGTCAAAGGCTCCTCTAGTGTTGGTATATGCTAACTTGTGTGGTAAGATTTCTATACAAGCCTTGGGAGGATCTTCCTACATTGTGATCGTCGACGACTATAGCAAGAAGATGTGGATGTACTTTCTTCGTGATAAGGCTCAAGCTTTTGGTAAGATTAAAGAACAACCACAACTTGTTGAAAATGAACCAGGGAAAAGTGTGAAGAAGCTTGGAATAGGAGGTGGTGGTGAGCTCAACTCAGAGGAGTTGGAAGGCCTTTGCAAGCGCAAAGGTATAAAGTGTCAATCAATGACACCTCACACATTACAGCATGATGGAATTATGGAATGCAAGAGTCACACCATTGTTGAGATGGCAATGTGTATGAGGGAAGGCATGAGATTTCCTTATAAAAAGAGAAAGATTCATCATGAAATCTACATTGGTAAGAATCCATCCATCTTACACTTTAGAATTGTTGAGAGTGTGTGTTATGCTCTTGTCCTAGGTCAAAGAAAGAACAAGTTCATCACCAAATGGGGAATCTTTGGATCTTTTCTGATGCCATTTGGGCTCACAAATATTCCTACTACATTTCAAAGGCTCATGTTTCATGTAATTAAGAAGTTCTTGCATAAAAAACTAGAAGTCTAAGTGGATGATTTGTGTGATCATAAAACAAAATCACATCCCATAACTCAAGGAATCAATCAGTAAATGTAGAGAATAGCAAGTGTGTCTAAACTCAAAAAAGTGTGTATTCATGGTCACAAAAGGAAAGATACTAGGACACATAGTATCAAAGAATGGGATATCAATGGATGGAGATAATATGAGATTCATAGTAGAATTGATTCAAGATTTCTCCTCCTAATGCGCAACAAGAAGCTTGGACCCTACCCAAGACCTAGCTACACTCAAACTAGCACTCACTAAAATTGTTATATCTTTCAATTACAAAATTCAATGAACAAACCCTTTTATACACATAAACTAGACACTAAGATTTTTCCAATGAGCTATAAACACTAGAATTGGACACCTATAGATTAGTCAATGCATTCACAGGATTTCATGACATAATAGTAAACGTATAAAGAGATATAACTCACTATACAAGAATATTTTCCCAAACCCCTTTTGGATGTAGAATCCTTCTGTTATAGCTTTCTAAAAATTATAAGAACTCTAAAAATGGAGCTTACAAAAAAGAGAAAATTAAGTTCTGACACGTTTCTATAGAAAGTCAGCACCCTTTGGAAAGGGTAGGATACATATACAAGAGAATATGAACTCCTATGATAGAACATAGATCAATAGCACATGTATAAGCAATAGCTCGACCTCCTAATATCCACATACACTTATAATGAGCTTGTATGGTGCTTAAATAACCATGGGAGCCTTCTATGACTCTTCGTATGCCCTCCATGTCTCTTCGCATGCCCTCTTTGTCTCTTCAATTACCTTGCAACTTTGTCTCTGCATTGGAGTTTCCTTTGGTAGTTCAATGCCTCCTTTTGGATAAGTTTGCATATTTAAACATATGACTTGACTTTTCTAAGGTTTAGAACCCTTCAATTGAAGTTATTTAGTGAAAAACATGTGCTTGATCTTGCCTTAGAACCACATAACTTTTAACACTCCCCCTCAAGCCCAAGATCCTTTGCTTTCAAGTGTGGGGTTGGTTACTTTATACCTATCAAGCATTTAAGATTATCCTCTTTGCATCCAAGAACTTTGTAAGAAGGTCTACAATTTGCTCTTTGGTGTTGACATGCTGAATATCTAGCTTCTTATCCACAATCTTTGCTTTTATGCACTTGTATATGCTTGCTCCTAGCATGGAACATTGGATTCTTTGCAAGGTAGATACTTGAGATATTATCTCCAAGCAATGGAACAATGCCAACCTGAATATTCAAATCTTTTAAGACTTTTTAAAACACATTACCTCACATGTGCGTTGAGCAAGAGCCTTGTATTCTGCCTTTGTGGAAGGCAATGCAACTATGTGCTCTTTCTTTGACATCCATGGTACACAACTCTTCCCAAGCATCACTATATATCATGAGGTACTCCTTCTATCATCCTTGGATCTAGCCCAATCAACATCTACATAACCCTTTAGTTTCAAATCACAATCATATGCATAGTAGAGGCCTTCATTAATTGTACTTTGGAATCCTCCTACTTGCATCCAAGTGATAGTGTGGATGCATGCATGAATTGTGAGAGCACGTCAACACTATAAGGTAGATCATGCCTAGTAATGGTAGCATAATTTAAAGACCCAATCAAACTTCTATACACATGCTCATCCTTAAGCTTATCACCTTGAACTATGCTCAACTTGACATTGCAATCCATTGGCTGTTTCAATAGCTTGCAACCACATATCAAAGTTGTATAGCAAGTCAAGTAAGTATTTCCATTGCATAAGATACAAGTCATGCTTGGCATATACAATCTCAATGCCTGAGAAGTATTTTAGCACACGAAGATCTGAAATTTTAAATTCCTTGCCCAATTTGGACTTGATTTCCTTAATATGTACATCATCATAACCTCTTATGATTAAATCATCTACATATATGCATATGTACATTGACTTCTAATCAAGCCTAATACATAAAGTGAAGGACAAGCATCACTTGCTACATATCCACATCTAATAAGTTACTCAAAAAGCCTTTGATTCCATGCACTTGGTGCTTGCTTGATTCCATACAAAGCTTTTCTGAGTCTACATACAAAATTAGAGTTTCTAGGTTCCTAATATCCCATGTGTTGTTGCATGTAGAGAGTCTTTTCAAGTTCACCATTTAGAAAAGCATTCTTGATGTCTAATTGGAAAGATTCGCACCTTTTAGAAGGTGCAATGGAAATCAATGTCTTGATTGTACTCATTTTTGCAATAGGACTAAATGTATCTTCATAATATATACCATGTGTTTGGGAAAAATTCTTCCTACTTCATCCCCACAATATTTTACCATTCCCCCTCCACCACCATGCACAGACATACACACATTCCCGACCCCTTTTCCCATCATGCATGCCAACCCCCATCTTTTTAGCATCAAATATGGATAATGTTTTCTCACAAATATTCACTTGTATGATGCAAATCCTAGAAGACTACGTAGCTCTAGGTCAATTAAGCGACAACCTACAGGCTTAGAAAACCTTGCAACAAACTCAAGTCAACTCATTGATGATCGAGAATGCAACACTCAATGCTTGCTACACAATTCTGCAAGAGGCTCACATTGAGCTGGAAACACCATTCAAATGGCATGATAAAGAAGCATTTGTGGAGCTAGAGGATAACATGTGCATTCAAATAGAACACAATGCTAAATTGAGCAAGAACATGGGATTTCTTTGTAGCCATTCGGTGGCAACTTGTGGAGAAAATGCTAGGCTACAAAAATAGAACCAAGAGAATTTCAAATGAATAATGGAGATGAAGGACCCTAGTTTAGTTAGCCCCTCAAGATTTCAGGTTGTACCAAGTGATGCTATCAAAAACATACTTGAAGATTATACCAATCTCCTAATAGAGCATGACAATCAGGCTAAAGAATTAGCACTCTTAAAGGATGCACAACACATATTGGCACCTCTTGACCACCTAATCAAGAACATCATGTTCCAAATACCAAAAGAAACGACCAAAAAATGTGATGAGCTATGACAACAAGTCACTGAAGTGAACAAGAAACTCCAAAAATATGAAGTCTCTCTGAAAATGGCAAGTGACAAGCACCACCCTCACCACCAAAATTATCAATGGAGGAAGAAATGGTCCAAGTCCCAGTGGATCTAGTTTATGAAGAAGATTATGGCGTGCAACTAGTGATAGCCAAGCATGTCATTGAAGAGTACTAGGAATTCTTTGAGATTCAGTGTGCTTCATGGGTTAATCAAATGAAATAAATTGGAAAAAGCCACTCCGCTTGAGTTGATGTACAACAAGCACCATTAGCCTTAATTGAGGATCATATTCTATGCTCTTAATATTTTCAACAATTGACACCCCATCACTAGATTGTTACAGGTGACCTGTAGTATTTCCCATTCTTTGTGCCATTTGAAGAATATAACTCACGTGTGGAATGCACCATCGAGAAGCGGTTGACCTTTGCCACCCAATTTGAGCTCAAGGGCCTACCTATCACTATAAAGCGAGGTACTATCTTTAACCCAACTGGCATGCATAGGTATTATGGGGGTACCTTGAAAGTGGTACAAAATTGGAGCAAGGCCCCCATCCACATCCTCTACAAACCGTGTTATGGACCCATCCCAAGAAGGCACAATTGGAAGGCATTTTCCATCAAGGTAAAACATAGCCACAACTACCCTCATTGGATTAACCACAATTGCCCTAACTGTATCAACTATTCTTATTTTGCTCTGCCACAAAGACCACCCATTGTGGCCTACAGGATAGCCAAAATCCACCATTGGCTTCATTGGTTGTCCAAGATGCCTCATATCACAGTTAAGATGTGTATGCAGATATTTGATTTGATGTTGAACACCTTCTAGGTTTCTAAGAAATTCAAATACCTACATGTCAATGCACTAGGATTCGAATGTGGAAACATTTACTTGGTAGATGCTATGAGTACCGAGTACCACACCCTCCGTCAAAGTCTGCTATGCATGGCACACTAGAATAAAATATTTTTCTGCATGTTATAGCAAACATTCCAAGACATGTCTGCTATGGGATCTTGGGAATACCATTCCAAAGTATTGAACACTCGACCCACAAAGCTTCTTCATTTATTCACAAGTGAAATCCTTCAGTACTCTAAGAATTATTGCAATATCCAGCCTAACATTCCAAGGGCTATCGAATGACAATGATTGGAGGTAGACTTGCCTTGCAAAGTATGTATCACTCAGCATGCCTTGGCGAATGACATCCTACAACATTATATCGATTGTTGGGATGGATGGATGGATGCTCCAAGAGACTGAGTAGGTACTGCTAAACCTGCTTTGTACCAGCCCTCTTTTGCTTCAGAGTTGATAAGTTGACCTTCTTAGCTTTCCAATAACACCAAAAAATAGCCTATGTACTTTGGAAGTGATGTGTGTAATGATTGAACCAAAACAGATAATTTTGAAGTTCACAAACTCAAGAAAACCTTCTATTTATGTCTTGACACCTGCTGAATGTTTTGCTCAGTGTGACCAGCACAGTAGAAATTGATAAAATTCCTTCTAGGGGTATTTAATTAGCTTAGTAAGCTCCCATTTGCAATTGGAATGATGTAAAAAGATAAACTATGCTAAGAGAAATCAATTTAGCAAGTTTAGCTATACCTTCGACTTTTTAGGACTGTAGCAGAAAATGACCAGAGTTCACCTCGATGCAGAATTCTCTGAAATGGCTGAATAGAATCACTTCAAACTTTGATAGCACGTAGATGACTTTGAGCTGAATCCAACAAGCTTTGAATCACTTGATTTGGTGAATAATTGACCGAGATATGTCTTTGACAAGTTGACAGACTTTTGAGTAGACTAACAAAGAACTCAGAGATGAATGATGTAAATGTATCTATTAATGAACACTTGTATACAATCCCATTGGCATGAATAACATTTCCTAATGGTGTAGAGAGGTGTAGGCTATAGTATAGTCCTCACACACACTCAAATCAATAGAATGAGGCTCGGGAATGATCTCTCTAACCCGCGACTTTTCATGTTCACTTTTATATGAAGTGAGTGAAGATTTGAATTCAAATTCAAATTTTGGCTCCCTATAATCAAGCTCCTAAATGCTTGGAGATATTCCTTCAATCAAATGAGCTACTTTTTTCACGACTCACTTTGGTACCTGATTACAAAAGATTCAAAGTCAATTCGACTTTTACAATGAGGTAAAGTGGTAATTAACCACTAGCATATGTTCCTATGCTTCTTCATGTATGTGTAGACTTTAATGCATCCTTTGGGCCAAATGTGTAGGCTTGCAATTTACACCAACAGCTCCCCCTCAAGCCAAACATTTTGGCTTAAGTCTTCATCTTCAATCTTCAAGTATATCCTGCAATCCAATCATGGATTTGAACCTGCAAAGTTTTGTTCCATCAAAAGCTTTAGTCAACAGATCTGCACATTGCATGTTGGTTGATAAATAGGTAAGTTGAATGTCCTTGCTTATCAACTTCTCTCTCACATAATGATAATGGACCTCTATGTGTTTGGTCCTAGCATGATAGATAGGATTAGCTTCAAGGTGAAGAGAACTTGTATTATCTCCAAAGATAATTGGTGAACTAGTATACAATCCCAATTTTGTATACAAAAGTTTAATCCAAATTGCTTCTTGTGTGGCATTAGCCAGTCCTCTATACTTTGCCTCTGTAGAAGGCAAAGCAACAGTAGGTTGCTTCTTTGAAGACCATGAAATTGGTTTGTCACCTGCAAAGGAAATATATCCAGAAGTACTCCTCCTATCATCCTTGCATCCTGCCCAAGCTGCATCTGAATAAATTTTGATATCAATATCTGAAGTGTAAGGAAAATACAAACCATGGTTTTGTGTACCCTTGAAATACTTCAAGATTCTCTTGGCAGCCTCTAAGTGAGGTATCCTTGGCTTGTGCATAAATTGACTTAGCACACTTACTCCATATGCAATATCAATTCTTGTAAGAGTAGCATAGTTCAAGCTACCCACCATACTTTGATAACCTGTAATGTCTTTGACTTCATCACCTTCATGGGCACTTAGCTTTAGGTTTACCTCCATTGGAGTGCTTGCTACTTTAGCATCCTGCAAGTGAAACTTCTTCAACATATCCTATACATAATTTTTCTGAGTAATGTATATCCCTGAATTAGTGTAAACTAATTCAAGCCCTAGAAAATACTTCAATAAACCAAGATCATTGATCTTGAACTCCTTCATCATCTGGCTTTTGATATACCTGATTCCATTGACATCATTACCTATAATGATGATGTCATCAACATAAACACAGAGATATATTACCTCTGAATTACTTCTCTTAATGAACAGAGAAGTGTCAGCCTTGCTCATGACAAAACCTTGGTCTTGGAGGTATGTAGTTAACTTGTAATTCCATGCCCTAGGTGCCTGCTTCAATCTATATAATGCCTTTTTTAATTTGCGAACATAAGTTACCTTCTTAGGGTCCTCATAGCCAGGAGGTTGTGACATATAAACTTCTTCTGAAATCCATCCATTCAAGAAAGCATTCTTGACATCCAATTGGTACATGTTCCAATTCTTTGATGCAGCCACACTTACCAACACTCTGATCGTTGGCATCTTGGCCACATGAGAAAATGTCTCTTCATAGTCAATGCCTTGGGTTTGTGCAAAACCCTTGGCTACCAATCTGGATTTGTACCTATTAATTTTTCCATCAGAATTTCTTTTCAACTTATAGATCCATCTGGATCCTATTACCTTCATAGAATCTTTCTTGGGTACTAACTCCCATGTGTCACTCTCCTTGAGTGCTTCAATCTCCTCATCCATAGCTTCTTTCCATTTTGATTTGGTTATTGCTTCTTCATATGATCCTGGTTCTTCATTTGACAAATCTTTGGCAAGGTAAACTGAATGTTTAGTAACAAGAGATGTATCATACTCATATCTGATAGGTTTCTTGCTTTCTCTTTGAGATCTTCTGATTGATTGAGTTGAAGATTCAGGTATGTCTTCAAGCTTCTTCATTTTGCCCTTGGACTTCCATGCTTTGAATTCTTCAAGGTTGATAGTGTCTTCATCATCTGAACTTGAGACTTCATTCTGAGTAGGTTCCTCCTTTGCAAGTTTTGGAAATTCCTCTTCCAAGCCATAGGGTAGTTTAACCTTCCTGCATTCATTCTCATACCAAGAATCATTTTCATCAAAGATCACATCTCTGCTTACCATAAATCCCTTATTGGTAGGATTATAAAACCTGTAACCTTTTTTATTTAAATCATACCCAATGAAAATGCATTTTTCAGCCTTTGGGTCTAGCTTACCTCTTATCTGAGAAGGAATGTGCACATATGCTACACATCCAAATATTTTGTAGTGATCTAATGATGGTCTCTTACCATGCCATGCTTCATAGGGTGTCATACCATCAAGTGACTTAGATGGTAACCTGTTTATGAGGTAAGTGGCAGTAGAAACACTCTCTGCCCATAGATAGTTAGGTAACTTCTTCTCATTAAGCATAGATCTAGCTGTCTCAACAATTAACCTATTTCTTCTCTCAGCTACCCCATTCTGTTCAGGAGAATACCTTGTGGTTATCTCTCTCTTGATGCCTCTGTCCTGCAAGAAGTCTTCAAATTCATTGGAGAAGTACTCACCTCCTCCATCTGACCTTAGCCTCTTCAAATTCCTTCCTGTCTGGTTAACAACTAATGCAAGATATTTCTTAAAACAAATAAATACCTCATCCTTGTGCTTCATGAAGTATAATACAGTCCATCTGCTATAATCATCAATGAAAGACACATAGTACCTTGATCCTGAGACTGAGGGGTCTTTGCTAGGTCCCCATACATCTGTGTGTACAAGCTCTAGGTAGTCTTCATGCATATATCCTTTCTTGGAGAAAGGTAACGTGTGAGACTTACCAAATTGACAAGCACCACACTTGTAAATAATATGTTGCTTGGATACATTAGGTATCCCAACCACACATTGGTCCCTGCACATTTATTTCAAGGTTCTTTCTCCTATGTGCCCTAATCTTTTGTGCCAAATCTCAAGCTCTGAAAGTGTTTGATCTTTATAACTGTATAGTGCACTATTCTTTGTATCTTCCAACTCAAAAGTGAAAAGTCTACCTGATTTTTCTCCTTTAGCAATCCTCTTGAACCCATGTCTTGGGTCCTCCACATATGCTCCATATTGATTGAATCTGACCTGCAAACCTTTCTCCACAATCTGACCAACACTCATCAAATTTTTGGTAATGGTTGGTACATAGAGTACCCTGCTCAACAAATTCTGGTTACCATCACAAGTCTTAACATTTCCAACTTTAACTACTGAATGCTTTGTATCATCACCTGTTTGGACTTGATGTTTACCTTTTGGTTCCTCAAGATCAGAGAGTAGTGCCACATTGCCAGCCACATGATTTGAGCACCCTGAGTCAATGTAGAATAGGTGGTCATCATTTGTACCTGACTTTGAAGTCATGTTCATGATCAGAAAAGAGTCATCCTCCTCCTGTGTGTAGTTGTTGTAGTCCTTTCTGGTTTTGAATCCTCCTTGGTAGTTGCCATTGTAATTGTTGTTGTAATTGTTGTTGTGGCCTTGGTGATGGTTGAACCTTCCTCTTGACTGTGAGTATCCACCTCTTTGGTAGCCTCTTCCTCTCTGATTTTTGTAATTCCTGAAACACTCATCTGTAGTATGATTTGATAAACCACAAATGTTGCATGGTGATAAGTTATAGGGTCTCCCCCTACATTGCTTACCTCCTCTGCCCCTTCCTCTTGAAGATCTACCTCTCCCTGCATAGTTGGCTTGGGAGGTAGAGCCTTCATCTTCCATTTTTTTGCTCTTGCCTTTATCCTTAGACTTCTTATCAATGTATAGGGCAGAAGAGTTATTACCTTTGGATGTATCTCCATTTTTGGTAAGCTTTGCTTCATGTGTAAATAGTTGTCCCATGAGAGTTGTAAGATCTGGAGTGTGCATGTCCATGTAGAGATCCATTGCAGTGGTGAAGCTTTCCCATTTGTCATCAGCCTTGATTCCATTGATCACTTGCCTTACAATTTGTTCTTCTTCAATTTCTTCTCCTATGCTTGCTAACTGATCTGCAACATCTTTGATCTTGGTCACAAATTCTGAAACAACTTGCTTAGGTTGCTTCCTTAGTGTTGTGAATTCAATCCACAACTGATTTTTCCTAGCCCTTGTATTGGAGGAAAAGTATGATGACAAGGTTTCCCAAGTTTCTAGGGATGTCTTACAATTTTTGATATGTGGCAAAAGAAAGTCAAAGATAGAGTTGAGTAAATATGACCTTGCCAATGCATCCTTAGCACACCATGTGTTGAGTTTTTCTTGTTCTTCCTTGGTTGGCAATCCTCTTGCTTTGAATGAGGGCGATTCCTCATCTCCTGAGATGTATCCATAGAGACTCCTTCCTTGTAGGTAGGTCTTCATCCTTAGAGACCAAGCTTGATAGTTGTTCCTGTCCAATTTATCAATAAATGAAGGAAAACCATCTCCCATTTTACCTTTATTGCTCTGATACCACTGTTGGGATAGATGGATGGATGCTCCAAGAGACTGAGTAGGTACTGCTAAACCTGCTTTGTACCAGCCCTCTTTTTCTTCAGCGTTGATAAGTAGACCTTCTTAGCTTTCCAATAACACCAAAAAATAGCCTATGTACTTTGGAAGTGATGTGTGTAATGATTGAACCAAAAAAGATAACTTTGAAGTTCACAAACTCAAGAAAACCTTCTATTTATGTCTTGACACCTACTGAATGTTTTGCTCAGTGTGACCAGCACAGTAGAAATTGATAAAATTCCTTCTAGGGGTATTTAATTAGCTTAGTAAGCTACCATTTACAATTGGAATGATGTAAAAAGATAAACTATGCTAAGAGAAATCAATTTAGCAAGTTTAGCTATACCCCCGACTTTTTAGGACTGTAGCAGAAAATGACCAGAGTTCACCTTGACACAGATTTCTCTGAAATGGCTGAATAGAATCACTTCAAACTTTGATAGCACGTAGATGACTTTGAACTGAATCCAATAAGCTTTGAATCACTTGATTTGGTGAAGAATTGACCGAGATATGCCTTTGACAAGTTGATAGTCTTTTGAGTAGACTAACAGAGAACTCAGAGATGAATGATGTAAATGTATCTATTAATGAACACTTGTATACAATCCCATTGGCATGAATAACATTGCCTAATGGTGTAGAGAGGTGTAGGCTATAGTATAGTCCTCACACACACTCAAAATCAGTAGAATGAGGCTCGGGAATGATCTCTCTAACCCACGACTTTTCATGTTCACTTTTATATGAAGTGAGTAAAGATTTGAATTCAAATTCAAATTTTGGCTCCCTATAATCAAGCTCCTAAATGCTTGGAGATACTCCAATCAAATGAGCTACTTTTTTCACGACTCACTTTGGTAGGTGATTACAAAAGATTCCAAGTCAATTTGACTTTTACAATGAGGTAAAGTGGTAATTAACCACTAGCATATGTTCCTATGCTTCTTCATGTATGTGTAGACTTTAATGCATCCTTTGAGCCAAATGTGTAGGCTTGCAATTTACACCAACATCGATAACACCCAAGCTCATATGTCTATCAAAGATGACAGATGTGAGAGTGAGGTGAGTGTTGCATAGGATCCATGCACACATCAAATGAGGGGTAGCACATAAAAGAGGTCTAACTCACGTTAAAGAAAAACATCAATTTTTGAAACAAATCATGATTTTTATCACTAACCTTGTAACATAAACGCTCAATTTTGTATCCCAATGCTCCATTTGGTGCAAGTCGAGGAGTTCTTGAGCTTGAGGAGATTAGGTAGAGTCTACCTACAAACTTTCATAATTATTGGAGCCCATTAGGTACCCCAAATTAGCTTTAGAACTTATTTTTTTATTATGTCGAGCACTATGTATGAAATCTGGCAAAGCTAGTAGAATAGAGCTAGAGATCTCATTTTGTATGCTAGACTTTTTTTGGACTTTTGAGAAAAGAAATTTTGTATTGTGTTTCTTGAGAAAAGAAAGTTTGAGAAAACAAAGTTTTGAGAAAAGAAAGTTTGATTAAAAGGCAGTTCTGTGCTCTTTCACATTCTGATATTTGTCCAAATATGATTCATCACTTCCACCTCAAGGAGACACATTGATGAGAATGTAGATAGTTCCGTTTTCCTTCTTAATTAAATCTAATTTCCTTAAGAGCTTCAATCTTAGAAAATAATCTTAGATTTTCTTCATATTTTTTAGCTTCTTCTTTGTTTTAGCATTCTCTAGTCACTCCAATGTGTCCCACTCTTCCTTTGAATAAGTGAGATACTCTATATAGCCTATCATTTCATTTAAAGAGATCAATAACATTTCCTATTCTTTTTTCTCATTTCAATTGTTCATTGATTTTGTTCTCCATCAGAACCCAGTGTTTTGTTTTGTATCATACACGGATAAAATGTATCTCACAAGATCAATTCTCACATTGATCTTCTCATTTACACCAAAAATACAAAAATTGCACCAATGTATGGAAAAAATCTTATATTTTATCTATTAATAGTGCATGATATTAGGTAAATTTTGTATGCTAAATAGCATGCAAAATATGCACTTACTATATATGAATTTGAATATTTGAACTATGAACTCTATGCTTATAGTCTCAAAGAAAAAGTGCAAAAATTAAGTAAGCCTAGCATACATTTTTTATTGAGAAATGCATTTTCTATTCCACACAAAATTTCATACAAATGTGACATTATCATAATACTGATTTTCTTGACCACCTCTGAATTACACAACGATTGGGCCTCTTTCGCAGATACATGAGAAAAAATAAGGGGAAGGTTCTTCTTTACACTTTCCTTGTCTCCTTACGCGTAGAAGGATCTCTCTCTCTCTCTCTCTCTCTCTCTCTATCTATCTATATATATATATATATATATATATATATATATATATATATATATATATATATATATATATATATATATATATATATATATAACATATATGTGTATGTGTATATATGTGTGTGTATGTTTGTGTATATGTATGTATGCGTGTGTATACTCCATTGTTTTAGTCTCAAACGATGTTGTTGCATCACCTCGTAGCTTTTCCATGTGCTTTTTGTATTATTGGACCATATGATGGAAGGAACTTGGCATGAATGGAAGTTAGATCCCTAAATTTCTATGCAAAGGAGTGGTTTATAAGAAAACATCCCTCGATTGAGGTTTCATATGTTTAATAAAACCCCTTGGCAATCCGGTCATGCCATCATGAGTTATCATGCAAGCTATATCTGAGGTAATAATCTTCTCAAATTCTAACTACATAGCTCAAGCTCTTATAATTGTATGAGGTGGTGGATAGGTCTTCTAAGGTTGTGACAATTTCAAATTTGATATTTCGAATATCAATTTAGATATATGAATGCATTTTCAAGGTCATTACATGATTCTTGAATGAGCTAGAAGAATTTTTCATGGCCTTGTTCTCCACATGGACTTACTAAGCCCTTTGCAATCAGTCAGGATAAATGTACACACACATACACACATGCACATACACATACCATTATAAACACACATAAAGATACTATGGTGAAGTAAAAATCAATGCCATGAATGAGACAATCACGATTTGTTTTTAAATAGCATACATACACACAAACATATATGAAACACATACATACACATACACATGCACATTGATACACATAGAAACACACATATAAATAATGCTAAAAATATTTTGAAATAAGTATCAATGCTTTGATTCAAACAATCACAATAAACCAAAAACCTAAAAAACATCCTAAAACTATCGTGAAAGAAGAATCATTTTTATGAAAGAGCTATCATGAAGTAAGAATCAATTTTATGATTCAAACACAATCAAAATAGTCTATAAACTTGAAAAATCCTAAAATAATTTAATTTTTAAATCCAAACTTTTAAAAATTAATCCGCAATAATATTATATTTTTCTAAATTTCAAATCCTAAAATATAGATATCAATTATATATAATCCTACAATTTTATAATTTTAAATATTATTTTTAATAACAATAGAAGAGAGAAAAAGCTTGCACAAGATAAAAGAAAATTTGATGCAACAGAGTAGATAATATGTGATTAAGAAAGAGAGAAAATCTTGTATTCTAGATTTGAAGCGAATATAGTAGCTTATGCAAAATAGTTTAGTGATGAAGCCTCAACCTCCCGAACACCCCTCAACTATCCTAATCTCATTCACACTCACACTCTTACTCAATAGTCTCACTCTCAATCACAATCACAATGAAAATCTTTGATTTGCAGCTTCCTCTTGCACATGCAATGATCCTCCCAAAACTAAGTTGATCATCCCTGATAAAGAAAGTGTGTGGTCGACCAAATTTAGCAAATGTTACTTCTTCAAGTGTTGCATGCATGACTTTCATAAAAGCATGTGCTTTAGTGTTTTGCTTTCTTTAATACCCACTATCAGAAGTAGAAGAAAAAGCAATTAAAAGACATATATTTTGACAACCAGAACATGCATGGGAACATGTATGAATCAAAATCATAGAGTCTAATAATAATAGAAAATCCCACTTCGTTTTTTCATTAAGTGTTGAAAAAATTGATACTTTTCTCGCCCTTGTAACTCAAAAATACTATGGAATTCCAAAATGCTCATGAGAGGCAAAAATGTTCAGCTCTTTAATTTGGAAAATAATTTTAGAGATGTCCTAGATCCAAATTGGCATACAAATATCAATTTTGAGCCCTTCAAGTTTCGAAATTCTAGAGAGATAATAAAATCAAGCCATTATTTTATACTAAAATAATTTTAGAGCCTAAAACGAGGTACGTAAGGCATGATTCATAGAATTTCCATAGAGATGTTTTTATTCTACTATGTGTACTCTACTTTTCTCTCATATAGCATTTCCTTATTCTTTCACCTTAATGCTTAATTTTCAACTAGAAAATATGATGAAGATAAGATTTGGAGAGAGGATATAAAAACATGCCTAGAATTTTTATGTATGCATAAAGTGACCTAAACACTCATTCTAAACAGTATCTACACAATGTATAGCAAAAAGTTCACAATGACCTATCAAATGCTTATTACAATTTTTCCCCTTTTGAACAACTATGTCCTCAAAGTTGAAAATGAGGACAATGTTCTAGAAAATAATCTAAATTCAGCCACGTCGAATCTTCAATTGGGCATGTGTGTCTACTATAGATTGATTTCAAAGTAATCTTTTCCTCCTATCTAATATTATTTTAGGTCAAAGCTCAAAAGAGCCATCATCTTTCAGGTTATAGTTGTCTTGCAAAACATTAATAGCATTAGGTACATATCTTTTAAGTAAGCTAACATAAAATACAAGATGCACAATTAAATGTCCAAGCTCCAACAAATAAGTGAGAGATCCAATCTTCTTCAAAACTTTAAAAGAACTTGCATATCATGGAGAAATTCTATTATCCTTCCCTAACAAAAGAAATTCTAAGGAGTTAATAAACTAATTTCAGAGCTTGAACGAGGTACCTAAGGCATGGTTCACATTTTTTTGTAAGAGACACTTTTATTCTAGTATGTGTACTCTACCTTTCTCTCATATAGCATTGTTCTTGATTCTTTCATAGTCATGTTCAATTTTCAACTAGAAAACATGATGCAGATAAGGGTGAGAGAGATACCATCCCAAACATACTAAACATTTTTTGCACAATGTATAACATATCATTCAAAATGAATTATTTCACTATCTAAAGGTTTATTAAGATTATAGATTGCTACCATTAGTATCTATATGAAAGGTTGAATGGAGGGAAAACTTATTACCACACGTGTGTATGTGAAAGGCCAAACAACCACTAGACATTCTTGTATATGTTTGTCTTAATAGAGAATATAGTGGTTTGTTAATCCATTATTTGTATTGAGATTTCTAAAACCTGCACTCATGAATTCATGCTCTTTAGTTCTTTATTGGTTTTCTCTATTTTTTCAAGAGTTCTATGTAAAAAAGTATAGGAAATGATTGCAATGCCATCAAAAAAGGTAAGCCATGTTGTGAGGACTTGGGAATCTCCCCTTCATTGCTAAGTGCATTTGAGGTCTAATAGTATACAATATGAAGTTCTAATAAACATAAGATAGATGTGGATGATTTTTGACAATATTCATTATCTCCCTCAAGAAGAATATTATCATACTATTTAAGATCATGTGTTGTAGATGGAGGCTCAATGAAGTAGCTCTTGTAAGTCAAATACAGAGAAGATGGTCAAGGTTGGTGAGTAAGTGAAGCAAGAAGCATGATTGATGTACTCAACCAATGCAATAAGTGCATGAAAGCCCCAAAAAGTCCAAAACTATCCCTCAAGTAATTTATTTTTATGTAAAACCCACCTTTATATAAATATGCCTAAAATCCATTTCTTGTAATTTACTCCATAATTGTGCAAATGGAGGAGCACTTGAGCTTGAAAAGTGATTTCCTAACGCTCTAAGATTCTATAGGATTTTCTAGACTCAAATCAAACCTCAAATAAGGGTTTGGAACCTATTTTTAACTAGGCTAGACACAAGTGTGAAGAGGATCACATTTTAAAACTCACCTATAAAAGTGAACTAAACCCCATTTGTAAGTAGATGCTTGTTCGTGTTCATTGTCCCTTCTAATCAAGTTTGAGCTTCTTGGGAGCTCTTGTGTCCCATCCATGATTTAGGATTGCTTGCATGTGTGTGTGTGTGTATGTTCGTGCATATGTGTGAGATGCTTTGTGTGTGTGCATCACTCTTCATGTGTTGATGGTTTTCATACTGCCAAATTTTCTCTTGGATTGATATTTGTGGGCCACCTTTTGGTTTGTCATGTGTGTGAGTCTCAATCAAACACTTTGGCTCCATTGCCAAGAATGCATATTGACGATCATCACCCTTGGAGGATGGAATCTTGCAAGATATGAGTTGTCAAAGCTTATTTTCTTGTTTGGCAATGCATTTGCTTCATTTTCAACCCATTTCAATTAGTTTTGGATAGGGATTTTTGCACTTTTTAGCGTTAGGGATTTTAGGTTAAACTTTGATTTTTCTATTAAATTTACAAGTTCATCGTCATATTCTTTCCCATATTTGAATTACTTCATAATTTCTCTCTAATTTCTCGCCCTCTTCTCTTCATTCTTCTCTTCATCACTGTTGAGGGGTTGTGATAGAAGCACAGGATAGGTTAGGAGCTCAAGAAGGTGAAAAAATAAACTAAAAAATTAGGCTAAAAAGTGAGAAAAGTGTAGAGCGATTCTCCTCAAGAAAGGGGTTATTTTTTTACTTCAAAGTTTCTTATACCCTCCGAGGGCTTAGATCTACATTTTTCAAGAGGAAATTGCAAGAAAATTTCACATTTGCACAACTTTTTACACCCATGATGATCGATGAGGAAGGTAAATTACAGAGAAATCAGACATGGGAAAATGCTCAAAATTTAGAACTAAGTCCATATTTTAGTTGCCCATGTCCTGAGATATTTCCATGCAAAAGTTGGCACTTAAAAGGCCAAAGAAATCCCAAGATATCATGCATGATTACCCTATGTTGGTAGGGCAATCATCCTTGGGAAAACTATTCAAAAGTGAAAGTTAAGGTCGGCATTGAGTTGCCCAAGTCTGAAATTTAGCACAAAAAGACAAAGAAAAGAGCAAGAAATAGGCCACAATTACCTTGGGCTGGCAAAGTAATTGTTTGAAGGAAAATCAAATTTTTTTTCAATTTTTTGGTGCAAACTTAGCAAGCCCTAAAGAAGAGAGCCAAGCCAAAAAGGATCAACAAGATCGCCATAAAGAAGTGGAATTTCCATGTACCATTGCCTTATACTATCAAGGCAATTTGCTTGAGGTTTTTGAGGGATTTTGGGACATCTTTGGATTCTTTTTAGTGCCTTAGTGCCATGGATAGAGGAAACCATCCTGAACCTCAGATTCCATGTTCTCTTATAGCCCTAGTCGATTCAGGAGACTCTCATCTTTCATCGATGAAGATTGGTTAAGAAACACAGATTCTAATGCTTCAGATGAACAAACCAGTAGTGGTTGAAGTAGCAGATGGATGACCTCTAGCATTCAGGAATATTACCAAGGAAACCACATTATTAAGAGTACACCTTGGTGATCATGATTCCCACATATGTTTTAATGTTATATCAAGTCCAATAAACCCTGTTATCATTGGAACGCCTTGGCTAAAGAAATATAAGCCTTTATTCATAAGGAAGGAACCAACATATATGATCTATATCATACCAAATCAAGAGTCCAAGAAAGATGATCTAGTAAAGCTACCTAGTTAGTACCAAGATTTTCAAGATGTCTTTGAGAAGAAGAATGAAGATATCCTCCTAGAGCACAAACCTTATGATTGTATCATATAACTTCAAGAGGGAGCATGACCACCCATGGGACCAATCTATAGACTATCCCTAGAGGAAATTATAGAATTATGTAAGAATACTTATGAGAATCTAGCCAAGGGTTTTATCAGACACTCAAAGTCTCCTATAGGAACCCCTATCCTATTTGTAAAGAAGAAGGATGGGGCTCTCTAAATGTGTGTAGACTATTGTGGGTTAAATAAAGTAACTACAAAGAACAGATACACTCTATCACTCATATCACACCTCTTGGAATGCCTTGGAAAAGCAAAGTTCTTCACAAAGATTGATTTTTGAGGAGCTTATAGTCTTCTCAAGATTAGAGAAGGAGACGAATGAAAGACAACATTTTGAACAAGGTATGGGCATTTTGAGTATGTCGTTATGGCATTTGGTCTCACAAATGCTCCAGTCATCTTTCAACATATTATAAATTATTTCTTTTGAGAGTATTTAGATTCTTTTGTGGTAATATACCTTGACGATATCTTGATATTCTCAAAAAATCTAGAGGATCACAAATTTCATGTAAAGATAGTCCTAGAGAAACTAAGAGAAAAAGTTTTATATGCAAAATTGGAGAAGTGCTCCTTCCATCAAACAGAAGTGGAGTTTTTATGGTACATTGTCTCAAAGAAAGGAATTTTTATGGACCCTAAGAAGATCAAGAAAATCCTTGATTGGCAACCACCTTCATGTATTTGAGATGAACAATGTTTTTTAGGGTTTGCCAATTGTTATAGGATATTAATCAGAGATTACTCCAAGATAGTTACATCTCTCACAAAGCTTACAAGAAATGCAAAATTCTCATGGAATGAAGAAGCAAAAAAAGCCTTCTAAACCTTGATATCAAGGCTCACCACTGCTCCAATTCTAGTTCACCCTGATCCCACCAAGCCTTTCTTTTTAGAGATAGATGCATCAAACTTTACCTTAGTCTATTTGCTTCTCTCTCTCGTTCCCCATCTCTCTCTCTCTCTCTCTCCCCTCTCTCTCTCTCTCCCTCCCTCCCTCTCTCTCTCTCTCTGTGTCTCTCCTCTTTTCATCCATGGGGTTACCTCATTAATCTTCAACAATGTGCATTTGGTAATCACCATGTATAATAACTTGTTATCTCTGCCTCTCTTTAGGGTGAAGCCTCCAATGCTAATATGGTATAGATTGTGAAGATCCAAGAAGAGCATAAGAAGACTTGTTTGATTGGTAAGTCATTTGGTCCTTGTCCCTTGATCAAAAGCATAAGATCTTGGCTTTGAAAAGAATTGTTCCCAAGGGGTACCAATTCCTTCTAGTAATTCACATCTTGCTCGTGTTCAAAAGTGAAGAAATGGTTTTCCAAAAAAATTCATAGAGCAATGTTGTGCCTTTCAAATGGTTTTCGTCTTTAATCACAAACAAGACTAAACCTTCAAAGCCTCCACTTTGGGTTCAATTTCTCAACCTATCTTTTTACCGTTACGAATGTCTTGAAGAGATTGTCTCTCCACTTGGACAGCTTATGCCAATGAAGGCTGAAGTCAGAGGCACCATTTATGAAGGTTCTTCTCATTTTTTTATGTGCATTGGCATCCTCAAGCCTGTGTAGAATCAAACTCAACTTAAATCTCCCCTCATCCATGAACATCAACATTGGTGATGGATCTATACTTGAACAAGAAATCATATACAAGAATTTTTCTAATGGTTTGTTTTGTTCCCATGCTCAAGCCACATAATTAAAGAATGCCTCCTAGAAAAAGGGGCCAAAAAATTGAAAGAAAAGTGAAATACTTACAAGAGACACTCAGCCAATGGTTAATACCCTTGAAAATCCCAAAACATAGATTGAGATTGAACTAAAAAATTCCGTTATATTTGTGAAGCTAAACTTGGACGGGAACAAAAAGTTAGGAAAAAGAAGAAAAAAATCCCTAAAAATCATAAAAAAGGAGAATATTCTTGATACGCTCAGCCCGGATGAGCTACTCATAGATTTTTGCATCCGTTAGAGCTGAGCTTGAATTCCGAAGAAGATGCTTGAGGTACACGAAGCAAAGCCGCACTAATTCCAAAAAGACTATTGAGAGAACTACTTGGATCACGTCCCAACCATACAACCATATAAAGTCTCTCTCTTTCTCCATGCATCCATTGCATGAGTGCCATGTGGCCTCATGCCCTCAACCTCCATTAAAGGTGATTTACACCTAGAGGTATCATAAAATTTCCTTCCCCTAAAGTTCAGGTTTGTCCTCAAACCTAGTCATGGAAGAATAGGTGAGAAAGAGAAAGAATACATGTGCTTTTCCCACTCAACCCCATGTACCTCGTGTACATGGTTATCTCTCCATAGTGTTTCCCCATATCTTTCCCCTTAGGAAGACTCTTAGAAAGTATTCATAAAGGTGGGAAACTGTCTATGAAGGATACTAACCTACTCCCAAATAGCATTATCTTCTGAACTATCTTTCCAATTTACTATATACTCTTTATATAAATGATTCCTCATCTGTGTTTCTTGTTGATATATTTTGGTAGTGATGTGTGTGAACACACTAGGACCATCGGGGCACTTTTTTCCCTGTTTAGGAGGTTTTTTTTCTTGGCTTGTATATATGCCTATAACCCTAATGGGTTACTTATCTTTGTACATTCACTTGGTAATACATTCAATATTGTGTGTTGTGCTCCAAGTCTCTTCTTCTTCCTTGCATTGTTTGCATGCTTCCACAAACATCAAGCTCCAACAATTGGTATCAAAGCAAGTCACCACTTCATCTATGGTTCAACACTCCTCCAAGCACAGTCTTAAAATCACATGAAAATTGGTGAGCATACTCAGGGGGATTAAGATTTTAAGACATCTTCACTCTGTGGTGTCAAAATCACAATATGAGCTTGTTTCGCCCTTCGAATGCACTATCACAGTGCTTGTGCATGCAATTTCATCTTTTTTTGTCAAACATATTTAGAAGTTTTGGTTTGCCACTACAAGCACCTTGAAGTCTGCTACATGCTTAGTAGAACTTGACGGGGGGTAGTTCTATTCAACTTTTTGAGATACAATCATTTTTTTACATTAGGGTATTTTAGTCACTGGCCATGGTTGAAAGTAGTGATGTATTCTGTATGTTGGCTATTGAGGATAAGTTGGATGGTACCAATTACCCATTATGGGCACATATGATGCATCATGTATCGATCACAAAAGGACTATGGAATATTATGCAGGGTATTGAAAAACATCCTACTACACTTACAAATATAGTTATTGAAGGTGATGCAGATGGTGTTGAAGATAATGATCTTCAGGTTCTTGTTTGTGCTTTGGTTCCTACTACACCTACCACACAACAACTTTTTTTGGATGGAAGAGATGCTCAGGCACATGCATTGATAGCCTTGTCTGTCAAATGTGCCATTATTCCTCATATTCACTCTTGCAAAATAGCAAAGGATGGTTGGGATACACTTATCACTTATGCCAAGCAAGGAATGAGGCTTGTGTTGCTTATGTCCAAAAATAGTTGGAGAGTGAGCACATGAATGAAGGAGATTCCATGGATAGTTTTCTGACAAAGATCAAATATTTGAAAGAGTAGTTGATTTTTGTTGATGAGGTCTTGCTAGACAGTTTGTTTGTGCAAAATGTTCTGAATCATCTTCTAGATTCATATCAGAGTTTTCCTTCTACTCTTTGATTGATGATGAAAGGCAATCCAAACACCTTAACATCTAAGGAGTTAGTCTCAACTCTATTGCAAGAAGATTAGTCTAGGCAAAATAGGTCCATTATGCATGTTGCAGATCAAGCTTTCCTAGCTAGTTAAAAGGGCAAAGATAAATGGAGCTCATCTATGAGAGATTGAAGGCTCCTTGCTTGGTCCCCATACATATGTATGGACTAGTTCCAATAGGTCTCCATGAATCTATCCCTTCTTTGTGAGTGGTTGCGTATGTGACTTACCAAATTGACAAGCACTACATTTGTAGATCATGTGTTGTTTGGATATGTTTGGTAGACCAAGTACACTATGATCCCTCTTGATTTTCTTCATAGCTATTTCACCTATGTGAGCTAACCTTTTGTGCCATATTTCCAACTCTTATAGAGTTTGGCTACCATAGTTGAACAATGCAATATTTTTGGTATCTTGGAGTTCAAATGTAAATAATCTACATGGTTTTTCTCCTCTTGCTATCCTCTTGAATCCCTGATGTGCATCCTCAAAAAATGCTCCATTCTTTGTGAATCTGACCTACAATCTTTTTCCAACAATCTGACCTACACTTACGAGGTTTTTGGTGATAATTGGTACATACAATACCTTATGTTCATCTGTTTTACCTTGCTTCATGGTCATGTTCATCAGAAGAAGTGAATCTTCTTGTGCTTGATCATGTGCATAATTATTATAGTCTCTCTTTCCTTTGTATCCTCCTTGATAGTTGTTGTTATCCTATGAGTTGTTAGTGTAACCGTTGTTGTGATTGAATCTACCTCTTGAGCTTCCATAGCCTCCTCTATTGTAACCTCTTCCTCTTTGATTTCTAGGGTTCTTGAAACAATTCTCATTAATGTGATTAGTTAGGCCACATATGGCACATGGAGAGGAGCTTTGAGTTCTCCCCTTGCCTTGTCTTCCTCCTCTGCCTCTTCCTCTTGAGCCTCTACCTCTACGTGCAAAGTTTGCTTGAGAGGTGTTACCCTCATCATCAGACTTTTTACCTTTGCCTTTGTTATCTTTATTCTTGTTCTTATCTATAAAGAGAGCAAAGGATTGATTACCTTTTGAGTTTTCTCCATTCTTCATAAGCTTTGCCTCATGTGTGAACAATCGTCCCATGAGGATGTTGAAATCAGGAACCTGCATGTCCATGTAGAGGTCAATGGCTATGGTGAAATCTTCCCATTTGTCATTTGCCTTTATTCCATTGATCACTTGCCTTACCATTTTCTCTTCATCAATGATTTCTCCAATGCTTCCAACTTGGTCAGCTATGTCCATTTTGGTAACAAAATCAGACACACTTTGCATGGGCATCTTCTTGAGTGTGGTGAATTCCATCCATAGTTGATTCTTCCTTGCCTAGGTACTTGATGAGAAGAATGTTTCAAGAACATTCCACGTCTCTTGTGAAGTCGTGCAACTCTTGATGTGTGGAAGTAAAAAATCAAAGATTGATTTTAGAATATATGACCTTGCTAGAGCATCCTTTGAGAACCATGTGTTTAACCTCTCTTATTCTTCTTGAGTTGGTTGGCCTTTGCTTCTGAGGGTTGGCATCATCTCATCTCTAGATATGTAACCATAGAGGTTTCTCTCTTAAAGGTATGTGTCCATTCTAAGTGACCAAGTTGAGTATTTACCTCAACCCAATTTGTCTATGGATGAAGCAAATCCATCTCCCATGTTGATTTGTTGTTGCTCTGATACCATTATGAGGGGATGGTGAAATAGGTTCCAAAGATGAGCTGGTGTTGCACAAAACCTATCTACACCTGCCAATCTTACTCCAAGGATGATTAGTATACCTCTTTAGCTTCACAATGATGCATTTTGGACCACCAAGTTTTTTGGAGCATCAATCTCAATTGTTTGCACCAAAATAGATAACTAGAATAATGCATGAAATGTGAAGAACCTACTATTTTGGGAATAGAAGGCCTTAGTCTTATGCTCAGAGCTCACAACCTGGTACGAATCGACCAAACAAATTTTATAAACATCTAATTAAAGTGCATAGATAACCAAATCAAGTTATTTCATCAATTTAGCTATACCACACACTGAGAAATGAATTTAACAAGTCAGGGGCCCATTCTGACTTTGCAAGATCTAGAAGGTGTGCAGACACAGTCACCTTCCTTACTTCATATCTCGAGATCTTCTAAACCAAACTTGATGAAAAATTGATATGTACATAGTCTAACTATTCCATCTTAAAGTATAGCAAATGAATGAGTACACGCAGAGAAATCAATTCCACATAATCATTGTAATGATGAAGATGCAATAGTGAATAGTAGACAGAAATGTACTTGAAGAAACATATCAAAATGTAAATGCTATTGAGCATATGATACAAGGGAAGTGTAATGGACTACACATAGAAAGTGTGAGTGCAATGTATACTCAAGTTTTTATCTCAATGTCTCTCAGAATGGCTCGTTCTATCGGTGACTAAAATCATGTATATTTATACTCATAGTTTGAGTTTGAATTTGAATTTTCCCTCACCTAAAAGTGATCATACACTTTAGGGATGATTTGAATTGATTATTCCTACCACATGAGTGGTAGTTTTAGATCCCTAACTTCACAAGATTCCTTATTCTCATGGCTTTTATAGTTATCCAAAGTAAATACACTTAGATTGACAAGCATGAGTTCACATGTGGGTTCTCCATTTGAGATGATAAATAGTTGTGTAGTCCTAAGTCATTAGCATAGCACTTAGGCTTGCTAATTGCACCAATAGCTCCCCCTCAAGACTAAGATGCTTGAGTCTTCAATCCTTCATGATCTCCTAGAATCCAATCATCAATTTGAACCTATTCAATTTGCTTCCATCCAATGCCTTTGTCATTATATCTGCACATTGTTGATGTGTTGATGCATATGAGAGTTGTATCTCCTTACTCATAATCTTCTCTCTGACATAATGTTAATGAACTTCTATATGTTTATTCTTGGCATGATAGATAGGGTTAGCAGCAAGATGTAATGAACTAATATTGTCTCCAGATATATATGGAGTTGAAGTGTTCAACCCTAAATCGGAATATAGAATTCCGATCCACATAGCTTCTTGTGTAGCATTGCAGGTCCTTTTTATGCCTTTGTTGATGAAAGAGTAGTTGTGGGTTGCTTCTTGGAAGACCATGAAATCAACTTCATACCTAAAAAATTAAGATATTCTTATGTGCTTCTCCTATCATCTTTAAAGCCTACCCAATCTACATCAGAGAAGAGTTTAACATCTATATCAGATGTATATGGATAATATAATCCTTCATTGATTGTGTCCTTCAAGTACTTTAGAATTATATATATCCACTCTAGTTAGAGTTGCATAATTCAAACTTCCAAATAAACTTTGATAGCTAGTAATGTCTTCAATAATCTCACCTTCATGAGCACTTAACTTCAGATTTACCTCCATGGGTGTGTTGAGCATACTATTTACAACAGTCTAATAGTATCCCAATTAATAGGTTCGGGAACAGGGATTTACGAATCTACAGTATTCGTAAACATATGTTTCTATTCCACACCGCTTACACAGATAATTGTTGTAAATATAAAGCTTCCAAACTGCACAATATAAACAGAAACATAATATCACAACAGCAAGTAAACTCTTTGTTTACAGAGAACGTGTGATTTCATTATAGTATCTTTTACAATGGAGACCTTCGGATATTACAAACTTCACCAACTTCTAGACTCTACGTATCTGCTCTTCTTTGTACTTGTCACTTCTAGAATCTGCCCGTAAGATACAACACCGTACTTCTTCTTAAGTACTACACACCGTTCCGAAGTTTTGAAATACAAAATTACCGAAATTAACAATTTCGGAAACTCCTATCATCTCCGTAAACTGCATTCCTATTACATTGAAATGATAATTTTGTTACAAATAAATTTGGTCGTCCACACCGACTGCTAACACTGGCACGCACGGTGGATCCGAACCCACTAATTACAAAGTGAAAATGTTACAAATCATCATCTTGGTTCTGCATCTTCGGGAACATAATTCTCTCTATATCATACCGCAATTCATTAAACATTTCTCTAATATTTTCCTCTGTTAAAAGTATCTCCGCTTCAAAAATTCCTTCGGTTCTAAAAGTTGTTGACTAGAACTTCTATAGCTAACAATGGAGGCTTCTAGTTTAGGGATATGCTATTGAAATCCCTCTAATAAGTTGTCGAAAGCTACAGTAACATCCAATAGTTGGGTTATATATTCCACAGTTTTCTTCATCATTTCCTCTAACTTCGTCTTACAAGTTATTTCCAAAAGTGTTGCCTCTTTTCTAAGTCGCTCTACCTCCACTTCCTTGTCCACCAAAATTGTATTTGCATCCTCATAGTGTTGCTTCCATTGACTAACTTGCTTTTCTAGCTATGGGATCCCTGCAACTTGTGTGGTCACCGTATCCAAACTTTCTTGCATAGTCCAAAGGTTCTCTTCTAAGGCCGTAAACTCCGAATTTCGGACTTGCAGTCTTTCTTCCACTTCTGTGATTGATATACTTTGTCGCTTCATTTCATCGCTCTGCTCTTTGACCTTCTCCTTCAACCTCTGCATCAACTTTTGCTTGTAATGTGGCTATGATTTTTTATTTTTCTTCAATTGTTACCTTCAAAGTGTATTCTTAATAATAGTGTAGTTTAACTCATCCATAATTTCTTCATGAACTACACTTTCTCTAGTAGCATTCTCCGCTCTGATAGTTTTTGCTTCATTCTGTAATTAGTTGATCTCTTCTACCAGCATCTGAGATCTTTCCGTAAACCATTTATCTTTCTCCAGAATCATTGAATTATTCTTGTTCTAGAACCCCTCGAGCTTCACCGCACTCCACGACAATCCTCTAGCTAAATCGCTGAGTGATTTTGGCCTGACGGTTTCATTATTGTACATCCAAGTATAAATGATATCACTATATCAGATTGTGGGCAACTTTACTTTTCCTTCATCCATTTTCCACTTATTTGTAAGTCGGCAAGAACTAAATGTGTGTAATACCGAGATTTTTCGAGATGGGCCTCCCGAACGATCTCCTTGTTCTTATTGTTGCTTCTAGTGTCTTTCCTCCTCAGTATCCCTTTTTTCCCTTTTTTCCTCTTCTCTTCTCCGACCTTCTTCTTCCTCTTGTTGCCATTGTCTTTCTTCTTCCTCTTGATTTCGTGCCACGTCTTCCTCTCTTGCATTTCTCTCTGCTTCTTACTTTGTTTTTCTGGACTCCTCCTCTTCATCTATCTTTGTTTCCGCCCGATCACGAGAAGTGTTACCCACTGGCTTTCGCTCTTCTGCCCTCTTCTTAAGTATCCAAAGAAAGACTTTAACTGAGCATATTGTGTATTCTCGAGGTGAGTATGTTGGAGTTGTAAATAGCAAGGAAAAAACTACGCCCACCTTGGATTCTAATATTGTGTTCACTGCTTGTCTAGTACGTTTGAAAAGTCTGCGAACCTCCTTCTTCAATTTCTGGAAAATAATCTCCGCCCAATTCACCTGGATCTTCACATATTCCTTCACCAATTCATAAAGTTATTGGGAGACTCCATAGTGCTTAGCTTGTAGATTAATGATCATGGTCTTCAATAACAATCCAAACTTCAAAGGGTTATCATCAGGAAGTTTAAAAGGTGTGCTTCCCACAAAGACTTTGTATGAGGTTCTGTATGCCCATAGAATAGTGGGGAGCATTATTTCCCACTGATCCAATGAATCAAGAAGCATCTTTTGGAGCATGTGAAGTAAAACTTTGTTAGTTCTTTCCGCCAATCCATTCGCTTGAGGATAATAGGGTGAACTAAATTTATGCTTGATTTGATATTCCGCAATAAGTTTGGCAATTAACTGATTCAGAAAATGAGTTCCCCTATTAGAGACTAATTCCAACGGTAAGCCATAACACAGAAAAATCTCATGCTACAATTTCCTGATGACTATCAGTGCAGTAGCTTGCTTAGTTGCCCATGCTTAGGCCCATCATGTGCAATAATCTGTACATGTCAAGATGTAAAGGGCCCCAGTGTGCACTACAGGTGGTTTGACGAGACCGATAAAGTCCAAACCCCATTTCTGGAAAGGTTCTAATGGAAGAATTGTTTGTAATGGAAAATGTTGACTATCGCAGGGTTCTCCAGTGCACTGGAAGGGATCACACTTCCGTATTGCCTATTGAACATTAGAGGACATAGTCAGCCACCATAATCCGAACTATTGAATTTTATGAACCGTAATCAAATGACTGAAGTGTCCAGTAGCTTCACCTGCATGAGCCTTCGAAATGATTGCATGTACCTCATGTGGAGGAACCAGCACATCTAAAGCCCCCAATGATAGTTTGATATGTGATTCTTGTAGGAACTCACAATACTCCTCATTTACTGGTGGCTCATGGTCTATATGCCCTTGTTTTTGTTCCATCCAGACCTACTGACTCTGAAATCTGCTAGTACTCTCGTTATCCATAGACATAGCCTGTAACATTTTAGATGTGATTAAACCTATAGATTTTCCAACATTCTTCTTTGACTCTTGAATAGTTTCCTCAGGTATCTTGTTGTGTTGTACTTCTTTTTGGAAGATTCTGCTGGGACTAACAGAGGTTCTACATAGTGCGGTGGGTATTTTGTAGCCCACTGTAGGTATTATGTAGCCCACTATACTGCCTTCTTAAGGGTTTGGTTTTGCTCCATAGGTGTTAAATAATCCAATTTTTGTCCACTTGAATACTCTTTCTAGGACCTAATGACTATTGATGTTGAAGGCTCGAGATACTCCAAGGTCACCACGTTAGCCATGGGTGCCTTGAGCTTAGCTTCTTCCTTCCGTTAATCATATTCTTTGGCCTCCTTGCATTCCGATCATTTATGACCATATTGTAAGCAAAACTGACACTGAATTGGTTGATTACTCAAACTACCTGGCCCAGGTTGGTGAAATCTCCGACCTCTACCAAAATCTTGTCTGTTTGGCTGGAACCCATGCCTCTACTTTGAAAATTGTTGTGAATCTAGATATTGGGATGATCCTACAATTCCAGCATCCTGACTATTCTGCCATTGTCCGGTAGAGACTTGAGGCTTGTATTCAGCCAAATTCCCTTTCCAAGAAGGTACATCTACTTGTATAGTAGTGACCAGGGTATTTTACGCATTAAACGACATTCCTCTAAACTATTATTAGTCTTGTTATAGATTGGGCAAAATACGTGGTTAAGCACACAATCGGTCATGATGTGGCCCGCATTCTTGCACCGTAGAAAATACAGCTGCTTCTCTGGGGTCGCACCTTTCTTGAACACCAAATTAGTCTTCTCATAGCCCAAATTGGCAAACTACATCTTCCGATCCATCCTTATCTCTAATTCAATGATTTGATCAAGCATACGGGATTGGTCGAATGTATACATATAAATGTTTTCTTTGATGGGTCGCTGAAGTTCGTCGACAAAGAATTATGTTAACATTTCTTTGGCAGGACATTTGTCTACCGAGAATTGTTGCATCATAGATCTAAAATCCAATGCATACTATTCAACCGTTTCGTTCTGCATCATATACTGAAGTGAAGAGTGTAGATCTGAAATGCTCTTGGCGGTCTGGAATCGCTCTAAAAAGGCCTCCTTCAACTCATCATACGTTGGGAAATAATCAAGATGGTAATAAATAAGCCATTTTACTGCATCACCAGTTAATGTGGCTTGAAATACCTGGAACTTGTGCCGATTATCATTTAGGTTGTGATGGTTACATATGTACTAATTTTCAAATGTGCGTACATGCACATCCAGATCCTCATCCACTCGCCCATAAAAATGTGTATAATTTAACCCTAGCAATGGGTGTCTATTCTCCATTGGATCTCAAAGCATCTATAAGGTACAGGTCTGAGCCGAAGGTATTAAGGCTAACTGCAATTCTGGTGGGGTTTCATTGTCGCTATTTTGGCCTACTTCAATAGGGTATTTTTCTTCTTGTAGGTAGTTCTGTTGGTCGATTCCACTCAATTCCCCATGCCACAATACTTTAGTTAGCTTGCCATCCTTCCACTCAAAGAGAAATCCTTCAAAAGCTTGGGGGGTAAAACTCCAGTTTTCACCCAAAATTGCACTTCCTCTGGGATGGTAATGGCATCTTCAAGAGGGATATCTTCAAGCTTCAATGTTGTGAGTATCTATTGCACAAATTCCTCTGGATTATCATGATAATAAGTCTTTTTTAAGTACTCCTTACCACTTTGTACCGGCATCAATCCACCTTGTGCAGTGTTCTGTTACCCCATCCCATCGTGGTCGCCATGATGTTGAGCGTAATGTTTACTACAGTCTAACAATACCCCAATTAATAGGTTCAAGAATGGGGATTTATGAATCTACAGTACTTGTAAACATGTGTTTCTATTCCACACACTATTTACACAGATAATTGTTATAAATATAAAGCTTCCAAACCACACAGTATAAATAGAAACATAATATCACAATAGCAAGTAAACTCTTTGTTTATAGAGAACGTGTGATTCCATTACAATATTTTTTACAATCGCGTCATTCGAATATTACAGACTTCACCAACTTCCAGTCTCTACGTATCTGCTCTTCTTTGTACTCATCACTTCCAGAATCTGCTCGTAAGATACAACATCATACTTCTCTCTAAGTACTACACACTGTTTCGAACTTCCAAA
Source organism: Ceratopteris richardii (assembly GCA_020310875.1). NCBI lineage: Eukaryota > Viridiplantae > Streptophyta > Polypodiopsida > Polypodiales > Pteridaceae > Ceratopteris > Ceratopteris richardii. Next base: position 130,168,765 of record CM035426.1, on the reverse strand, counting down.
ATAGAAAATTACCAAAATTAACCATTCTGGAAACTCCTAGCATCTCCATAAACTCCATTCCTATTACATTGAAATTATAATTTTGTTACAAATAAAGTGCTCGTCCACACCAGCTACTAACAGGTGTACCTGCAACTTTTGTATTTTCCATCTTGAATTTTGAGAACATGTCTCCAATGTACTTCCTTTGAGTGAGGAACATACCTTTCTCTGTATATACCACTTCCAATCCTAGGAAGTAAGTGACCCAGCCAAGATCATTGATCTTGAACTCCTCGTTCATTTGAGCTTTGATCCTCCTAATTCCATCTGTATCATTTCCTATAATGATTATATCATCCACATATACAAATAAGTATATGACCTCTGAATGATTCCTCTTAATGAAGAGGGAATGATCTACCTTGCTTACAATAAAACCATTATCCTACAAGTAAGTGACAAGTCTATGATTCCAAGCTCTAGGAGCTCGCTTCAAGCCATACAAGGCTTTCCTCAACTTGCACACATTCAGGATATGATTTATCTTCAAAGCCATGAGGTTGAGCCATATATACCTCCTTTGAAATCCAACCATTTAAGAAAGCATTTTTAACATCCATTTGATATACCTTCCTATTCTTGGAAGATGCAACACTCATGAGTACTCTAATGGTAGACATTTTTGCAACAAATAAAAAGGTTTCTTCATAATCAATACCTTGGGCTTGTACAAACCCTTTGGCTACAAGCATTGCTTTGTACCTACTAATTGAGTCATCAGAATTCTTCTTTAGCCTGTATATCCACCTTGAGCCAATGACCTTCAAAGATGGTTTCTTGGGTACCAATTCCCAAGTCTGATTTTCTTGGAAATCTTCTATTTCTTCCTCCACAGTAATCCTCCATTCTAGCTTCTTGTTGGCTTCTTCATATGTAGAGGGTTCCTCAAAGTTTGATTCATGTGCTATATATATTGGATGTTTAATGAGTAAAGAGGCATCATAACCATACCTTTCTGGCTTCCTTTTCTCTCTAGTAGATCTTCTTATGGTTTGTTGAGAGGATTCTACCACATCTCTCAACTCCTCCACTTTGGCTTTGCCTTTGGAGTTCCAAAATCTGATTTCCCTTTGTAGAGTCTTCTGATCATCATCAAAATCACTTGATGCTTCAAGTGTAGGCTTGTTCCTCTTGGATAATGTTGGAAAGTCTTCCTTTGGATCATGGGGAAGTTTGATTTTCCTACAATCATCTCTATTTACAATGAACCCTTTGTTGCTTGGATTGTATAGCCTATAAACTTTTTATTAAGGTCATAGCCAATAAAGATGCATTTCTCTACCTTTGGATCCAATTTGCCTCTAATTTGTGAAGGTGTATGTGCATAGGCTATGCACTCAAAAATCTTGCACTGATCAAGGCTAGGTCTTCTTCTATTCCATGCATCATATGGTGTCATCCAATCCAATGCTTTGGATGGGAGTCTATTGATCAAATATATGGCTATAGATATAGCCTCTACCCATAGATAATTTGGTAACTTCTTTTCATTTAGAATTGACCTGAAGCCTCCATAGTTTTTCTACTTTTTCTCTCTACCATTCTATTTTTCTTTGGAGTATATGTAGTAGTAATCTCTCTTTTGATTCCTCCCTCTTCAAGATAAGACTCAGTCATGGGAGAAATAGTCTCCCCCTCCATCTGATCTCAGTCGCTTCAAATTTTTACCTGTTTGTTTCTACAAGTGCTAGTTATTTCTTGAAACATGAAAACACTTCATCTTTATGCTTCATAAAGTATAGTATTGTCCATTTCCTACAATCATCAATGAATGACACATAATACTTGGATCCAGAGATTGAAGGCTTCGTGCTTGGTCCCCATACATCTGTATGGGCTAGTTCCAACAGGTCTCCATGAATGTATCCCTTCTTTGTGAATGGTTGCCTATGTGACTTACCAAATTGACAAGCACTACATTTGTAGATCATGTGTTGTTTGGATATGTTTGGTAGACCAAGTACACTCTTATGCCTATTGATTTGCTTTAGAGCTCTTTCACCTATGTGAGCTAACCTTTTGTGCCAAATTTCCAATCTCTGATAAATTTTGGCTTCCATAATTGAACAATGCAATATTTTTGGTATCTTGGAGTTGAAATGTAAATAATCTACTTGATTTTTCTCCTCTTGCTATCCTCTTGAATCCCTAATGTGGATCCTCAACAAATGCTCCATTCTTTGTGAATCTGACCTACAATCCTTTTTCAACAATCTGACCTACACTTATGAGGTTTTTGGTGATAGTTGGCACATACAATACCTTGCTCAATAGATTCATATTACCATATGAATCCTTTGCATTGTCTATTATTGCCACTAGATGTCTTGTGTCATCTCCTATTCGGAGTTCCATTTCTATTCCTTGGATCCTCCAAGTCTGAGAGTAGAGCTACATTCCCTGTTACATGATTTGAGCAACTTGAGTCTATATAGAATACATGTTCGTCTGTTTCAGCTTGCTTCATGGTCATTTTCATCAAAAGAAGTGAATCTTCTTGTGCTTTATCATCTGCATAATTGTTGTAGTCTCTCCTTCCTCTATATCCTCGTTGATAGTTGTTGTTATTGTATAAGTTGTTATTGTAACCATTGTTGTTGTTGAATCTACCTCTTGAGCTTCCATAGCCTCCACTTTGTAACCTCTTCCTCTTTGATTTCTAGGATTCCTAAAACAATTCTCACTAATGTGATTAGTTAGGCCACATATGGCACATGTAAAGGAGATTTGAGTTCTCCCCCTACATTCAAGTAGAGGGAAAACTCAATTTTCAACAAATACCAAATCTACACTCACAAAGATTGTGTTCATCAATGGATGGTATAAACAATATCCCTTAATTTTAGCACTATAACCAACAAATATACATTGATTTGCCTTGTCATCAAGTTTGTGACATTATTGTGATGGCATAAGAGCATATGCCAAACAACCAAACACATGCATATGACTAACATAGGCTTATCTCCATTCCAAGCCTTATAAGGAGTGATGACTCTCAATGCTTTTGTAGGGTAGCGATTCAACACATAGGTTGCACACATGATTGCTTCCATCCAAAACTTATTATGAAGGCTCTTTCCTTGAACCATACATGATGCCATTTCAATAAGAGTCTTATTTTTATACTTGGCAACACGATTTTGTTGAGGTGTATATGGAACCATAAATTGGTGTGAAATACCTCTTTCACGAAGAAAAGAATTAAATTCATGTGACATATATTCACCACCACAATCCGTGCATAGAGTAAAAGCTTGTTTGAAGAAAACTTTTCATCCGTAGCTAAAAATGCTTTGAATCAAGAAAATACGTCATTCTTTGCTTTCATAGGATACACCCATGTATGGCAAGTAGGATCATCAATGAAGGTAGAAGAACATACATGCTTCCCAAAAGATGGATTCTTGAAGGGACCACGTATATCACTATGAGCAAGCTACAATTTTCTTGTAGTGTCTCTATGACTATCTTTTGGAAAAGAAGCATGATGCATTTTTCCAAGAATGCAACCTTCACATGCATGCTTTTCAATGGACTCAAGTGTTGGAAAACCAATAACCATGTCTTTCTTTTGCAATTAAAGCAAACTATTGAAGTTCAAATGATCAACTATTTCACTAAAGAACAAGAATGTGACAAAATCTTTACTTCAACAAAAGTTGAAATGAATGCTGAAATTTGAGCTCACAAACCGTCGCTCTGATGGTGATTCTGACTACACAAATAGCTTCAAAATGGGGATAAAACCTCAGTGCAACTACTCGAAATATTTCTTGGCTATTGAAATTCTCTATTCTATGCTTCGAAGTCAATTTGCACTGTTAAAATTACATGCGTGCCGCATCGCAAAAAACCAAAACTTGAGAAGGAGCTAAACCTACTCTGATACCACTATTGGGTGTGTGTAGAAGTGTGAGAGACACATGAGAAGCACACACAAGGAGCACAAATGTAGCAAGACACAAGGAGAATACAGATGGTTAGAATAGCTCTCTCTATCGATGATGTATTGAAATGAAGTAAGAGCTAAATAATATCCCTAAGTATGAAGTACCACCACATATGAGTGTATCAAGTATGTGGTAACATGGGGAAAAACCCTCTAGTCAACAGTAGAGTAAAAACTGTTTATCCATAGGGAAAATTTTCACATCAAAGCTACTCGAGGAACACATAAGTGTAATAGACCTTGCTAGAGCATCCTTTGAGCACCATATGTTTAACCTCTCTTGTTCTTACTGAGTTCGTTGGCCTTTGCTTCTAAGGATTGGCATCATCTCATCTCCAGATATGTAACCATAGAGGTTTTTCCCTTGAAGATAAGATTCTATTCTAAGTGACCAAGTTGAGTAGTTACCTTGATCCAATTTGTCTAAGGATGAAGGAAATACATCTCCCATGTTGATTTTTTGTTGCTATGATACCACTGTGAGGAGATGGTGAAATAGTTCCCAAAGATGAGTTGGTGCTACACAAAACCTACTCTGCACATATCAATCTTACTCTAGGGATGCTTATTATACCTCTTAGCTTCAGAATGATGCAATTAGAACCAAAAAATCCTTTGAAGCATCACTCTCAATTGTTTCATCAAAACATATAACTAATATGCAGGAAATGTGAAGAACCTATTATTTTGGGAATAGAAGGTTTGAACCTTATGCTCAGAGCTCACATCTTGGTATGATTTGACCAGAAAGCTTTTCTACACATCTAATTGAAGTGGATAGCTAACTAAAGCAAGTTGTTTCATCAATTTAGTTGTACCATACACTGAGAAATGAATTTAACAAGTTAGGGGGCCATCCCAACTTTTCAAGTTCTAGAAGGTGTGCAAACAGAGTCACCTTCCTTACTTCATATCTTGAGATCTACTAGACCAAACTTGTTGAGAATTGATATGTCGATAATATAGACTTCAATCTAACTATCGCATGTTAAAGTATAGAAAATGAATGAGTGGAGGTAGAGAAATCAATTCCACAAAATCACCATAATGATGAAGATGTAGTAGTGAACAATAGATTAAAATGTACTTGAAGAAATGTATCAAAATGTAAATGCTATTGAAGATATGATACAAGGGAAGTGTAATGGACTACACATAGAAAATGTGAGATTAATGTATGCTCAAGTTTGTCATTCAATGTCTTTCAGAATGGCTCGTTCTACCCATGACAAAAATCATGTCTATTTATACTCATAGTTTGAGTTTGAATTTGAATTTTCCCTCACCTAAAAGTGATCCTACACTATAGGGATGTTTTTTATTGATTCTTCCTACCACATGAGTCATGGGTTTAGCTTCCTAACTTCAAGAGATTCCTTATTCTCTTGGATTTTATAATTATCCAAAGAAAATAGACTTAGATTGACAAGCATGAGTTCACATGTGGTTTCTCCATTTGAGATTATAAATAGTTGTGTAGTCGGGAGTCATTAGCATAGCACTTAGGCTTGCTAATTGCACCAAAATTTATGTCATGGGCTATATAAGCTCATAGATTATGCAAAATCTGTGAATGATTCAGCATGTGTAGTTCAAGATTCTTAGGCTATGTCACATGCAAATCTTGCGCATGCACGCTTTGGTCATCTAAATTTTGCTAGTTTGTTATGCCTGTAGAAATCTAAAATGGTGTCCTCTCTACCCAAACTTGAAGCACCCGATAAAAATTTTTATAATAAAAAGCAAAAGATGTGTATGACACTTTGCTTCCTCTTTTATATGTGGACAGTCTAGTGCTAGTCCAAATGAGGAAATTTCTCAGCCTTTATAGGTTCCACATGATGATTCGCATCATTCCATTTTTTTATGAAGATTTACATGATGCACTTGTTGATGAGAGTGATGATATAGAGGAGCAAAAACTATGCCTAAATGGTTGATGTAAAATTTGCGAGATAGAAAATTAGATGCACCTTTGTCATATCATACTTTTTTAGGCTCTCGTAGTGCTTCTTTTGCATCAGATTTCTATGCTATGGTTACCTCTAGTCTTTGTGATGAGAATGAACCTATTTTGTTGGATGAAACACAAAATTCAAAAAAATGGATGGTTGTTATTCAGTTAGAATATGATGCTATTATGAAGAATGGTACTTGGTCTTTATGAAGAATGGTACCTGGTCTTTATGTGACTTGCTTCCTAGCAAGAAGGCCATTGGCACTAAGTGGGTATACAACCTGAAGTGTAAGTCTGATGGAAGAGTTGATAGGTATAAGGCTAGGTTTGTTGCAAAAGGTTATGCTCAAGCAAGAAGCATTGATTTTGATGAGACCTTTGCTCCCACATGCCAAATGACTATTGTTTGTGGCATTTGTCCACTTGTAGCTCATCATGGTTTGAATGTGCATTAGTTGGGCATTAAAACTAAATTTCTAAATGCTGACTTACATGAAGCAGTGTATGTTTTTCGGCCTTGTGGTTTTGTGTAGAAAGTGCATGAAAAAAAGTGTGCAGGTTGAAAAAGACATTATATGGTTTGAAGCAAATAACACATGCTTGGTATAAAAAGATACATGCATACTTAGCTACACATGGTTTTGAGAACAATCCAACTGAGAGCACCTTATATGTTAAGCATGCAAAGAATGGGCTTTTGATCATTGTTGTCTATGTTGATGACATGTTGCTCACTATTCCTAATGAGAAGCACATCGTTGATTTCACAGTTGATTTGCATGCCTCATTTGAGATGTCAAATTCGGGACATTTGCATCATTATTTGAGCATTCAGTTTATGCAAGTTGATGGCAAAATAGCTTTGTGTCAAAGGAAATATATTGACACGATATTGTAGTGTTTAGGCCTTGAAGACTACAAACCTATTTCCACTCCTATGGAAATAGGTTTATGATTGAGTCTTCATGATGCTCGAGATGCATTTGATGTTGTTCTCTATCAGCATGATGTTGGGTGCTTGATTTACTTATGCATAACTCGGCCTGATATTCAATTTGCTATCTCACAGATGAGCAAGTTTATGCATTTCCTAGGTGTCAAGCATTTGCACGCAATTAAGCACATCTTTCACTACTTGAGTGGTACCCAGCTACTTGGATTGTTTTATCCCAAGGGGGGATCACTACCACCACATTTACATGATTTTTTTTACTATAACTAGGCTAGTTGCTATGACACTCATGTGTCCACCAATGGTTTTTGCTTCATGCTTGGTAGCTCATGTGTATCTTGGTTGAGGAAGAAGCAACCTACTATGGCAAATTCTAGTTATGAGGCTGAGTATAGGGAAGCTTTCACAATGAATGTTGAGTGTGTGTGGCTCAGATGCCTTATGGCTAATTTGGGTGTTGGTCAATCTTTTGCCACCACCATCTTCACTGATAATCAGAGTGCATTAGCAATTGCAGGGGACCTTGTGTTCCATATTCGCACTAAGCACATTGAGTTGCACTATCATTATGCTAGGGACAGGTTCTCTGTCGGAGTGATCAGTTTTGCATATGTACCCACACAAGAGAACGTTGTAGACCTCTTCACAAAGGCTCTCCCTAGGAAGAAGTTTGAAGCTTTTTGCAAAGCTTTGGGCTTACTTCCTTTTGTGGATTGATTCCACATAGCTTGGCATTTCCTTATACATAAGTGCCAGCCCTTGTTCACTATATCACTCTCGAGGGGTATTTGTTGATATATACTTGACGGTGGAGTATTGAGCATGTCTAATAGTATGTGTGTGGTCCAAGCTAAAGACTCACTTCAAGCACTCGATATTCAAGTAGGGTTCCTTTTCATTGATGCAAGTCAGTCCACTTTTGAAGAAAAGTGTACACTACATCCTTGCTTTGGTGTCTATCATCCCCAATAAATATAGGTGGGTTCAAGTATTTAAGCAAAGACTTTTCCCTAAGATGCTTATCCTTAGAAGTGGTAAGAGGTTTAGTGGGCATAGGTTCTTCTTGTCTTTTAATCATGACAGAAGTTTTATGAGAGACTTCTGGTTCAAGCTCTTGTTTGTTAAGGAAACAAGCAAGAGTAGTCTATAGAGTGACAAATTGGGCTTTTAATTGTTCAAAGGGTTATGTCATACTTGTTAAAAAAAAATTCTAGCTTATTGGTCCTATCAAGTAAAGCATGATGTTGAGTATGAGAGATAAACTATCATATAAATCAAGTTCCTCCTCAACATCTTGCATCTCTAAGTCTTTTGTTTTTTACGAAAGCAACAACAATGTTTGGTACTTAACCGAAAGATCTTTGAAGACTATATTCTACATAATAACATGTTTTCTTTTAATCATTTCAAGTGGGTTCCCTTTCATAGTTCATGTCATGTGTCTATTTTTATTTTATAATGATTTATTTTTTGAAGACACAAGAAATTGGAAATCACACACTATGAAGGGGTGGGCAACCTTCTACCTATAGATTCCATATGAATATGTGGAGGCCAAGGGGGATTGAGCTTGGGACTTCCTCCTAGCCAATTCATGGTGTAAAGCACTAGGCCAGAGCCCCTCGACTAATGTGCCGACCTTCTTAAAGGATCCTTTGAGGAACTATACTTTGGATTTGCCTTATCTAGAATTCAAATGGCACCTACATGGGGCCATTTTCACATTGCATAGTGGTAATACATTGATGACATATCTACCATTTTCTATGTGCCATGTGGCAACTACCATTCACATAAGGTGGAGCCCCTATGTTACCCAATTCCCAATGCACGGAACAAATCTATAAAAAATGGTCTAACCTCCCATCCTTGCCTCTTGGATGGAATTCCAGAATTTATTGACACGTGGTATTTTCTTATTTTTTCTTCTTGAATATTATATTGTAAGCAATGCATCAAATCAAAAGTTTTGCTCTATTCCTCCACCCCTCATGTCTTCACACAAAGCCGAGGCTTTTGAAAAGGTGTAGAAGTGTTCCACCTTGTATGTGAATAGTTGAGGAGTGGGATGGAAGTCTCTATCTTTTGCTATTTCTAGGTGGAATTGAACCATTCCTGTGTTTGTTCCATTGCCTCTATGCGAAATGCACTCCCATTTACTCCCTTTTTTCCCCTCCATCCCACCTCATAAACACTTTTTATCTTCATTTTGGGTATTATGTATCACAACTTGTCGAGGAGATCTTCATCGTTATTGGTAGCATTCTCTGTAGTGACAGATTTGGGCACCTAAACACTTTTTATCTTCATTTTGGGTATTATGTATCACAACTTGTCGAGGAGATCTTCATCGTTATTGGTAGCATTCTCTGTAGTGACAGATTTGGGCACCTGTTGTAATAAGCAGAGATAGCCATGATCATATGCATGATAAAAACAGAGATCACTTGTGGTGCATATATTGTATGTTAGTCTTGTACATTGTGTATGTTCGTTTTCCATGTGACTACGCAACGAGGGGCCATTGATCTGTCGTAGAGAGAGTGAGAGAGAGAGAGAGAGCAGCCTGCACCTATAGCTATCGCCAGGAAGAGGACTCCCAGAAACCTTTGTTGAAATGACAGGAAAGAAGCGGACGGGGAGAGAGCTGGCAAACAAAGGCTTAACTCCCTTACTGAAATCCTTGCCGGACAGCACTCGAAAATGGTAAAATAGAACATCCGCCATAGCAATCAGAATAGAGGGATACAGCCATGCAGGAGTGCGCCATGGCTCTTCTTCGTCGTCCAGTGACATCGGCATTGGAGACACTTATTCTCAGTCCACTTGCTCGTCAACCGGGATGCATCCCTCTGTGAAAGAGACAGACTTGAAGCTTATCCCAGCTGGAGTCGAATCTGGTACCGTCCAGGAGCATCCCAGTATAATGCACTTGGACCTCATCTCCTTTCTCTAGAGTTTCCCAACCCATCCCAGCAGCCACGGAACTGGTAGCAGATGACGAAATTGGTAGCAGATGAGAGAAATGGCTCTACGCGAGGATAGTAGCGAAACTGGTAGCAGATGAGAGAAATGAGATTGATCACCTGTGCAGTCAGCTAGTAAGCAGACCCCAAGCAAAAGGGTGCTCACGAAGAGTTGGCAGTCCTGCTACAGATTGTCCCTCAAGCGTCTGTTGATTCCGGAAGCAATCTGGAATGTGTGTAGCAGAGTGGATAAGAGACGAAGGGCAAGGTGGAGGGGGGCGCGCAATACCTCTCTAGTAGACGGAGCGCATATCTGCACTTGCTCTCTGAAACACAGAGAGAGAGAGAGAGAAAGAGAGAGAGTCAGAGATAAAGTCTACTTTCTGTCGATTGATTCCCGTGCATACACTGAATCGCTTTTTTTTGTGTTATTCTCTCCATCCACGTGTCAGTCGGGCTGTGGAGATGTCTATTGACCTCAGCTATGACCCTATCCCATATACGTTGAATCAAGTCATCTAAGGGTATGAGTGGAGGTGCTCTACATCAAACAAGAAGATATTGAATGTGCATTGGGTCCCATTTTATCACACTCTATTCTTAAGCATCTTACTTTAAAGCTACGCACCCATACATTTGACATCATTGCAAAACATTAATGGGTCATTCTACCCTTTTGTAGCACTCACATTGGCATCACTCAAAGGACTCTTTGTCGCTTTCCAAGGGTTGAATAATCACTTTTTGGCTTCTCTCTCAACACAAATTGGCACTAAGTGCCATCTCTTGTAAACTCAAACAATATAAGGACAAGTATTGTGTGTGTGCGCACCCTTGTGGGTTGGAGGCTATTCTAAGCCCACCCATAAGCTCTCTCCAAGTGTCTCAACCTCTTCTAAAGCTCCATTCGTGTACAACGGGCCATTCTAAGCCCCCCCAAAGTGTCTCTTCTAATTCTTGGTGCAAGTGAAGGGCTACTCTAAGCCCCCCCCCCCCAAAGAAATCTGATATCGAGTCGTTCATTTCAACCTTTGCAATTCTTTTGAAGCAGCATTTTTGGCAAGAGATTTTGATAGTGTTTCTAAACACTTTATCTTCAAAGCTTGTGCGTTTGGCGAAGATTTTGGTAGTGTTTCCAAACACTTTATCTTCAAAGCTTTTGTAATGACCAAAAGTGAAGGTAGCTCATCATCTATGGCTAACTTCTTACCATCTTTCACCCCTATTTTTATGCCTAAGGATGAACGCCTTAATGGACAAAATTACACTCTATGGAAAGATATCATGCACGCCTATCTCTACACAAATCTTCTTCATGAGGTAGTAGATGGGTCAGACCCCGAACCCAATAGGGATACCAACTTAGACAATTGGCATGTGTGGAATGTCAAGGACAAAAGAACTTTAGGTCAGTTGTTACTTGCCTATGACAAATTGGACATATCACTGCTTGCAAGACATCCAAGGATGCTTGGGATACGTTAGCCGCTTTATATGAAGACAAAACCCCTTCGAAGATATATGCATTAGAGGCCGAGTTTCATAATTTGACAATTAGGCCACACGACACAATTACCAAGGTCATAGCCCAATTTGAGGACTACCAGCATAAATTAGCACTATGTGGTAGGCAGATCTCTAGTGAAGACATGGCCATTAGACTTCTCAACAAGTTACCTAACTCATACGAGACATTTGTCACAACTTTGTATAATCGCGGCCAAGTCTTATCTTGGGAAGAGGTTCATCGACTTTTGCTCCTCCACGACTCGCGAGCCAAATCGACTTCCTCACAAGAGTCAGCCATGAAGGCCAAAGGCCCATTCCATAAGGGCAAAACCACAAGTCATCAGGCTAACAATGAATCTAAGCAAGGATCGCATAATTCATCTAAGAAGTTCACCTGTAATTTTTGTGGAAAATCAGGACACTTAGAAAAGTTTTGCTATAAAAAGAAACAATCATCGAAGGCTTCTACGTCTAGGCAAGCATCCAAAGGATCCCAACATAGATCCCACTGCTCGAGTGAGGAACTCTTCATCTCCACAGAAGCCAATGCACTGGTGACTTCTAGCTCCCCGCATGAGTGGATCTTTGATAGCGGAGCTACCTCCCATATGTGCAAAGACAAGGACTCCTTTCAGGAACTCGAAGAGCATACGAGAGAATTCTATCTCGGCAACAACAAGAGTTTACCCATCGAAGGAAAAGGGAAAGTTCAAATTTCCAACCATCAGGGCGAATACAAGTCTTTATCCAATGTTCTTTTTGTTCCAAACTTATGTATGAATCTCCTTTCCGCAAGGCCATTACAGATCAGGACAAACAAGTATGGTTTGATAACACCTCAGTTAAGGTAGTTGATCCCCATACAAAGAATGTCATTGCTCAAGGTATAGAAGAAAAGGGCCTCTACAAGCTATCTTGCTTTGTATCCAAAGAATCAACCTCAAGTTTGTGGCACCAGAAATTTGGCCACACTTCATACTTATCAAAAATCTCTTCATCCCAACTTGTGAAGGGATTGCCAAAGATAGGACAACTTACTGATGTCTGCCAAGCTTGCACCCAAGGCAAGCAACACAGGGCCCCAGTTCCCAAGGAAGCTTCAACACGAGCGAGGAACTCACTTGCCCTTATCCACATGGACTTATGTGGACCTATGAATACCCCATCGCTGAGTGGATCCCTCTACTTTTATCTTCTAGTAGATGACCACTCTCGCTTTATTTGGGTGTACTTTTTAAGTCAAAGGCAAACACATTCTCTAAGTTTAAAACTTGGATCAAGGAAGTTGAGACTGAAGCTTCCACTAAAGTCAAAACCATCAGATCAAATGGAGATGGCGAGTTTATCAATCATGACTTTGATAACTTTCCCACCCAGAAAGGGATCAAAAGACAAGTCACTCAGCCTCATACTCCATCACAGAATGGAGTAGCTGAAAGGAAGATACGCAGTGTGATGGAAATGGCACAAACAATGCTTCATCACAAGGATCTACCCTACAAGTTTTGGGCAGAAGCTGTGCATACTGTCGTTCATATTCTTAATCGAGGATTTACAAGTGCATTACACAACAAAACACCCTTCGAAGCATACTATGGAAGAAAACCAAATGTGAACTACTTTCGAGTCTTTGGTAGTGAAGCTTTGTCCATGTACCAAAAGAAGATAGAAACAAGTTACAATCAAAGTCCAAGAAACACATATTCATAGGCTACAATGACCAATCAAAGGCATACCGTCTATATGATATGGAAAACCACTCCATCACCATTTCGAAGGATGTGATCTTCAATGAAGCTTCATCATGCTCAAGAAAAGATTCAAGTACAAGTCTTAGTCCACCTATCTACACTTCAGAGGGGGACTCAGTATTTCCAACTTCCAACTCAGAAGCAAGTACTTCACAACAACCACACCGATCTCAAAGGCTTCTTGATAGGCAACAATGCGAACAAAGTCATTATGTTAATTATGCTCTAATGCACCAAATCCAACAAATTCCAGAGCCATCTAACTACAAAGAAGCTCAAGGCCAACCAGAGTGGGAAATAGCTATGAAAGAGGAACTCGATGCAATAGCAAAGAACAACACTTGGACATTAGTCCCCAAACCAACCAACCATCAAGTCATAGGAGTCAAGTGGATATACAAAGTCAAATACAAGTCTGATGGCACTCTAGATAAATATAAGGCAAGATTAGTAGCTAAGAGATACAAGCAGCAACATGGCATTGACTATGAAGAAACCTTTGCCCCTACTGCAAGATTCACAACCATAAGAATCGTCTTAGCACTAAGTGCTCACTTTAAGTGGCCCATTTACTAGTTGGACATCAAAAGTGCATTCCTCAATGGAGATCTTCAAGAAGAAGTATATGTTGAACAACATGAAGGCTTCAAGATCAAAGGCAAAGAAGATCAAGTCTACAAGCTTCACAAGGCACTTTATGGACTCAAGCAAGCTCCTAGGGCCTGGTATGAAAAGATTCACAAGTTCTTTGAAGACAAGGGATTTCACAGAAGCAATGATGATGCTAATCTCTACATCTATCAAAAGGAGTCTTTAGTAGCCATCATCATTCTCTATGTAGATGACTTGATCTTAACAGGCTCAGACAAAGAACGCATCCAGTTTATCATCACACAGCTTCACCTTGAGTACTCTATGATAGATCTTGGATTACTTCACTACTTCTTAGGTATGGAAGTTTGGCAAACAAAAGAAGGTATATTCCTATTACAAAAGAAGTATTACTCTGATCTACTTTCCAGATATAACATGGACCAGTGTCGCTCAGTTTCTACACCACTTGATCCCAACATCAAGCTTACACTGGAGGACTCTTCATCACTTGTGGATGTGCATACCTATCGACAGCTTGTTGGCTCATTACTCTATCTTGCCAACACTAGACCAGATATTGCTTATGCAGTTGGTATACTCAGTCAGTTTGCACATTAGCCTCGTCATACTCATTGGGATGCTGCTCAGAGACTACTTTGTTACCTTGCCCTCACCCGACATCATTGTCTTTGGTACAGAGGGGGCATCGAACTCGCCGGATATTCCGATTCAGATTGGGCTGGTGATCCTGATTCTCAACGTTCTACTTCTGGGTATATTTTCTTGCTTGGCTCAGGACCTGTCTCTTGGGCAAGTAAGAAGCAGCCTACAGTTGCACTATCATCTGTCGAGGCCGAGTACCAAGCATCCAGCTTTGCAGCATGTGAGGCCATCTGGCTTCGACGTTTATTATCTGACATTGGTGTTTTGCAGGATACTCCGACATGTCTTCGCACGGACAACCAGTCAGCCTTGGCCATTGCCAAGAATCCAGTGTTCCACGCTCCGACGAAGCATATCGAGATCCAGTACCACTTCATCCGCGAGAAGCTCATATCTCAGGAGATTACTCTGGAGCAGTGTACTTCTTAGGAGAACCTGGCGGACATGTTAGTGTACTTCTCAAGAGAACCTGGCGGACATGTTCACGAAGGCTCTACCTCCAGTTCTGCTTCAGCGCTTGGTGGACCTCTGCAGCATTCAGCCACTCCAAAATGGAGCTGTAGAGGGGGTGTTGACGACATGATCGCTCCTACTCATCTACATTTGTATCCGCATTAGTGCATCTCCATTTTGTATCCAGGAGGCACTCCATTTCCAGTCTATTTTCATTTTATATTGTACTTCCTTTGTATTTGGGTACCTTGCCATGTGCTTCTACCACTTGTATTCATTCTCCTTTCAGGAGACTTATCCCACATATGATGTACTTTTGAGAGCCCCTCCCAAATCTATATGAGGAGGGCCTCTCCCCTCATTTGTATTGGGTCAGAAGCTTGAGGAGCCTACTCCATGCTCTTGGCAAGCTCATTTCTAATCCACATGAGTTTACCCATTTCATGGTCTACTCATTTTGTGTCTCACACATTCTTTGTTTTGTGAGAGTACTTTCCTTTTCATTTTGCTTCCGCATGCGTACTCTCTACACTATGCCCTTCCTTGTACAATTGCAATTTCAAAGTTAATGCCCGGGGGAGTAAGCCTCGGCCGAACCTCCATTTTTTTTTTTTAATTGTTACCACCTCGCATTGTGAACCCAGTCAAAGAGACATTGTCGTCGCCTTCATCACCATTGAAGAACAAGCTGAAGCGTGATCGTCTTGAAGGAGGTCGCAATACTGCACCTGTAATGAACCTTCATGTTCTGCTAAAGCTTGAGTGCCTGCCTGCACAGGAAATAAAGAGAAGCTACTCATACTTATAAGTCCCCAAGTCATCTATCTGCCTTTGTTGCTCTTCGTCTGTTATCACAATCACCTCCACAACTTTGTCAGTACTCCTTGTCCTCCTTATAAGGCGAAAGTATGGAGAGTTGAAAAGATCTTGATGTTCTACTGTAGCTGTATGGAAGAAGGGTGCCATGCAGAGCTGTATGGAAGAAGGATGTCATGCACAGCTTTTCAACTCTCCATACTTTCGCCTTTTATAAGGCGAAAGTATGGAGAGTTGAAAAGCTCTTCGAAAGCAGATGTTCTACTGTAGCTGTATGGAAGAAGTATGCCATGCAGAGCTGTATGGAAGAAGGATGCCATGCAGAAGAGACCTGGCCGCCATTTCAGGCGGTGGAAGAAGGTAAAGACTATTCAAGTATGTGAGTACACATGATGTTTCCTAGTAGGCACGGAGCCTTATGGGAGATTCAGAAGGAGCATGTAAGGATCATGTACAAAGGCTGTGCGCTAGGCCATAGCCTGCTTTGAGTTGAAGTTTCAGATGATAGCTGAGGATCCACACTTAGAAAGTTCTCGCAATAACACTCTGTATCTCCGTACAAGATGACTAAAAGCTTGACTTGACATGACACTCGTCTTGCTGAAAGCTTGACTCTGTGTATCTCTCTATCATTTTGCTTGACTTGACATGACACTCATTCCACAGACTTCAATAAAAGGCTCCTGGTGGAGAAGCCATTTCTATGTTGCATACACTTGTATCAGATTCATAAGATGTTGTAATCATTGTGAGTGTTCGAGGGAGAAAGAAGCTTTCTGTGTTAATGTTTCCTGTTTAAGCTTCAAGGCTAACGAAGTTTAGAGAACGCATAAGCATGCGCTCGATCAGTTGGAATGGAGATGAAGAAAGACTGTGGAACAGAAACACAGATTACACGATTACACAGATTACACAGATGAAAGAATGGAGATGAAGCTTTAAACAAAAGCACAGATTACACGACTCTCGTGAGAAATGGGTGGTGTAGCACGTCATCTTTTGAAGCTTCCCTCGAGATGCCAAAAAAGTCGGTAAAATTATGCCATTTCATAATTTGAAAAAACAAAAATCACAAAAAAAAAATTGTTATAAACCAAAATCTCTCCTCTTTACAAATTGAGATGTGAACATGAATTAGAAAAACAGAAAATTCATTAATTTAGACCTTCCACACAGCTTAAATGGTTGATATGTACATGCCACATTTTGTATCTCTTTAAAAGCATGGTGTTTTAAAAATGCACATAGAGGTTAACAACTTGCCCCATGAGGATTCCCTACTTTCTGATTGCAAAAGAAAAAGATAATTTTTACCGCACAATACATTAGAAAATTCAATATTCTATCTATAATGCTCAACACCATAGGTCAGCATCTCTTGATGTGATACATACAATTGATTGTTGACATAAAAAAGAAGTCTCACTTGTACGATACATGGAAGCAATATACATACACTTGTGACCATCATTGTCTTGCTCCTTCATTTCTCTGCATCATCTTCTTTGCCAACAATAATCTTGCAGAGGCTGCTGATCTCTCTATAGAGCTCCAAATTTGATGAAATATCGCTCATTTGAAAGGTATTAGTGTCTAGTTTATGTCGATAAATTTTCATAGCATGTGGTTTAGTAAATTGGGAGAAATCTTAGTTTTTTTGTATGAGGGTCAATCTTTTCATATTCCTGAAAAATAGGAGGTACCACCATTGAGTGTCTGATTCATTCCTATAGCATATTTTGCTTATTCGGGCTCGTCTTGTGCCGGTTGGCTAGACCAAACTTCATCGCTTCAAAATGCACTTTTCTACCTCCTATAAGCTTTTCCAAAGCGGCTCGGCAAATCAAAATGAAGGCCTATTTGCAAGGTAGAAATCTTTATGGAATTGTAGCAGGTGATGAAGCTATGCCCATTCCAAGATCCAAAGGAGGACCTACACAAGAGGAGACAGATAAGCTCACACTTTGGTGCGCAATGGATGCTCAAGCAAGGTTGTACATTGTAGCTCAGTGATGAGTAGCACCTCCTTTAATGTCAATCCGGGAAGACGTGAGGATGGTATGAAGACCTCGAGCAAGTGAAGGCATAAGTGCGTGAGTGAGAAGCACACTAACATGCACACACATACACATACGCGCACACACGGTAGGACAAAGAGTGAGAAGCAATGGAGTTCTTTAGATTACTTTCAAAAAGCTCATACAAGTTCAAATCAATTACAAGCTACCTTCAAAAATGAGCTCTCTAGCTCTATTTATAGTTTTTGACTAGGTTTTGACCGTGTCCAGACCTAGTGTCCGGCCTAGTTAAAAATTAGGTTCTCTACCCTATTTGGAGGTTCAAACAAAGTCTAAAAAATGTGAAAACTGACAGGTAGGTACTTCTAAAGCTCCTCAAGCTCAAGGACTCCTTGGCTTGCACAAAATGGAGCTACGAAAATATGAAGTGGTATTTACAATGGTTTTTAGTGATGAAAATCACTATTTTTGTAGGGGTTTCTATTAACATTTTGACATACATTTCCTGGAGCTCCCTACTTGCTCCTTCTCCTTGTGTGTCCACCTCTTTTATATGCATTCGTTGTTGAAACAAACCTCTTTCTGCATCATACAGTTTTGGCCAAGAATAGCATTGTCAACTTCATGTGCACCCCTGGAAGGACCAGGAGTTCGTGCCTTACCTAATTCCTTGAGTGCCTCATTTTCCAATTCCACTGTAATTCGACTATGATTTACCAATACCTGAAGAATTCCACTCCTTAGGTTTAGGTTGACTGCATGATCATAGATCTAGTCCTGACCCAAGACAAGAGGCTCAGTGAGGTCCTCATCTTGACACACTAGTACTTTGACTGTCATTACTTCGTCTTGAATGTAGAGGGGAAGTTCCACCTCGCCCATGCAAGGGGTTTCCACACCTCCCAATCCTATGAGATATGCTTCTATAGGATTGACAATTAATTTCAACTCTTGACAGTAAGACAATTTAACAGCACTAGTGGCTGCACCTGAGTCAATCAAGGCTCTTACAGTCCTTGCACCCTTTCCTTGTCCTATCTCCAAGTTTATAAAAGGACGTCTATCAATTATCCCATGAGAGCTGATACCTGAAACTTCACACATAGCCACATGATATCCTTGATCTGCACATGCATCTGTCCTAGGTTGCTCTCTACCCTGTCTTCTCAACTTCATTCTCTGGATGTGTTCCAATGCTTCTGCTTGAGCTTCTTTGCGAATTCGTTTTTCTTCTTCTTTGCGTTTCTTAGCAGTATTGAGTCGAGTTAGCATTTCCTCTGTGAGAGGTTCCTGATATAACTTGACCCTACATCCGCTTATGTAGCTCGGGAGAACATCGCCTTCTAATGTGGCTAGTTGCACTGCTCCACTTGTTGAGATTCTATTAATGATCATGGGTCCGTAGCCTCTCTTCTCTAGTTTCCTCGCATGTTGTTTCAAAGTGTATACTAGTACTAGGTCGTCGGCCTTCAAACATTTATCCTTAACGTGGGCATCAAAGTATGCCTTTTGTCGTTTCTTAGCTGCATATATCTCGACAGCCGCCCTCAGTCTTGTTTCTCCTAATCGTTCAAGGTCAAAAAGTCTAGAGGAGAGTTCATGACCCGTCCATTCATGCTCTTGTGCTACTTTCAATGTAGGTATTAAGAAATCCAACGGTAGCACTGCATTTTGGCCAAATACCATCTGAAAGGGGGTGGCTTGGAGTACCGTTTTGTAGGCGACTCGATATGCCCAAACAGCATGGTGTAGTTGTTTGTCCCAATCAGAGCGTTTATTGTTCACTGATTTCGTCAGTACATTGCATAAGATCTTATTGGTGCTCTTAGCCTGGCCATTAGCTTGAGGGTGATAGGGGGCAGACTTCTTATGTACTACCAAGAATTCTTGGAGCAGATTTTCAATAACTTCATTCAAGAAGTGAGTGCCTCTATCACTAACTAGCTCTATAGGTAGCCCATATCTAGTGAACACATTCTCAAATAAGAACTTAGCTGTTGTTTGTGCATCGTTCTTCGTAGTAGCTTTCACTTCTACCCGCTTGGTTAGATAATTCGTGGCCACAATGATATATTCAGCATGAGAACCCTTAGCTGGGGGATTAATAGGACCTACAAAGTCTATTCCCCACTTAGAGAATGCTCGCCCACCCATCATAGGTTTTAGTGGCATTTCATCTTTGCGTATAGGATACTGAGTTCTTTGACAAACATCACACCGTTTCACATAGGTATGTGCATCCATGTGAAGGGTCGGCCACCAGAAGCCCGCAAATAGGATTGCCTTGATCACCCGATCTGGTCCAAAGTGTCCTCCTGATACACCTTGGTGAGCAGTTTCCAAGATCTTGAGATATTCACTCTCATGGACACATAGTCGCAGGTATCCATCTTTACCACGCTTGTATAGGTTATCACCAATGAGTGAGTAATCCAGGGCTTCTTGTTCTAAACTCCTTTTCCTAGCCAGATTCATGTCTGGAGGGAATGTTTTTGTCCTCAGGAAGGATACTAGTGGTTCACTCCAATCTGGCACTATGGACACTTGATACAGAGTGGCATGTTCCGCAGGTGGTTTAGTGCAGTAGATGGGGCATTCTTTGCATAACTTTTGGACATCAGCTTCCATAGTCGGCCAATGCACTCCGAGTCTCCTTAGTGTCTGTAGGGTTTGTTGTTTTGAGTAGTGTTGCTCTAATGCACCTACATGTGCTAATTGCAACCATTTAGCGTACTCATCCTCTTCCACACAACAAGCCAAGATCCCTTGATCTGTGTGCTTGTACATACTTCCTGCCATGATGTGATACTTTTGGGCTTTTACAACCTCTCTATCCTGTGTGTTTATTACTGGGTGGTTAGGTCTGTACGTCAATACTGGCACTAATGGCTTAGCCCACTGCGGCACCACTTCCAAATTAAACAAGTAAGCATCAGGAAGGTCATCTGACACTCCTTATGGGGCCTCTCCAGATGTGAGCCTCGAAAGATGGTCAGCTCTCAAATGAGTCCTACCTTTCCTTACCACTACCTCAAAGTCATATTCATTAGTAAGAGAAACCATCTTACTAATCTTCTTGTATTGCATGGCTTGTTCACAAGGTATAGCAGTGCCTGATGGTCAGTAAAAAATTTAAACTTATTTGCAAGCAAGTAATGCCTAAACTTTTTAACCGCATAGACCATGCCTAGTCCTTCTCTCTCTGTAGTGGTATAATTTCGTTCAGTTGCATTCAATTGTCTACTAGCATAGGCAATTGGAAGATCCATATTACCTTCACCGGTAGGTTGGGCGAGTACACACCCAATAGCATAATTGGATGCATCCACGTGAACATGGAAAGTCTTATTCCAATCTGGTGTGGTCAAGATTGGTGTTGAACATAATCGTCGTTTAAGCTCATCGAAGGAATTCTCACATTCGTCAGTCCACTCAAAGTTAGTCAAAAGTCCATACAGAGGCTTTGCTATGATGGCATACATGTGTATAAACCGTCAGTAATAACCACAATGCCCCATGAAAGCTTGTACTTCCTTGACATTCTTGGGCCTAGGTAACTCGGCTATAGCTCTCACTTTCTCTTCATCAGTGGATATGCCATTCTTTGACACTATGTTTCCTAGAATCTTGCCTTGCCTGACCATAAAGATGCACTTTTCTGGGTTCAGGCAGACTTGATATTCTCTACATTTGTCAAAGATTTGTCTGAGTTCAGGAATATGGGTTTGTCTAATGTTGGAATGAGCACAAAGATCATCAACATAGACTTCTAAGTTCTTCCTCAGGAACTCTTTAAATACACGGCACATCAGCCTCTGGAAGGTAGCTGGTGAGTTGGTAAGCCCAAATGGCATTACTCTAAAGGCAAAAATGCCCCACTCTGTGGCAAAAGCCATCTTATGCTGGTCCTCGGGAGCAATGGCTACCTGATTGTAGCCCGAAAATCCATCAAGGAAGCTGTACACTTCCTTGCGTGCTACTCTTTCTAAGAGATGCTTTGTGATAGGAAGCGGATAGTTATCTCGAATTGTGGCTGCATTGATCTTTTTCAAGTTAATGCATACACGCAGCTTTCCATTTTTCTTGGGCACCACTACAATGGGGGATACCACTCAGTATGCTCAATTTCATAGATGAATCCAGCTTCAACCAGTCTATCTATCTCTTCTTTGATCTTGGCCGCATAATTATCATTATATGTGTATGGCTTTTGCTTAGAGGGTTTTGTGTTTGAGGTCATGGGAATTGTGTGTGAGCATATGTCTGGGTCAACACCCTTCAAATCCTTGTAACTCCAAGCGAATACATCTCTGTATTCTCTTAGCAAGGCTATCAATTCGTGCTCTTCGTCTCCCATCAGGTCATGGCCTATGAACGTGCATCTCTCTTCTCCTTCTTCCACGGCTACCACTATTTTCTTGGTGGTTTCTTTGTTATCATAGGCCTCCCCTGATTGCACCTCTCGTTTAGGCATTCTGATCATGACTCTCCTATCATCTATCTCATACTTCTTAAAATTTTCCGGGACCTCAAACAAAGATTCTTCCTCTTCTGGTGTGACTTCTCTCTTCTTTCTTTTCTTTCCTTCTTCCTTCGGGGTCACATGTGTGGCTAGTCTTACATCATTTGTAAACTCTCCATGCCTTTGGGGTTGAAATTCTACTTCATAGAAGTATTCTTCATCTGATGCAAAAGGTGGGTCCATAATGATTGACTCTAGATCGGAGTCACTTGCATCCTCAAATGCATCAGGGCTAGGTTCACACTCTTCTAACACTGCCTCTCCCATGATTGGCTTTATGGAGAAGACTGAAATGTCATAGCCATCCTCATCACAGTGTGGTGTCCATTGTTCTTCATTGATGGCTACATCCATGGTTGCTAAGATTTCTGCCCAGCCGTGGGGTTCAAATTCTTCGTCAGGAAAGACTACAGGTGCATAGGCTGGGTCTTGAATTGATCTATGTGTTTCTTTTGCACCTACCTCTCTGGCTTTTTCTCTCTTCTCTTCTTCTACTGCTACTTTGCACATCCATAAGTGGGTGTCTTCATGCATCCATGAGGATCCTGATCCTATGGAATGCACCGATTCCGTATCATCTTTGGCTCTATGGAGGGGATTCCATTGGATAGGAGGGACATCTCTATGAGAGTAATCTTTGAGATTCACTTTGGTCGTAACACCTAGTGTTGCAGGTACAAGGAATTGGTTCCCCAATCCTGGACCACTTGCAACTGTCGCATAAATGGTCTTCCCAAAATCATCTCATAAGCATGATTCTTGCTGAAATCACATATGGCGAAAGTATGCTCAAACTCAACACCGCATGTAGTGAGAGTTATTCCTTCCAGCAAGCCTAAGGGTCTTTCTATGTGGCCATCAGCCATCTACAATTTCATCCTCATGGGCCTGAGTGCTGGCTTGCCCCAACGCTTCCATAGGGAAGTGGTAGCAATTGCGACTCCTGCGCCTGAGTCTAGAATGGCCTTGGTGGTGGTGATAGGAAGATATGTGTTTCCCTCTTCGCCCTCACTCATGTCTCCTATCTTGTCCAATGGTATTTCTGGCACTGTTCTCTGGGATCCTACCTGGGAACGAGGTTTTGCTATCTCTGGTACTTGTTTGGCTACATGTTTCCATAGCTCTGGCCTTACTTTGAGTAGCTCTTATAAGGTGAGGTTACACTGTACTTTAGTGTTTTTCACTACCTCTGTGTTCCTAGGTAAGACTGAGTATTCGTTTCTTACCATGACTGTGGGTGCTCTCATACATGTGGACTTAGCTTCCCATGGGCCTGTGAAGTGGGGTAGCTCCTGTATGGAATTAGACTCGAAGTCTAATCTCTCGTGAGACTGAGTACTCTCCTGCTCCTCATAAATGGATGGGATGTCTTGTGGGAATTGGTCGTGTGCATCATCCACAAGTTCAATGGGAGGGGGGACTTCACTCTCTTTAGCCCATTTGTCTTCTTGAATCTCGCGTAGGAATTCGGGTGTGAACCGATTCATAGAAGACGATGTGTCTGGTTCCGTAGAGTTAGGCACATAGGCTTCCTGGGCAGGAAGGCTTACTCTTTCACTTGCCTTGTCCTTGTGTTGAGAGGCGGGTTCCTTTTTTGATTGTGCAATTAGCCTCTCTATTCTTTCTAACATGCCTTCAAAGTGCAACTGCGTCTTAGCTGAACTAGAGATGTTAAAGAGGCGACTGGCTTCAAACATGGTTTCAGCCAACTCCACCATCTTAGCACAAATTTTAGTTCGTTCAAGCTCTAATTCTGCTCTAGGGTAGCACTTTCCATGATTTGTTACGTTTGGCCCATCTTGGATTCTGGCCTGATATGCTTTAAGCATCATGTTTAAGTCCTCGGGAGTGGGATCTGCTAGGATTGATCCTACTCTAGGGGGTGGTGGGATTAGGTGAGGCGGGTTGGAAGGTGGCGGGTCGGATGGAGTTGGGAATGGTGGAGGTGGGGTAGTGTGAGAGGGAGTTTGAGATGTGAGTTCGGTTATCCTGGCTCTTGTTTCTCTTAGGCTTTCCTCAAGTTCACTCATTTTCTTTGCCCATTGTCTTTTCATTCTTTCACGACTATCTCTCCAGGCTCTAGTCCTCTTCTTGGTTATGCTCTCTGTTTCACTCACCTCAGGGCTCTTTTCCTGGCCTACACTTTGGTTCTGCTGTAAGGCTTGGGCTCTAGTGACCACTTGTATTGGTGCAGTGGAAGTGACACTTCCTGTGGAATCTACCACTAACCCAATAACGTTAATGGGAGTGATTTTTGGCATATTGCTGGGATTCTTTGGACAATCTCGTAAGAGATGCTCCTTTCCACATCCTTGGCAAAAGCCCTGGATCGTCACTGATTGGGGTTGTGTAGGTGGAGGCAAGGGACAATCACGAATGAGATGATCTCCTTGACATCTGTAGCATGGTCCTCTAGGGAATGGGGGTCTTACTTGCCTAGGTAGAGGTCTAGGGTTGGGGTTTGCATACATGACGTTTGTGTAATCTTGCTCCCAACTAGGTTCATTTGGCTCTTCACTATAGTAGGACTCACCATGTTCAGGAGATTGCATGTAGTAGGCCTGGGGCCTGTCAATATGCATCGAATCAAAGCTATGGTCACTCGGGTCACTTTCAGAAAGCAATGGTGTTACAGGGACTATAGCTCTATTCGGGTTCTCTTCTGCAGCTGCATATTTTACTGGGATCACATTAGTAGGAGCAGGTGGTTGTTGTGCTAGCACTGGCTGGGGTCTCAGTTGGGCCTGATATTGCGGTTGGTAATTTTGCTAAGGCCTAGTATACTGTTGTGGTGGGTATGGACTCTGGTATCTGCCTTGTTGAGGGTATGGCTGAGGGTAGGTTTGCCTAACAGCTTGCTTATTGTATGGGCAGTCTTGTGCGGTGTGATTTGTGTATCTTCGTTCTATGGTGCAGTACTGGCTACTAGGATTTACTTGGGGTTGAGCCATAATGGGACATACATTCGCCATATGGTCACCTCCACAAGTATAGCATCTTTTTACTGGGGCGAACCTTGGGATTTGTTTGCTAGAGACACCTAGTTTTTGTGCCACTTTCTCAGCGAGTTCCTCAATTGATGTGGATTGCGTGGAAGAGAGGCTAGAGGCACTATCTGAATCTTTGTATATCTTGGAAAGCTCTAACTCCTCCCCTAGGTTATCCTCAATGTCGATGCACATGCGTACACACTCTTCTATAGTCCTAGGGTCTTTCAAGTACACATAGGACCTCAATTTTGTACTCAGCAACCCATCGAGGAATAAAGCCACTTGCTTAGCTGGCGTGGGTAACTCAGGGACAGGGCATCTCTCCAGGTATTGCCTAAATCTTCTTCTGGCAAGTCTCATGGTTTCTTGAGGGGTTTGCTTGAAGCTGTGAATCAGCGAGGAAGTGTTATGTCTTATGCCACTTTTAGAGAATTCGATAATGAATGCCTCTAGAAGTTGGTCTATGCTCCTGAACTGCCTCTCATTCAATGGTTGAAACCACGTAAGGGCTGTGTTCCTAAGTGTTAGACCAAAGGCATTGTACTGCGTGAACAGATCTTCAACTTGTTCAGCTCTCAAGGCTTGCCTAAACTCAGCCATATGATCGTATGGATCTCCAGTGCCATCAAAGTAGTTCTTCATGGACTTAACTAGCTGAGTCGGCCTCAAAGTCCTTGTGTGATCTCTAGGTCGTGGTAGAGGGAACTCATCCACATTTCTTTGATTCCTAGGAGCTCTAAGTACCTCAGGTTCCACTCTGTTTGTTTCCGTTCTCGTTCTTTCTCTGCCCCCTGGGTTGGTAAAGCTTACTTCTGGCCTATCTCTGCTTCTGTCTCTTTGAGTTCCATGAGCTTGGGATGTTCCAGCTCCAGGGTGACCATAAGACACGTTCGATTTTGGTTGGGGGAAAACGAATTCACCCTTCCAAGTATAAGCATGTCTGTCATGTTCTGTAACCACAAAGATCCTCTCTGAAGTGTGATCTAGGTAGGTCACCCTGCCTGGGCTATCTGGATCTTTAAACTCATAGATCATGATTGTTCCTATATCATTTGGCCGATCAGATTTATACCTCCAAAAGGCTTCGTCAGTCTCTTGGTTCAGAAGCAGATCTATACTCGTGTTCTCCTGGGGAACCCACTCGGGATTGAGGATTCTATTAAGAACAGATTTCCCTCGAGGGGTCCTGGGTTCTGCACCCATGTTTCCTTGCTCTAGGTCACCTAAATCCGCTTCTGAGATCACATTCCCAAATTCATCTGTCCTATCTGGGTGACTGGTGACTACATATATTGTCCCTTCCTTGTCTAGGTATGCTCCGTGTTCAAACTTGACAACTGGGTGTTCTAGTCCTATGGATTGGTCAGGGTTTTTAATCTGGACCACTGATCTTCATAGGCCGTCCTCATAGATGCTAGCACCTAGTCGGTTGGTCCTAAGGTATTCCAGCTGCGTCTTGTAGGGACTTTCCACCCTATACAAATATGGCACTCCTGAACTTCCTGTAGATCTGTCCATCCCTTGAGACATCTCTGATTCACTAGTCTCAGAGCTAGGGTAATGCGAGTGATGGCTCAACTGCTGAGCCCAAGACCTAGCAGTATGATTAACGCTAGCCTCTGAAGACCTAAGACTCTGTCTATCCCTTACTAGATGCCGTCCTGATCTAAGGTTCATAAGCCTAATTGAATAGCCCAAATTTGCCCAAGTACAACCTCGTTGCTGAGTTCTTTTGTATCAGTTACTTGATTCTTTTTTAGTTGATTATCGTGTTTATACTCTTGTCTGATATCACGTCGTAAGGAGCATTTGAGTTAATTTCCGCACTTGGAGTTGATCGTTCCGCGTTAAGTCTTTTCCTTTAAAGTTCTCGTCACATACCGGTTATCTCTTGAACTTGATTTCTTAGATAGTCGTTGACTGGTCACGTGCCTATCGTGTCCTGAATTACTCCTAACACTACTCGAACTTAGCCTAAGCTAGGAATTGACAAAGGGAGTTGAGAATATTCCGACCTTTCTTGCTGATCCCTTGTTCTTTAGTGCTCGAGAACTTGATTCTCAAGCTTGCACAAAACCCTTGCTTTGGATGCCTTCAAGTGCTCTCAGTGGACCTGTAAAAGTCCCAAAGTTAGTTCAAGACTTAAATTCCAATGACTGACAGATCACTTCCATGCATGTAATTCACAAACAAAATTCCCCTTTGCCTTTATGGAAAACAATCTCAAGGATCCTTTAGTTTTCCTACCCTGGTGCTAAAACAGGGTTCAAACAGGCTGACAGATCATAGGATTTTTCTCAGAATCACATGTGTAGGGACCTCACAAATCACTAATGACTCTCTAATTATGCCCAAAATTCCCCAAGGACTTGGAAAAATTAACCCTAAAATTTTGGCTGAAAAGCCTGTCAATCGCGATCGACAGGTCTGTCAATCGCGATTGACAGAGGTGTCCGTTGGGGCCTGTCCGTCGCGATCGACATGTCAGTCACGATTGACAGTGTCAATCGCGATCGACAGAGTCGATCGTGGGTCCTGTCAATCGCGATTGATGGTGTCAATCGCGATCGACACTTTTTCCGGGATTTCCGTCGTGATTTCAGTCAATCGGGGATGTGTCCGTCGCGATGGACACGTGGCAACGCGTGAAATTCAGTCAATCGTCAAAATTCAATCGGTCATGGCTGTCGATCGCGATCGATGGTGTCAATCGCGATTGACAGGGTCCTACGTGGCAGTCAGTCGGTCGTGGGGTCTGTCAGTCACGATCGACAGGTCTGTCGGTCGCGATTGACAGGGTCTGTCGGTCGCGATTGACAGATGTTGTCGATCGTGGCTGTCGATCGCGATCGATGGTGTCAGTCGCGATTGACAGAGAAACACGGAATTTTTCAATTTTGTTTAGTGATTTGGAATGTGCTCTTGGTGCTTGTCCTAGTGGTGCACTTAGTTTTACCAATTGGTCGAATTTTCTGTCGATTGCGATCGACAAAGGTCGGTGACACAGAGACAGTTTCTGAGTTTTTCTGTACCTGCGCAGCGTGCTGGAGGGGATGATACAATTGGATCCTGCAAGAAAACTCAACAAACATGCAAAAACAATGCACACAATATTGCTCTCTCGCTCTCTCTCACAAGTGGAATGAGAGAAATGGAATGGAGAAGGTGATAAGATCAAAACTGAAAATTTTCGCGATGATGGAGATGGAGGTGGGAGATGGCAATGATGATGATGGTGGTGAGGTAAGAAAGAGAAAAATAAGAAGAGTGAAGAAATTACCTACAATGCCAACGTCTCGAATCTACGTCTTACCATCACACGCTCGTCCTCAAAGCTCTATCCCCGGCAACGGCGCCAAAATTTGGTGTAGCTCAGTGATGAGTAGCACCTCCTTTAATGTCAATCCGGGAAGACGTGAGGATGGTATGAAGACCTCGAGCAAGTGAAGGCACAAGTGCGTGAGTGAGAAGCACACTAACATGCACACACATACACACACGCGCACACACGGTAGGACAAAGAGTGAGAAGCAATGGAGTTCTTTAGATTACTTTCAAAAAGCTCATACAAGTTCAAATCAATTAAAAGCTACCTTCAAAAATGAGCTCTCTAGCTCTATTTATAGTTTTTGACTAGGTTTTGGCCGTGTCCAGACCTAAGAAAAGGGGCTTTGGAAGAAAATCTTGCCAAAGGTTAAGGGACTTTAAGGGTGTATATACTCAAGTGCTTGATCATCCATTTGAGAAATTGGTCTAATATTGAATTTTTCCAGGTCTAGCAAAGGCAATCAAGGGCATTCAAGGCAAGGCAGTGAAGGGCATAAAGCTTGGGAAGCGCGGATTCTTGGGCATCAGAGCAACCAAAAAAGTTGACTCGAGGTTGGAAGATTACTCAACCCCCTCAGTCAATTCTTAGGTTAAGCTAAACGTTGGCATTGTGGATAGGATTAACGACGATAGGAACGCCTCAAGTTCAATAGAATTAAACTTATCAAGTTCAAGACTAAAGTAAAGGTGTGTGATACGAAAACTTAAAGGGAAAGAACTTAAGTCTGACGGAACGAGAACTCAAAAGTACCATAGAAAGTCGAATTCCTGACGCATACATCAAGACAAGAATCTAACAAAACTTAAAAAGAATCAAGAAAGATCAAAGAATCATTGACGATCAGAGTGTGTGCTGAGTGTGCAAGGAAGTAAATTCATGAACCTTAGATCGGGCAAACACATAGGTAAGTCAGACTGAAGAAGCCTTAGATCATCAGAAGCAAGTGTAGGCACTATTGCACGATCGTGGGCTCAGCAATTGAATAGTAATTACCCCTACGAGAGCTCAGACATGAGTGAATCAGAAATGGCATTTAGCACAGAAAGACCAGAAGGTGGGTCAAACGTAGCATATTTAGAAAAACCAGAAGGACCCTATAGAACTCAGTTAGAATTTCTCCGAACCAATCGCTTAGGTGCTCGCATCTATGAGGATGTTTTGCGAAGACAAGTGGTGCAAATGCACAACCCGGATCAACCCATTGGATTGGAACGTCCAGTGGTGAAATTTGAGAGAGACGTGTACATAGACAAGGAAGGAATGATGTACATCGTAAGTACGCAGCCAAACAATACGAATGAGTTTGGCGTAATTCAGCTAGAGACGGAAGTTGAATCCCAAGGAAAAGAACCAGTAGGAGGAGAACCTAGAACACCTAGAGGGAAATCTGTACTGACACGAGTACTAGTTCCAGATTGGACCCCTCAGGACAATAGAAGCATAGAGCTGTTTGTAAATAAAGAAACTGACGAAGCATTTTGGAGGTACAGAACAAAACAACCTAGTGAGGTCGGCTCCATCATAATCTATGAATTTAAAGACCCGGATACACTAGGAAAGGTTGTATACCTGGATGAGACTTCAGAAAGAGTCTTTGTGGTACCTGACCACGCTAGAAACACATACACATGGAGAGGTGACTTGGTCTTCCCTCCATCTCGAGCGAACGTAAACGCGAGCCAACAAGGGGTAGGAACATCCTCAGCCCATGGCATGCAAAGAGAGGAGAACAAAGAAAGACCGGAAGTAAGCTTCAATCATCCCATAGGAAGAGATAGAACCACCATAGACACGGACCGAGTGGAAAGACAAAGAATGCCAGGTGGTAGAGATGATTTTCCTCTACCTAGACCACATGAACACGCAAGAATATTAAGACCCACTCAATTAGTGAAATCCATGAAAAACTACTTTGATGGGACAGGAGATCCCTATGACCATGTTGCGGAATTTAAGCAAGTACTAAGAGCAGAGCAAGTCGAAGACATGTTCACGCAATATAATGCTTTTGGACTAACGTTAAAGAATACAGCTTTAACTTGGTTCCAACCATTGCAACAAAGGCAATTTAGAGACATCCATCACTTTTTAGAGTCATTCATCACACAATTCTCTAAAAGTGGAATCAGACATGACACGTCTTCATTGATTCATACCTTCAAACAGACCCCTCAGGAAACAGTTAGACTCGCAGGACGTAGGTTTAGACAATATGTTGAAAGATGTCCAATGCAAGAGCTACCCTCACAAGCCAAACGAGTGTCATTGTTTCTAGACGGCTTGTTGAGCTCTAAACTACGCTCCTATGTGTACTTGAAGGAACCCAGAACGCTAGAGCAGTGTGTAAGAATTTGCATAGACATTGAGGACAACTTAGGAGATGAGTTGGAAATCTCAAAAGTCTACAAGGACTCGGATTGTTCTTCTCTAGCATCCACAAAATTGTCTAGCTCAATAGAAGACCTAGCAGAAAAAGTGGCCCAGAAACTAGGAGTTTCTAGTAAACAGATGCCCAAGTTAACAACTAACGTACGTTGTTACACCTGTGGTGGAAATCATTTGGCAAATGTGTGCCCCAATGTGACACAACCACAAGCCAACCCTAGTGGCTAGTACTGTACAATTGAGAGAAGATACATGAATCATACGGCTCAGGACTGCCCATACAACAAACAGGTAGTGAGACAGAACTACCCGCAAGCATACCTGCAGCCAGGTAGGTATCAAGGCCAATACAATGCTCAACCTTATTACTATAGGCCTCCTCAAAATTACCCGTATCAGGCTCAACAGAGCCTCATCCTGTTTTAGCTCAGCAGCCACCCCCACCAGCGAATGTTATCTCAGTTAAATATGCTGCTGCAGAAGAGAACCTAAGTAGGGCTTTAGTTCCCTCTTCACCCTTAATTACCGAAAGTGATCCGAACTCTAACAGTTTTGACTCTACTCATGTAGATAGTCCACCCGCGTATTACACGGAGTCACCAGAACATGTGGAGACATATCATTATGATAGTCCACCAATGGAACGTAGCTGGGAGCCCGACTATGCTAACGTGATGTACACAAACCCGAATCTGCGGCCCCAATTGAGACAGCAAAGACCACAGTGCCCTAGAGGACCATGCTTTAGGTGCCAAGGAGACCATTTCATAAAGGATTGTCCACATCCTCCGATATCAGGACAATCACAGTACTATAACATACAAGGCTTTTGTGCCGATTGTGGTAAGGAGCACATCATAAAAGATTGTCCTAAGGACCCAGTTAACGCTTCAAATGTGACACCAATCAACGTGATAGGTATTGTAAACACCGCAGATGGATCCAACCCTACATATGTGCCTATCCAAGCTATAACAAGAGCCCAGGCGCTCTTACAGAATCAACAGCTTAATCAAGAGAAAATAGTGGGAACTAGTGAAGTTGGAGAATCTAGCAGTAAAAAGACAAAATCTTAGAAAGATTCCAGAGAAAGGATAAAGAGAAAATGGAGTAAAAAAATAACAGAATTGGAAGGAAGCCTCAAGGAATCTAGAGCCAAAATCCTAGAATTGACTTCGCAGGAATTGAATCAAGAGAACCTAGCTCAGAAATTAGGATCAGTTTTAGCAGAACCCATACCTGAAAACCTAGACATGATGTTTCGTGTGTATCAAGCAAGAATAAAAGAAGGACCTCAGATAGCTGAAATGAGTAAGAACTACCCTCGAGCAGACTTAGAAATTGAGAGGACTAAACTTTGCATGAAGATGGTAGAATTAGCACAAGCTTTGTTCGAAGCCTCTAGATATCTTAATTGGAATAACATGGCAAAACCGGAATTACACTTTCAAGGACTAATGGAGAGGCTAGAATACTTGATAGAAAGCAAAGAGAAAAAGGATCAGCATAGGAATCTTAGTGTCCCAGAGACCTAGGAAAGGAATGCACCATCCCTGTCTCAAGTACCCAACACAAAAGGGGAAGACAATTTGTCTTCCATACATAGGTACTCACATGAATTTTTGAGAGAAATCCAAGAAGAGAAGTGGAGAAAAGAACAAGGAACCCATCCTCCTATTCAAGAAATAGACGACTTGCAGGAACAATTTCCCTAAGACATCCCCTCTATTTACGATGATGTAGAGGAAGAGCAACTGAGTGAACACACAGGTTTTGAATCTAATTCTTTGCAAGAATTACCTCAGTTCACAGGACCTTGGGAAGCAAAGTCTATTAGTATGAGAGCACCCACGATAATAGTGAGGAATGAAGAATCAGTAATCCCTAGAAACACGGAAGTGATCAAGAACACTAAAGTACAGTGTAATCTCACTCTAGAGGAGTTGTTAAAGGTTAAACTAGAACTGTGGAAACATGTAGCAAATCAATTCCCTGAGCTTGCTACTACTCCCTCACAAATAGGATCACATAAAAAGGTACTAGAGATACCCATAGAAAAGATCGGAGATGTAAGTGAAGGAGAGGAAGGTAACACTTATCTTCCAATAACCCATCAGGGCTACACCACGAAAGCCATCTTAGATTCAGGAGCCGGAGTAGCCATCGCTACCACCGCTTTATGGAAACGTTGGGGTAAGCCAGCACTAAGACCTACCAGGATGAAGCTACAAATGGCTGATGGACATATAGAAAAACCATTAGGCTTACTAGAAGGCATATCTCTCACCACTTGTGGTGTGGAGTTTGAGCATACCTTTGCCATTTGTAATTTTAGTAAAAATCATGCTTATGAGATGATATTGGGATGACCATTCATGCGTCAGTTGCAAATTGTACAAGATTGGGGAACTAATTCTTTGTACTTGCAACATTTAGGAGTGACTACTAAAGTCAATCTTAAAGACTATTCACATCGAGATGTACCCCCAATACAATGGAATACCATCCATAAGACACAGGTAGAAACAGAATCGGTACACTCGTTGGAGTTAGACCCCTCTTGGTTGCACGAGGATACTCATTTATGGATGTGTAAGGTAGCCAAACAAGAGGAAGAACGATTAGAAGCCAGGACTTTAGGTGCAGAACAACATCCACGAACTCTTCAGGACCCAGCTTACGCACCTGTAGTATTTCTAGATGAAGAGTTTGAACCCCATGGTTGGGCAGAAATCCTAGCAACCATGGATGTAGCCATCAATGAAGAACAATGGACACCCCACTGTGACGAGGATGGCTATGACATCTCAGTTTTCACGATAGAGCCGATCATGTGTGATTCAGTTTTAGAAGAGTGTGAACCTAGCACTGATGCATTTGAGGATGCAAGTGACTTCGATTTAGAATCAATTATTATGGATCCCCCCTTTGCATCAGAGGAAGAATATTTCTATGAAGTAGAAACTCACCCTCAGAGGCACGAAGAAATTATGAATGATGTGAGGTTAGCCACTCAAGTGACCACTAAGAGTGAAGGAAAGAAAAGAAAGAAGAAAGAAACCATGTCAGAAACAAAAGAATCTTTATTTGAGGTTCCAGAGAACTTCAAGAAGCATGAAATCGAAGATAGAAGAATAATGGTTCGAATGCCTAACAGAAAAGCTGATGTCGGAGAAGTATATGATAATCGAGAAAAAACCAAGAAAATCATAGTTGCCATAGAAGGAGAAGAAGAGAAATGTACATACATAGGGCATGATTTGACGAATGAAGAAGAAGAAGAATTAGTTGCCCTATTGCGCGAATATAGAGATGTGTTCGCTTGGAGTTACAAAGATTTTGAAAGGAGTAGATCCAGACATTTGTTCTCATAGAATCCCTATGACTCTAGATGCAAAACCCACGAAACAGAAGCCGTACACGTACAATGATAACTACGCTGCGAAGATTAAAGAAGAAATAGATCGCTTGATAGAAGCAGGATTTATTTACGAAATTGAGCATACCGAATGGGTATCCCCCATTGTGGTTGTGCCCAAGAAGAACAGAAAATTGCATGTGTGTATTAACCTTAAAAAAGTTAATGCCGCCACGATTAGAGATAGTTATCCTCTTCCTATCACGGAACATTTATTGGAAAGAGTTGCGGGCAAGGAAGTTTACAGCTTTCTTGATGGTTTCTCAGGCTATAATCAAGTAGCCATTGCTCCAGAAGATCAACACAAGACGGCTTTTGCCACAGAATGGGGCATATTTGCATTTCGTGTGATGCCATTTGGCTTAACAAATGCACCCGCTACTTTCCAGCGACTCATGTGTCATGTTTTCAAGGAATTCTTACGCAAGAATTTGGAAGTTTATGTCGATGACTTATGTGCTCATTCAAACATAAGACAGACACATATCCCAGAGTTAAAACAAATATTTGACAAATGTCGAGAATATCAGGTTTGTTTGAACCCAAAAAAGTGTGTTTTCATGGTCAGACAAGGAAAAATTTTAGGACACATTGTGTCAAAGAATGGAATCTCTACGGACGAAGAAAAAGTGAAAGTAATTGCAGATCTACCTAGACCAACTAACGTAAAAGAAGTACAGGCATTTATGGGACATTATGGTTATTATAGACGATTCATACACATGTATGCAATCATAGCCAAGCCTCTGTACTCTCTTTTAACCAATTTTGAATGGACAGATGAGTGTGAGAATTCATTCAATGAACTTAAACAACGTCTGTGCTCAGCACCTATATTGACAACCCCGGATTGGAGTAAGCCATTCCATGTACATGTGGATGCATCCAATTATGCCATAGGATGTGTGTTAGCACAACCCACGAGTGAAGGAAATACAGACCTCCCCATAGCTTATGCGAGCAGACAGTTGAACGCAGCAGAAAGAAATTACACCACTACGGAACGAGAAGGATTAGGAATTATCTACGCGGTAAAGAAATTCAGGCATTATTTGCTGGCAAACAAGTTCAAATTCTTTACAGATCATCAAGCACTATTGTACTTAGTCAACAAGCCATGTAACACAGGACGATTAATACGTTGGTTTCTATTACTCATGGAGTATGGCTTTGAAGTAGTAGTCAGGAAAGGAAAGACATATCTTAGAGCTGACCACCTTTCAAGATTAACCACAGGAGAAGCTCCTCAAGGAATAGTGGATGAGTTACCCGATGCATACTTGTTTAACCTTGAGATAGCACCAGAATGGGCTAAGTCGATAGTCCCTATTCTCACATATGGACCCAAGAATCCTAGGATAAGGATCAAGGAAGGAGAGATCACCAAGTCTCAGAGATATCAAATCATAGCAGGAAGCATATATAAACAGGATAATCAAAAGATTCTTGCTTGTTGCGTAGATGAATCAGAACATGCAAATTGGTTGCAATTAGCACACATAGGTGCATTAAAGCAACATCATTCGAAACATCGACTTTGCAGACTCTGCATAGACTAGGAGTATATTGGCCTTCAATGGAAGCAGATGTCTACAAGTTATGTAAAGAATGCCCTGTTTGTTGTGAAAAATCACCAGTAGAACATGCTACATTATATCACGTGTCTCTCACACCAGACTGGAGTGAACCCTTAGTGACGTACTTGAGGACGAAAACATTCCCTCAAGGAATGGCTTTAGCACGACAACGAAGTCTCAAGCAGGAAGCTCAAGACTATTCACTTATTGGCAATAATCTATATAAACGAGGAAGAGACGGATACTTAAGACAGTGTGTTCATGAAAGCGATTACTTGAGCGTACTATAGACTGCACACCAAGGTGTTGCAGGAGGTCATTTTGGACCTGATAGGATAATCAAAGCCATCCTCTTTGCAGGATTATGGTGGCCCACCCTTCACATGGATGCGCATACCTATGTAAAGAGATGTGATGTGTGCCAAAGAACTCAATTTCCTACTCGCAGAGATGAAATGCCATTGAAACCCATGATGGGTGGACGTGCATTTTTTGAGTGGGGTATAGACTTTGTAGGACCCATTAACCCCCCTGCAAAAGGTATGCATGCGGAATACATTATTGTTGCGACAGATTATCTTACCAAATGGGTAGAGGCAAAAGCCACAAAGAAGAATGATGCACACACGACTGCAAAATTCTTATTTGAAAATGTCTTTACAAGATATGGATTGCCTATAGAGTTAGTGAGCGATTGAGGAACTCACTTTCTAAACCAAGTCATTGAATATTTGTTACAGGATTTTATGGTGATTCACAAGAAATCCGCACCATATCATCCTCAGGCCAATGGTCAGGCTGAAAGCACTAACAAGATCCTATGTAATGTACTGACAAAACTCGTGAACAACAAACGTTCAGATTGGGACAAACAGTTACACCACGCTGTTTGGGCATATCGAGTGGCCTACAAGACCGTACTCAATGCAACTCCCTTTCAGATGGTTTTTGGTCAGAATGTTGTGCTTCCTTTGGACTTCCTAATACCGACCCTTAAGGTTGCACAAGAACATCAGTGGACCGGCCATGAATTATCAGCAAGAATAATGGACTTGGAACGATTAGGAGAAACCAGGCTGAAAGCAGCAGCGGGAATATACGCAGCTAAGAAGCGACAGAAAGCATATTTTGATGCACATGTGAAAGATAAAGGCTTGAAAGAAGGAGATTTAATTTTAGTATATACACTGAAACAGCACGCACGGAAGTTAGAAAAGCGAGGTTATGGACCTATGATCATTAACAAACTCTCGACAAGTGGAGCAGTACAATTAGCCACCTTAGAAGGAGACATAATGCCTAATTACATTAGTGGCTGTAGAGTCAGGCTATATCAAGAACCTCTTACTGAGGATATGCTTAGACGACTCACGTTGGCAAAGAAGCATAAGGAGGAAGAAAATAGAATACGAGCTGAAGCTCAGGCAGAAGCTATAGAACGCATTAAGCGCATGAAGCTAAGAAGACAATGACTAGGGAGAGAACATTATAACCATCTGGAAACATCACCCAGATATCCCATGGCCATGTGCCAAGCAAAGTCAACCACTCACCCTAGCATAGTGGACAGGAGACCATTCATTATAGTCAAGCTAGAGCACGGCAACCCTTGCCAAGAGCTCAGGGCTTTAATTGACTCAGGTGTTGCGACTAGTGCGATTAGATGGTCCCACTATAAGGACTCAGGAATAGAAATGCGGCCAATTGAGGCATACCTCATAGGGCTAGGAGGCATGGAAACCCCTTGCATGGGTGAGGTGGACCTTCCTATCCTCATAGACGAAGTGACCTTGATAGTGAAACTACTAGTGTGCCATGACGAGGACTTGATAGAACCCCTAATCCTTGGCCAAGATTGGCTATATGATCACTCAGTGGACCTAAATCTTAGACAAGGCTCCTTGCAGATTGGAACTGTTACAAGGCTAATGGAGCGAGACAACCGCAACCGCAGACGAAGGATAAACAAGATCGGTGGCTGAAATGACGGAGAGGTAGGAAATTTCGCAAGAGGCGGTAAATGAAGAATGCGGAAGCAATAAAAAGCAGAAGACAGGAAGAGAAAAGAGTTCTATCGTCGAAGAGCAAGAGTTCTGTCGTCACGTCATTGTTACGTTCAACTGGTGAAGCAGAGTTTATGGTGTACACAGACTCTTGGAGCGATCGTTAGCAAGAATGTATTTGAGAGAGACCGAAGGGTAGATATGTCTATGTTCGCGAGATAGTGCTGAGAACCTTGAGTATTGTTCCATTCTATTCATAAACCTTTGTTCTGCTATTCTTTGGTTGAATCGATTCTCATTGGGTATTTTGTGATGTTGTGAATTTATTTGATGATCAGTTATATATGATTCCATAATTTTCGACTTTGAGATTGTGTATTGATTGTCCTGCGTGAGACGGTGTAAGAACAGATTTTATTACTATTTCGGTTAGGTAACGAGGATTTTATATGTTAATCAGTGATCATTGAGTATTCGACCAGGATCTGTGTGTAGACAGAAGTCTTAGTAAATCATTAATTGCGGTAGAGATCCATGATTTGAGTCAGCATATGAAAAGTTTAATATAATTTCGATTCGAGTTGTCTGTGCATTTCAGTTGATGCGTTTAGTTGTCGCAGGAAGTCGTCTTATTACGTAGTATTCTGAGAGGGACGTATTCTCGTAGTTGTAAGTTTTGACAGAATCACTGGGCTAGTACTATAATATATTCAGGGCCAAACATTCCAGTGCTTATCAAACCGAGTAGTAGTTAGTATTCAAACTCAACTCCGGTATTAAGACGTGAAAAATTACTGGTGATTGTGTAAAAGATTGGGAAAATAGTACAGGGCCTCTGTCTAACAGACCCCTACCACTCCCAAGAACCCAAGGACTCGATATTACTCGTCCGAAAATTGGATTGAGTTATTATCGCCGAACATCTAACATTTGGCGATCCTACTGGGGATGTGGCATTGAGATTGCCTGGTATTTTGTTCAAATTAAAATTTTGAAGGACAGTAGCAACAGAATCAGATTGTTGCGATACTGTGTGTTCGTAATACTATATGATCAGTACGGAAATGCTACATGCCGATTACCCGATCAGGAGAAAAGTATCCCAAGAATCATCAGTTAGGGATATTAAGAACAACTTTGGGAGGTACTAGTACAATTAGGCCTGACCCAGTTGTTGAAAAAGTGACAAACGATAAAACTGATTCCGGTGAAATTACGATAGAACGTAGTACACCTCTAGAATTACCTGGTGTTACTACGATACAGACTGTCGAAAATACAGCAATTTTGGAACCGATTAAGACGCAGTTGGAATCTAGCATAAAAGTCTTTGGAATAGATTCAGATACGATTAGAAACACTTTAGGGAAGGAAATTAATACAGGCGAATCTACGTTATATCCAGTCACGATTTTGACCCCTTCCGGTGGAACTACGGTAAGAAAAACACAGTTTTCCGGTGACAATTCAGCCCTTTCGGCTGAATCTTCAGCTCAACTACAACGTTTGGGAGCAAGTCCTCCTACTTTGGATATCAAGGAGGAAGGAAGACTATTCGAAACAGAAATTCGCAATATAGTAAGTAAGCTAATTGTACCGGAAAGTGTACCATTAGGCGAAACAAATTTCGGTAGTTCAGAAACTCCAACCAGAATTACAGAAGGAGTGTATAATACATTTACGATGAATGAACAACTACAACGACAAGTAGGTCAACCCAGATTGGCTTCAACGGGAGTAACATACACAAAGTTTAGTGGGTTTCCAGGAGATGACCCAGATGCACACGTACGCACCTTCGAAATCAGTTATGCTGTTCTCAACCATCCACCGGATCCGGCGTACAAAGCAATTGTTTTTCAATCTACACTTGTGAATGAAGCAGCAAGGTGGCTCACTGAATATGATATTAATCATTTCGGTACTTATGAAGCAGTACGAGACGCTTTTCTACAGCGATTCAGGTTGAAAAAGAATCCTGCAGAAATCTTTGAGTATTTACAGAACAATAGACAGAAACCAAATCAAACTGTACAAGAGTATGCTACCCTTTTCAGAACTCATTTAAGACAGCTACCCCAGGCTCATGCTAATTTACCATACGATGTTATTACACAGTGGTTTATCAATGGTTTGCTTCCTCAACTTAGGCAAATCATGATTATAAGATGTGTAGGAGCCATGACCCTCGATGCAGTAATAGCAATGACCCTCCAGCTAGAAAACAAAGTCGGTGGATTTTCAGAAGATTTGGAATGGATTAAAACAAATAAACATGTGGCTGAAGAAATAACCAGGCAAGTATATTGCACCACCTGCAAGAATTCAGGACATACAAGTGCCCAGTGTGCGTTAAATCAGACTTATTGCGCCATTTGTAACATTGTGGGACATACCACTGAGAATTGTGCATACAATGCTAGAAGACAAGGAGCAGCAACAGTTAATGCAATTATTCAAGAGCAAGGGCAGTCATCCAATCAATATGTACCCCCACATTTGAGACACAATCAACAACAAGGGTATCGACATTATCGAGGACAGAGGAACAACAACTATAACACACCGCGCTGGCAGAATGGACCACCACCGGAAAATCAAAATTTACCACCACCTCGATGTCATTTCTGTGGACAGTTGGGTCATATTAGAAGATTCTGTAGAGATGCAGCGGAATATGATCAACGGAAAAAGGAACGTCAAAACCCAATGGCCAATGTGGTAACAATTACACCTGTAGAGACACAGGCAGCAGCAGTTCAAACCCGTTCCGGTAAACAATTGCAACCAGCAGCAGAATTATTTGAGCCAGGGATACGTGAACAACACAGAATGTATCATAAGGCTAGCCAGTGGACTACCGTAGAACCATCTGTTTTTCCAGAACCTACTCCAGTGATCCAATCCCCGGATACCACACAAGTTCATGCTGACAAAACAAAAGCAGGTACATCATCTGCAGTAGAATTACCACTTTCAGACCAAGCTTCGTCATCAACAGTTAAGGAAGATGAAAATCAAGTGCAACCAACTTGGGATATATTATCAAAAGCATCCATCACACTGCCTTTCGGGCAATTACTGGCATTAGTACCAGGAATACGCCAACAATTTCAACAACAGTCTACTACAAAATCTGCTTGCATTCCGGCTACCGCAACCGTGCAACCAGAATCAGACTCTACGGTAGATCACTCCGTTCCTCTGATTACGGTATGGTTTCATAAACATCAAATTCCACAAGTTTTAATCGATGGGGGGTCCGGCGTGAATATTGCAACTGCGTCACTTTGTAAGAAGTTAGGATGGACTAAGATAGAACCAGTACAATTCTTTGTTAGGATGGCTGATCAATCTAGAGTTCATCCAGTAGGATTGGTCCGAGATATACCTATAACTGTCCAAGACACAACATTCAAGATGACTTTTGTTGTTCTTGAATTGCCGGAATCTACCCTAGACTATAATCTACTTTTCGGTCGTCCTTGGTTAAAACAAGCCAAGGTAATTCAAGACTGGTCAGCTCAGGAACTTACATTCAAAGATAAGAATCGTAAATGTGTTGTAAAATTAGATGCTATACAACCCTGTGAGTTACATGCTCGACCATATTTCGCCGAACCAGTTCATATGTTAGATGGATTGTCGGATGACGAAGAAGAAGAATTTCTGAAGAATAATGTTGATTTGATGACGATAGGAACTATTGATCTACAGTCTGTGGTAGACACTTGGAATGCTCCAGTATGTACAGTAATACCCATTGTCGAAGGAATTAAGGAGGACAATACCATTTCGATTCAAGGTAATGAATTACAGCAGCTTCTCGAACCTTCCGCTGATACAGAGAAACATCAACAATTTTATGTTCCGGAAGATCAGTTAATTACTTATAATCTTGGAGATAAAGACCACCCTCGTCCTGTAAAGATAAAGCAAAACTTACCTGAAACTTTTCAAGCAGATTTAATCAAGCTACTCCAAGAATTTACTGACGTCTTTGCATGGGATTACAAAGACATGAAGGGTCTGGATCCTCGTATCTATCAACACAGAGTTATGCTAAAACCAGAAGCAAAACCGATAAGGCAAACCAGTTATCGGATGAACCCACATTATGCATCTCAGGTAAAGGCTGAACTTGATAGGTTATTAAAAGTGGGATTCATAGTACCAATAGAACATGCAGAATGGATTTCACCAATCGTGATTGTACCAAAGAAAAACAAGCAATTGAGAATTTGCGTAGATTATCGGAAATTAAATGCTGCAACAATACCGGATCCTTTTCCAATTCCTTTTTTGGATACGATGCTTGATAAAGTAGCAGGTCATGAGATGTATTCATTTCTAGATGGATACAGTGGATATAACCAAGTAAGAATGGCTGAGGAAGATATACCGAAAACTGCATTTATTACAAATTGGGGTGTTTTTGCCTGTACCGTAATGTGGTTTGGATTGAGAAATGCACCAAGCACATTTCAAAGATGTATGCAGGAAATATTTTCTCCTTATCTTACCTCATTTATGCAAGTATATCTTGACGATTTTTCAATTTTCGGTAAAATGATTGCACATCTAGTACATTTACGATGTTGCTTTCAGAAATGTAGAGAATATAGATTGTGTTTAAACCCAAACAAATCTGTGTTTGCGGTTTCATGTGGCAAATTACTTGGTCATATCATATCAGCACAGGGTATTCAAGTTGATCCCGATAAAATTTCAGCAGTATTAGAAGCTCCGGTGCCTAATACACCTAAGGAAGTAATGCGATTTATGGGACAAGTGAGATGGCATGGAAGGCATTTACGGTGGCTTGCTCATGTAGCAATACCATTGAACAAGCTAATTTCCAAAACTGCAAGGCAATTTGAATGGACCCAGGAATGTCAGGTTGCGTTTGATCGACTGAAACAGTTATTAACACAAGTTCCCATTTTACAGCCACCAGATTGGGATAACCCATTTCATGTATTTGTTGACGCATCTGATAGAGCAGTAGGGAGTGTACTGATGCAACAAACAAATAAATGGTTTAGACCTGTATACTATGCTAGCAGAAGATTAGCACCTGCAGAGAAGAACTACTCGGTGACTGAGAGAGAATGCTTAGGATTAGTATATTCGGTGAAAAAATTCAGACATTATTTATTGGGCCGAAAATTTACATTTCATGTCGATCACGCTGCACTGGTTTACTTGGTTCGACAGCAACATATCGGTGGCCGTCTAGCACGATGGGTTCTACTATTGCAAGAATTTGACTATGATGTCATTCATCGGCTAGGTAGTTCACATGCCTTAGCAGACTTTTTATCACGCTTAGATTCAGGTGAACCTCCGGTTGGTATAAATGATACAACGCCAGCCATTTATACTTCAGAACCAACTACTGAAGAATTGTCAAACCAACCAGTGCCAACTACGTATTATGATCAGTTATTGACCTTCCTTTCAAGTGGATATCTACCTTCTGAAGTCCCTACAGCTACACGCCGAAAAATTGCAGGTTTTAGTCGACGATTCCGGTTAGTTGCTGGAGAATTATATTATACAGATCATACCGGAATCCTACTTCGCTGTATTCCACCACATGAAGTTAACTCAGTCATTACTTTGGCTCACTCAACTCCTTCCGGTGGACATTTTGCAGCAGATCTTACTCACCGGAAAATTCTACAAAGTGGACTTTGGTGGCCAACTATGTATAGAGATATATTGGAATTTATCAAAACTTGTGATAGCTGTCAAAGGACTGGACAACCATTACAACGCCATTACTTTCCACTTCATCCAGTACTTCCTTTAGAACCATTTCAGAAATGGGGTCTTGATTTCATTGGTCCAATCACACCTCCCGCAGTATTCAGCAATAACAGGTATATATTGACTTGCACAGATTATGCAACTAGGTGGGCAGAAGCATGGCCTTTACGCTCGGCTACAGCAGTTGAAGTAGCGAAATGTTTATTAACAGATGTCTTTCCAAGATTTGGACTGCCACTAGAGCTTGTTTCAGATCAGGGTACTCATTTTATGAACTAGTTGATGAAAGTATTAACACAGTCATTCCAGATCAGTCATAAATTCAGCTCACCATATTATCCTCGTGCAAATGGATTGGCAGAAAGTACCAACAAATCTCTGCTAAATATGCTTCAGAAATTGACCAGAGAGACACCGGAAAGATGGGATCAGTTGCTACCTGCAGTCTTATGGGCCTATCGTACTACATACAAGGTAACCACCGGCTTGACACCATTTAAGTTAGCCTATGGAATAGAAGCAATAGCTCCGATGGAAATTGTAATACCAAGTCTAAGAGTAGCAACGTCTCAGAAGCTTTTACCCGAAGAGTCATTGATATTTCGGCTGGAAACACTTAGAGAATTAGATGAACACCGATGGCTCAGTTTCTTAACTATGAAAGAAATCCAATTAAGACAGGCCAGGACTCATGACCGAAATTTAAAGACGACAGTATTTTCAGTAGGACAGCTTGTTCTCTTTTACAATGCAAAATCCAATAGATCAGCCGGAAAATTCAAGTTACGTTGGTTCGGTCCATTCAAGATTTCAGAACAAATTGGTCCGGCTACTTTTCGATTGACTACATTGACTGGACAACCACTTCCAAAAGCGATAAACGGTTCAAAGCTACGACCGTATCAAGTAGCGCCACCTCGGCTATAACAAGGGTACACAGCGTACCACAAATTTTTACTTTTCTTTTGTTTTTTTTTTTTTTTTTTTTTTTACTTTATTCGGTGTAATCAATAAAATAAGTGTAATCG
The DNA here is from genome assembly GCA_020310875.1 of Ceratopteris richardii. Classification (NCBI taxonomy): domain Eukaryota; kingdom Viridiplantae; phylum Streptophyta; class Polypodiopsida; order Polypodiales; family Pteridaceae; genus Ceratopteris; species Ceratopteris richardii. Next base: position 130,124,069 of record CM035426.1, on the reverse strand, counting down.
CCGTACTTTAATATCTATTTATGTCCAGCCGCCCGCTCCCATCTCTGCATGCACGCACGTCAGATATAGACATTACTGTCCGTTTTGTGTAATTAGTACCGTTTAAAATATTCTTTGTACAAACTTCTTATATAACTCACTTAAACTCGCCGGATAGGTCATTTAGTCTTTTGCGACCACAGCCCTAGTTTCTGAATACTTGTGTTCTGCGTCTTGCATCTCTGTGTAATGGAATCTCTAGCGAACTATACAGCTTTTGCCGAGGGTATCACGGCTGAAGTAGGAAATTATCTGCATATACGAGGATTGGGTAGTTTCGCCGAGTTGCCCTGGCACTCAGTAGAAGCTCACCCCTTCTTTGCACAGATTATTTCCGCTATCGCTCGGGTATCTCCTACTGAGAAACGATGGGTTTTCCCTTCCTTACCGTCTAGAACTGTGATCACATTCCAAGTGTTTACAGAAGTTTATCATTTGACTCCACAAGGCCGCGAGAATGTTCCCATGATCTCAGCAACCCGAATGGCAGAGTTGTTTCCGCGATTTTCATCGAATGAATACGCCATTCTCTGTCGACCAGAACCTGAAAGAACGGCACTACAATTCCTCGTTGCTATACTCAACTTTCAAAAACGTACCTATGGTATTTCTCGACCGTTTTATTCTGCCATAGATATAGCTGCCCGAGAACCTGTCAACTTTGCTTCATTCTTCTTTCAACGAATTCATAAGGAGTGCGTCTCCATTATGAAACAAGTTAACAAAGGAAAAACCCCGAGATCTCGACTACCACACATTTTATCATTTCTGTTTCCAACCATAATGCAAGCACAACCACCACCAAGAGGACCAGTGTTACAAATTGAAGAATCAGCGCAACCCTTAGATGAAGACGATGAAGATGAAGAAGAAATTAATCAGTTATTCAGAAGAAAACGGATCAGAATCAGTTCTTCTGAAAGTAAGAACGCAGACTCAGTCGAACAAGGCGAAGAAGTTCAACAGGAGGTTGACCGGCATTCAGGCGGAGTAACACAAAAGGAACATGAACAACAGCAGGAAGTACAAGTAGAGGATGAAGCTGATAAGCAAGACAAAGAAGCAGAAACAGAAGCCAAGCATCAAGAGGAAGAAAGGTTTCATGATACAAATACATCGATGCACCAGGAATCATCAACGCATTCACTAGCATCTGAGCATCTACAAACGCAGAAGCAGACTGAAACGGAAGCAATGTCAACTGATAAAGTCTGTCAACAGCAGCAGCAAGAGAATCAACAAATCCATGAATGTCAACCTACTAATGATGCATTGGATAAGCTCCTGAAGGCGGCAGAAACAACAGATGTCGGCTTCTCTGCGAATGAACAACAGAAGGCAAATAAGGTAAGTAATTCTAACACAGCTCGTCCTATTTCACAACCGCAACAGGAAACACATCCCATTCAAGACCATCCCGATCATACATCATCATCTTCCCCGAACTACTCACCACCGAATTCCTATCAATTACGCACCAATACGTCTGCTCAACCGCGACAACTTCCACAAACACAATCTGTTCAAGTATTTTCCGACTTAGCATCAATCGGACAGTTTCTTATTAACCTCTCCAAGCAATTACCTGCTCAGATGAGAGCTGATACAGACAACATTTACAAGGAGTTGCAGCAGAAAATAGAAATACTGGAAGCTGATATCACTCCGCTTCAAGAAGAAGTATATACAGTTAAAGCAGAAAATCAAGCCCTACAAGAGCAGGTGAAACAGCTGCAAGAACGACTCAGTGATCAGGCAGATATAACAAAACAGCGAGATGAAGCTCTGGAAACTATAAACAATCATAAAGAAATGTTGACAGAGGCCACTGCAGAAATTACTAGGTTAACACAGAATTTCAAAGATGCAGAAGATGGCAGAATTGCATTAGGCAACTTACTGGAAGAAACTAGAAGAAGGCTAACTCAAACAGAATTCGAGTTGGATACAACAAAAAACAGTTTATCAATAGTCAACAACATATTGCATAAGTATCTCATTGAAGAGCCTCAGAAACAGAAAAAATTAGCAGATGCGAGAAGGGAAAGAGATGCATTTTACAAAACAATCCAGTTTCTGAACCAACAGTTAGAAAGACTCGAGAATCAAATACGTAACAAAAATGATAACATTCATCGAATGCAGCAACAAGTAACAGATATGAAGACGGCCAGAGATGCAGCATTGGCCAATGAATTTTATTTACAGGAAGCATTTTTACAAACAGAGGCTGAAAATTTACTTTCGGGAGCTATAGCGCTCAGTTCGGTGCGGACAGATGCCCAATTATTAGAACCCGACACCCTGAAAAATGTATTAGAAACGCTTAAGAAAAAGATTGCCCGTATCTTTCGGTCAGCTAGAAATATGTATTTAGAAGGTCTCGAAGCAGAAATATAGATTTTGGGCCTACAAATCCGGTGTTGTACTGGTATATTTTAATAAAAGTCATGATTTTTATGCATAATATTTTTCGCACATGTAAAAGACGTCCCAAGTCCAGCTTCGATTTCTAGAATGATGATTTTGATTCTAGAATTTTGATAAACAGCATGAACTGTCATGACCGAAGTATCATCATTTTATTAAGTGGCAGCTCAGGTTCTAGTACTTATAAAATGCGTATGACCGACAAAGTATTTTTCTGTATAGCGTTCTGCAAGTTCTTGCGCTCATTAACTAAAACCTCTAGCGCATTACTTTCGGCAAGTCTTACAATCATGTCTGAATCGGATATACTAAGATGGCAACTCAGAAAACGTACGCTTACACAGAACCGGTTGGTGACAACAACTGATACTACATCACAGGGTGATGAAGATGACTCAAGAACTTCGATAACATCACCAAGTCTGCATAAACACATATTATTTTCTACAGAGTTCAAAATAGAGTTTAACAATTCTTCAAGGGAAAATGAGAACTGGTTACGAAGGATTGGACTCCTACAGTTTGCTGAATTACCCTGGGAACAGTGGACAGGCAACAACGATGCAGAGAATCAGTTACATATTATGCGACAAACAAAAGGTTTTCTTGAAAATCAGGTACAATTTTCTCCACAATTAGTTTCGTCAGTATTTCAATTACCGTTGTATGAAGAAGCAGACTTTCCCAAATGCTCTTACAATGACCTGAAAAAAGAATTTGGTGAGGGCGAAGGTCGTAGATGCTATTTTATGATCAAGAATGCCACATATACTCGCCGTGGACAATTTAGATGGTACTTAGAAAGGCTCTGCTTTATAGTCAGATTTGATCTTATGTCTAGAGAAAATTTTTCGCCTCTAGTACAAGCAGAGAAAGGAGAAAAAGTAAGTTGGGCTCATTGGTTGTACAATCATTTACACAAACAGTTTTTTGTTGGGGATAGACGCAGATCCCAAAAATACACTCGTTTACCTGTATATTTAGCTGCTTTATTTGGTTTTGTCGAGTCTGTAAAGGAGAAACAGTTACACAGGTCTCCCTCTTTTTACCACAAAAACCACACAACGCCTCAAGAAGAAGCCCAACCCTCCACATCAGCTGCATCTTTATTACACACAGGTAACCACCCACAGAACCAAACAGTAGGAACACCATTTCGGCTGTCCCTTAGAAGAAAAAAGACAGACAATGTGCCTACTGCTAGTCCAAAGCAAACACCGAATAACATCCAACCCGATTTTGTTACAAAAATGCAGAACCAACTCCAAGAAGTTTCCCAGTATTTACGGCAACAAGAACAAGCGTCCAATTCAGTAATAGCACAGATGCAAAAAGAGTTGGACGGCAAAGATGCGTTAATACAGGTATTACAACAAGGCAACCAGCGTATTACGGCCGAATTAATCACAATAAAAAAGTATGTCCAAGGCCTCAATCAGTGGCAGCAAGCTATCCAAACACAAATTCAAACTGAGATGTCCAGTTTTTCTACCCTGAATGCTCACCTGCAAACCGAAAATCAACTTTTGCAGTCAAGAATACAAGTATTGCAAGAGTTCGAAAAGCACATATTAAAAGATGAGGGTGTAGAATTAAATGCCACAATGATGACAAATATGGACATAAATTTACTAAAAGAACAGTTGGATAGCCATATTCAAAATCGCTGGACACTTTTTCGCAGGAGATGGTTAGCTATACTTGTTCCATCACTAGAACAAGTACAATCAGAAAAGATTGGGACGTCAAAACCTGGCATGGACCAACAGACACCGTAAAAGGATATTTTCAGCCAGGTGGTGATAGGATACTGTATGGGTACATGACTTCTGCAGAAGACATGGATTCAACAGCACAGAGGGTACTTTGATTCCATAGACGAAGCACTTAAAGCACATGATCAAGAAGCATATAAGTAAGCAGAACTTCATGAAGAGGCAACTAGACCAGCTATACGAGTTTGAGGAAGTTCTGGAGGAAAATCAACCTATCACGTACAGTGACACACTCGGGATTGAAAGATATTTGATGAATCACCAGCAGGATATGGATAGTATACAGAATCTTTCTGATAAATGTATAGAAAGAAAATAGGAAAATAGCTCAGACAAAAGGATATCATCTACAGTATTGCACTTGCGGGTTCGAGTCCACCGTGCGTGCCAGTGTTACAAGGCTAATGGAGCGAGACAACCGCAACCGCAGACGAAGGATAAACAAGATCGGTGGCTGAAATGACGGAGAGGTAGGAAATTTCGCAAGAGGCGGTAAATGAAGAATGCGGAAGCAATAAAAAGCAGAAGACAGGAAGAGAAAAGAGTTCTATCGTCGAAGAGCAAGAGTTCTGTCGTCACGTCATTGTTACGTTCAACTGGTGAAGCAGAGTTTATGGTGTACACAGACTCTTGGAGCGATCGTTAGCAAGAATGTATTTGAGAGAGACCGAAGGGTAGATATGTTTATGTTCGCGAGATAGTGCTGAGAACCTTGAGTATTGTTCCATTCTATTCATAAACCTTTGTTCTGCTATTCTTTGGTTGAATCGATTCTCATTGGGTATTTTGTGATGTTGTGAGTTTATTTGATGATCAGTTATATATGATTCCATAATTTTCGACTTTGAGATTGTGTATTGATTGTCCTGCGTGAGACGGTGTAAGAACAGATTTTATTACTATTTCGGTTAGGTAACGAGGATTTTATATGTTAATCAGTGATCATTGAGTATTCGACCAGGATCTGTGTGTAGACAGAAGTCTTAGTAAATCATTAATTGCGGTAGAGATCCATGATTTGAGTCAGCATATGAAAAGTTTAATATAATTTCGATTCGAGTTGTCTGTGCATTTCAGTTGATGCGTTTAGTTGTCGCAGGAAGTCGTCTTATTACGTAGTATTCTGAGAGGGACGTATTCTCGTAGTTGTAAGTTTTGACAGAATCACTAGGCTAGTACTATAATATATTCAGGGCCAAACATTCCAGTGCTTATCAAACCGAGTAGTAGTTAGTATTCAAACTCAACTCCGGTATTAAGACGTGAAAAATTACTGGTGATTGTGTAAAAGATTGGGAAAATAGTACAGGGCCTCTGTCTAACAGACCCCTACCACTCCCAAGAACCCAAGGACTCGATATTACTCGTCCGAAAATTGGATTGAGTTATTATCGCCGAACATCTAACAGAACCTTAGATCAGAAGCGAGTGATACTGCTTGACTTCTCTAATGGCATTCCGACTGAGGTATGTAATCTACACGTTACATCTACACCAACCCACACGGGCTTGGCGATGGACAATTGTCAATCTAAAGGACGTCAGGAGATTTTCCCTTGGGCTTCCTGCAAATTAGAAGGGTCAACCACCCAACCGCTTGGTCAAATGGACACCATCAGCGGCCAAATGGGCACAATCAGCGATCAGGTGGACTTCATCAGCGTCCACATGGGCAATACAACCTACGGTGCCCATCCTTCCACACTTACTGCGGGCTGGCCTAGATTAAAAGTACAAAACGGAGCACTTCCTAATGGGCAGGTTTCGCAAGTGTTGGACCTCCCTTCTTTTCCAAAGCAGAGTGTCCATCCGATCTCTCAACCTCAACCACAAAGGAGTCAACCACGACAAAGGAACCCAGGCCGACGACAATATCAGACGACACAAAGAAAGCAGCAGTATCAGTATCACAAAGCAAGCGGCACGAGACAAATATGGGTGCCAAAAGGACAGAAACCACCGACAGATTTCAACCATGCAGACAACGATAAGCAGGAGTCAAGGCCGAAGCAGAGACAGTATCCAAGGTCTCCTCGACCTTCTTCTACGACTAAAAACATTCGACAAATTTGGATCGCCAAGAAGTACCTTATAAATCGACCCACACCCACGCAGATTTGGGTACCTAAACAGTGTATTATAGCTCAACCCTCAAGCCATGTAACATATAACCCTCAGAAATCTCTTCACCCTTCAACCCCACCACATCCGATCTCAACTTTTGTCCCTCAACAGAAGCCTATCACCCGCACACAAACTCTTAGGAAGTGGGTACCGAAACGTATCCAGAAGTCTTCTCCTAACCCATTGTCTAACATAACTCCCACCCCGACTAATCTACAACCTTGTAATAACTCATTCATGATTGAACCTTGTATAAACCCACGCACTATAACCCAATGTCATCTGTAATAACACCTCATCAAGAAATGTATGTATCATCTAAAAGCATGTAGGTATCTAGAGACCTACATTAGTTTGCAAGAAATCATTCATTAAACCACATCACAACACTCGGCTACACGGGTTACACATCGTTATGGAAAGGGATTGCGGTCTCACTTTAATGGGATCATAATTAATTTCCATACTAATGTGCTAATCTTTTGTAGCAGATCTTTTCCATTAGCACGTCAATCATCATGCAAACCGAACAAGGACCATCTGAAGCTGGAACCAGTATACCCAGGGCTACTATTAGTGATTTACTTGCTGAGCCCCATCCGACGGCTCCACCGCCAGAATTTCAAGGTTTCCCAAGACCGATGCCTATTGACGATCCTCCTAGAGGGTATACTGAGAAGTTTCATCGTAATTCTCACTGGTTTCAAGGGCTAGCAGGACCATTGGCGGATGTTGAGTTTATATTTGAGGCTAATTTGACTTTTGATGACCGTACCTGGGGCAAATATCAGTTCTTCTCAAGAGAGTTCGAAGGATTACAAAACACGGAAGACCTAACACATGTTTGGGCAAGAGCAGGGTTTACAGAGTATTTCAGTGACCCTTTGCCTAAACCTGACTTCTACAGATGTTACTATTTAGTCACAACATTGATGGCTTCAGAGAACAAGGATCTGCCAGGCACCTTCATTCTTCCATCCTTAGTGAATGATCCACCTTACAAAAGATTTTATCTTTCTAAAGATTTGATTCGAGCTGCCATCAAGATTCATGGAACCCACACGCCCACAGAGCGAGAAAGGTTAGTTCCAGACCCGATGAAACGTGGAGACATTACTAAGTGGGAAGAGATTTCAGCGATCACACCTGAGCTTTCAAAACCATTGCGGATATGCATGTAGCATTTTGCTTTCCCCGCTTAGGACAGATTCACAATGCCTCATAAGCGCATATGGTTTGGCTTGTATTTAGCATGGACTGGACCTCAGACAGTGGATCTAGCAAGCTGGATCATTGATCAGCTCTACCTAGCACAACACAGATGGGAGAGAAAGAAGGTCATCAATGGATGTTGCGCGCTGACTAGAATTGTATATATGTGCTTGGCATATAACTTGCCGATCGAACGTGCATTGACAAGCGAGGAGCTGAAAGCATTTAAAGGAACAATGAAGAAAGATAGGAAGCCTAGCAAAGGAAGAGCAGGAAAGCGAATGAGAGGAACCATCCCCTGCCTTCAGGTGCCAGAATCACCCTCACCACAACCCTCTCCAGAACAGTCTCCTACTGAACCCCCTGTACAACCCATTCGCATAAGGTTATCAAGACCAGTTACAACGGAGGGCACTACTAGCACAGTCGCTACTCAAGCAGCCACAGTCCCATGACCTACCACCACTACAGCAGAAGTTCCCACCACTATTGGTGTGGAAGCTTTCTCTTTTCCAATACCCCATTTAGAAGCAGAACAAGCAGACACCACATTTGATTTTGAGATGCAGGATGTATTTTCAAATGAATTTCAGTTTTCAGAAGGCCAGATCTTCTCTCAGGAATATGAAAGGCCCAGCTACCCTACCACACCGCAAGATCAACCACAAGGACAAGTAGTGTCTAGTTCCGAGGAAGAAAGAACAAAAACTGACGAAGATGAAGGCGATGACGAAGCCAGTCAGGGAACTCATGAATCCCAAGAACATGTGCAAACAGACAAACAAGGACAACAAACCGACACCCAAGGTGACACGAGCACACACAAAGAAGAAACCTTCGAAGCAGCAGCTTATACACTGGCCATCAAAAAGTTATACCGTACTATGGAAAAGGTTTGGGCGCGTAAGAAGTTGACTGACGAAGAGAGCCAAACAGTCATAGAACAAGAACTTGTCTCGGGCGGGTTCGAAGAAGTATACATCAGAGGTTTTAGAGAGCTTGTCAAATCAGTTGGACCCACTGAAGCCTTAAGATATTTGCAGAGAAAACCGCTACCGCAGTATGATCCTCGCAGAATCCGCCTACTAACCAAACCTGGTGAATACATTCGGGTACCCACCGGCAGTCAGTCTTCAGAACAGGCCAGGGAAGCACGTCTCGTCCCTGAAGGCTCTTTGGCAGAAGAAGCCATCCTCGTAGATTCCCCACCCCGTGCTACCACTGTACATACCACCACAGTTACCGAAGTACCTGTCACCCCAACTGCTCCTCCTTCAACTCCCATCCATCCAGTCTCCCCCGTACACCCTCCTTCTCCCAGAACAACATCCTCCTTCTCCGGTGGAGTAGCAGAAGTTGTCCTTACGCCCATTCATCCCACAATTCCCGCACCCACTCAACCTAGTCTACCCCCTAACACATCCACCTTTCTATCCAACCCCTTTCTCCATCCATCTTTTCCATCCTTCCCCACACCTCCAAGACCCCTTTTCCCATTCCCACCTCCATTAACCTTCTCCCCAGTCTCTCCTCCCCGACCCACCGTAACCCCTATTTCCCCTTTCCACCAAGCCGTCCAAGACAACCCCTCTGTAAATTATTCTTCGACCTTTGTAAATCCTGTATTTACACCCACACACTTATCCACGATCACACCACTATTCATGGTTACCGCACTCGACACCACATACAGCGATATGGATATATCACCACCCACTACACCTCCACTCACTTCATTTGTGGCACCACAATATTTAAGCACACCACAATTTTCCACAGTCACCACAGCATCCACTTTCCCACCCCCATTCCCCATTCCCTTTGCATCTACACCCACTGCATCTTCACTTAGCACACCATTAATATTATCACCCACCATAGACACAGCATTTCGACAGATGTTCACGTGTATGACTCAAGTAAGAGATGAGTTCACATCTCTTGGAAATAATTATCAGCAGCTGCAGAGGACAACCAATGACTTACAGTCGCAACTTAATTCATTGTCGATCGAGAATGCCTCATTGAATACTCGGTACCAAGAATTACGTGAGGCATACCACAAACTAGAAGTAGAAAGTGAAGAGAAAGCCAAAGAGGCCACTGCTGATCTTGACAATTTGTTAAGGGCCCAGACAGTTCGCAATGCGACGCTTACACGGAACATGGGCTTACTCAGAAGAAATCTAGCAGCAGCAAAGGAAGAGAACCAGCGGCTACAAGAGCAGAACAGAGAAAATTTAGAAGCTGCTCTCGATCATCCAGACCAACCATCAAGTCCTAGCCGGTTCAAAGTAGTGCCCTCCGAATCAATGAAAATGTTGCTCGATGATCACATCAGATTGCTCGATGAATACGATCGAATGAACGAAGAATATTAGAAGCTAAAAGAAGATCATAAGCTACTCCAGCTCAGAGCACCTGCAACACAAGGACTACCAGCTTCTGCGGACCCATCTCCTGACATCCTAGAGGAGCTCAACGCATTACGGGCCCAAGTATCTACTCTTGAATCAAGGATAGCAGTATATGAAGCACCACCAAGACCAGACTCCCCACCGGAACTACTAGCAGAGGAGGAGACAGTAATCATTCCGGTGGAGGAAACTTTTGAAGAAGCCTATGAGCCCCAACCCATCCCAGGCGGACGAGTCACGGCTGAAGGCCAGATGACTTACGAACTTCCTACTCCTGCATGGATGAAGACAATTGAAGAGCTTGGAACCACCCACTCCGCACGAGTAGAGGCGTAGTTGCATGCCATGGCAATGATTGAAGAAAGAATTTTACAGTCGCCCTACTTTGCTCATTTGGCCCCGCGCAGATATATATCAGGGCATGAGTTACAGTACAAACCGTATTTCATGTTAATGGCCGAATATCAGTTGGCCATAGAGAAAGAAACAGGCAAGAAACCATCTCACACTACTCAATTTGAACCTGAGGATTTGCCACTGGATGCGCAGCAAGGCGAGATCTATCAACCAGCTTGGCGTAAAGATCTTTTACAAGAATATCCTGAGATGATGAGTACTTGGGTTAAGGCACCACTACACTTAAAATACAACCCATGTTGGGGACTAGTGCCATGTCGCAGTTCCTGGAAGGCATTTGCGATTAAGATACAAAACAACAAGCAATGCCAGGATTGGCTAAACTACCCATACTTCAGGCCACCTACAGGACCACCTACAATCGGATACATGATGGCCACGATTCGCCACTAGATCCCTCGCTTGAAACACATGGACGATATAGCAGCGCACATGACTGTCAAGATATTTGACATGATGCAGATGGTTTTTAAAGTCTTCAGACGCATCAAGGCACCTCATGTAAACACCCCGGGCTTCGAGCATGGCAATCTTGACCTTGCATATGATATGAGTACAATGCCATCGCTACGGGTGTGTTATGCCTGGCACTGCAGAATCAAATATTTACCGGTGTGCTACAAGCAAACCTTTGAAGAGATGTTCACAACCGGTTTTTGGGAATACCATTCAGAAGTGTTCATCAGCAGGCCTATGCATTTACTTCAACTATTTTTCTGTGAACAGATGGTCTATTCCACGCATTATCGACTCCCGCCATCAGATGAACCACAACCCATTGATTGGGAGAAACTCGAGGCAGATCTGGCCCGAGGTATTCGAATATCAGAACACACCCTCGTTCAGGAACTACTCCAGAATTACATCCGACAGACCGCACAACAAGGTTCTGTTGAGGACGACAGAAGCGAGAGGGAGGGGGGTGTTGGCAGCAGCCAGAGGCATAGAAGACGTGGAAGCATGTAAAGACAGAGTAGGGGGTCAGTCGAATCAATTTTTCAAAGATTATGTTTTATAAATATTCTTCAAAAAACCTCCAACAGTGATTTTCATCACTATTGTAACATATGTAACATAGAAAAACCCTTTTTGTAATCCATAGCTCCATTTTGTGCAAGCCGAGGAGTCCTCGAGCTTGAGGAGCTTAGGTAGAATGAGCATATCAATTTTGGTTATTTTTAGACACCGTTTACCCCTTCAAATAGAACTTAGGACCTATTTTTTAACTATGTCGGTCACTAGATGTGAAACCGGTCAAAACTAGTCTAGAATCTATAAAAAGAGCTAGAGAGCTTATTTTTGAGTTGTTTAGTGTGAGCTTAGAGCTATTTTGAGCTTGTAATTGAGATCTTGAGCAATAGAGCTATTTTGAGCTTGTAATTGAGATCTTGAGCAATAGAGTTGATTTCTCACCTTCCATTGTGTCTTGCTTGTCTCTTCGTTGTGTGTGTGTATGTGTGTGTGCATTTCTATGCTTCTCACCTTCACTCTCACTTCATCTCACATTCACGATCTTCATATCACTCCTATCTCTTCCGCGGATTGACATTAAGGAGGTGGAGCTTCTTAACATGGTTCTCACCATTGTGCTAGAGCAACAATTTGGTTCCAATGTCATCCAATCAAAAGGTAATTGGTTGCAGATGGGTATATAAAGTTAAAAGGAATTCAGATGGATCAGTTTGCAGGTACAAGGCAAGATTATTTGTCAAAGGATGCTCTCAAACTCATGGTATAGACTATGAGGAAACATTCTCACCAGTTGCAAAGATTACTACAATCAGGACATTGATAAGTGTCACTGCTGCAAGGAATTGGAAACTCCTCCAACTTGATATAAAAAATGCATTTCTAAATGGTTGGATAAGTGAAGAGCTACACATGTCACAACCACCAGGTTTTGAAAATCCTAATCATGCATCTTATGTTTGTAGACTTAAGAAAGCATTGTATGGATTGAAACAAGCTCCTAACGCTTGGAATTTCAGGTTGGTTACATATCTTCAAGATCAAGGGTTCAAAGCAAGCAACTCATATCCTTCTCTATTCATCAAAAGGGATCACAATGAGGTTATATGTCTATGTGTATATGTAGATGATATTATTGTGACAGGTGATGATTTGAATGGCATTCAGGGGATCAAGAGACACATGCAAGAGGGGTTCAAAATCAGTGACTTAGGTGAGCTCACATATTTCCTAGGTATACAGGTGATATACACAAATGAAGGAACGCATTTAACTAAGAGAAGATACATTCAAGATCTACTTGTTAGGTTCAAAATGGAGAACATTAAACCTGCAGGTACACCTTTGGAGATGAATCATAAACTTAGTGTTTATGAAGGTGAGAAAATTGAAGACATAAAAGAATATCAAAGCTTGGTAGGTAGCTTGATATATGGTACTCATACAAGGGCAAACATCTCATATAGTGTGGGAGTGCTAAGACAATTCATGCACTCTCCTAAAAGACCACACATGGATGCAGCTAAGAGACTACTTAAGTATCTCAAAGGTACAATCAACGAAGGTATATTCTATCCTTACTCTTCAGATTTGGATATCAAAATCTATTCAGATGCAGATTGGGCAGGAGCTAAGGATGATAGAAGAAGTACTTCTGGTTACTTAGCATTTGCAGGTTCAAAGCTAGTGTCATGGAGTTCCAAGAATCAACCAACAATTGCTTTATCCTCGACTGAAGCAGAGTACAAAGGCTTGACCATAGCAACTCAAGAGGCAATATGGTTAAAGGCATTATATACAAATTTGGGACTTGTGAGTTCCAAACCTCACATATTTGGAGATAATGTAAGTTCCATGCATCTAGCGGCAAACCCTATTTTCCATGCGAGAACTAAACACATAGAGGTTCATTACCACTTCATCAGGGAGAAGCTCATGGCAAAGGAGATTGACATTTCTTTTGTTCCTACTAAAAAGCAAGTAGTAAATATGATGATGAAGGCACTTGATGGAATAAAGCTTTGTAGATTCAAAGCTATGTCAGGTATTCAACCTATCAGAGAATCAAGACTCAAGCATACTTTAGCTTGAGGGGGAGCTATTGGAACATCAAGCTTAAACTATGCTTGAGGTGGATTTGATCTACATCAAAGGCTATCGCATTGAAAGAATATCCGTTGGAGATTTTTTTTCTTATGCTCAGTTATTGTATTTTAAAAAAAAAAATATTTCATGTATATTTTACCATTGTAAAAGCTTTGAGCTTTACAACATGTAAAAGTAGAAAGATAGAGCCCAAATCGCACAAATTTGTGGTGGTTGAGTTGCATCAATCAAGCAATCAATCAGCTATAAGTAGATCAAACTAGATCTTCACTTTTCCTAGATTGTAGGAAAGTGAGTTGATTCCCTCCAACAACCATTCCCATCTTCATTTGAATTCAAAATCCACTTGTAGAACTAGTGGAGCACTTCTAGAGTCTATATAAAAACTTGAAATCACTTGTACAATACATGGAAGCAATATCCATACACTTGTGACCATCATTGTCTTGCTCTTTCATTTCTCTGCATCATCTTCTTCGCTAATAGTAATCTTGCAGAGGTTGCTGCTCTCTCTACAGAGCTCCAAATTTGATGAAGCATAGCTCATTTGAAAGATATTACTGTCTAGTTTGTGTCTATGAGTTTTCATAGCATTTTCCTCATAGACTTGGAGAAATCTTAGTTTTTCCGTCTCGGGGTCAATCTCTATGTATTCCTGAAAAATAGGAGGTACCACCATTGAGCGTCTGATTCATTCCTATAGCATATTTTGCTTCTTATAAGTTTGTGCATTATATACACTAAACCCTATGTATGTCACTCCCATAAAAGGATTTTTTCTAATTTTAATCACACTGGTCGTTATGAGCATTTGAAGTTCATTGTCTCTTCCATAGATAGTAAGTTTTTTGAGCTAGTCGACGCGTGAACCTATCTGTTTTGTATCGACTTCTTCTCCTTGATGTTCCAAAGTACATAGTGCATTTCTTTGCACTTATCACATGCCTAAGAGGTCTATTTGAGTCTCCATAAGTTCAAGGGCTGGTCTTGTGTCGATTGGCTAGACCAAACTTTGTCGCTTCAAAATGCACTTTTCTACCTCTTACAAGCTTCTCCAAGTTCTTTCATGAAAAACTAGATGTAGCAACCTAGGAATCAATGCAGAGACGTCCAATCAAATGCAAGCACGAATTGCAGTGATGAAGAAAGAGAACGTAGATACCTTGATATTTGTAACATTATTGAGGTCCAAATACAGGGAAGATCTTACATCATTGTACAATGATAACAAAGATATTTGTGTGGATATTGTCTCTTCATCTACTAAAAAGCAACAACGGATAGATATTGTTAGACATGACACCACTGCAATAACGTATATGTGGGTGTCCAGGTTCATGCATGACATGCTACTCATGCCTTGTTCTACATTTGGAAACATTGCAAGCGGGTTATTTGGCATTCTTCCACTTTTTTTGATCAATTATGGGAAAGAAAAGGTTGAGGAAGCAGCGTGCACAAGGAATAATGTTGCAAGGCCATGTTTTCTAGTCTTCCCTCATAAGCAACCCTGCAAGCTTGACCCTCCATGCTTTGACATTTAGGACCCTATGACCATAGTGCCCAAGGTCAAGTTTTGCTTAAGGTTCATACTTAAAACTAGAAGGCTCTTTCGTTATCTCTTGTCACACAATCATACATGCTTTACTGAATTATTAAAGTTCAAGCACTTTGACTTGTAACTTTGATTGAATTTTATTTGTGATGCATTGACAAATTAATGTATTTTTCAAAGGCATCACAAGATAAAAGCATGCCAAAAGCCTTTATAGCTTTGTAATAACTCCTAGACATCTAGATATGAGCTAGATATTTTGTAAATATTTTTTCAAGTTGTATTCCAAAATATGCATGGGAATTAGACACCCCCTTCATAGAAGGGAACAACCGTTGGACCTTTCTCAAAGTGTTCTTCGAATTGTTTTATCTAGAAGATTTTTGTAAATAAGTGCCTTAAAGAAATGCCTACAAACAAGTGCAAGCCAAGCAACAACAAAGGATGGAGTCAAAAGAAAGCAACAATGAATCTTACATCATCAACAAAAAAAACAATGGCACAAGCCAGCCTTCAATCCCCTTTGTACCATCCTCATATTGAATAGGGAGGGATTTGTACCACCCATGAGTTTGTAGAAGGAAGGATATAAACATTGTGCCACCTTCTTTGTACATGGGAAGGAAACATATATTTGTGCCACCCTAGTTTAGTTGTGAGGAAAGGATAGTTCCCAAAGAGCTACTTGTATAATCAACATCAAAGAGGGAATTGTTGGCTATGAGCTTTGAGCTTTGAAAGAAATATTTTCCTCCCCTTATCTCATTTTCATTGGTCCAAGAGCCACTGAAATTGTGTAAAGAGGCATTTATTGCTATGGAATTTAAAGCACAATTCATTGGTTTATTTGTCTATATGCGTGTATACAAGAGATCTTTATCTCTTTCATGTTATTCTCTCTCCCCACAAAATTGTCTCCATCCTTATCTCTCTCAGCTCTCTCTCTGTCTCTTTCACTTTTGTATGTTGAACATGCAATAACTCTCCAAGCTCTCTATTGGGTACTCTATCTTATCACAAATGATGTTGAAGATGATGATCTTCAATTTCCTGGTCATGTTGTGGTTCCTATCGCATCTACTGCATAGAAACTTCATTGGGATGGTAGAGATGCACATGCAGATGCATTGATAGATTTGTCTATCAAACATGCCATTATCCCTTACATTCACACTTATAAGATAGCAAAAGATGTTTGGGACACTCTAATACTAGGCAAGAAATGAGTCTCGTGTTGTTTACCTTTGAAAACAATTGGAGAGTGATCCTATTAGGAAAAAAAATGAACCTTGCATGGGCCTTGTAAGGATTCCTAATTTTTAGGGATTAAGCTTAATCGTGTACTTTGTTAAGGGGACAAATGCATTTAATATAGCACTTTTTGGTAGGCTGAAGTAGGCTTTTTTTTAGGTTGAGCTAAGATCTTCTCTCTCTTCTGCACATAGAGAGAGAGAAAAACCACTTTCCACCTCATCAAATCAGTCCATCTTTATGAATAAAAAAATGACTTTTCTGAAAAAGTCTCTTTTTCAGCCATTCTTTATTCAAAATTTTATCTATATGTCAGAACTTAATTTTTTTAGTCTTTTTTTATAAAAAATACTTTCCTCCAAAAGTTAAGTGCCATATCATCAAACTCGTAACTTTGGTTGCTCCAAAACATGAATTTTTGAAAAAAAGCTCATTTTCCCTCTAACACATTAAAAAAAGTCATTTTGACCTATCCACATACCAAAACACACTTTCTTTCTTGCATACAGCTACTATGCTAGCCATTCCAGCCATCTCTGTGCTTCTTCTCATTTGGTGTTGGAGTTTTGGAACATCATGGTGCTCACATGTATTACGAACATGACACCAGCACGAGCGCGTGCTCCTCACACAAAGAGTGCACATGTTTGTGTTCCAACAGAATTTGCACCAACAACTAGAGGTAGCAATGACATAGATTCTGTAATAAAGTAAGTCTATTATCTAGGGATCCGATGGCTTCAGACAGATCTGAAATCGGATACCGTTTGGTCACTCGTCTGTAGGACCAAAGATCTCAAGAGTAGACTCAAGCATAAGTCATGTGCTCTCATATTCAAGTAATCCACTTAGCCTAGTGGTTAAGTCTCATGGTTGTGAAGGAGGAGGTCTTGGGTTCAACTCCCATGGGGAGCATGGGAAGAGAGTTTTACCCAAAGAGCTCTAGAGCCTTCTAACTCAAGTTAACGTGAGTTAACTTGAGTCCAGTGGACTTAACTCAAGAGGTGAGTACAACAACCACTAGTGGACTCTAGTGGAAGGTACTAAAGTAGTGGTCGAGATCACTCCAGCCACTAATAGACTCTAGTGGTGGATATGAAAGGAGTGGAGGAGATTGCACATGCACTTGTGGACTCTAGTTACATTTGTGGTCCTCATTAGTTCAAGCAGCTATATATGCAGGCATAAGGTTGGGAGGAGAGTCATCTCTCTAGCATGTGGTGGTCGTAATCCTTGTACTGTTGCATTGAGTCATCTCTCTAGCATGTGGTGGTCGTAATCCTTGTACTGTTGCAGATTCTCAAAATGAATGACGTGCAGCTGGAGAGAAGAATATTGATCTACACAAAGTACAACAATATATTTGTCAATTTGGAGAGGCTTCAAAAGGAAATGGTTAAATTTTACAAATCCACAATTCAAGGTATATCCATTGTTTTGATAATGACATTCATAGTATTTTTAATAATATAATGTTTGTTATTTGATGTGGATTGTGGTTCCAAACTCAAGTTTGTATTGAAGCTAGACGAATGTCAAATCATAAAGGGACGACGTATGGAGAGACTTAGTGTGACACTCATGAACGAAGCTATGGCCCATGCCATAATTGATGAAAGTGAAGAATCTACCCATCACTTTACATATAGTGTCCAATCCAAGAAAGATATATGGTGGTTAGGTGCTATTGAAGTACCTAAAGAATCCAATGATGTTCTTACATGGATTTCAGTAGGACCCCATGGATCACAGAGGTGATAACTTCTCAATTTCATGGTGCCAAAATCATTGTAGAAGGCCTCGGTGATTTTGAAGTAGAGTGGCACTTAGGTGGAGACTTAAAGACTATCAAATGCATGTTAGGGTGCAAACAAGGTGCATCTACTCTCTATCCTTGTCCATATTGCACACGAGGTTATAAACGAACAAAGAGAAAACAAAACAACATAGATGATTTAGCTGATGACACAGATGCAACTCCATCTACTGAATGGGATATACCTTTAATGAGGTGTCCCATGTTAGGTACACCTAATCGTGACATGTCAGATAAGGATTGGAATCCCATTCCCTTTAGTCAATGTCCACTTTTGCACCTTTCATGCCTTCATGAGAATTTTTGATAGACTATTGAAGCTCCATATAGAATATGCATTTGCCATGAAGCTAGTTGATAAATCTATTCAAGCTATAAAGAAATTGGAGGAACTTCTTAATTCAATTGGTTGTCATGGTGGAAATGTAACCCTAGTTGTTAAGAATGTTGGAATCTCAAGATAGTTTGCAACAAGTGTCAATGACAGGGAATAAGGCAAGACATTTTTTTAGAAGAGGTACTAGCAGTCAAAATAATGAACATTATGAGCTGTGGAAAGACCTATGCATGATCACAACAGATAATGACTCTCAAGTTGATCTTTGTAATAAGAGAAAGAAGGTTTGGTCAAGCTTTGATAAGTTGGTAGGCTTAATGGGTCTGACTAGGTCTAGTGCTATTCAACGTCAATTGTTTCAAGAAACATTAGTGGAGTTCACCAAGTGTTTCATTCAATCTTGGGGAGAGACCAATATAACACACTACATTGTAAGTGTAATATTCTTCTACAAGTTTTCATTGCACTTACCTTTTTCCAATGTTCTTAACAATTTTTAGCATATTTTGTTTGCACATGGAGCATCGATATGGGTCATAAGAGATTTTCAGTACCCAAGGAATGGAAAAGTCACACTACAAAGCGAGGGGTGTCGACTTCAAAAACACGCGACATGGTGGTGGTCCAATGCAATCAAACTACATGGAGGAGATGTTTAATTGGTTTTATCGCACTACATTCTCGAGAAAGTTTTTTGTGGAATGACTTAGGGATTCAAAATTGGCAAAACTTGCGAGAACGATGCAACACAACATTGCCAGTGAGAAATGGAAGTCATCATTAGGACCTCTTCATCATGCTCAGTGGCGTGCTAGGAGACAACGAGAAGGCTCAGCTTGGAAGTAAAGTGAATTCGTTATTTCCCATTATGTGGTAAAACCTATGATTATTGTAATCTTGGTTTCAATGTGTTATTATTTATATTATAATATTCTGTATGGTTTTAAACAGGTTTTGTCCGTTCCAGTGTGAACAAACAATTAAAAAAAAAACTCTATAAATAGAGAGAACTCACTTCATTTCACACTTTTTGCAACTCAAGGGAATGGCACGCACAAAGCAAACTAGAAGAAAAGATCACGTCTTCTTTCCTAGCCCTCATCTAGGGACACAATGCCCACCATGGTTGCAACCCCCCCCCCCCCCCCCCCAAGACCATGAAGTGGTTCCTAGAGCACATCTGTGCCTGTGTCACATGATGGCACACCACCTGGGAGCAATCCAGGACGAGAACATGAAGTGTCTAATAGACAAGAGTATTTCACTCCAAGACGATCAGAGTCAATTCCAGATGATGAGCCACCAATAAGGACACCCATCAAGGCAAGACCCAAACAAAAGCTGATGAGAAGGGTTGTATCAGAGAGCAATGAGGAGTCAACCCCGAATGATGAAAGCAGCAATCAACCACCATGGAATGATATGCAAATTCCAATGAGCCATAGGGTGACACATGGAGGCAAGACATTTCCACAAGGACAAGGACAAATACCAACAGAGGAGGAAAGAGAGCAAATTCAACAACCACATCGACAACAAAATGTGCAAGATGAAGCTGGACCCTCACATCGTGTACATCGGAGAAAAAAAAACTATCAACCATGATGTAGACCTCAATGACAACCAAACATACCTCTCAATGCAAGAGCTCCACAAGACGAAGGAGACACTACAGGGCTTTTGCAGAGATACGACACTACCAAAAGTCCATAGAGCTACTCATACCACGAAGAGCTTTTGCAAGGGTAGTAAAAGAGGAACTACAAAGCTACCGTGTAGGTCTACGAATAAAAGGGATAGCACTTGAAGCGCTTCAAGAGGCAGCTGAGGCCTACCTCATCTCCATGCTTGAGGACTCTAACCTGTGTGCTATCCATGCCAAGAGAGTAACCATACAACTCAAGGACATTCAGCTAGCAAGAAGAATTAGAGGAAATAACCCATGAAATGTGTATATTTTACCCTTTGATAGGCCTACTTTGCGATGTAATACAATGGATAATAGAAAATTTTGTTTTAACCTATATTCTTTGTGTCTTTTTTTTTCTCTCTCTCACTCTCTCTATCTTTGAATCCCCAGCATAATTGTAAATACTTTTCTTTCAGTCAGTTATATATGGAATGAGTTGAACATGCATGCATTTGCCTATTGTTTTGTGACTAGATATGTACATGTTGTACCTAATTATGCCTCACATGTCATTTTCATGACAAAAAAACCCCAGCCACAGAAACGCGGGATTCAGCCCTGCAAATTTTTTGCAGGGCTGAATCCCACGTTTCTGTGGCTGGGGTTTTTTTGCATTTTTTGGCCTTGTGTTTGCATAATATGTATAGATGAGATGTTAGGTGTGTTTAATACAGAGGCTATGCCCTATAGGTAATCTTTGGCTTGCTCTGACTTTAGTGTAAACTTGATGCTACCATAACCAAGAGAAAATGAACACTAACATACTTTCCCATACATTGGAGCCCCTAGAAACACTAGAAAAAGCCAAAAAAGCCCCAGCCACAGAAACGCGGGAATCCGCCCTACAAAAATTTTGCAGGACTAATTCTTGCGTTTCTGTGGCTAGGGCTTTTTTGGCCTTTTATATGCATTTTAGGATACCATAAAGACCATAGGCACAATAGATACACCATACACCATGATTAAAAAGACTTAAAATTACATACAATTTGTGGAGAGAATGATAGGTTCAATTTATGAAGCACATTTCGTACACAGGACTAAACAAATAAGGAAAAAGTAAAGTTTGTATTATCCAAACATTTACATCATTTCTCGGCTACCTTCAATTTCTCTACAACTTTCTTTCTCCTTTGGAGAGATTGAGGCAGTTGGTAAGTCAATACAGATCTTGATATTACATGGGGGTCTTGCATTCCCAGACCCATGGCGATTTCTATTTGCCCTAGTACTTTTCCTCTAAAATTAAGTCCTAATGTAGTTACAACTAAGAATTTCCTAACCAAAATGACACAATTAGTGCCTTGGGTAATTGTACATAAACACAAAATTTTGCTAAGGGCCTTCAAGCACCAAGTCATGAAGTGCCCATCCGGACTGTAGTCTTTATGTATGATAACAAAATCATCCTTTGGAAACTTTCCGATGTAATTTGCCAAGGATAAACCACTCTTGCGAGAAGCTTGATCCCCACCAGATCTTGCTGCGAACTTGTTGAGCTCAATTGCTTCCCATTAAGAAAAAATGAGAATTCAAGCTCTTACTTTTTTAACTTAAATTATCCATTTATTTAATTTAATTACCACTTACATCATGAAGCTTGTCTTCTTCCTCCCCTCTTCCAGGGGCATCAGGATCAATGCTAGAGTGGGCCATGCCACTCTGCTCTGCTACGGGGGATGTAGGAATTTTTTGCTTCATTATCTTCTCCCGTGTTGTGCTGAACTCCTCCTCTATAGTATAATTGTTGTCATCTTTTAAAATATCAGCACACACCATTGTTATGGTGTCTGCCACAGAATCCCCAAGTGGGATTGACTTCTTTTCAAGTATCTCAGATGTGCTGTCAAGCGGAACATCTGACATTATGGAGAAAATACTCAAGCATTCGTCTAGAAGTAGTCCGAATTCCTTCTCAATGTCATGAAGAAAAATAAATTCCTCTCCATCCACAACGATGATGGAGAGATATTCAAGTTCCACCTCTGGTAATGTGGGCTCAGAGGGGTTGAGATATGAAGGGGGGACCTCCTCCATGCTTGATTGCTCATGTAGTTTGTCCTCAACACCACCAGGAAATTCTTGGTGGATTGTAATGCTTTCTTTGGCAAAATTTATGGCCTCTAGTTCAGGCTTATTCTTCTCCTTAACAAAACCCCCAGTGACAAGGTTGGGGAGTTCAACAGGTGTAGGTTCGGGCTCCTCATTAATGATAAAATATGTTGTTGCAATGTAGGAAAGGTACTTTGTACCCATCTTCTTCTTTTTGTTGATTTTTTTTCACTAATGGCACAGAGTCATCTAATAAGTGCCCTGCAGTTTCAGCAATTGCCATGAAGCGCTTAAGGTGCTTCATGAAGGCTTCATCGCCTTTGTGTATGTAGAGTAAAAGGTCACATGGGATCCCTTTACCCTCATAAGGTGGTATTTCTATAGAGTAATGCAAGATGTAGTACTCAACGAACTCTATGATTTCCTCAAGCACATCAGAGTTCAATTGAATTGTTTTGTCTAGATCAGGGACTCTAGACAATAGTTCATACAAGTGTTTTTGACCTTTGAACTCAGTTGATTCCAAGAACTCATTGAAGAGTTCACGTGGACATTTGGGTTGTAGGGTACTGGAGGTTGCGACAGCCATTGCGCGTGATACTAGCTTGTGTGCATGCTCTGCGAGTGCTTCTAGCTCTTCTTGGTTGCAAAAGTGAGAAATGAGAGAATAAGTGTTGCTTTTATAGTAGTTTTAAAATTTTAAAGTGAGTGGGTCCCAATTTAAAACTAAAACTGATGCCTTCAAATAAAACAATCATGCACAAAACTCTCAAAAAAAAACTTTGGCTCATAAAAAAGATTGAACAGAATCATTAACCAGAATAAGATACACCACATCTACACAATAGAAAAAATAAATTCTCAGAACTTTAAAATTATAATAAATTGCCATTGGAAAAATCAAAGATTTGGCAAATTGTACATCATATTGAGATCAAAAAATTCTACATGCTACATGTCTTGCATGTTAAATACATTGTTGCAGACGAAGGATTATAAATGGAAGATAGGTTGTGTGTACTCTCTAGCACTCAAATAGTTGTTGAGCTATGACAATGAAAGTTGAGTTCCATCCACACTCCACTCAGGAAGGACTTTAATTTTATCCTCCAACCTCTTACCAATCTGCAGACAAATAGAAAACTTTAAAATAACATATTTGGGTATAAGAATTTGTATAAACAAAAGAAAAAATACCATATGCTATTTACCTTATGCCCTTGTATTCTGAACTTTGATTGATCTAGATCCTCAAATCCCATGATTACTAGATGTTCTCTCACGTTGGCAATAGTCCAATGATGATTTACTGAAATAACTTCCGTTTCGTTGTTGGGTAGATTTATCTTAATTTCAAATGAAATTAAGAAACCCTCAGAACTTTGTAATGGTATCCATTCACCAAGTTTACACATTCAACGATCATAATAGAATCTAATGTACAATGAAGTACGATGTTTCAAGTATAGAAATCCTATGCCTGTTGCACCAATTTTAAGGTATCTATCCCCTTTGGTGCATCCTTCTACAAGTCCCCAATTTTCACCTAGTAAACCCTCTACCTGTGCATACGTGATATCTTTTAACATGAACATTGTTGAAATCTCTAGAATTGTGAATATCTGAAATAAATGTACAAAACAATGAACAGGAACACACCAATGTAATCCTATAGATCTTGAAACTCTTGTAAATTTCAAAGAGTTTTGTATGTCCATCACCATCTTATGCTTCAAAGATATTAATGTCCATACATCAGGTTGCGGCCACTCGAGCTTTAAAAGAGAATCTACATTAATCATCTCTAACATGCCAAAATCATTTTATGAAGAGGGTACAACATATGTATGTGTGTAAAAGAAAACTCTCTCACGTAATAGCTGAGCAAGACGGGCTTGTGGAAAGACTATCGACCCAACATTTGCATGCAATGCTTGGAAAGTACCTGTAAAACTATGAAGTGGTTGTTCTTCCACCAAGGTAGAAGGAAATATGTCTACAACAAAAAACTACACAACTTAGCTAGGTATATTATGAAATTTGGACAAAACTCAATGAGTAATACTTACAGTTGATAGGATATCTCATTTTGTTTGAGTTTTCCAATTCATGCTTGACATTGTGAAAACATGTTGTACAATGGCAACAATTTCACCATTTTTGAGCTTTTTGAAGCCTAATAACTTCCCTTTCCAATGAAGATCCAAGTTTCCACAATCTCTTACATGGTGAGGACCAACACCAGAGGGTTGCATGTACACCCATGCACGTTTGCAAAACTCATGTCCTAACCATTCCTTCTGTAGCCTTGATATTGTGACATTTTATCACGATAACCTCATCTTTTGGACGTCTATGAGATTTAGGTTTCTCCATTGGAGTTCAGGCTATGGAAGTAACAGTAGGAATTCAAAGAAGAAGATGCACAGAGAAAGAAATGGAGATGCAGGAGCTGCAATGGTGTGCTAGGGAGAGAAAGTAGTGGAAAGAGATGACTTTTTGGGACCTGGGTATGAAAATGTGAGGTTTTGGAGGGAGAAAGTTGTATTTTGAGTTTTTTTTTTTTAAGTCACTTTTCTCAATTCAGTTCATGCAAGGATTTTGATTTGGAACTCAAAAATAGCACTTTTGATCCTAAAAAGTGGTTGGGGGACCATTAAATGGTGTTATGATGAGTTTTATAACTTTTTGAAAAATTTGAATTTTTGGGCCCAGGTAAGTTACGAGATACCTTTCTCTCTCTAGAGGCAAAACCTGAACATAGGGGAATCCTGTCCCCTCATCCCCCTTCAGCCTAGTGATTTAGAGGCTATAGACTGTGTCCACCACCCTCCTCTCATTGGTCCATCACTAATCACTCCTTAATCCAAAAGGCCCATGCAGGGTTCATTTTTTTCCCTAATGCGCATACGAATGAATGAGATTCAATGGATAGCTTTTTGAAAAAGATCAACGATTTGATGGAGCAATTGATTTCTACTATTGAAAATCTTGCCACATGGTTCACTTGTACAAACTGTTCTTAATGGTCTTCTCAAATCATATCAAAGTTTTGCTTCTAGTTTTTGGTTGATGATAAAGGCAATCCAAATTCCTTAATATTTAAGGAGTTAGACTTTATTTTGTTGTGTTGGTGTTCCACAATCAAAGAAGGAAGAAAAAGATTACAAGAGAATAGAAAAGTAAAAACAACTTTGCAAGTATCAAGATGGGGATACATGTCTTTTGATCTCAATGCATTTCTTTCTAGTCATGGGATAAAACATCAATGTATAATGCCATATGCACCTCACGAAAATGGAGTTTCTCAAAGGAAGAATAGGTCTCTTATGGAAATAGAGAGGTGTATGATTAAAATTCAGACTTTACCACATAGCTTATGGCTTGAGGTTGTTATGTGTGCAGCATATGTACTCAACAAGTGTCCCACCAAAGCATTGCAATTGATCACTCCATATGAGGCTTGACTTCTTGCTCATTTGCATGTCTTTGGTTGTTTGTCATATGCATTAGTGGCAAAAAAAATACACTAAAAATTGGATGATAAAGTAAATCTGAATTTAAGGTTTGATTTTCATGTTTCTTTTGAGATGTCAAATTTAGTGCATTTGCATCATTATTTGGGCATTCCGTTCATGCAAATTGATGGAGGAATAGCTTTGTATCAAACAAAATATACTGACATATTATTGTAGTGTTTTGATCTTGAAGACTACAAACCTATTTCCACTCCCATGAAAATAGGCTTATGGTTGAGCCTTCATGATGCTAGAGATGCATTTGATGTCTTTCTCGATCAGTAGGCTATTGGATGCTTGATTTACTCATGCATAACTTGGTCTAATATTCAGTTTTTTATCTCCCAGATGAGCAAGTGTATGCATTACCCAATTGTCAAGCATTGCTAGGTGGTTAAGTGCATCTTTCGCTACTTGAGTGGTACCCCACTACTTGGATTGTTTTATCCCAATGGGAGATCATTATTGCTAGATTTACATGCTTTTTCTAACTCAAGTTGGGCTACTTGCTATGAAACTCTTGTGAACACCAATGGTTTTTGCTTCATGCTTGGTAGCTCATGCATATCTTGATTGAGTAAAAAGCAGGTTATTGTGGCCACATCTAGTTATGAAGTTGAGTACAGGGCATCTTTCACAACATTTGTTGAGTGTGTGTGTCTCAAATGCCTTTTGGCTGATTTGGGTGTTGGTCAGTCTTCTACCACCACTATCTAAACTGACAATAAGAATGCATTGAAGTTGCAAGGAACCATGTGTTCCATGATCGCACAAAGCACATTATAGTGAACTACATTATGCCAGGGAGAGATTCTTTGATGGAGATCAATTTTGCTTATGTGCCCATGCAAGGTAATGTTGAAAACCTTTTCAAAAAGGCTCTACCTAGGGAGAAGTTTGTTGCTTTAAGCAAAGCTTTGAGTTTGCTTCCTTTTGTGGATTGATTTCTTTCCACAAAGCTTGGCACTTCCTTATACATGAGTTCCCAACTCGTTTTTCACCATATCCTTCCTAGGGGGATTTGTTGATATGTTTCCCAAGTGATGTGTGTGAACACACTTAGGACCATTGTGACAATTTTAACCCTCTTAAGGAGGATTTTCCCTAGTTTGTATATGCGCCTATAAACCAAATGGGTCACCTATCTTTGTACATTCACTTGGTTATAGATTTTGTGTTGTGTTGTTCTCCAAGCTTCTTTTTCTTCCTTGTTTTGTTCATGTGATTTTGAAGACCTTGAACTCCAACAGGCACTACATAACACCATAAATCCTCAAGTCTATAAAGCCTCTTATACCCTGTCAATTTCCAAACGAATGAAGTTCTCAGATGACCTGAAAGAAAAATTGAAAATACTAAGGAACGTATTAACAATTAAACTGGCAGCTTAAAATCAAGCAATGTTCTACCTATGCTAAAGAAAAAGTTAAAAATCTAGTCCTATCAAGTTGAAAATAGCTCCATTAAAAAGCCAATAGCCTTTAGTATTCTTTTAAGGTTTCATCAGTGGCATATCCTTTGCAGCATGTCTAAGCTTTTTTGTGACCATTGAAAAGTAAAGTACATTGACTATCTCATTGTCATTGTGATTCTCTTTGACCCTCTTCTTGGTAGCTTCATCATAATAACGTAACACATTGATTGCCAAGGTAGCCATTAAAAATTAGTTTTAAGCATAAATAAATAAAAGATATTTAGAATTGTATACAATAAGTCTGAACATATGGAAAATATGTAAATTTTAGAACAACTACCAACTCATTCCTTCCACAACAGGGCACTTGGACTTGACAACTCGGGAAACCAAAATTAACTATTCTTTGTTGTGAAAGATTAGTACTCTCCATAGGCAAGTCTTTTTTTTTATAAGGAAGTTCAAAAAAAGCCCTCTCTCAAACTTTAATTAATAAAAAGAACAATTGTACAAGTGAACGGGCTTAACACCCAAGGGACCCCCCAAATCCCACAAAGCAAGGGTTGCTTAAAACTTGCTAAAAAACACTACAATGTAGGTTGATAACCCTTTTGTCCCCCTCATGGGGGTCCCACTTGTTTTTAATCTTGTTGTTCTTGAGAAAAAACACTCTATGATGTTTAAAACGCAGGGGCTTCTTACAATTGGAAATTCTTTTGCCTAAAAGGAACTGCGCTCAACCCCATCAATATCCATCATGAAAGGGATCACTTCCATGGATTGTTTCTTCTTGAG
This sequence comes from Ceratopteris richardii, assembly GCA_020310875.1. Classification (NCBI taxonomy): domain Eukaryota; kingdom Viridiplantae; phylum Streptophyta; class Polypodiopsida; order Polypodiales; family Pteridaceae; genus Ceratopteris; species Ceratopteris richardii. The sequence goes on along the minus strand of CM035426.1, from coordinate 130,096,152 downwards.
GAGGTGGCACATTTCTTTAGTAGGTTTGTCCGCCTTCCCCCTCCCCCCCACCAATCTTTAAAATATACTTGTAGATTCTTTGAATTTCTTATTCGTATCTCTACATGCCTTTGATTTTTGGGAGCCATGTCTGGTATTGAGAGTGGCCCATGTTTATTTCTTCCTCAAGATCATGACTAAGCCTATTGATATATTTAGGTAGTGATGTGTGTGAATACTCTAGGACCACCGGGGCACTTTTTTCCCTCTTTAGGAGGTTTTTTCCCTCGGCTTGTATGTACGCCTATTGCCCTAATGGGCTACTTATCTTTGTACATTCTTTAGTAATACATTCAGTATTGTGTGTTGTGCTCCAAGCTTCTTCTTCTTCCTTGTGTTGTTCGCATGCTTCCGCAGACATCTAACTCCAACAATTGGTATCAGAGCACGTCGTCGCTTCATCTAGGGCGTCGCCTACACCTCTCCGATTGCAGTCTCAGATTCGCACGAAATTTGGTGAGAATACTCAAGGTGTTTCAGAGATCAAAACCGCTTCGCTTTCTGGTACCAAAATAGCGATCTCAGCTCGTTTTGGCCTTCGAATGCACTATTGCAGTGCTTGTGCAGGCTATTTTGTCTTTTTGTGCCAAAGGTATATACCTGTTTCGGTTTGCCAGTATAAGTGTCTCAAACTCTGCTACAGGTTTAGTAGAACTCATCTACACAATTTCGTTCAACTTTTTGAGATACAGTCAATTTTTTGCATCAAGGTATTTTAGTCACCGGCCATGGCTAAAATATGTATTCCGTATGTTGGCTGTTGAGGATAAGTTGGATGGTACCAATTACCTGTTGTGGGCTTACATGATGCGACATGTATTGGTTGCAAAAGGACTGTGGAGCATTGTGCAGGATGTTGAAAAACGTCCTATCACACCTCCAACTGTTACAACTACAAGTATTGAAAGCTGATGCAGAAGGTGTCGAAGATGATGATATTCTGCATATTCCTATTCGTGCTGCGGTTTTTGTTGCACCTACTGCAGAGCAAATTCGTTGGGATGGCAGAGATGCCCAGGCACATGCATTGATAGCTTTGTCTGTCAAACGTGCCATGATTCCTCACATTCGCTCTCGCAGAACAACTAAGGATGCTTGGGATACACTTACCACATTGTACCAAGCTAGGAATGAGGCTCATGTTGCTTACCTCCGAAAACAGTTGGAGAGTAAGCACATGAATGAAGGTGATTCTATGGACAGCTTTCTAACAAAGATCAAAGACTTGAAGGAAGAGTTGATTTCTGCTGATGAGGTTATACCAGATAGCTCACTTGTACAGACCGTTTTGAATGGTCTTCCTGATTCTTATCTGAGTCTTGCTTCTACTCTCCGGTTGATGATGAAACACAATCCAAATGCCTTGTCATTTGAGGAGTTAGTCTCTGTCCTGTTGCAGGAAGACCAGTCCAGATAGAATAGGTCCATTATGCATGTTGCAGATCAAGCTTTCCTAGCTAGTCAAAAAGGCAAAGGAAAATGGAGCTCTTCAAGTAGTAAGCAGAAATCTGCTAATTCTCCACAATCAAAGAGGGAAGACAAAGATGAAAAGAAATGAGAAAAGAAGAAATTGTTTTGCAAGTACTGTAAAGGAAATGATCATATCATAAAGAACTGTCCAAAACTGGCTCCTAAAGAGGCAAAGAAGAAAGAGATTTGAATGGTTGTTGCAGAGGCCTCTACACCAAAAATAGAGTCTTCTAATCTTGTGCAGGAAGAAGAATGGGTGTTTACTATTGTTTGCAGTTTTGACCCATCTTCTCATGAGCAGTGCATGTCTGCAGTAGACTCAGATGTTTGGTACTTTGACAGTTGGGCAACCAAAGCGCAGTTTCTTCTCTTCACTTGAGCTTGCCCTTATAGGGAATACTGTTACATGCGCCAACAACTCCTCTTATCCTCTTATGGGAGTTGGTAAGATCATTTTGACTACTACTGATGGTAGTTCTTTCACTTTGTCAGATGCTTTGTTTGTGCCAGGGATCAAGAAAAAATTGTTATCAGTTTCTACATTAGCCAACATTGGCTTGGTTGTGAAATTTGTTGATGGCAGATGTACAGTTCATCATCTGTCAAATGGCGACATGATTATTGCTTCTGGCATTTTATGTCGTGGGCTGTATAAGATCATAGACTATGAAAGATGTTGAGGATAAATGTACAAGCTCATTTTCATATGAGCCATGCTTGGATAAATTTACCAACTATAAAGATAAAGAAAAAAGTGGAGGAAAAAAGGAAAAAATAATAAAAGAAAAAGTCTAGTCAAAATTCATGATTATCTTGCCTTGTAGTTAGTAGCATGTAGTGGAGAAAGTGGTGAGTTAAGAAGGAGGCACAAACTTCTTCACATGCTCATTGGTTATAAAAGTGAAGTGGGAGCACATTAAAAACAAGGAGAGAAAGAGGCAAGAGCTCCCAGTAGTCAGATCTAGCCATTTTGTCATTTTGGTTTTCCCTTAGACTCCTTCCAGCCGCACGTCAGTTTGTACACAGCTCTGTTGCAAAGCTCATATCTCAGTGCATATGTAACCATTTTGTGCGTTTAAACATTCATTCGAAAGCTTATCTTGTGTACTTTCATTATATCAAATATCGCTTTGAAAGCTTATGTATATTGTGAGATATCAGTGAAAGAGTGAAGTCTAGTTTTTTAGTATACCTGTGTAGATAGGTAGTCTATTTTGGTCGGTTCAGTTTCCAAACCAAAACATATCCAAATTGCATGATTTTTGTCTTATTGGAAAGCCCTTGGCATCTACTTTCACTTTCTCAAATATCTCGTTCAGATCGTTCATACTCTGTGAGATATCTGTCAGAGAGTAAAGTCCAGTTTTATAGTGTACTTATGTGTGCAGGTGGTCTATCTTGATGAGTTGAGTTTCCTAATCAAAACTCATCCAAATTGCTTGATTTTTAGCTTGTTGGAAAGCTGTCAAATATCTTTCTCAAAGGATATATATTCAGAGAGCTATCAGTCCGAGAATGAAGCTCAGTTCTTCAGCATACCTGTGTGGATAGGTAGTTCATCTTTGACAGTTGTGTTTCCTAATCAAAACTTGTCCAAATTAAGTCATTTATAGCTTGTTAGAAAGCTCTCTTTGTCTACTTTGATTGACTAAAGCATCAAGTCCATTTGAGTTTTGTGTTGAGAGTAGCAAGCTATCTAAGGTGCAGATGTTTGTCCAAGTGCTGGACATACAAGGGTTCACTACACACGTCCATTGCGCATAGGAGAACTCGTTCTCCACAGTTGGTATCAGAGCAAACTTGGTGTTGAAGCTTCATCAACAGAGCTCGAGGTGAAGCAAAGAAAAAGAGGAGCTACAAAACAAGAAGGAGCTTCACAAACGCAAGAGCAAAGGACTATAACTATTCGAGGTAACTCTCAAAGTCTTTGATACTCTTCAATGGCTGACTTGGGTCAACAAGTAGAGAAGTTGGACAAGGATAACTATCCCGTGTGGAAGTTTAGAATGACCAACTACCTAATGGGCAAAGGCTAGGCTTATGGGGTATTGTGAGCGGCGATGATGCTCAACCTCAAATCAATCAAGCTATGGCCACCGAAGTCCAAAGGAGGCAAGCAAAAGAATGGGAAGAGAGGAATAGGAGAGTCATGTTCCTCATTTCGCAAGTCATTACTAATGCCATGGTAGGTCATATTCAACATCTAGAGAAAGCTAAGGATGCTTGGGAAGCTCTTGAAAGGATGTATTCAACAAATACCAAAGCTAGGAAACTTCAGCTCAAGAATGAGTTGAATACAATCAAGAAAAGTTCGAGTCAATCCATAGCTGAATATACTTTGAAGATTAAGGAGCTAAGCGATGCTTTAGCTTCTATTGGCACAACGGTTGAAGACGAAGATCTTGTGTGTTATACTCTCAATGGCTTGAGAGAAGATGAAAGATGGAAGCCTTTTATAACTTCCATTAACTTGAAAGATGTATATCCAGGTTTTGAACAACTAATCCCTCATCTTGTCACAGAAGAGCTTAGCTTCGGTGGTCCCAAAGAAAAGGACAGCCACAACCAAATGTTATATGCAGGTCGAGGTAAAGGAAGAAACTCAAGAGGAGGCTCAAGAGGAAAAGGAAGAGGTCACAACCACTCCAACTACAATCAAAACAATTCGGAAGACAACAAGGATGCATCAAATGCTAAGACACAAGGAAGAGGTCGAGGTAGAAGTAGAGGAAGAGGCCGAAGCTCCTACAATTCTCATAAAGGTATAACATGCTATCATTGTGGTAAAGTAGGACACTATGATAGTGATTGTTGGCTGAAGAATGGAAGACCAAATGGAGGCAATCAAAGGAACCAAAGCAACTATGCAAGCACATCAAGTGAAGGAAGCAAGGACACACTACTTGCAATGAGACATGAGTATAGAAGCTCTTGTGAAGATGACAAAAAATGGTACATTGATTCAGGTTGTAGTAACCATATGTCATGCCAAGGAAGTTTGTTCACTAATCTACAGGTACCAAGTGGAAAAGGATGTGTTGAAACAGGTGATGATACTCAACACATGATTGAACACATTGGAGATATAAGGCTTGGAGATACAAGCAGAGCAAAGGTACTATCTAATGTTCTTCATGTTCCTACAATTTCAAAGAACTTGATTTCAGTAGGACAAATGGTAGAGAAGGGTTATCATGTCATATTCAATGAGAATGGGTGCTTCATAAAGAATCCAAAAGAAGGCTTCAAGGTCATTGCTCGAGGTAGAAGAGAAGGAAGGATGTTCACTTTGGATGTCCAACATCCACATGGAAAGGTCATGTACATTCAATGTGGGAACAAGAAGATTTCAGAGCTGGACTTATGGCACAAAAGAACAGGACACATCAACATTCCAAAGCTGAAGGACATGAGCAAACATGAAGTGGTAAGAGGTCTTCCAAAATTTAATAGCATTGGACTACATGAGTTATGTGAAACTTGTCAACTAGGAAAGCAAACGAGGCAGCCATTCAAGAGGAGCAATTATGTGGCTCCAAATGTCTTGGACTTGATACATACGGATGTATGGGGACCAACCCAAGAGGCATCAATGGCTGGTAATAGATTTTTTGTCACCTTCATTGATGATCACTCAAGAAAGGTATGGCTGTTTTGTATGAAGCAAAAATCTGAGGTGTTTTCTACATTCAAAAGATTCAAAGTTGAAGTTGAAAAGGAAACAGGAAGGTCTATCAAAACCTTAAGGTCCGATGGTGGAGGAGAATACTTCTCCAAAGAATTTTCAGATTTTCTACAAGAGAATGGGATCAAAAGGCAATTCACTTGTAGGTATACACCACAACAAAATGGAGTAGCTGAGAGGAAAAATAGGCAAATTGCTGAAATTGCAAGATGCATGCTCAACGAGATGAAGGTACCATTGTACTATTGGGCTGAAGCTACCACAACCGCCATTTACTTGATGAATAGGTGCACAACATCAGGAATACATCACTTGACTCCAGAAGAGATATATTCCGGTAAGAAACCTGATCTTACACACCTCAAAGTTTTTGGATGTGTTTGCTTTGTTCACATTCCACAAGAAGTTAGAACAAAGATGAACCAAGATCAGAAAAATGCATTTTCATCGGCTACTCGACGGAGCAAAAAGGATACAAGTGTTACAACCCTAGAACAAAGGAAATAAGAGTCTCGCGAGATGTGGTCTTTGATGAACTAAGACCATGGTATGAAGATAAAGGAAAGGAAAAGATTCTTGAAGAAAGTTGTGATGATTATGCAGGAACAAATCAAAGAGAAGTTCAACAATCAAGCACAAAGGCTTCATGTCCAGAGGCATCTACATCAAATGAAGAATGTTCAACATGGAGGGGGAGCCATTCTTTGTCTCCAAATTCAGCTCATAGTAGAGCCAAAGATGCAAGTGCTACTCCAAACAGTGAGGTAGATGCAAGTGAAGAAGAATATGAAGAGGTAATCACTTCGATGGTAAAGCTAAATAGGTTAAAGAAGCAACTCTCTAAAGGCAATGAAAGAAGATCTTCAAGGACAAGGTATCCAACTCAAAGGTTGAGTTATGATAGTTTTATGGAAACACATTTTGCATACATGATGCAGGTTATCAAAGACAAAGAGCCTGAGACATATGAAGAAGCTTGCACACAAAAGGAATGGAAGAAAGCTATGAAAGAGGAGATCAAAGCTCTCAAAGATAATCACACATGGGAGCTAGTGCCAAAGAAAGAAGGTATGAAGATTGTTCCAAACAAATGGGTTTTTAAAGTAAAGAGGAATGTTGATGGTTCACTAGCTAGATATAAAGCTAGATTAGTTGCCAAAGGATTTAAACAAACACAAGGCATAGATTATGATGAAGTTTTCAGCCTCGTTGCAAAGATGGGAACTATCCGAACCTTAATAGCAATTGGTGCTTCAAGGAGATGGCCATTACATCAACTCGACATAAAAAATGCTTTTCTTAATGGAGAACTACAAGAAGAGGTATACATGAGTCAACCGATTGGATTTGAAGATGAAAACCATCCAGATTTTGTTTGCAGGTTGAAGAAGGCACTTTATGGCTTGAAGCAAGCACCAAGAGCATGGAATCAGAGATTGGTAGAGTATCTAACTAAGTGTGTGAAAGAAACTTGGAGAAGCTTGTCGAAGGTAGAAAAGTGCGTTTCGAAGCGATGAAGTTTGGTCAAGCCAACCGGCACAAGACCAGCCCTTAAGCTTTTGGAGACTCAAATAGACCTTATAGGCATGTTATAAGTGCAAAGAAACACACTATATATCTTGGAGCATCAAGGAGAATGAGTCGATACAAAACAGATAGGTTCACGGGTCGACTAGCTCAAAAAACTTACTATCTATGGAAGAGACAATGAACTTCAAATGCCCATAGCGACCAGCGTGATTACAATTAGAAAAAATCCTTTTATGGGAGTGATACACATAGGGTTGAGTGTATGGAATGCACAAAAGTATAAGGAATAAGCAAAATATGCTATAGGAATGAATGCGACATTCACCGGTGGTACTTCCTATTTTTCAGGAATACGCAGAGATTGACCCCGAGGCAGAAAAACTGAGATTTCTCCAAATCTGCTGAACCAAATGCTTTGAAAATTTACATGCATAAACTAGACACTTATACCTTTCCAATGAGTCTTCTTGCACTCAATTTGGAGCTCTGAGGAGAGAGCAGCAGCCTCTGCAAGATTACTGTTGGCGAAGAAGATGATGCAGAAAATTGAAGGAGCAAGACAATGATGGTCACAAGTGTATGTATATTGCTTCCATGTAATGTACAAGTGATTTCAACTCCTTATATAGTCTCTAGGAGTGCTCCACGACTTTTACAACTTGAATTTGAATTCAAATGAAGGTGGGAATGGTTGTTGGAGGGAATCAATTCACTTCCCTACAATCTAGGAAAAGTGAAGATCTTGATTGATCTACTTTTAGGTGATTGATTGCTTGATTGAATGCAACTTCAACCACCAAAATTTCGTGGGATTTTGGCCCTATATTTGTACCTTTACATGTGTACAACTCAAGGCTTTTACAACGGTAAAAGAGCCATCAAAATATTCTCAAAAAATACAATAAATGAGCATATGAAAAAGAACTCTCCAACGGATATTCTTTCGATGCGATAGCCTTCGATGTAGATCAAATCCACCTCAAGCATAGTGTAAGCTTGATGTTCCAACAGCTCCCCCTCAAGCTAAAGTATGCTTGAGTCTTCATTCTCTGATAGGTTGAATACCTGCCATAGCTTTGAATCTACAAAGCTTTATTCCATCAAGTGCCTTTGTCATCATATCTGCTACTTGCTTTTGAGTCGGAACAAAAGAAATGTCAATCTCCTTTGCCATGAGCTTCTCCCTGATGAAGTGATAATGGACTTCTATATGCTTGGTTCTCGCATGAAAAATAGGATTTGTCGCTAGATGCATGGAACTTACATTATCTCCAAATATGTGAGGTTTGGAACTCACAAGTCCCAAATCTGTATACAATGCTTTTAACCATATTGCCTCTTGAGTTGCTATGGTCAAGCCTCTGTACTCTGCTTCAGTTGAGGATAAAGCAACTGTTGGTTGTGTAATAAAGTAATTCTATGATCCAAGGGTCTGACCGGTTCAGACAGATCTGAAATCGGACACCGTTTGGTCATCCGTGTGTATGACCAAAGATCTCGAGTTTAGACTTACTAGGAGGTCTTGTGCTCTTGTGAACAAGTGATCCACTTAGCATGTGGTGGTCGTAATCCTTGATTTGTTGCATTGGTATCAGGGCTCTAGGCAAGCTTTCATGGTGACCTTGCTATGCTCATCATCTTCCTCATGCTTCCATGTTCTCAACTACCTATGCGTGGAGTCCCTTTCTCTCCGGCGTGCATCAAACCATCCCGAATCGTCATTCTCTTGGCGGGCATAGCATAAGGAGAAGATTAGCAAAACAATCTTCATGCTGTGGTCGAGGATGGATTCGATCTCATGACCTCTGTCTAGAGAATCTAATCGCCTATCCACAAGGCCAAACAGGCGTTCGCGAAGAGCTCTTTAGACCAGACTCTGTTATTCGATATTTGCGCTGCAGAAGCTCTTAATCATGAGCTAGAAAAAGCTAACTTTCTCTGCTGTTAGCCCGCGGGATTCGAACCTTGTCCCCCTAGTTAGAGAGCGCTCGCGTATCCAAACAACCCACTGGCGTTGACGACTTCTATGCGCAGAGGTTCTTACTTTCAGAGAAACAGCGTTGAAGAAGGCTTCAACCAAGAGCTAGAAAAGAAAAAGCAACTTATATCTGCTGTGAAGACAACGGATTCGAACTCTGGTCGCTAGTTCAAGAAAGCACTCATCCACCCAGGACGATTGAGCGCCGTTCGTGATCTAATTCTGGTGCAGAACATTGTAGTCTCAATTTGGTGCTGCAGACGGTCTGAGTTACCGAGCTAAAAAGAGGGCGATTATTGACCAATTCCGTCCGGGGTTCGAACCCAAGCGGCTGATGTGAGAGATCTTCGAAGTAGCCAAGGAGTTCAAAGCCTTTATATGCTCAATATTCTGCAGTAAACTATCTGAGACTCTACTGCACGGCTGAAGATTCAAGCAACTGTTGTAGCCCGGAAACCGAAATATATTGGTGATTAATATCTCTGCATATTATCTTCTGTTCCAATCCTCTCTCTGCTCTGCTAATCCCGAGCCGAGATCTTCTCATTTTGTTTACTCTTTGGAGTTTGCTCATTACCTCAACCGAACCCGAATGCATATCTGTGCTGATTAAAGCCATAGAAAGTTAAAGTTTTGAGCAAAGTTTGATGGAAGTGGAGTTGTGGAGTGAAGATCCAGAGACCTAACTTCGTCGACCTTGACGAACCAAATCATCCGGGACTATTACTTGATGAGGAAGCTTCAAGAATGGTGAATAGCTCTTAGCAAGGATCAAGGGATGGACGAAGCTATGATCAAAGCTAAGTATTTTCCAGTTTCTACTTGGCCTTAATGCTTGAATATCTTGTTTTCATTATTCTACACTTAATCCTAGATGCACATTGAAATAGCCAAGATTTCAATTGATTAAGTTTAGATTAGAATAATGAATTAATCCACTTCTCATTCCAAGCATTAGTTTGCATTAAGGAAAGACTTGATTTCAAAAAGATCCTTGTGCATCAAAGAATGTATTTTGGTAGTTTAAATACATATTTCCTTTCCATTGAGTAGTTCTATTGCACCTTAAGGGTATTTTTATATCATAGTGCATTTAGACAAAGGAAAGGATATACATGCATCAGGATTGCATGATATACATTCTTAGTACAAGGAAAAAATCGTGCATCAAGTTCATGCATGATTATTGTATTATTTTTTGGGCATGCAAAGAACATGCATGCATACGCATGTGAACATATGCTTTTGCATGTAGATACATGCATTTGCATGGAAGAATGGAATGCTGTTTGCAAGTAGATATGAAAATGTACTCTCTTAGTATTTAGCTTACTTTGTAAAGCTCGCAGTTTGACATTAGGGAAGACCAAGGACTAGTTAGTTGCAAAGACATACTAGTTCTAGTTTGCAACTCAAGTAATTAGTCAATTTCTTCCCAAGTCGATACTCTACTATCAAACATAAATACTTAATGAGAATTAAGTATGTTAGATGTCTTGCTAGGTATAAGTAAGCACTAAGAGAAAAGTAATAAATTTTCTTGATGACCAAGAAAATTTAATTACTTGCAACTCTTTTGTGATGTATGATGACTCTAAGTCCTGGATGTACTTAGAAAGTCATGCGGATAAAGCTTTAGTTGATTAGTTATATATTTTATATAGCTTCTCAAGCATCCCAAGGTTGGATGAGAACGTCAACTATATTTCCAAAGTTCCATGAGCACTCTTCTATTTAGAAGATTTCGAAAGTTTTAAAGAAGTTTCTTGTGGTTTCAAGATTTATATCTCATGATGAAACCTCGGTAAGTGACTTTTTGGAATTGAGATATGAAATAGTCAAGCCTTCTATTTCATGTGAGATCATTCTCCTACTATGTTCAAGATGAATTTAGTTTTGGGAAGGAAGATGTTCCAAGTAGAGGATCTTAAAAGATTCATGAACTCTTCCCAAAAATACACATAAATTCATATTATATGATAGGTCCAAGGAATGATGAAGGCAAAACCTCTTTAGGATATAAATGTTTTGCCAAGATATAAAGGTACCAAGCTTTTATAAATTTTCATTTGATTTCATCCCAAGGGGTGATGGAAATCAAAAGATTAAACCTCAACATCAATTGATCCTTGATATCAATAAAAGGATGTTAAGTTCTATAGTTGCATCTCTGGTAAATGATGCAACTAGCTAAGCAATTTTTAGGAAATAATATAAGTTCCTAAAAAACTTGAAGCAAGTGTGAACTTTTCATTTAGGAGTAGAAAGTTCCAAGAAATGGATCTTAAATCCATGAACTTCTCCTAAACAAGTTATAAAGTTCAAAGTGTTCATAGTTGCATTACTAATGGATCAATCATCAATAGATGCTTGGACTCTAAACATAAATTTGATTATTGAAATATGTTTAAAGGACTCTAGTAACATCTGAAGATTGACTAATAATAATGAGTCTTGTATCAAACTCAAGAATAGAAGTCGATATCACATAAACGAAAAGTCAACTTAAACTTTCATAGTGACATGGGAAACCATATCCAAAATGTGATATTTCATCTCTAGTTTGATACTCAGGAAATGAATACAATTGAATCAGTAAATTCTTTTTTGGGAGAATTTCTTTCAAATGTTCTTTTAGTATTGCAAAAGATTCCAAGATGAATCATTTGCTCAAGTTATTTGATTTCCTATAAGGAATCTCAAGTATTTGAAGAAATGGCATTCTTTCAAGTATTGAGAATGAAATTCTTCATACTCTTTAAACAATAAGTAGTTCCCTGGACGTCCCAAACCACTAGAAGTGGTATTTCAAGTCCTATTTGTGATATAACCTAAAGGTATATCAAAGATTCTTAGCTTTGGAATCTGAGAGGCATAAGTGTATGCTTGGACTTGAGAAAGATCTCTAAAAATCCTGCAGGTAAGCAAAGAAGCTTAAAGATAGTTTAAGAGATCTTAAGATAAAGACTATAAGTCTTTATTTTTATCGCAAGATCAACCAGACTTGATCAATCTTGGCCATGATTGTCCAAGTAATGTGCGATTAGAACTACTTTGTAGATTGCCCAAGTATTGGCAATAAAATTCCTTTTGGGAATTATTCACTCAAATTCCATTTATTCGATGGAAAACTGTGAAAAAGAGTAAGTTGTTCCAAGTCTGGACAGAGTAAAGAAATTCCAAGAATGTAGTCTGCAACCGTGAAGACGGTACTTAAGTCTGTGGAAGGTAAAACATAACTGTTTGCCTATCCTTAAAGGGATTTTGGTACAAATCCAGAAAGCATGAGCGGATGCTTAGACTAAGGCAGTAGAGAGATTCCTGTAAAAAGCCCCGGCCGGGATAGGTACCTAAAAGCACCAGTATAGAAAGGAATCTAAAGACAAGAAGTCATAAACTCTTGTCACTACAAAATTGGTCAAGAATAACCAATTGAACTTGAATTTGAGAAATTCAAGAACTTGGAATTCTGATTGGTTTTCATTTGAAAACCCCAGTAAAGAAGAATTGATATTCTGTCAAGAGGTTTTTCAAGTTTCCAAGGCAAAGCACATGATTAAGAGGTGATCATGCGAAGGAATCAAAACCTAGGAAAATCTAGTTAGAGGTAATGCCTGAAACTTCCAATTCTTGTAAAAGAATTGAAGAAATAAGGTACTCTATCAAGAGATGTTTAGACTTTAGGATAAGAATCACCCACACATTAATGTGAATATAAAATAGGGTGGTATGGGACACCAGATTTTATACTCAGATTGATGTAGGAAAGATGGAATGGGACATCGGACCGTGGGATGATGATTATCTTTTAGTCCTAGTTTGGATTTTGAAGTTAGGTTTCATCCTCAAGGGAATTAAGACTTCAAGGAAAAGTTTAATTCGTAAAGGATGAAAGTAGTATCTTACGATACTTCAAGGTAACTTCAAGATTAAGGAAACTGAAGATATGAAGTAAGTAACTTCCAAGATCTTCATAGAACACTTCAAGTTTAAGTGTTATTGATCAGAAATATTTGATAAATTTATGAAAGAAGTTGGACTTTGATTTTGAGTTGATCTTTTCAACTAAAGATTTAATTGACTAAGTCAAGCATCAAGTTCCTAGTGTAACTTGATAAAATTCACTCTTTTAGACTCAAAGAAATGCACAAGAATTGCATTCACGGAGTCAAAAAGATTGAATGTGACCTGAACTTAGTCTCAAGTGAAGCATTATTTGAATACAAAACTCATCAGCGTAACCTCAGTGGGTCGACACACTGATGTTGGTTACCACACTAGTATCTTGTGGTTGGATGATGTTTTTTATTTGCTTTGAATCTTTTTGAGAAGCTAGCTTATTTCTCTTAAAGATAAAGTCAATGCTTCAATATCTTATTGAAATAGATCGTTGAGAAGTTAAAGCCCTGAGTCAACTAGACTTTGACTCATAGCAAGTTTATGTATGTGCGAAGTTTGAATTGGTTGTACAAAGTCTTAGTTATCTCTTTCCGCTTTCCAAATCTTTTGGAATTGACTCAGATATGGTATCTGATTCCTTTTGCAAAAGACCAGGGATAACCGGTTAGAATTAGATAACTAACTTGAACATCCTAGATAGATGTTATGTACAAGAACCTTTTCAATCTTCAAAAGATGATAAGTCTAAGTAGACTTATTCATTTGATTTTGCTTCAAGTTATAGCATAAATAATTTCCTAGAGTCCAGTATACTCTAGAATAAAGAAGTTAGGAATTGCTCATTAGATTGACAATTCCCAAGAACTTTCAGTTAAAAGTCTTTGAGAAAAGTGTCCTAAGTTGGACAATTTTCATTTTGAATTTGAATTGGTGAAGTTAGTATGGTTGATTCCACCGGAATGGTAAACTTTCTCCTACAGTTTACATAGGATTTTTTCAACTCATTGGGACAGAGTAGTCCTCTAGTCGGGTGAAAAATCAAGTAACTGTTGGATCAAAGTAAACCATTGAATAAACATCTAAAGTTAGATGTATGGGACAATCAAACTTCAAGTTCTCCAAAACAAATTCAAGTGAATCAAGAATTCTTAAAGTCTTGCAAGGGATAAGAATCTCACCTTCATTACTAAGTCCATGCACCAGACATGCCTAGAAATGGACTAGTAATTTGAATCCACCTAATTCACATGTTTGTGCCTAGATCGCACATCCAGAAACTGTGAATTAGCCAGGGATATGTGTTTAGATCCACCTTTATTATTCATTCACTATTTTGTACTTTGACTAGTTTATCAAAGTGCAAAGCGAGATAGTGTTTTGAATCATTTGGGCAGGGATGCCACCACAGAGATGAGACATGTTCTTCCAGTTCTAGAACATGACCATGTTCTTCCAGTTTTAGAACATGAGGCTCGGGGGTTGCCTACAGTATGTATATAGCTCTATTTTCGAGGATGAAAATCTTTTCCAAGGGGGGAAGAATGTAATAAAGTAAGTCTATGATCCAAGGGTCTGACCGGTTCAGACAGATCTGAAATCGGACACCGTTTGGTCATCCGTGTGTATGACCAAAGATCTCGAGTTTAGACTTACTAGGAGGTCTTGTGCTCTTGTGAACAAGTGATCCACTTAGCCTAATGGTTAAGACTCAAGGGTGTGAAGGACGAGGTCTTGGGTTCAATCCCCATGGGATACATGGGAAGAGCATTTTGCCCAAAGAGCTCTAGAACCTTCTAGAAGCATCCAATGGACACTTGGCGCACATGTAGTTACATGGCTGACACTTGGATGATTAGCATTCACTTGCCCAAGAAGGTAGTCCCCTGGAGAGAGCTATATATAGAGGCATTTGGTTGGGAGGAGAGTCATCTCTCTAGCATGTGGTGGTCGTAATCCTTGATTTGTTGCAGGTTGCTTCTTGGAACTCCATGACACTAGCTTCGAACCTGCAAATGCTAAGTAACCAGATGTACTTTTTCTATCATCCTTAGCTCCTGCCCAATCTGCATCTGAGTAGATTTTGATATCCAAATCGGAAGAGTAAGGATAGAATATACCTTCGTTGATTGTACCTTTGAGATACTTAAGTACTCTCTTAGCCGCATCCATGTGTGGTCTTCTCGGTGAGTGCATGAACTGACTAAGCACTCCCACACTATATGAGATGTCTGCCCTTGTGTGAGTAGCATATATCAAGCTACCTACCAAGCTTTGATACTCTTTAATGTCTTCAATTTTCTCACCTTCATAAACACTAAGTTTATGATTCATCTCCAAAGGTGTACCTGCAGGTTTAGTGTTCTCCATTTTGAACTTGAGAAGAAGATCCTGAATGTATCTTCTTTGAGTCAAATACATTCCTTCATCTGTATATATCACCTGCATACCTAGGAAATATGTGAGCTCACCTAGGTCACTGATTTTGAACTCCTCTTGCATGTGTCTCTTGATCCTTTGAATGCCATTTAGATCATCACCTGTCACAATAATATCATCTACATATACACATAGATAGATAACCTCATTGTGATCCCTTTTGATGAGTAGAGAAGGATCGGAGCTGCTAGCTTTGAACCCTTGGTCTTGAAGATATGTAACCAACCTGTAATTCCAAGCTCTTGGAGCTTGTTTCAATCCATACAATGCTTTCTTAAGTCTGCAAACATAAGATGGATGATTAGGGTTTTCAAAACCTGGTGGTTGTGACATGTATACCTCTTCACTTATCCAACCATTTAAGAATGCATTTTTCACATCAAGTTGGAGGAGTCTCCAATTCCTTGCAGCAGCTACACTTATCAATGTCCTGATTGTAGTCATCTTTGCAACTGGTGAGAATGTTTCCTCATAGTCTATACCATGAGTTTGTGAGCATCCTTTGGCAACTAATCTTGCCTTGTACCTGCAAACTGATCCATGTGAATTTCTTTTAACTTTATATACCCATCTGCAACCAATTACCTTTTGATTCGGCGACATTGGAACCAAATCCCAAGTGTCCATCTCCTTCAACGCATCTATCTCTTCATTCATGGCCTTTTCCCAATTAGGGTTTCCCTTTGCCTCTTCATAGGTTGAGGGTTCCTCTGAAATAGAGTCTTTTGCCAAGTAGATTGAATGCTTTGTAACAAATGTGGAATCATATCCATACCTTTCTGGTTGTTTCTTCTCTCTTGCTGATCTTCTAGGTGCTTGTTTGGAGCATTCTCCAACCTCTTGCATCTTTGCTTTGCCTCTTGACTTCCATAGCTTGTAATCCCTTTCTCTTTCATCTTGGTCATCGTCTGTATCACTTCTTGGATCCTGGACCTGTGTATCATGCTTGCTTCCTAATTGATGAGAGTCAGAATCAAGATCATATGGTAGTGTTACCTTTTGTTTGTCTTCATCATACCAAGACCTGTGTTCTTCAAACACAACATCTCTACTTGTAGTGAATTGCTTGGTTAAAGGATTGAAGAACCTGTAACCCATCTGAGTTGAATCATATCCAATAAACACTGCCTTTGTTGCCCTTTCATCTAGCTTACCTCTTATTTGTGATGGTACATGAACATAAGCTAAACAACCAAAAACCTTGCAATGTCCAAGACTAGGTTTTCTTCCATGCCATGCTTCATAAGGAGTCATACCTTGAAGTGATTTGGATGGTAGTCGATTGACAAGGTACACTGCAGTTGAAATAGCTTCTGCCCATAGATAATGTGGCAACTTCTTCTCTTCAAGCATTGTTCGGGCTGATCCAACCAATGTCTTGTTTCTTCTCTCTGCAATTCCATTTAGTTGAGGAGAGTACCTAGTAGTCACTTCCCTTTTGATACCTTTATCCTGCAAGAACTGATCAAAATCTTTGGAGAAGTATTCTCCCCCTCCATCAGATCTGAGCTTCTTTAGTGATCTACCTGTATGATTCTCCACATGTGCAAGATACATCTTGAAGCAATCAAACACTTCATTCTTACTCTTGATAAAGTATAGAACAGTCCATCTACTATGGTCGTCAATAAATGAGACATAATACCTTGATCCTGCCAATGAAGGTTCTTGACTTGGTCCCCATACATCTGTGTGTAATAAGTCCAATAAGTTGTTGTGGATGTAGCCTTTGTGGTTGAATGGTTGTCTTTGTGCCTTCCCAATCTGACATGCATCACACCTGTTGATCATGTGTTGCTTTGATATGTTCGGCAGTCCTAGAACACTTTGATCCCTGCATATATCCTTCAAGGTTTCTTTCATTCACATGAGCAAGTCTCTTATGCCACACTTCAAGCTCACTTAGGGTTTGAGACCCAAAGTTGAATAGAGCTATGTTCCTGGTATCTCCTACTTCAAAAGTAAAGAGCCTACCATGCTTCTCACCTCGGGCTATCTTCTTGAAGCCTTGACATGGATCTTCCACAAAAGCTCCATGTTGGGTGAACCTAACTTGCAAGCCTTTTTCAACTATTTGGCCTACACTGATTTTAGTGATAGTGGGTACATAGAGAACCTTACTCAAAATGTTTGTCCTGCCATTGGAAGCTTTGACATTACCAATCTTCTCCACATTGTGCTTCGTGTCATCCCCTGTTTGCACTTCATGTCTATGCTTTGGACTTTCCAAGTCAGATAGAAGAGCAATGTTGCTTGCAACATGATTCGAACATCCTGAATCTATGTAGAACAAATGATCATCTTCTTTACCTTCTTTGTGGCTTAGATTCATGAGAAGTAATGAGTCTTCATGTGGTTGATCTTCTGAATAATTGTTGTAGTCCCTTCGATTATAGCTTCTATTATTGTTGTTGAAGTTGTGTCCACCTCTGCCTCTATTGCCGCCATATCCACCTCTTCCACTTCCTTTCTGGGTCTTCCCATTGAACCAGCAGTTCTGAGTGGTGTGGTTGGTCTTATCGCATATGGCACAAGGTTGAACATTCTGACCTTTGGCTTTGTCTTGCTTTGGTCCTTTCTTCTTCCCTTTCCACTTGCTCTTGCTTGCGAAGTTGGCTTGGGAAGTCTCTTCTTCGTCTTCTTCCTTCTTCTTGCCTTTCTGCTTCTTATCCTTCTTATCTGCATATAGAGCACTCGTTGAATTACCATGATAAGAATTACCTTCCTTTATGCTATTGTTGGCTTCTTGATTGAAGAGTTGTCCAAGAAAGATGTTGAAGTCTAGAGTTTGCACATCCATGATGAGATCGTAAGCCGTCGTGAAGGATTGCCATTGCTTATCACTTCGAATGCCGTTGAGAATTTGCCTCATGATGACCTCTTCTTCAATCAGCTCTCCAATGGATGCTAACTGATCCGCAACCTCCTTGACCTTGGTAACAAACTCTGTGATGGTTTGTTTAGGTGTCTTCTTCATTTGGTTGAACTCGTTCCAAAGATGATTCTTTCTTGCTTTGGTACTAGCAGAATAGAAAGTCTCCAGGGCATCCCAAGTCTCTTGAGATGTCTTGCATCCTCTAATATGTGGTAATAGAAAGTCAGAGATAGAGTTTAGTATGTACGACCTTGCTTGAGCATCCCTTGCGCACCAAAGTGTGAGCTTATCTGTCTCCTCTTGTGTAGGTCCTCCTTTGGATCTTGGAATAGGCATAGCTTCATCACTTGCTACAATTCCATAAAGATTTCTACCTTGCAAGTAGGCCTCCATTCTGATTTGCCAAGCCGCGTAGTTGTGTCGATCAAGCTTCTCGATCATTGAGGGAAAGCCGTCACCCATCTTGAACTAGCTCTGATACCACTGAAAGAAACTTGGAGAAGCTTGTCGAAGGTAGAAAAGTGCGTTTCGAAGCGATGAAGTTTGGTCAAGCCAACCGGCACAAGACCAGCCCTTGAGCTTTTGGAGACTCAAATAGACCTTATAGGCATGTTATAAGTGCAAAGAAACACACTATGTATCTTGGAGCATCAAGGAGAATGAGTCGATACAAAACAGATAGGTTCGCGGGTCAACTAGCTCAAAAAACTTACTATCTATGGAAGAGACAATGAACTTCAAATGCCCATAGCGACCAGCGTGATTACAATTAGAAAAAATCCTTTTATGGGAGTGATACACATAGGGTTGAGTGTATGGAATGCACAAAAGTATAAGGAATAAGCAAAATATGCTATAGGAATGAATGCGACATTCACCGGTGGTACTTCCTATTTTTCAGGAATATGCAGAGATTGACCCCGAGGCAGAAAAACTGAGATTTCTCCAAATCTGCTGAACCAAATGCTTTGAAAATTTACAGGCATAAACTAGACACTGATATCTTTCCAATGAGTCCTCTTGCACTCAATTTGGAGCTCTGAGGAGAGAGCAGCAGCCTCTGCAAGATTACTGTTGGCGAAAAAGATGATGCAGAAAATTGAAGGAGCAAGACAATGATGGTCACAAGTGTATGTATATTGCTTCCATGTAATGTACAAGTGATTTCAACTCCTTATATAGCCTCTAGGAGTGCTCCACGACTTTTACAACTTGAATTTGAATTCAAATGAAGGTGGGAATGGTTGTTGGAGGGAATCAATTCACTTCCCTACAATCTAGGAAAAGTGAAGATCTTGATTGATCTACTTTTAGGTGATTGATTGCTTGATTGAATGCAACTTCAACCACCAAAATTTAGTGGGATTTTGGCCCTATATTTGTACCTTTACATGTGTACAACTCAAGGCTTTTACAACGGTAAAAGAGCCATCAAAATATTCTCAAAAAATACAATAAATGAGCATATGAAAAAGAACTCTCCAACGGATATTCTTTCGATGCGATAGCCTTCGATGTAGATCAAATCCACCTCAAGCATAGTGTAAGCTTGATGTTCCAACAGTGGATACAACCCAAGTAGTGCAGATCCTTTGTTGTACATGAAGAAGGAAGAAAATAGAGAGGTATATATTTGCATATACGTCGATGACCTCATCATAACAGGAAATGATGTTACAGGGATTAAAGATATCCAAAGGAAGCTTGGTAAAGAGTTTAAAATTTCAGATCTTGGAGAGTTGAAATATTTTTTAGGAATTGAAGTTGTTTATGGAAAGAGTGGCATCTACTTGATGCAAAGGAAGTACTTGTTGGATGTTCTTTTCAGATTTGGAATGAGTGAATGCAAACCACTCACTCAACCCATGGACACAAATACAAAGATTTGTTCAAATGATGGAGAACCATTGGAAGATGTAACGACATACAGAAGCATTGTAGGATCATTGATCTATGCAAACATTACAAGGCCTGATTTGTCTTATGTTGTTGGTGTACTTTCTCAGTTTATGCAAGTCCCGACAAGTGAACACTTAAATTCAGCCAAGAGAGTGTTGAGATACATAAAGCATACAGTTAATCATGCTTTGTTTTACAAGTTTGATGAAGAATTGCAGGTCAAAGGCTTTAGTGATGCTGATTGGGCAGGCTCAAAGGAAGATAGAAGATCAACCTCAGGTTATGTGTTCATGATAGGAAGAAAACCTATCACGTGGAGCTCAAAGAAACAACCTACTGTTGCACTTTCATCTATGGAGGCTGAATATAGAGGATTAGCTTTTGCCACATGTGAAGCAATGTGGATTAAAAAGCTTTTGGCTGATCTTGGAGTGCAAGTTGGAACCATCCCTATATACGGTGATAACATGTCAAGTATTTACTTGGCAAGCAATCCTATGTTTCATGTAAGGAGCAAGCACATAGAGGTCCACTACCACTATGTAAGGGAGAAGGTGCTGAGCAAAGATGTGGAGGTAAAGTTCATCAGAACCAAAGAGCAGGTTGCAGATATGTTTACAAAGTTCTTGGATGCTTCTAAACTCAAAGGTTTCAAGGATGCGATAAATTTGAAGGACATGGATGAAGATAACTCCCAAATGAGCTTGAGGGGGAGTGTTGAAGATAAATGTACAAGCTCATTTTCAAATGAGCCATGCTTGGATAAATTTACCAACTATAAAGATAAAGAAAAAAGTGGAGGAAAAAAGGAAAAAATAATAAAAGAAAAAGTCTAGTCAAAATTCATGATGAGTAAGAGATACAATATCTTGCCTTGTAGTTAGTAGCATGTAGTGGAGAAAGTGGTGAGTTAAGAAGGAGGCACAAACTTCTTCACATGCTCATTGGTTATAAAAGTGAAGTGGGAGCACATTCAAAACAAGGAGAGAAAGAGGCAAGAGCTCCCAGTAGTCGGATCTAGCCATTTTGTCATTTTGGTTTTCCCTTAGACTCCTTCCAACCGCACGTCAGTTTGTACACAACTCTATTGCAGAGCTCATATCTCAGTGCATATGTAGCCATTTTGTGCGTTTAAACATTCATTGGAAAGCTTATCTCGTGTACTTTCTGCATATCAAATATCTCTTTGAAAGCTTATGTACTTTGTGAGATATCAATGAAAGAGTGAAGTACAATTTTTCAGTATACCTGTGTAGATAGGTAGTCTATTTTGGTCGGTTCAGTTTCCCGACCAAAATATATCCAAATTGCGTGATTTTTGTCTTATTGGAAAGCTCTTGGCATCTACTTTCACTGTCTCAAATATCTCATTCAGATCATTCATATTCTGTGAGATATCTGTCAGAGAGTAAAGTCTTATTTGTGATCATAAAAGTGATGAAACATAAGTTTTCTTCACTTTTCCTCCTATTTCCATTTGAAATTTTAGTTTTTCATTTAAGTATTTGGTCGCTTTTTCACATCCCATATGTGGGTTGGTTAAGCACTAGTCTATTGAGACAAAGGACTTGTGTTCAACCCTCGGGTTAGACATGCAAAGGCTTTGGTCAATCTAAATTAGTTATAGGTGGACATGTAATGGTTTTGGACAGTCTAAACCAATTGTAACCAGTTGTGACTTTGTTTAACCCCTGCTTTATGGTATATGGGGGATCTTGCGGGTATGATGCCCTTTCATCCGTACAATTATTCTCTTTATGTTAAAGCTCAAGGTAGTAAGCGCTTGCCAAACCTCCATTTAAAAAAAAAATATTCGGCCGGCCATGGAATCCAAGCAACGCCTCTATATCAAGCATAGCTTTTGGCAAACAAATTTCACCTCTATTGGAGAAATTTAGGCTTGGAATTTCAAGAAAACCAATTTATGCACCAAGAATACCTCCTTCATCTCTCACTTTTAAGGGAATAACATTGAGTTGAACTAAGGGTTTCAAATTTTAGATCTTCCGTCCAATCCAATGCCCAAACTATTTACAACTACATCACACACCCGACCTGTCTTTGTTTTTTTTTTTGAGAGTACAAGAAATTGAAATGGACATTGAGTCCGACTTGAACCCAGACATTCTGCCCCACTGCATTCAACTTATGCCGCTACACCACACCCGTTTGGACTTGTTTGTTTTAATTTGAAACTTATATGTTAATATAAATGTGATGAAACATAAGTTTTCTTCACTTTCCATCTATTTCCGTCTGAAATTTTGCTGTCCCTTTCCAATATTCCACCGCCCATGGAAGCCAAGCGAAGTCGAATTTCACCTCTGATGGAGAAATCGAATTCAACAGGTAAATCAGCGAGTAAATCGACAAGAAAATTTCCTTTCAGCAGAGAAGTAGGACGTGGGACATACTAGAATTACAGTATAACAAGGAAAAGGAACCTGAAAATTTCGCAGGGATTTAGTTGTTCGGAGACCGAGTATACGAACTCTTTATCGTGTTTCCTACTGCAAACCACGTCCAAAGCCTTTGCACAGGGAGGCCACTCCAATCCGACTCTCTATTTTGTGTTGGATTTATCTGCTCCCTGCCTGGGGTTCCTCGCAATGGAAGGAGGTGATTCTCTCTTTCTGTACTGTATCATGTTCTGTTGCTTAGCAGCTTACGATCTTTTGTTCGTGATTTATTTTTGAAATTCTGTTTTTACACTTCCTTTGCATGTTTATGCTTACTATGCAGCATCATTTTTCAAGAAAAGCATAGGAAAGAAAAATATTAGGAAGCGGCCGAGTGATGCAGAAACAGAAGAAGATGTGCACGAGGAGGAAGGAGGATCAGCTGTCGTCCACAAGCCTAAAAGTTCCAAGATTGCAGATCGCAGCCTTGTATTTTCTTCACAGCAGGGTTCGGCAAAGGACACAGCTGCATCAGCCAAGCAGGATAAGAAAACCTTTTACTACGAATCATCTAGGGAGATACAAACGCAATCAGATAACCGTGCCACTGCAACTTTGGAGACTGAGACAGAGTTTGACAAGGATGCCCGTGCTCTCAGGGAAAAGGTCCTGAAACAAGCAGATGAAGCTTTGAAAGGAAAAAAACCTCAAGATCCGAAGTTGTACAAAGGTATTCATGGATATACAGATCACAAGGCTGGTTTCAGGAGAGAGCAGACCATTGCGGGAGAGAAGGCTGGTGGTGCTCATGGGCCTTTGAGAGCCTCAGCACACATCCGATGGTCCGTAAGGTTTGATTATCAACCAGACATCTGCAAAGATTATAAAGAAACAGGGTATTGTGGTTATGGTGATGCTTGCAAGTTTATGCATGATCGAGGAGATTACAAGTCAGGGTGGCAGATGGATAGAGAATGGGAGGAAGCAGAGAAAAGCAGGAAAGCTAAGCTGGCACAACGCATACAAGAAGAGGAGCAATCTGATGAGGAAGATGATGATGATAGCTTGCCGTTTGCATGTTTGATCTGCCGTCAACCTTTTGAAGATCCAGTAGTCACGTTGTGCAAACATTATTTTTGCGAACATTGTGCTTTGAAGGTAATTATTTTTGCGTCCAGGATGATAATGCAAGATCTTCAAGGGTTCAGAGGAATGGAGTGGGTTTAGGATAATCAAATGACAAGTGGTTGGTCAGGGCAATATCTGGTGGATAAATTTTCACATCTGTTAGAATATCATAGTTTTTGATAGTCAGTTCATTTATTTTTAATGCAAGATCATCAAGGGTTCAGAGGAATGGAGTGGGTTTAGGATAATCAAATGACATGTGGTTGGTCAGGGCAATATGTGGTGGAGAAATTTTCACATCTGTTAGGAAACCATAGTTTTGGATAGTCAGTTCATTTATTTTTGTATGAATTTTTGGAGTCATTTGGAGTGCGACGATCAGTGCAAACTAGTCACGTCCAGTATTTGGGCACTTCTGCTGATTTTTATTGTTAGAACTGTAATTTGCTGACTTAGGCGTTATACCTGTTCTAGGGATTGGGGAGTTTCTCCAAGTTGGACCTCGATTTATTCTGGATCTCCTTCATGGTGAGAGTCAGAGGGATATGATGAGAATTAAAAGAGCAGACCAAGAGATGAAACTGTCCGTTAATATCTGACGAATATTTGCATTCATTGGGTTTGTCTAAAGTATAGGGGATGACAGAATAAACAATTTTTTAACATGGGTGAGGACAGTTTGGTAGAGCTCTATATTCAGTGGAAATTTCTAGTGTGCTTAAGTTTTGGATAGGAAGTTCAACAGTAGGACTAGTCCATGAAAGGCTCAGGGATATTGAAATGAGTTGAGTGAATTATATATATTACGGGTAAGTAGGTTTGGAACGGAAGTTGCTTGCTGTCTCTGCGGAAAAGGCTGTTTTGCTGTCTCTGCAACTGGAATCAAGTGTGATCAATATTTAACGTGGAAAGAAAATAATAATTTTATGCAGTAAAGTTCATGATGGTTTCTTTTTTTTTTTTAAATTCTAGACAAACCAATTGGAAGTCATCTACAAGCTGCTGGATTGAATGTTAAAGAGAACATTCATGAATTTTCTGGTTGTGTAGTGTTTAGCATTCAACTGGAATCTCTTGCATGTATTGAGTCATGTAGATATTCTGCTGAAAACTGTATGATTGTTGCACTTTTTGTAATGTGGAGTAAATATTTGATGAATCTGCATAAAGCTTGCCTTGTTCAAGATTGTAAAATCATGATAATTGAAAAATTCTTTTACCTATTACCTGCAAGAAGGCTGTATAAACAATCATAGGTATGCGAAGGATCCTGTCTAGCCAGCTCTCACGCTTGACAGAAATGCCTTTCTTTTTATCACTTTGTCTTTGTATTCATTATGGGCTTGATATTGACATTTTTGGAACCCTTGATGATTAAAGAACTAACCTAGAACATATTCATGGATGTATCATGTATCATGCACTCATAATGTATTTATTATCATTTATTAATTTATTCCTTTTTTCTTGTAGCATCATGCGAGGAATAAACATTGCTTTGTTTGCAACAAGCCCACGAATGGCACGTTCAACACAGCTTTTGAGATTTTAAAGAGGATTTCAGCTGAGAAAGGGAGTCAAACAGATGCATCCAGGCAAGAAGACTGATGGAATTTTCTTTCCCATAGAGCTGTTGGACATTTAAAGCATTATCAAATGAGAGCAATTGGTTGTACTAATGACACTCTTAATCTAAGCTCACCCAGTTTCCAAAGGGAATCCAGCAAGCAGGTTTGTCCTGACAATGGTCTATGGCAGTCACTCATAGCTTCAGCCTTGAGTAATATAACGGTCTACATTTTTTATTTGTATCTAGGCTGTATTTGACCTATCTGTATGTTATGTTCCTAAAATTCTGCAGGTTTTCTGCAATGTGAGGTTTAATCAGCAAAACCACATGGAAGGAGTTGCTGAAGGATTTTCTGTTGCTTGTGAGCAGAGATGAACATAGGTGCTAGGTGACTGTCTACACCAGAGTGATGTGATTTGTGGTCAATTCTGGCTCCATTTTTGTGTTTCCTCCTGGTGTTTTTGTTTAAGCTGCAATAATTTGACATTCTTTGTGGGCACTCTGCGCCAATCCATTGAGGGCTTTTCGCTGTACTTTCAAACCATAAAGGATGAAAATATGCACTTGCAATTGCGAAACGGAATGCTGTTCATAAGATGTACATTCATTGTGTTTGCAACTTGGTCCTTGCATGATATGTGAAATGTGACAGCACCATGGTTTCAAATGACTTTTGAAAGGACCTGGAATATCATGGGGCAGTATTTTTAAGGAAATACCTTTATTAGAAGCTACCTGCAGTCCTGTATTTTTCAGGAAAACCTGAATTGAATTCCCGAGAAGTCTGCTGTTACACATGTTCAGGGGGGGTAATAACCTTTGAGTCCTTGAGAAGGCATAACTAATGCATTTAAAGCTCATAATACATACACCAGTCATTTATGTATGTGAAGATGCATGTGACCTTCCCCAATTTTTTTCAGGAAATAGCTTCTATTCCTGAATAATCATGGAGAAAATGTTTACCTATCTTAGCTGGATATGGCAAGTTTTCGGAATTGTATTGTGGAACTCCATTGTTAGTCTATATATCCACTTGTTCTGTTTTGTTACTTGTATCTCATTCATTGGTTTTGCATCATATATATTTTTAGAAAATGATGTTCAACAGTATTATTATGCATGACCATCTACACCATTTTCATGTGCTTGAAAAAAATCTGCTGAGGTATAATATTCAAAATCTTATCTTCTAATGGTCATTTGATGATCATATAGCATATGAAATAAGTTTTTCTAGGTGAGAACATGAAAAGGCATGCTTCTTTAATGAAGGCTCGTGAAAGAGAGTATGTTTTGGTGCGAGGAAGAGCTCATGCTATGCCATTTCATTTATCATTGTTTAAACTTCTCATCGTTTATGGGCCTGACTATTTGTGCATGTTTTCATTTATCTATAATATCAAAGTCCGATTTCTTGTTTCTCATTGAGGAATGTCCTATCAAGATGGTGGTGCTAAATTTATTATTATGTTTTTGGGCTACTTTGCATATCCCTGATGCTGAAATGAATCCAGATCCTTTGTTGTTTGTACATTTGAGTGTTCCTTCATTTCCTCTGAACAGTTCTCACAAAAAATTGGATGTCAACTTCATAGTTCTATGAATGTGATCTTTCAATGGTGCTTTCTAGTATTGCAAACACATTAGCACATTGTTTATATAGATTGATAATATGTAATGCTTTCATCTAACATTTGTATCTTGGTAATGTCTGTTAGAGTAATTATGAAGGTATGTTTTTGGTATAGAATAAGTTTGTGGGACTGCAGGTCTTCTAATTGAATATAATGAAGAGTTAAACTGCTTACAGTGGTCTTTAAAAATATTTATGTTAGCACCTCGTTTGATCACCTGTGTGTCTTTGTAAATAGAATTAATATAGTTTGTAAAGAAGATATTACGTTAGCCTTAGTATTGGTCTTGTTTTTTAAAAGAAATATTGGGCTCAGAAAACAAGGTATGCTACATGTGAGATGTTTTTTGTCACCAAAAATATTTTTCATCGGGGACCTTTCATTAGGACCCTTTGAACTCTTCCAGTACCTTTTACTTTAGTACGTCAGTCTTAGTTTGAGTTTCGGAAAAACTAGCAACTGTTTTCATGATAATGATCTATTGTATTAAAAAGGACATCATAGATATTCAGACTTTTGAACTGAAGTTGGCATGTGATCCATAGTAAATTTGACCTTAAAATTGTCGAAGGATTGAATCCTTGTGTGATTCACCAATGGCTGTCTTGTTGTTGCAATGTCTTTGTTAGTGGCATTTGACATTGCAGGTGTGCAATTGAGTCGATATTTTGTTGTGAATTGAAGCAAAAGAAGCTCATTGGGACATATGCAACCACAAAGAAATGACTCATTTACATAATGCATGAATTGTATTGGTGATCATCCTACACAACTATGTGATGAGGGGTGTCCAATATACTTGTGTTTCATAAAGCAAAAATGGAAGAATAATTCTACAAATGATTGCTTCTATGGTAGACCACTGGAGACCTCCCATGTTAGGTGTACCCCCAAGAGGCATATAGGAAACAATAGAGATAATCTTTGAGAGAGCCCTTTGATTATAGCCCAAACCAAGATACAAACAACCAAGAGCAAAACAAATGATTTAGCGACAACCTACACCTCCAACAAATGTAGTTTATGTAGGTGAAAACATTGAAATAGATATACTTCCAATCAACCCATATGTTCCCCATGGAACACTCAAAGGAGAGTTTATATGTGGAAAAGTACCCAAAAATTTCCTCTGAAGTATGGATGGCATCCAAAGATTACCCATGCAAGTTTTCAAACTATTATCGAGATTTGTATAAGTAGGAAAGTACAAATTTGATATATGTGGAAAAAAGCTTCAACTTCACAAAGGCCTAGGAGTGAAGTTACCCAATCGAGGGGCCCCTTGTTGTAGGTGTGGTGGTGATAACTTTAATAAAATTTTCCACATTCGATGAGATCATTGTCAAAAGCTCCAACAAAATATTGCAAGTATTGTGGAAGGGAATCTCTCTTTAGGGAGTACCCTTAGAAACCTAATAAAGCTTCTAACAAAAATCCACTAGATGTAGTTGAAAAGTTAAAATTTCAAGAAGTGATATGGAGAAAACAACCCCTATACAAGTCACTTTCTCAAGTGAAGGCACGCGATGAGAAAACAAGAATGTGCAACAAGAATTAGTAGATAGTTCAATAGATTTAGGAGGAACCAAAAGCTAAAAGAAGAAAGGATTCTAAAAGGAAAATGAGATCATATGAAAAGAGAATGGACTAGAAAATAGTTAAAAGAGATAGTGAAACAAGCATGAGACGAACATCATTAGGAAGTTGAATTGGGCCCTAATAGTAAAGGAAAGAAGAAAGTTAAGGTTAGCTCAAAATTTGTAGACCCTATTTCAAAGGAACTAGAAATGGCAATCAAGTCTTTTGAATCTAAAATTAAGGAAAACTCTAGCATACTAGAACATGAACAATGCTACCTAGAAGTGAGCTAGAAAAACAAAGAGTAATCATATATCAAAACATGTTTGAGGTAGCACACTAACTACTTGAAAAATGCAACTACATGTTAATTGAGACAAATATCCTCGATCCTATTATCGATGCACTCATGCTTTGATTGCTAAAAAATTCCTTGATGAGTTAAGAGATTTAAGCAAAGGAAGAGACATAGTGAATCTTTTTTTGTAATCCTTGATGTGGATGGATCTTGGCCACAAGAGTTATGGGACAAAAATTAAGAACCAAGATTTTTCGAGGATCCACAAGGAAAAACTCCAATCAAATAAGTATACCTAAGACTAGAACAATTTTCAATGGACATCCCATCATTCTATGTTCATGCTCCACAAGAATGCAAGCAAAGTGACCATACTTCTAGTTTAAGAGTTCTATCAAACTATAGAAAACAGGTCAAAACTCTTGAAAGCTCCCTTCAGTAGACTAGATGATAGCCCACATAAAATTGAAGAAAATGCATAAGAGATTCTTAAAACCAAAATCAAATGTGCGTTAACGTTGAATGGATTGATCAACGTGAAGCCACAGTTGTGGTAAAAAATGTTTAATAAAGAGGTGAACCCAACAACTCAAGTTGGTCTCATAGAGATGAAGTCTAAAAAAGTTGGCTTGGAATTCAAGGAGGTTTCAATAGATAAGGTGGGAGAATAATTGAATAAGAGAAAAGAAATAATTGCCTCCTATCAAACCTATTCACTATCATGCAAAAGCTATTTTTGGATAATGGTACTTTTGTGGCCTTTGTGAGAAAAACATTGAGGGGAATATAGAAAATTTTTCACTTAGGCTCACTCATCTTTAGCTTCAAGTAGCTTATGGATATATAGAGAGCTTGATTGAGTTACGTTGACAATTTTGCATGTATACAATTTTTGAATATATTACTTTAATTTGTTATGTATAATCTCTACAGAATGCAGACAAATTGTAATAATATGAAAAGACAAGCGAATGCATGTAACTGGTGAAAATCAAATTGTGACTGCATAGGTAGGTGTTGAGGAGTGAAAGAATAAGAGTGACAAATTGAGAGATATGTATAGACAACATACAATAGACTGATTATACTGATCAATTTGTATGAATCCTTGGTAATGAATAGACTTGGTGATGTCGATGAGTTGTTTGTGTTGTTCAATGCATTGTGCATGTTGCATTGTCTTAATTAGTAATGGTAGATAATTTGTTGTTGCATTGCATTAATTTAGATAGAAACATAAAAGAATTTTCCTCGTGGTTCCTAATTCCAAAGTCCCAATTCTTTTGCTCTATGTGTAGTAGAAGAGAGTAAATAGTTAGATGACCATGATTGGATTTGATAATTGATGTGTGAATTATGATTTGATTGTATGCAATCTTTCAATTATTAGAGAGAATGAAAGAGACATTAGAGTTATTTTGAGGTCAAAAGGAGGGCCTTGTAAGAAAATCATATTTTCATATTCTCTCTCTATAATAAAAAATAAATCTCTTCAATTCCAAAAAAGGCTATTTTGGTCATGGAAAGGTTTGTTTCTCTGTTGCGAACTAGATGACTAAAGTGTTATTACTTGACATCATGACATAATGCTAGTTTTGTGTACAAGGGAGTTTTTGAAATTCCAACATCTTGAAATGGCGTTTATCTTGTATTGAAAACCACCTTCTGCATGTATCCCCAATGGTGGGCTTCCATCAAATTGCCAAGTACCAACTTCACACTGACCTTCCACCTCCTTATGCCCCAACCCAAAAATGTAATGGGGCGAGTTCTCTCATGATGAATGAAAGGAATCTCTAAGGTGTTTTGAAGCACATGATGTAGATATTTGGTTTGATGGATCTATTTACCCTTGAACCTTAAACCTACAAGCATCAATCTTTCTTCAGTCCTACCTCTCTTCTAAGCTTTGTTGGAGACGGTGAGAAAGGAATGATAGCGAGAAAAGGATGTTGGGATACTATAAAAATTTTTTAGCTCTCCCTATCTTTGAAAGATTAGCACTCCAGGCTTAGAATCCGAAATTTGTCACTTGAAGGAGATCAACAAGTTTCAAGATGCCACAATCAAGGACCAAGAGGAGAAGATTACAAAGTCTACAGAAGCAACCTAAAACAAAGAAAGACAAAAGAAACATGTCTCGAACCTCATGAGATGAAAAGAAAGTTGCACAACATAGGGGACCTTAAGTTGGTTTAGGGAGACTAAAAAAAATTATTAAAGCAATAAGATGGACATGTTCTTTATTAATCTATCAACATTCTCTTGCTTTAGACCCTCTTCTGCTTAGTGCAAAGATTAAACAAAGCAGATAAAACCTCTTATTAGCTTGGAGATTGCAAAGGAATTTTTACTGGAGAACAAATTTCAAGTTGTGCAAAGGAAAGTGGTGGATCAACATATTCATAATAATAGAATATCTCTTGATAATGTGTATGTTGATATATTTAGGTAGTGATGTATGTGAACACACTAGGATCGGGGGGGCACTTTTTCCCCTCTTTAGGAGATTTTTTTCCCTTGGCTTGTATATATGTCTATAGCACTAATGGGTTACTTATCTTTGTACATTCTAGTGGTAATACATTCAGTATTGTGTGTTGTGCTTCAAGCTTCTTCTTCTTCCTTGTGCTATTCACTTGCTTTCGTAGACGTCTAACTCTAACAATTGGTATTAGAGCAGGTCGCCATTTCATCTAGGGCGTCATCGACACCCCTCCGGTCGCAATCTCAGAATCACACGAAATTTGGTGAGCATACTCAAGGTGTTTCAAAGATCAAAATAACATCGCTATGTGGTGCCGAAATCGCGATCTGAGCTTGTTTCAGCCTCTGAATGCACATATCGTATTGCTTATGTAGGCTATTTCATCTTTTTGTTCCAAATATATATATACAGGTTTCGGTTTGCCAGTATAAGCGTCTCGAAGCCTGCTACAGGTTTAGCAGAACTCATCAAGGTAGTTCTGTTCAACTTTTTTAGATACAATCATTTTTCTGCATCAAGGTATTTCAATCAGTGGCCATGGCTGAAAGTAGTGATGTATTCTGTATGTTGGTTGTTGAGGATAACTTGGATGGTACAAATTACCCATTGTGGGCTTATATGATGCGACATGTATTGGTTGCAAAAGGACTGTGAAACATTGTGCAGGGTGTTGATATTACATGTGCAAATATAGGTATTGAAGCTGATGGAGATGACGTTGAAGATGTTGATATTCTTCAGATTCTTGTTCGTGCTTCGGTTCTTGTTGCACCTACTGCAAAACAAAATTCGTTGGGATGGCAGAGATGCTCAGGCACATGCATTGATAGTGTTGTCTATTAAACGTGCCATTATCCCTCACATTCGCTCTTGCAAAATAGCTAAGGATGCTTCATATACACTTACCACATTGTACCAGGCTAGGAATGAGGCTAGTCTTGCTTACCTCCGAAAACAGTTGGGGAGTGAGCACATGAATGAAGGTGATTCTATGGACAATTTTTTGACAAAGATCAAGGATTTGAAGGAACAATTGATTTCTGCTGATGAAGTCCTTCCTGACAGTTCACTTGTGCAAACTTTTTTGAATGGTCTTCCCGACTCATATCAGAGTTTTGCTTCTACTCTTCTGTTGATGATGAAAGGCAATCCAAATGCCTTAACATTTGAAGAGTTAGTTTCTGTTCTGTTGCAGGAAGATCAGTTCAAGCAGAATAGATCTATTATGCGTGTTGCAGATCAAGCTTTCCTGGCCAGTGAAAAGGGCAAAGGAAAATGGAGCTCTTCTGCAAGTAAGCAGAAATCCGCTAATTCTGCACAATCAAAGAAGGAAGACAAAGATGAGAAGAAATTAGAAAAAGAGAGATTGTTTTGCAAATACTATAAAAGCGAATGATCATGTCATTAAGAGTTGTCCAAAACTGGCTGCTAAAGAGGCAAAGAAGAAAGAGGCCAAAATGGTTGTTGGAGAGACCTCTACACCAAAAACAGAGTCTGCTAATCTTGTGGAGGATGAAGAATGGGCATTTACTACTGTTTGCAGTTTTGACCCATGTTCTCATGAGCAGTGCATGTCTGGAGTAGACTCAGATGTTTGGTCCTTTGATAGTGGGGTGACATAACATATTACCTCGGAGTGAAGTTTCTTCACTTCACTTGAGCCTGCCCCTACAGGGAATACTGATACATGCACCAACAACTCCTCTTATCTTGTTATGGGAGTTGGTAAGATCATTTTGACTACTACTGATGGTAGTTCTTTTAAATTGTTAGATGCTTTATTTGTGCTAGGGATCAAGAAGAATATGTTATAAGTTTCAGCCTTAGCCAAGATTGGCTTGGTTGTGAAATTTGTTGATGACAGATGTACAGTTCATGATCTGTTAAATGGCGATGTGATTATTGCTTCTGACATCTTATCTTGTGGGCTGTATAAGCTCATAGATTATGAAAAATCAATGAATGATTCAGCATGTACAATACATGATTCTCAGGCTATGTCAGATGCTAAGCTTTGGCATGCATGCTTTGGTCATATGAATTTTGCTAGTTTGCTATGCCTGCAAAAATCTGAAATGCAAAAATCTGAAATGATGTCCTCTTTGCCCAAAATTGAGATACCTAGTAAACATGTTTGTGAAGGCTATATTTTGAGCAAAATGCATTCCTTCTTTCCAAAAGATGGCTCAGTTTGGGCTACTCAAAAATTGCAGCTTGTACATAATGATGTCTGTGGTCCTATGCAGACACCTTCTTTTGGAAACTATCTATCTATCTATCTATCTATCTATCTATCTATCTATCTATCTATCTATCTGTCTGTCTGTCTGTCTGTCTGTCTGTCTGTCTGTCTGTCTGTCTGTCTGTCTGTCTGTCTACCTACCTACCTACCTACCTACCTACCTACCTACCTACCTACCTACCTACCTACCTACCTACCTACCTACCTATCTATCTATCTATCTATCTATCTATCTATCTATCTATCTATCTATCTATCTATCTATCTATCTTTCTTTATTTCGTGACTTTCATTGATGATTTTTCCAGGCATGCATGGGTATATCCACTCAAAGCAAAGTCCGAAGTGTCCATGTGCTTCAAATAGTTTTTGGTTTTGGCTGAAAATCTATTAGCATGTAAAATGGGCACCCTTCGTTCTAATCGAGGGGGGGAATATATGTCTTCTGACTTTAATGCTTTTCTGACTGAATGTGGGATAAAACATCATTGTATAGTGCCATATACACCTCAACAGAATGGAGTTGCTAAACTAAAGAACAAGTCACTCATGGAGATGGCGAGGTGTATGGTTAAGAGTTAGGCCTCACCACATAGTTTCTGGCTCGAGGCTATTATGTGTGCAGCATATGTACTTAACAGGTGTCCCACTAAAGCGCTGCAGTCTATCACTCCATATGAGGCTTGGCATGGTCTCAAGCCAGTTGTTGCTCATCTGTGTGTTTTTGGTTGTCTGGCATATGCATTAGTGCTTGAACAACATTGCAAAAAATTGGACGATAAAGCAATAAAATGTATTTTTGTTGGGTACAATTCATAAAGCAAAGGCTATCTTCTATATCATCCACAAAGTAATCGCATTTTGATTAGCCGTGATGTTTTTATGGAAGATGCTATCAACCTTTACTTTCATGTACGAAGGAGACATTTGTTATCTCCAAAGACATGTATGATACTTTGCTTCCTCTTTTTACAGGTGGACAGTCTACTGCTGGTCGTAATGAGGCAACTTTTCAACCATTGCAGGTTTCATGCGATGATGCAGATCATTCCATTTCTGATGCAGATTTGCATGATGCACTTGTTGATGAGAGAACTGATATTGAGGAGGCAAAAACTATGCCAAATTGACTAGTGCAGACTTTGTGTGATAGCAAATTAGATGCACCTCTGTCATACCGTACTTGTTTAGGCTCTCATGGTGCCTCTTTTTCATCATATTAGCTTTGGGCTTACTTCCTTTTGTGGATTGATTCCACATAGCTTGGCACTTCCTTATACATGAGTGCCAGCTCCTTGCACTCACAAGGGAGATTTGTTGATATATTTAGGTAATGATGTGTGTGAACACACTAGGACTGTCGGGGCACTTTTTTCGCTTTTTAGGAGGTTTTTTCCCCTGGCTTGTATATACGCCTATAGCCCTAATGGGTTACTTATGTTTGTATATTCTAGTGGTAATACATTCAATATTGTGTGTTGTGCTCCAAGCTTCTTCTTCTTCTTTGTGCTCTTCGCGTGCTTCTGCAGACGTCTAACTCCAACAGTGTAGAGTGAAATGGATGGCAATGGTACCAATTGGTGTACATAGTGGAATCTACTCTAAAAGCTAAAGGGATCACTCCAAAAATCTTGCAAACTATTTGAAATGTTTGGAGGCTTTGAAAAAGACTCAATATATCATATAACAAAGGAATTCAAAGGCAAACACGACACTATCCAATACAATGAACAAAACAACATCTTCATGTACTTGGAGCTCTTGCACAAATGAATGGTTGAGTTCTACCCTAAAAGCTAAAGGGATGACTCCAAAAATCTTGCCAACTATTTGAAATGTTTGGAGGCTTTGAAAAAGACTCAATATATCATATAACAAAGGAATTCAAATTCAAACAAGACACTATCCAATACAATGAACAAAACAACATCTTCATGTACTTGGAGCTCTTGCACAAATGAATGGTATCAAGCATGCCAAAACAAAATCTTTTTTCATTTTTTTTCTGAATATGGATGAGTGTGATATCCTCAATGATAGAAAGATGGAAAGAGTAGCCATAACTTTGATGGATAGAGCAATGAAAAACATATCAAAGGATGATTCGTTGTACTTTTCACTACAGTCAAACATGAATCTCTGGGTGCTTGATATTTTTAGGTATATCACTGTAGTCAATTGGTAGGTTTTATTAGAACAATATCTAATCATGATGCATAGTTACCTTGTTTTGATAGATGTTAATGGAGGACTACAAAGCCTTGCAATGGATCTTAAACAAACAAAAAAAACAGAGGAAGTTCAGCTAAAACCTAATCTCTCTTGGCTTGAATATATTGAAAGAAAAACTATAAAAGTGAAGGGCATAGTACCTATGACACCTCTCATATCCCACAAAGAAGGGATTAGACTGTCGAAGCGTCATAAGGAAAGGGTTTCCAGAAGGCATCTTGCTTGAAGGTCTCAAAGGCATTACAATGGGGTAGACTGGCCACATTGGCCTATGCATGTCCAATAGCTCGCAAGGGGTTGAATATGTGACTTACCTCTCAAGAGATGGGCACTCAACCAAACCACCTTTTGGTGCATAGGCAATGGATATTTCATCAAACTCCTAGGATATGCAAGAGCAAGGAACTCTTTCTATTGGTGGACATGACACCTTTAAGGTTATTTGGCACTTGGCCTTTGATTTGAAGACAATAAAATGCTTATGAAATTGCAATATAGTATGTATGACATTACCATTCATCTACTGCATGGAGTATGCTAAAAACCTTGATCAGAGGTGGTGGACTAGGACATTTAATAGACATTTTTGGATGAGAGATTCCATGCAATTTTTGACACAACCTTGACAAATGTTCATGTGAACTGCAGAAGCACACGAACAACACAAGGAAGAAGAAGAAGCTTGGAGCACAAGAAACAATACTCAATGTATTACTACTAGAATGTACAAAGATAAGTAACCCATCAGGGCTATAGGCGTATATACAAGCCGGGGAAAAAAACCTCCTAAAGAGGGAAAAAAGTACCCTGATGGTCCTAGTGTGTTCACACACATCACTACCTAAATATATCAACAAATCCCCCTGGAAGTGATGCAGTGAATAAGGAGATGGCACTCATGTATAAGGAAGTGCCAAGCTATATGGAATCAATCCACAAAAGGAAGTAAGCCCAAAGATTTGCGGAAAGCTTCAAACTTCTCCCTAGGCAGAGCCTTCATGAAAAGGTTTGCAATGTTCCCTTGCGTGGGCGCATATGCCAAGCTGATCTCTCCAACAGAGAACCTCTCCGTGACATAATGATAATGCACCTCAATGTGCTTAGTGCGAGCATGGAGCACAGGGTTCCTCGCAACTACCAATGCACTCTGACTGTCAGTGAAGATGGTGGTGGCAGAAGACTGACCAACACCCAAATTAGCCATAAGGCGTCTGAGCCACACACACTCAACTGTCGCTGTGAAAGCTGCCCTATACTTAGCCTCACAACTGGAAGTGGCCACAATAGGCTGCTTGTTGCTCAACCAAGATATACATGCGCTACCAAGCATGAAGCAAAAGCCACTAGTGGACACATGAGTGTCATAGCAACCAGCCCAGTCAGAGTCAAAAAAAGCATGTAAATCTAGCTGTAGTGATCCCCCTTGGAATAAAACAATCCAAGTAGCCGGGTACCACTCAAGTAGTAAAAGATGCACTTAGTTGCCTGCCAATACTTGATGCCTGGCCAATGCATAAACCTGCTCATCTGAGAAATAGGAAACTAAATATCTAGCCAAGTAATGCACAAGTAAATCAAGCATCCAACAGCCTGCTGATAGAGAATGGCATCAAATGCATCTCAAGCATCATGAAGACTCAATCGTAAACCTGTCTCCATAAGAGTGGCAATAGGTTTACAATCTTCAAGGCCAAAATGCTACAATAATGTGTCGATATATTTCGTTTTGACACAAATCCATTCCACCATCAACTTGCATAAATTGAATGCCCAAATAATGATGCGAATGCCCCAAATCAGACATCTCAAATGAGGCATGCAAATCAGCCTTAAAATCAACGATATGCTTCTCATGAGGACTAGTGAGCAACATGTCATCAACATACAGAACAATGATCAGAAGCACATCATTAGCACTCTTAACATATAAGGTTCTCTCAGTTGGACTGTTCTCAAAACCATGTGCAATCAGATATGCATGTATCTTTTCATACCAAGCATGTGGTGCTTGCTTTAAACCATATAATGCCTTCTTTAACGTGCACACTTGGTTTTCATGCCCTTTTTGCAGAAAGCCATGGGGATGAAAAACATACATTTCTTCATGCAAGTCACCATTCAGAAATGTAGTTTTAATGTCCAACTGATGTACATTCCAACCATGATGAGCTGCAAGTGCACAGATGCTATGAACAGTAGTCATTTGGCATGTAGGTGCAAAGTTCTCATAAAAATTAATGCCTCTTTCCTGTGCATAACCCTTTGCAACAAGCCTAGCCTTGTACCTATCAACTGTTCCATTAGGTTTATGCTTCAACTTGTATACCCACTTAGTGTCAATGACCTTCTTTCTAGGGGGCAAGTCACATAAAGACTAGGTACCATTTTTCATGATAGCATTATATTCAGATTTCATTGCAGCTGTCCAATGTTTAGAATTTTGTGCTTCATCAAACAAAATAGGCTTCATCTCATCATGGAGACTAGAGGCAACCATAGCATAACAATTTGATGCAAAAGAGGCACTATGAGAGCTTGAACAAAAATGGTATGAAAAAGCTGCATTTAATTGGTTGTCATGCAGAGTTTGCACAACCCTTTTTGCCTCCTCAATATCAGCTCTCTAATCAACAAGTGCATCATGTAAATATGCATAAAAAATAGAATGATCTGCATCATCACATGAAACCTCTAAAGGCTGAGAAGTTGCCTCATTAGGACCAGCACTAGAGTGTCCACCTATAAAAAGAGACAGCAAAGTATCATAGATGTCTTTGGAGCTAACAAATGTCTCTTTAATACATGAAAGTAAAGGCTAAATAGAATCTTCCATAGAAACAACATCACGACTAACCAAAATGCCTTTATTCTGTGGATGATATAGATGATAGCCTTTGGTTTCAGAACTATACCCAACAAAATTACATTTTACTACTTTATCATCCAATTTCCTACGATGTTGTTCATGCATTAATGCATATGCTAGACAACCAAAAACACATAGATGAGCAATCGATGGCTTGCGACCATGCCAAGCCTCATATGGAGTGATAGACTGCAGGGCTTTAGTGGGACACCTGTTAAGTACATATGCTGCACACATAATAGCCTCAAGCCAAAAACTATGTGGTAAAGCCTGACCCTTGACCATACGTCTCACCGTCTCCATAAGTGATTTGTTCTTCCATTCAATAAATCCATTGTGTTTAGGTGTATACGACACTATACATTGATGTGTTATCCCATGTTTAGCCAAAAATGCATTAAATTCAGAAGACATATATTCCTCCCCTTGATCAGAACGGACATGGCGATAAATTTTTAGCCAAAACCAAAAACTATTTGAAGCACATGGACACTTCGGACTTTGCTTTGAGTGGATGTACCCATGCATGCCTGGAAAAATCATCAATGAAAGTCACAAAGTAAAGATAGTTCCCAAAAGAAGGCGTATGCATAGGACCATAGACATCACTGTGAACAAGCTAGAATTTATGAGTATCTTGACTTGAACCATCTTTTGGGAAGGAGGAATGCTGTATTTTGCCCAAAATACAGTCTTCACAGACATTTTTTTTGGGTGCCTTAAGTTTTGGCAAAGAGGAAACTATTTCAGATTTCTATAGGCGTAGCAAACTAGCAAAATTCAGATGACCAAAGCATGCATGCCAAAGCTTTGCATCTGACATAGCCTGTGAATCATGTACTGCACATGCTGAATCATTCATAGATTTTTCATAGTCTATGAGCTTATACAACCCACGACATAAAATGCCATAAGCAATAATCATGTCGCCATTTGAGAGATCATGAACTGTACATCTGCCATTAACAAATTTCACAACCAAGCCAATCTTGGCTAATGCAAAAACTGATAACATATTTTTCTTGATCCCTGGCACATATAAAGCATCTGACAATGTAAAAGAACTACCATCAACAATAGTCAGAACGATCTTACCAACTCCCATGACAAGATAAGAGGAGTTGTTGGCGCATGTGATAGTATTTCTTGTAGGGACAGGCTCAAATGAAGTGAAGAATCTATGCTACGAGGTAATATGTTTGGTTGCCCCACTATCAAAGTACCAAACATCTGATTCTAATGTAGTCATACACTGCTCATGAGAAGATGGGTCAAAAGTGCAAACAATAGTAAACACCCATTCTTCATTTTGCACAAGATTAGAAAACTCTGTCTTCGGTGTATAGGCCTCTACAACAACCAACATCTTTTTTCTTTGCCTCTTTTGCAACCAGTTTTGGACAATTCTTTTTTATATGATCATTTCCTTTACAGTACTTACAAAACAATTTTTGCTTTTCTGATTTCTTCTTATCTTTGTCTTCCTTCTTCAAATGTGCAACATTTGTAGATTTCTGCTTACTACTAGATGAGCTCCATTTGCCTTTGCCCTTCTGACTAGCTAGGAACGCTTGATCTGCAACACACATAATGGACCTGTTTTGGCTAGGCTGATCTTTCTGCAACAGAACAGAGACTAACTCCTCAAATGTCAAAGCATTTGGATTACGTTTCATCATCAAATGAAGAGTAGAAGCAAAACTCTGATGTGAATTAGGAAGAACATTCATAATGGTCTACACAAGTGAGCTATTTGGTATAACTTCATCAACAAAAATCAATTATTCTTCAAGTCTTTGATCTTTGTCAGAAAACTATCCATAGAATCATCTTCATTCATATGCTCACTCTCCAACTGTTTTTGGAGGTAAGCAACACGAGCCCCATTCCTAGCCTAGTACAATGTGGTAAGTGTATCCCAAGCATCCTTAGCTATTCTGCAAGAATGAATGTGAGGAATAATGGCATATTTGACAGAAAAAGCTATCAATGTATGTGCCTGAGCCTCTCTGCCATCCCAACAAATTTTCTCTATAGTAGGTGCAATAGAAATTGTAGCACGAACAGGAACACGAAGAATATTGTCATCTTCAATGCCATCTGCATCAGCTTTAGTACCTGTATTTATAGGTATAATAGGATGTTTTTCAACACCCTGCACAATATTTCACATTCCTTTTATGACCAATACATGACGCATCAAATAAGCCCACAATGGATAATTCGTACCATCCAACTTATCCTCAATAGCGAACATACGAAATACATCACTACTTTTAGCCATGGCCATTGACTAAAGTACCCTGATGAAAAAAATGATTATATATAAAAAAGTTGAACAGAACTACACCGACGAGTTCTGCTAAACCTGTAGCAAACCGAGACATACTGGCGAACCAAAACCTGTATATATCTTTGGCCAAAAAGATGAAATATCCTGCACAAGTGTTGCGATAGTGCATTCGGAGGTCAAAATGAGCTCAGATCGCGATTTCGGCACCACATACCGAAGCGATTTTTGATCTCCTAATCACCTTGAGTATGGTTGTTGATATATTTAGGTACTGATGTGTGAACACTCTAGGACCGCTGGGGCACTTTTTTCCCTCTTAAGGAGGTTTTTTCCCCGGCTTGTATATACGTCTATTACCCTAATGGGCCACTTATCTTTGTACATTCTCTAGTAATATATCCAGTATTGTGTGTTGTGCTCTAAGCTTCTTCTTCTTCCTTGTGCTCTTCGCGTGCTTCCACAGACGTCGAACTCCAACAATTGGTATTAGAGCAGGTCACGCTTCATCTAGGGTGTCATCTACACCTCTCTAGTTGTAGTCTCAGATTTGCATGAAATTTGGTGACCATACTCAAGGTGTTTCAGAGATCAAAATGCCTTTTCTTTGTGGTGCCAAAATTTGCAATCTGAGCTCGTTTCGGCCTCCGAACACACTATCACAGTGCTTGTGCAGGCTATTTCCTCCTTTTGTCCCAAAGGTATATACCTGTTTGGGTTCGCCAGTATAAGCGTCTCAAAGTCTGCCACAGGTTTCCTCACATTCGCTCTTGCAAAATAGCAAGAATGCTTGGGATACACTTACCACATTGTACCGAGATAGGAATGAGGCTCATGTTGCTTACCTCCAAAAACAGTTGGAGAGTGAGCACATGAATGAAGGTGATTCTATGGATAGTTTTCTAACAAAGATCAAAGCCTTGAAGGAAGAGTTGATTTCTGCTGATGAGGTTATATCAGATAGCTCACTTGTGCAGACCGTTCTGAATGGTCTTCCTGATTCATATAAGAGTTTTGCTTATACTCTTCGGTTGATGATGAAAGGCAATCCTGTTGGAAAACAATGTCACATCAGTCCAAAATCCATTTAGGGCAAAAACCCTAATTTTGGTACTTGGTCATTTTTGGCAAAAAAAATGGGTAAAATTTTTATGAGCCTATCTTGTGGAGTTCGAAGAGAGCTTTCCAATGGTATATAACATTCACTCATCAGAGATCAGACTTGGGAGAAAACCCTTATCCTAATTTTCTGTTGATTTAGGTTTTGACCTCATATGATAGCTCTCGGCATGAGGATCATAAAAATGTTGTCAGATCATTCATCAGGTAGTCAAAAGTGTGAAAAAGAAGATCAAGAAGCCATTTTTAAAGTTAGCTAAAAGCAACTTTAAAAATAAAGCAAACTCACTTTAAAATAGCGATTTAAGTTTAAAAAGCAGCTTTTCATTGAAAAAAATCTTCCAACCTTTATTTTGATTGCTAGACATTGTGAGGGCTATATAAGAAAGGCCTTGGGTCACTTTTGAATCATCACACACCAAATGGCAATGCTAGTTTTTGGTCCCTCATTAGAGGTGGTGCTCTAGCACACATGGGGCAGCCATGGTGCACTCTAGGAGCATGTTGAGGAGCAGCTATGGAGTTCTTCTTGGAGAAGAGTGTACTCACACTCTTGCTTATGGAGAGGGCTTGCCCCTCAGCAACTTGGTGGTGTGGATCAGCCATCTACATAATGTATTTGAAGATTGTCTTCTACATGAAGATTTCGGTGTACTTCAAAGACATTGGATGGAGGTTAAAAAGAAAATTTACATCTTATGTTAAGAATTCAGATACACATTCTCTTTATGCACACAGGTACTACTTGGAGTTTATGGAGGTAGTGGCATCCATATCAGGAGGAGTCCTATTTGGCATATCTAAAGAAGAATCAGTACGTACATGCTACATGCATTCGGAAGAGGTGTTGGAGAAGGTGTGTTCACATGAGTATGAGGATTTCTGACAGCAACATA
Source organism: Ceratopteris richardii (assembly GCA_020310875.1). NCBI lineage: Eukaryota > Viridiplantae > Streptophyta > Polypodiopsida > Polypodiales > Pteridaceae > Ceratopteris > Ceratopteris richardii. The sequence continues at coordinate 130,053,597 of CM035426.1, read as the reverse complement.
TTAGCATTCTATGCTAATTCTATAAGTATGTGATCTTTCACACACACATCTAATTTAGGGTCTTCCATAGCCTAAATTCAGATTAGGGTTTGCTGAATATGAGTTTCATACTGATCTTTCCTCTTTCTATCACTTCATATTCACTCTTCTACAACCTTTCAAGTCATACATCTCATATATATTCATATTTTATGTCCCTACATCTGAATATTCTTGTAAATTCTGTACATTCACTCATCCATCTATTTCTGTTCACATAGAGTGGTTTAGGGTTTTGCTCTCACATTGTAAATTGACATTTGTATATATGATAGTGTGAGTAAGCAGTGGCTTATGTAACACTTTACACATGTTGTCTAATCTCTCTCTATCTTTGTCTCATCATTTGTATGATTAAGTGTGGTATGTTCATGTTTTGTCAATATTGAAAGATTTCTGGATTCTATGTTGTAGATCTTGGACCTATGGAACTATGGACCTGTGATACTAGTTATGGGCCTACTAAATTTCCAATAGTTGGTATCAAAGCATTCAGGCTCTCAGATTCCCAAACTCCCAGGTTTACAACATATGATTTAAGAGCATCTTCTAACATTTGACATTTGACATTTGACATACACACTTAATTGAGATTTGAGAATTAGACAATTTAGTCACATGTTTATTTATCAGTGTGGAGTATTAAGTTGATGATCTGTTAGCAGCCAAATACTTTTGGAAGAGATTAGAGATTTGAGAATTAGACAATTTAGTCACATGTTTATTTATCAGTGTGGAGTATGAAGTTGATGATCTGTTAGCAGCCAAATACTTTTGGAAGAGATTAGAGATTTGAGAATTAGACAATTTAGTCACATGTTTATTTATCAGTGTGGAGTATGAAGTTGATGATCTGTTAGCAGCCAAATACTTTTGGAAGAGTATGAAAATACTTTACAGAAGTATTGTTTGAAGACCAAAACTTGATGAAGAGAAGGCTACTTCAAATTCAAGGAAAAACAATGGTTTGGAGAAGATGAAGGAACCATATCAACATCAAATCACATGTATTAGTTTCTACTATTAGATTATCATTTGCAGGTCATATCTTAGAAGAGAAATTATGAAGAGATTTGAAGGATTGAAGAAGTGCTTTCAAACACTTTCATTATTTTGAAAGTAAAAGCATTAGCTACATCAAAACAGGTAGCTAGAGGTTGTTCTTGACAGTTTTGATAAATCTCTTTCATGGCAAGAAAGCTCATCTAAGAAGACGAATTTGAAGATGAGATGAGTTTTGTTTTCAGCCAACCTTGTGTTGTAAGTTGGTTGGAAGTTTTTTTTATATAGGTACAAAATATGATCTAGGTAAACTAGAGAGGTAATTCAGCATTTAGCCAAAAGGTTGGTAAATTCAATCATATCAGTCACATTTGAAGCAGAGTTTTGATTCAAAGATATGAGGAGATGGTAAAATATGATTCTATGTTCACTTCCATTTATATACCATATTTGTTTTGTCTCTTACTCTTAGCACTAGAGGAAGAGAAAAGTTCATTTGAAGAAGTCGAGTACTTGCTACTTCAAGATGAAGATAACAAAAGGTATGGAAGAGAAGTTTGAAGATGTTGACATCATCAGGTGGAAGAAAGATGCAGAAGAAGAAAGTCCAACATTTCCAAAGGGAAAGTAAGACTTCCTTTTCTCTTATATTTTCCATATACTTTTCCTACTTTTATCCTCTACACCCAAAGACAAGTCTATGAGAACATCTTGTGAAGAAGATAGTTTAAAGAAGAAGCAGTTGCTTGTTTTGCACTATACTTGGTCATGTTTTAGTAGGTTTTGACAAAGAATTGCATTGAGAGAAAAGTAGCAGATACCTAATACAGCTTATATGTTTTGACTCATATGTGTATGAGTTATGTATAAGTTGAAGATTTTGAGCAGGCAGCTATATGTTCCCTCAAAGAATTCTTGGAGTGTCAATACAGAGCTACTTGGTATATTGTAACATAATCCTGGTAGGAGATGGTTGAACCACACCCTAAGAGAGAGGATTAGGAAGTAATCCTCAACCATGGCTTTTGGGGGGAAGAATGTAACATAATCCTGGTAGGAGATGGTTGAACCACACCCTAAGAGAGAGGATTAGGAAGTAATCCTCAACCATGGCTTTTGGGGCAAGTGGTTAGCCCATCACATTCCTAACCAAGAGGTTGTGAGTTCAATTCCTTACATTGGTATCAGAGCCTAGGAAGTAGGCTTGGGCAAAGTGGAATGACCCAATGGCCTCTAAAAAAGGCGCTTGGGCATCCTCCATGTGAAAGGGTAGGAATTGTGGAAGGCGCGCGTCGGTTTCAAGGATGGACCTTACAATGATTGGGGTGTATCTCTCAATCCGTATGTCGGATTGAGGCATATAATATACCGTTGGAAAGCTCTCGGAACAAACTTTCCAATGAGCTAGCTTGGAAGTGTGAATTCCTTGGGAATCCTTGGGTGGCACTTGATTGAGTGTTCAAGATACCAAGCATGGGTGAGAACAAGGTTCAAGACTGAGGTTGAGAACAAGGGCTCGAGACACCAAGGTTGCGAACAAGAAGGTTCAAGACACCAAGGTTGAGAGCAAGGGTTCAAGAGACCAAGGTTGCGAACAAGGTTCAAGAAACTGTGCGAGGTTGAGGGACATCAATTCAAGGGCACCTAGGGAGTTCAAGGGACTGATCACAGAGGCTAGAGGGATACAAGAGTAGATCATTGAGGACAATGATCGACCAAGGGGGGAAGAATGTAACATAATCCTGGTAGGAGATGGTTGAACCACACCCTAAGAGAGAGGATTAGGAAGTAATCCTCAACCATGGCTTTTGGGGCAAGTGGTTAGCCCATCACATTCCTAACCAAGAGGTTGTGAGTTCAATTCCTTACATATATGACAAGTTGCAGAGAAGTTTTTTTCTTCTTAACCTAACTCTTGAGGTAAAAGAGTATTTGTAGCAGATGTTGGAGACTTGGAGTGAGGTTTTTGTTTGGAAAAGGTACCTCATATTCTGTATATTGACTATATTCAGAAAATTCAGAGTTTTTCAAGATAAAAATTCAGAAAAATCAGTATTTTTAGAATTTCAGTGTTTTTAGAAAATTCAGAATTCTAAATTTGCAGGAAAATTATGAAATTTTAGTATTTTCAAAAAACTCAATATTTTCAAAAAATTCCAAAAATTTCAGAAAAATTCAAAAAATTCAAGAAATTCAAGAAAATTCAGATTTTTGTGTTGTACCAGTCAGTTGAAGAATCTACTTTATATGATTGTCTAGATTTTTGGATACATGCTTGTATTCAAAAAGATGCTCCATCAAATCCTATCACTTGATTGAGAAGTGGAGTTAGCCAAAAGAAAGTCAAGTAGATACTATCACATTTCACCCGGGTAGAATATGAAGAGATGAAGTATCAACTTGCAAGTTTTGGAGTTCTCAAGGTGAGAGTTTGTCCACTTATGTTCTAGTAGGAGTTGCAGATTCTTGGAAGGATTTGGTTAAAGAAAAGTTTTACAACTTTATGTGAGAAGCATGGACATTGAGAGACATTCAGGTAGCAAATCAAACATTTAGTCATGAAGGTTTGATGAAAGTAGATTTACACATGTATTTTGTTAGAGAGATCTTGATAAATCTTGAATGATCTTGGAGATCTTGAGTATTTATGAGTCAATTGTCTATCCTTTGTTTGAAAAGTTCTTAGCATTTGAAGAAGTAAGTCAAAGATTCAGATTCTATCAGATTTGTGTTGCAGAGAAAAAGAAGAAGATACTTGTTATGTTGCAGAAGATTATGGATCCTAAAATTTTGTTTCAGATACAGGTATTAATCACTGAAGATCAGATTTATTGAAAGAAGGAAGATGTTCCAGATTTCATAAAGTCTGATATAATTTGAAGAATTGTGGATACTAGTGTTAAATCATCTAGGGGGTGATGAAACATGAAGACTTATTTTCAGCCATATGTAAAAGAAATTAAAAGAATGAAGAGTCATAGCTACATGTGTATTCCTATAGGCTATATAAGGTATTCCTATATTTCCTTTGTCAGTTTCTCTTTATGTTCCACTTTTGAAAGAAGAAAGGAAGAAGGAGAATGTCTGGAGAAAGTTCCTGTTAGGTGTTCCTGTTCAGGAGAAAGTTCTGGAATTTTATTAAAGAGAAATTTGATATTTCAGAGAGGTATGTTACTTTTGAGGTGCACACATTTATGTTTATACCAGATTCTGAAGGAAAGAGGTATGAAGGACTTACAGATAGAACAAGGATGTAGACAAGATGACATCATAGATATGAAATTTTGATGAGACTTATGAGTTGATTTGAGTACAGTTAGAGTTGAACCAGCAGTGTTCATAATACACTAAGTTGTGGGTTGTTAGTCACAAGTCCCAGGATTCAGTCCCTGATTTTGTTTAGTGTATTACATGACACAGGAGAAATATGTTGAGAAATCTTTCCTAAGGTAAAATGCAAATATGTGGATCCTAGTGTTTGTTTACAGGTTTAAGAAGACAAGAGATAACATGTTCAGAGTCAGTACATATGTTGTCAAGCAGTGATAGCTTGATATAAACACTATTGGATATCTAGTTTGCATATTTTTTTCAAGTATTATGGTTCATATTCAATAGATTCCGCTTTTTGAACTTTGAAGAAATTCAAATTCAGTTTTGAAGAAGACTTTTGAAGAAAAGGTTTGAAGGTCAATTCGAGAGTACAAGTTTGAAGTTTATGACAGTTTGCAGATGCATGAAGTTACATATCCAGTTGAGTTTGTACCAATATGAAATTGGGGGGGGGGGATTGTTGGAAAACAATGTCACATCAGTCCAAAATTAGGGCAGAAACCCTAATTTTGGTACTTAGTCATTTTTGGCACAAAAATGGGCAAAATTTTTACGAGCCTATCTTGTAGAGCTTGAAGAGAGCTTTCCAATGGTATATAACATTCAGTCATCAGAGATGAGATTTGGGAGAAAGCCCTAACCCTAATTTTCTATTGATTTAGGGTTTTGACCTCATATGATAGATCTCGGAATGAGGATCATAAAAATGTTGTCAGATCATTCATCAGGTAGTCAGAAGCGTGAAAAAGCAGGTCAAGAATCTATTTTTAAAGTTAGCTAAAAGCAACTTTAAAAATAAAGCAACTCACTTTAAAATAGTGATTTAAGTTTAAAAAGTAGCTTTTCGTTGAAAAAAATCATCCAAGCTTTATTTTGATCGCTAGACATTGTGAGGGCTATATAAAAAAGGCCTTGGGTCACTTTTGAATCATCACACACTAATTGGCAACGCCAGTTTTTGGTCCTTCATTAGAGGTGGTGCTCTAGCACACATGGGGCAGCCATGGTGCACTCTAGGAGCATGTTGAGGAGCAGCTATGGAGTTCTTCTTGGAGAAGAGTGTGCTCACACTCTTGCTTATGGAGAGACTTACCCATCAGTAGCTTGGTGGTGTGGATTAGCCATCTACATAATGTATTTGAAGATTGTCTTCTACATGAAGATTTTGGTGTACTTCAAAGACATTGGATGGAGGTTAACATAAGATTTAAATCTTATGTTAAGAATTCATGTACACATTCTCTTTATGCACACATGTACTACTTGGAGTTTATGGAGGTAGTGGCATCCATATCAGGAGGAGTCCTATTCAGCATATCTAATGGAGAATCAGTACGTACATGCTACATGCATTCGGATGAGGTGTTAGAGAAGGTATGTTCACATGAGTATGAGGATTTTTGGCAGCAACATGTTAGCATTCTATGCTACTTCTGTAAGTATGTGATCTTTCACACACACATCTGATTTAGGGTCTTCCATAGCCTAAATTCAGATTACGGTTTGTTGAATATCAGTTTTATGCTGATCTTTCATCTTTCTCTCACTCGTATTCACTCTTCTACAACCTATCAGGTCATACATCTCATATATATTCAGATTTCTGTCCTTACATCTGAATATTCTTCTATATTTTGTACATTCACTCATCCATCTATTTCTGCTCACATAGAGTGGTTGAGAGTTTTGCTCCCACATTGTAAATTGACATTTGTATATATGATAGTGTGAGTAAGCAGTGGCTTATGTAACACTTTACACATGTTCTCTAATCTCTCTCTATCTTTTTCTCATCATTTGTATGATTAAGTGTGGTATGTTCATGTTTTGTCACTATTGGAAGATTCCTGGATTCTATGTTGTAGATCTTGGACCTATGGAACTATGGACCTGTGATATTAGTTATAGGCCTACTAAATTTCCAACAAATCCAAATGCCTTGTCATTTGAGGAGTTACTCTCTGTTTTGTTGCAGGAAGATCAGTCCAGGGAGAATAGGTCCATTATGCGTGTTGCAGATCAAGTTTTCCTGGCTAGTCAGAAGGGCAAAGGAAAATGGAGCTTTGCAATTAGTAAGCAGAAATATGCTAATTCTACACAATCGAAGAGGGAAGACAAAGATGAAAAGAAATTAGAAAAGTAGAAATTGTTTTGCAAGTACTGTAAAGGAAATGATCATATCATAAAGAATTGTCCAAAACTGGCTACTAAAGAGGCAAAGAAGAAAGAGGCTTGAATGGTTGTTACAGAAGCGTCTACACCAAAAACAGAGTCTGCTAATCTTGTGCAGGAAGAAGAATGGGTCTTTACTACTGTTTGCAGTTTTGACCCATCTTCTTATGAATAGTGCATGTCTTTAGTAGACTCAGATGTTCGGTACTTTGACAGTGGGGCGACCAAACATATTACCTGACTACACAGTTTCTTCTCTTCACTCGAGCCTGCCCCTACAGGGAATACTGTTACATGCGCCAACAACTCCTCTTATCATGTTATGGGAGTTGGTAAGATCATTTTGACTACTGTTGATGGTAGTTCTTTGACTTTGTCAGATGCTTTGTTTGTGCTAGGGATCAAGAAAAATCTGTTATTCTACATTAGCCAAGATTGGCTTGGTTGTGAAAGTTGTTGATGACAGATGTACAATTCATGATCTGTCAATGGCGATTTGATTATTGCTTCTAGCATTTTATGTCATGGGTTGTATAACATCATAGACTATGAAAGATCTGTAAATGATTTGGTATGTGCATTACATGATTCTCAGGCTATGTCAGATGCAAAGCTTTGGAATGCATGCTTTGGTCAGTTGAATTTTGCTAGTTTGCTACGCCTATAGAAATCTGAAATGGTGCTCTCTTTGCCCAAACTTGAGGCACCCGGAAAACATGTTTGTGAAGCTGTATTTTGGGCAAAATGTAGCGTTCTTCCTTTCCAAAAGATGGTTCAGTTCACGCTACTCAGAAATTGAAGCTTGTACATTGCATTTCTGGCTGAACGTGGGATAAAACACCAGTGTACAATGCCGTATACACCTCAACAAAATGGAGTTGCTGAATGAAAGAACAGGTCACTCATGGAGATGGCGAGCTGTATGGTCAAGAGTGAGACTTTACCACATAGTTTCTAGCTTGAGGCTGTCACGTGTGCAACATATATACTTAACAGGTGTCCCATGAAAGCGCTACAGTCTATCACTCCATATGAGGCTTGGCATGATCGCAAGCCATCTGTTGCTCATGTGCACGTTTTTGGTTGTTTGGCATATGCATTAGTGCCTGAACAACATCGTAGAAAATTGGATGATAAAGCAATAAAATGTATTTTTGTTGGGTACAATTCTGAAAGTAAAGGCTATCATCTATATCATCCATAGACTAAACGCATTTGCATCACTATTTGGGCATTCAATTTAGCCAAGTTGATGGTGGAATGGCTTTGTGTCAAACCTTTGGAGATAGGTTTACGATTGCATGATGTTGGAGATGCATTTGATGTTGTCCTCTATCAGCAGGCTGTTGGATGCTTGATTTAGTTATGCATTACACGGCTAGATATTCAGTTTGCTGTCTCACAGATGAGGAGGTTTATGCATTGCCCAAGAGTCAAGCATTGGCAAGCGGTTAAGCGCATCTTTTGCTACTTGATTCGTACCTAACTACATGGTTTGTTTTATCCTAAGGGGGATCACTACTGCCGGATTTTCATGCTTTTTCTGACTCTGATGTAGAGCAAATTCGTTGGGATGGCAGAGATGCGTAGGCACATGCATTGATATCTTTGTCTGTCAAACGTGCCATTATTCCTCACATTCACTCCTGTAGAATAGCTAAGGATGCTTGGGATACACTTACCACATTGTACCAAGCTAGGAATGAGGCTCATGTTGCTTACCTCTGAAAACAATTGGAGAGTGAGCACATGAATGAAGGTGATTCTATGGACAATTTTCTAACAAAGATCAAAGACTAGAAGAAACAATTGATTTTTGCTGATGAGGTTATACCAGATAGCTCACTTGTGCAGACTGTTCTGAATGGTCTTCCTGATTCATATCAGAGTTCTGCTTCTACTCTTCAATTGATGATGAAAGCCAATCTAAATGCATTGTCTTTTGAGAAGTTAGTCTCTATTTTGTTGCAGCAGGATCAGTCCAGGCAGAACAAGTCCATTATGCATGTTGCAAATCAAGCTTTCCTACTAATCAGAAGGGCAAAGGAAAATGGAGGTCTTCAACTAGTAAGCAAAAATCTGCTAATTCTGCACAACCGAAGAGGGAAGAAAAAGATGAAAAGAAATTAGAAAAGCAGAAATTGTTTCGCAAGTACTGTAAAGGAAATGATCATATCATAAAGAACTGTCCAAAACTGGTTGCTAAAGAGGCAAAGAAGAAAGAGGCTAGAATGGTTGTTGCAGAGACCTCTACACCAAAAACAGAGTGTGCTAATCTTATGCAGGAAGAAGAATGGGCGTTTACTACTGTTTGAAGTTTTGAACCATCTTCTCATGAGCAGTGCATGTCTGCAGTAGACTCAGATGTTTGGTACTTTGACAGTGGGGCAACCAAACATATTACCTCGCAGTGCAGTTTCTTCTCTTTACCCGAGCCCGCCCCTACAGGGAATACTGTCACATGCGCCAACAACTCCTCTTATCCTATTATGGGAGTTGGTAAGATCATTTTGACTACTACTGATGGTAGTTCTTTCACTTTGTCAGATACTTTGTTTGTGCCAGGGATCAAGAAAAATCTGTTATCAGTTTCTACATTAGCCAAGATTGGCTTGGTTGTGAAATTTGTTGATGAAAGGTGTACAGTTCATGATCTATCAAATGGCAACGTGATTATTGCTCCTAGCATTTTATGTCATAGGTTGTATAAGCTCATAGACTATGAAAGATCTGTAAATGATTCGGCATGTGCAGTACATGATTCTCAAGCTATTTCAGATGCAAAGCTTTGACATGCACGCTTTGGTCATCTAAATTTTGATAGTTTGCTATGCCTACAGAAATATGAAATGGTGTCCTCTTTGCCCAAACTTGAGGCACCTAGAAAACATGTTTGTGAAGGCTGTATTTTGGGGAAAATGCAGCGTTCGTCCTTTCCAAAAGATGGTTCAGTTCGGGCTACTTAGAAATTGCAGCTTGTACATAGTGATGTATGTGGTCCTATGCAAACACCTTCTTTTGGGAATTATCTTAACTTCGTGACTTTCATTGATGATTTTTGCAGGCATGCATGGGTATATCCATTGAAGGCAAAGTCGGAAGTGTTCATGTGCTTCAAACAATTTTTAGTTTTGGCTGAAAATTTATCAGCATGTAAAATGGGCACCCTTTGTTCTGATTGAGGGGGGGATATATTTCTTTTGATTTTAATGCATCTCCAGCATCATGAAGACTTAATCATAAACTTGTCTCCATAGGAATGGCAATAGGTTTACAGTCTTCAAGGCCAAAATGCTGCAATGATGTGTCAATATATTTTGTTTGACACAAAGCCATTCCACCATCAATGTGCGTAAACTGAATGCCCAAATAATGATGCAAATGCCCCAAATCAGACATCTCAAATGAGGCATGAAAATCAGCCTTAAAATCAGCAATATGCCTCTCATGAGGACCAATGAGCAGCATGTCATCAACATAAACCACAATGATCAGAAGTACATCATTAGCACGCTTAACATATAAGGTGCTTTCAGTTGGACTATCCTCAAAACCATGTGCAATCAGATAGGCATGTATCTTTTCATACCAAGCACGTGGTACTTGCTTTAAACCATATAATGCCTTCTTTAACCTACACACCTCGTTTTCATGCCCTTTCTGCACAAAGCCACGGGGCTGAAAAACATACACTTCTTCATGCACGTCACCATTCAGAAATGCTGTTTTAATGTCCAACTGATGTACATTCCAACCATGATGAGTTGCAAGTGCACAAATGACAGTAGTCATTCGGCAAGTAGGAGAAAAGGTTTCATCAAAATCAATGCCTCTTTCCTGTGCATAACCCTTTGCGACAAGCCTAGCCTTATACCTGTCAAATGTACCATCAGGTTTATGCTTCAGCTTGTATAACCACTTAGTGCCAATGGTCTTCTTGCTAGAAGGAAAGTCACATAAAGATCAAGTACCATTTTTCATTATTGCATCATATTCAGATTACATAGCAGCCATCCAATTTTTTGAATTTTATGCTTCATCAAACGAAACAGGCTCAATCTCATCATAGAGACTAGATGCAGCCATAGCATAGCAATTTGATGCAAAAGAGGACTATGAGAGCCTGATCGAGTATGATATGACAGAGGTGCATCTAATTTGCTATCAGGGAAGGTTTGCACCATCCATTTTGGCATAGTTCTTGCTTGCTCAATATCAGCTCTCTCATCAATAAGTGCATCATGTAAATCTGCATCAGAAATAGAATGATCTGTATCATCACATGAAACTTGCAAAGGCTGAGAAGTTGCCTCATTAGGACCAGCACTAGATTGTCCACCTGTAAATAGAGGCAGCAAAGTATCATACATGTCTTTGGAGCTTAACAGATGTCTCCTTAGTACATGAAACCAATGGCTGAGTAGCATCTTACGGCTAACCAAAATGCGTTTAGTCTGTGGATGATACAGACGATAGCCTTTACTTTAAGAACTCTACCCAACAAACATACATTTTATTGCTTTATCATCCAATTTTTTGCAATGTTGTTTGGGCACTAATGCATATGCCAAACAACAAAAAACATGTAGATGAGCAACAGATGGCTTGCGATCATGCCAAGCCTCATATGGAGTGATGAACTGCAGTGCTTTACTGGGACACCTGTTAAGTACATATGCTGCACACATGATAGCCTCAAGCCAGAAACTATGTTGAGTTCAACAACTCCATTCTGTTGAGTTGTATACGGCACTGTACACTAGTGTTTTATCCCATGTTCAACCAAAAATGCATTTGATGTTGGAGATGCATTTGATGCTGTTCTCTATCAACAGGTTGTTGGGTGCCTAATTTACTTATGCATTACTCGACCAGATATTCAATTTGCTGTCTCACAAATAAGCAGGTTTATGCATTGCCCAAGAGTCAAGCATTGGTAGGTGGTTAAGCGCATCTTTCTCTACTTGAGTGGTACTCGACTACTTGGGTTGTTTTATGCCAAGGGGGGATCACTACCGCCAGATTTGCATGCTTATTCTGACTCTGATTGGGCTGGTTGCTATGACACTTGTGTGTCCAATAGTGGCTTTTGCTTCATGCTTGGTAGCTCATGTATATCTTGCTTGAGCAAGAAGCAGCCTACTGTGGCCACTTCCAATTGTGAGGCTGAGTATAGAGCAACTTTCACAGCGACTGTTGAGTGTGTGTGGCTCAGACGCCTTATGGCTGATTTGGATGTTCATTGGCAAGCTAAAGAGGCCCACTACTCTCTCTAGCCATCATTCTTAGCAGGTGTGAAACAGGATCTAGCAACATGACCTCATCTCTAGTGACTATCCACCATCTTCTCCAACATATAATTTGTGTCATTGTAAACTATAATCTATACACTATAGGCATTATGGAGAAGCATACTAGGGATTTATGATTTATGATTATGAAGATTAACGGTATGAAGCCGAGAAGGATTGAAAACGCTTGACATAGCTTCATGATCAAAGATGATGACATCATCAACATGGAATATTTTCATGATCGTAGATGATCACATCATCAGCATGAATGCATGACAAGAAAATCGAGATGAAGGGAATACCAGATCAGATAGTATCTTGAATTTAAACATTTAACTTGTGTACTGAAGGGAGAAAATGCATTTCTTATGTGTTGAAGCATTGCAAGAATGAGTGAAATATATCATTCGAGTGAAATGGAGAAATTGCAGATTCTGTAGTGATGGTTGTCATTATTATCGTGCGATTACAAAATGAGCTGCAAAGAAATGATGAAGGTTCTGTTTTTGCTTTTTAAATCATCATAACCATCGTTTTATGATCGAAATACCCATCAAAATAGCCATTGGTATACATGTTATGTTTTTCTAAAAATCTGATTTTTTCCGAAATGTGTGTTTGTGAATACTCACACTCTTGCCTCTCAATAAAAGAATCCGGATGTGACTGTTTCACACATTCTTTTGGAATTTTCAAATTTTAACCCGAAAATGAACTGGCAAAAATGATCCATTTTGTTATATTGAGTTTATCTACAGACATACACATGCACATACATGCACACATTTATATGCATACATAATTTTTATAGATGTAAATACATATA